>OZ053305.1:19137161-20337161 GCA_964056655.1 Arabis hirsuta | reverse complement strand
GCATTCTATCCTTCCTTACACCTACATAAGCCTACAGTCACGCACTCACCTTGATTTGGATTGAAAAGGATAAGGAACGCGAAGAACACGATGAAGAACGCGAAGAACGATCCCAAACAGCCTCTGATTTCCTTCTCTGGTCCGAAAATCTCACTCTAGATCCTCACACGTTCCTCAAATCCCAAGAACAGGCCTCCAACGATCCAATCCTTCTCTAGGAATCTCTCAAAAACCCCAAATTCTCTGATTTCAGAACTTCTCCCAAATCTCTCTGAAAAATCTGATTCTCAAGAACAAAAACGGCCAGAACTTTTGATTTTGCCTTTTATATCGAACCCTAGGGTTTTCCCTAAACCGACCCATCAAACCGGCTAATTAAATCGAACCTGTCGGTCTAATTTCAACCCGTGTCGATCGACATACACCTCTGTGTCGATCGACACACCCACCAAAATTCCATTTTTTGGTTCACGGGTGTTACACTTCTCTAGTAGATTTCATCAAATATCACGGTTTCTCTATTTACCTTTATCTGAAGAAAAAAGAACCGTCAACAATTCCTTTATCTGAAAACCCTAGGTTCCGAACCAACGAAGCTCCTCACTTTCTCCTCTCTTCCGAAACAAAAACTTAAAATCTTAATCAATCACCTATCATGGCCTCTCCGTATCGATCCCCAAATCTGCAACCGGATTCTTCCTCTGCTACCTCTGAAACTCGGTTCCCTAGACCCGAGAGGGTTGGATATATCATTGACTTCTCCTCAGATCCATGTAAGTATCTTCGACTTCCTCTGTTCAAGATGTTCCCTTTCTGACTTCTAACTCACTGTCTGACTCCTTTTCTCTTTCCCTTTCTGTATGAACCAACTACAACCACTGAAGCCCCTCAGGAGATCGCTGACTACACGATAATGGGAGGAAATCTCTTGTAAGTTCCATGAACCAACCCTGTTTCTCTTGAGGAGCGTATAGATCATTGTTACAAACCCACATACTTCTAAATGCATACATGTCGATTCAAACACCAATCTAAAATTATGCAGCACTAATCTGAAATCTGTTTCTCTGTTGCGAGATGACCAATCGACAGGGCCATCGACAACTATACCCGAAAGAATTCACAAAATGGAGAGAACTTTTTGTTGTATGAGGCAGTTGTCGAGAGAATTTCCAGGTAAACTCTTAGTCAACATCTCTGTTGTATTATCGAATGTCGAATTCTAAGTAAACTCTTAGTCAACATGTTTGTTTCTCGTTGTGCAGGTACTACCAGAACTTTCTCACTCAAAGGAACAGAGCTCGGTTCGAAG
Source organism: Arabis hirsuta (assembly GCA_964056655.1). Lineage (NCBI taxonomy): Eukaryota > Viridiplantae > Streptophyta > Magnoliopsida > Brassicales > Brassicaceae > Arabis > Arabis hirsuta. The sequence goes on along the minus strand of OZ053305.1, from coordinate 20,335,849 downwards.
AGGAGACGCCGAAAACTGGAGATGAAGATGAATCATCTCGCCGGAGTCCAAATTTACGAGCAAATCCGAGAATACCCAGAGCCGATGCCTCGCCGTAGCAAACCGGAACACCAATTCGACTTCTTACTCAAGCTTTCTCTCTCTACTTTTTTCCCTCTCTGTAAAAGATTGAAGTTTTTAAGTTTTGTATGAGAAGTCTGCTACAATATCTTCTGTTTGAAGATTGAATTTTTTATTTCCCACAGAAGTCTGCTAGTATATCTGACAGAGAAGTCTCCTGTATTACCTAGTAGACTTCTCTTGTAACAAACATAGTTTGTTGACAGAGAAGTCTGCTAGAATAAACACGAGAAGTCTACTACAGAGAAGTCTGCTAGTAGACTTCTCTTTGTAGTAGACTTGTCCTGTATTACCTAGTAGACTTCTCTTGTAACAAACTTATTTGACAGAGAAGTCTGCTAGAATAAACACGAGAAGTCTACTACAGAGAAGTCCACTAGTAGACTTCTCTGTAGTAGACTTCTCCTGTATTACCTAGTAGACTTCTCTTGTAACGAAATTATTTCATTGGCTAATTAATGAAGGTGAGGATTACCTAATTCTTTACATAGACCGTTGATTAGAAACAATCTAATGGTCATAAACAATATACGGATACAATCTTCCTTTTTTACCTCTTCGTATCCCTCCGCGTCTGCTGTATATATCTCTTTCGTCTCTTCGCTATCTCTCTCGTGTCTCTAAAAACCTCTTACTCTTTCGTCGAAGCTCTAAACAGATTTGAAACTTAATTTATAGATTTGTTATTTGTTGTTTCTTATTTGTTATTTGACTTGCACTTTATCAATGGCATCAAGGCAATGGCAGCAAGGAAAATCGTACTCGCCCTCCCCGCATTGAGAGCCAACCCAACAGTCCGACAGCCGCCACAACAGCCACAACAACCATTTGGGAGACAAGAACAAGCAAATGACAATCAAGGAAGTGCTACGGATGTTGATGTGGAGGAGATCACTGAACTAGAGTACAGACGATCTCTCGCTCACCTTGGGTACTTAATACGCATCAAGGAAGACGAAGAAGACATTGATCCAGTGATCAGGAATGCTATTCGTCTCATGCAAAACAATTCACGCAACTCCACACCAAAGTCTACTAAATAGGATTTCATTGTATTTATTTGTTAAAAAATATCATTATGGAGTTTGTTTTCACTTGTATTGACGTTATTTGGTACTTCTCATAATGGAATATTTTTATAAATAAGTTTGAAATGCTACCATAAGAAAATTAAATCAGTAGAATTCTCTATGAAGTCTACAAGTACTTACATGTTGTTCGTAGACTTCTCCATGAAGTCGACTGGTAGACTTGTTTAGAGAAGTCTACCAGTCGACTTCATGGAGAAGTCTACGAACAACATGTAAGTACTACTGAAACAAAAAAATTTGATTTATACAATAAATTTTTAACCTAAATATGTCAAAATCATACAGGAGGAAAACAATTATATAACACACATTTGGGAGAAAAAAAAAAACTAAAAAATTCATTATAAATAAGTTTGAAATGCTACCATAAGAAAATTAAATCAGTAGACTTCTCTATGAAGTCTACTGGTAGACTTGTTTAGAGAAGTCTACCAGTCGACTTCATGGAGAAGTCTACGAACAACATGTAAGTACTACTGAAACAAGAAATTTGATTTATACAATAAATATTGAACCTAAATATGTCAAAATCATACAGAAGGAAAACAATTATATAACACACATTTGGGAGAAAGAAAAACTAAAAAATTCATTATAAATAAGTTTGAAATGCTACCATAAGAAAATTAAATCAGTAGACTTCTCTATGAAGTCTACTGGTAGACTTGTTTAGAGAAGTCTACCAGTCGACTTTATGGAGAAGTCTACGAACAACATGTAAGTAGTACTGAAATAAGAAATTTGATTTATACAATAAATTTTTAACCTAAATATGTCAAAATCATACAGGAGGAAAACAATTATATAACACACATTTGGGAGAAAGAAAAACTAAAAAATTCATTATAAATAAGTTTGAAATGCTACCATAAGAAAATTAAATCAGTAGACTTGTTTAGAGAAGTCTACCAGTCGACTTCATGGAGAAGTCTACGAACAACATGTAAGTACTAGTGAAACAAGAAATTTGATTTATACAATAAATTTTTAACCTAAATGTGTCAAAATCATACAGGAGGAAAACAATTGTATAACACACATTTGGGATAAAGAAAAATTAAAAAATTCATTATAAATAAGTTTGAAATGCTACCATAAGAAAATTAAATTAGTAGACTTCTCTGTGAAGTCTACTGGTAGACTTGTTTAGAGAAGTCTACCAGTCGACTTTATGGAGAAGTCTACGAACAACATGTAAGTACTACTGAAACAAGAAATTTGATTTATACAATAAATATTGAACATAAATATGTCAAAATCATACAGGAGGAAAACAATTATATAACACACATTTGGGAGAAAGAAAAACTAAAAAATTCATTATAAATAAGTTTGAAATGCTACCATAAGAAAATTAAATCAGTAGACTTATTTAGAGAAGTCTACCAGTCGACTTCATATAGAAGTCTACGAACAACATGTAAGTACTACTGAAACAAGAAATTTGATTTATACAATAAATTTTTAACCTAAATATGTCAAAATCATACAGGAGGAAAACAATTATATAACACACATTTGGGAGAAAGAAAAACTAAAAAATTCATTATAAATAAGTTTGAAATGCTACCATAAGAAAATTAAATCAGTAGACTTCTCTATGAAGTCTACTGGTAGACTTGTTTAGAGAAGTCTACCAGTCGACTTCATGGAGAAGTCTACGAACAACATGTAAGTACTACTGAAACAAGAAATTTGATTTATACAATAAATATTGAACCTAAATATGTCAAAATCATACAGGAGGAAAACAATTATATAACACACATTTGGGAGAAAAAAAACTAAAAAATTCATTATAAATAAGTTTGAAATTTTACCATAAGAAAATTAAATCAGTAGACTTCTCTATGAAGTCTACTGGTAAACTTGTTTAGAGAAGTCTACCAGTCGACTTTATGGAGAAGTCTACGAACAACATGTAAGTACTATTGAAATAAGAAATTTGATTTATACAATAAATATTGATCCTAAATATGTCAAAATCATACAGGAGGAAAACAATTATATAACACACATTTGGGAGAAAGAAAAACTAAAAAATTCATTATAAATAAGTTTGAAATGCTACCATAAGAAAATTAAATCAGTAGACTTCTCTATGAAGTCTACTGGTAGACTTGTTTAGAGAAGTCTACCAGTCGACTTTATGGAGAAGTCTACGAACAACATGTAAGTACTACTGAAATAAGAAATTTGATTTATACAATAAATATTGAACCTAAATATGTCAAAATCATACAGGAGGAAAACAATTATATAACACACATTTGGGAGAAAGAAAAACTAAAAAATTCATTATAAATAAGTTTGAAATGCTACCATAAGAAAATTAAATCAGTAGACTTGTTTAGAGAAGTCTACCAGTCGACTTCATGGAGAAGTCTACGAACAACATGTAAGTTCTACTGAAACAAGAAATTTGATTTATACAATAAATTTTTAACCTAAATATGTCAAAATCATACAGGAGGAAAACAATTATATAACACACATTTGGGATAAAGAAAAATTAAAAAATTCATTATAAATAAGTTTGAAATGCTACCATAAGAAAATTAAATTAGTAGACTTCTCTGTGAAGTTTACTGGTAGACTTGTTTAGAGAAGTCTACCAGTCGACTTTATGGAGAAGTCTACGAACAACATGTAAGTATTACTGAAACAAGAAATTTGATTTATACAATAAATTTTTAACCTAAATATGTCAAAATCATACAGGAGGAAAAAATTTATATAACACAAATTTGGGAGAAAGAAAAACTAAAAAATTCATTATAAATAAGTTTGAAATGCTACCATAAGAAAATTAAATCAGTAGACTTCTCTATGAAGTCTACTGGTAGACTTGTTTAGAGAAGTCTACCAGTCGACTTCATGGAGAAGTCTACGAACAACATGTAAGTACTACTGAAACAAGAAATTTGATTTATACAATAAATATTGAACCTAAATATGTCAAAATCATACAGGAGGAAAACAATTATATAACACACATTTGGGAGAAAGAAAAACTAAAAAATTCATTATAAATAAGTTTGAAATGCTACCATAAGAAAATTAAATTTGTAGACTTATTTAGAGAAGTCTACCAGTCGACTTCATATAGAAGTCTACGAACAACATGTAAGTACTACTGAAACAAGAAATTTGATTTATACAATAAATTTTTAACCTAAATATGTCAAAATCGTATTGTAGAAAAATAATTATATAACACACATTTGGGAGAAAAAAAACTAAAAAAGTCATTATAAATAAGTTTGAAATGCTACCATAAGAAAATTAAATCAGCAGACTTCTCTATGAAGTCTACTGGTAGACTTGTTTAGAGAAGTCTACCAGTCGCCTTCATGGAGAAGTCTACGAACAACATGTAAGTACTACTGAAACAAGAAATTTGATTTATACAATAAATTTTTAACCTATATATGTCAAAATCATACAGGAGGAAAACAATTATATAACACACATTTGGGAGAAAGAAAAACTAAAAAATTCATTATGGATAAGTTTGAAATGTTACCATAAGAAAATTAAATCAGTAGACTTCTCTATGAAGTCTACTGGTAGACTTGTTTAGAGAAGTCTACCAGTCGACTTTATGGAGAAGTCTACGAACAACATGTAAGTACTACTGAAACAAGAAATTTGATTTATACAATAAATATTGAACATAAATATGTCAAAATCATACAGGAGGAAAACAATTATATAACACACATTTGGGAGAAAGAAAAACTAAAAAATTCATTATAAATAAGTTTGAAATGCTACCATAAGAAAATTAAATTTGTAGACTTATTTAGAGAAGTCTACCAGTCGACTTCATATAGAAGTCTACGAACAACATGTAAGTACTACTGAAACAAGAAATTTGATTTATACAATAAATTTTTAACCTAAATATGTCAAAATCGTATTGTAGAAAAATAATTATATAACACACATTTGGGAGAAAAAAAACTAAAAAAGTCAATATAAATAAGTTTGAAATGCTACCATAAGAAAATTAAATCAGCAGACTTCTCTATGAAGTCTACTGGTAGACTTGTTTAGAGAAGTCTACCAGTCGCCTTCATGGAGAAGTCTACGAACAACATGTAAGTACTACTGAAACAAGAAATTTGATTTATACAATAAATTTTTAACCTATATATGTCAAAATCATACAGGAGGAAAACAATTATATAACACACATTTGGGAGAAAGAAAAATTAAAAAATTCATTATGGATAAGTTTGAAATGCTACCATAAGAAAATTAAATCAGTAGACTTCTCTATGAAGTCTACTGGTAGACTTGTTTAGAGAAGTCTACCAGTCGACTTCATTGAGAAGTCTACGAACAACATGTAAGTACTACTGAAAACAGCTAAGTACCACAATTCGGCTTCGTATGCCCCAGTTGGTTGCACTTTGAACAATTGTATTGAGCATGAATCTTCCGTTGTTTAGTACCTTTCATCCTTGCGATTTCTAACCAAGTTTGCCACCTTGATTTCTTCTTCCGACCCGGACGCGTCTTCACGTCAGAAGGCATACATGGGGTTGATGCTATACATTCACCGACTGGGTTTTTCGGGAAAATGCTTTCCGCATAGGTCCAGTACAAAGAATCCCTTCCATAAGTCGGGCAAACACCGGTACCGACATCTTGTTTACTCTCTACCAAAGCAGCAATAGCATGCGAGCAAGGTATCTTTTCGATGTTGAAGACACCACATGTACATTTTTTTTGGCCCAAATCAACAATACAGTCACGTGCTCCTCCCTTCACATGAAACTGAAGATTATTAATGCGTCCCACTTTCATCCGAGACGCGTAATCATCACGAACCGCCAACAAGTATTCAACTGCCCGAGTATGGCGTGTTGTTAGACGTAGAGCATCTTCTCGCCTTATACGAAACCACCTTCCTAGGTTCTCATGGATAAATTCCAAAAGAAATGTTATGGGAAATCCTTGAGCTACCTTAAGTGCGGCATTGATAGATTCAGCAATGTTGCTTGTCTTTATGTTATATCTATCTCCCTCGAAGTGAACTCGTGACCATAGCTTTGGATCCGCTTCCTCCAAGTATGTTGCAATTTCTGGCTTCACACTTCGTATCAAATCCATGTATCGGTCATACTCATTAAGCGTATACGCATACCAGCGCCTTTGACCAAGTACATGAGCTGTTTTCCCCTAAATTTTGTGACAATGTTACACTGAAGATGGTAATAACATATACCTCGTGTTGCCCAAGGGAAAACCGTCTCGCATGCCTTCTTAATGGACGTGTGCCTGTCTGGAACTATGCTCAACGAGTATTGATCAGAAATACAACCTCTCAATTTGGTAAAAAACCATTGCCATGAAGCATCATTCTCAGCATCTACGATTCCAAACGCCAAAGGAAAAATCTGAAAATTACCATCTTGGGCGGCCGCCACTAGCAAAACACCTTCATACTTTCCACTTAAATGAGTCCCATCGACCACGATTACTCATCTAAGATACTGAAAACCAGCTATGGAGGCTCCGAACGATATAAATAGATATTTAAATCTATTGTGAGCATCAACCTCAAGAGCGGTCAATGTTCCCGGATTTGCTTTCTTGATCATATGTAAATAAGATGGGAGATTTTCACATCCATGTTTAGCAGTTTCCCTCACCATTTCTTGGGCGTATAACAATGATCTGTATGAAGTGGAATAATCCAGATTCATACCAAACATCACCTTCATTGAATCTTGTATATGCTTTGGCGTAACTCCATCAATTATTCCGACGCGCTTGATAAATAACCTACTAATATACTTTGGAGTAGAGCGTTTCCTGTGAGCGACTCTGTCCGGTAGTGAACATGTATGCTTTTTAATATACTTTGTCACCCAAAAATGGTTTGGTTCATTCGTCACGGCAGCTCTGACTTTCCACTTGCATCCTTTAACACGACACATAGCGACTAACAGAGTTTTAGTAGACTTGTATGTTTTGAATGCAAATCTTGACATCACGACCGTCAATCGCAACTCTCTAAGCAGCTCATCCTTGCTACCAAAACTCTTTCCGACAAGTATACCATCAAACCATGTCGTTTTTTATCCTAATCCTTCGCCAAAACAACGCTCACTCCCACCAACACCATCAAATGAGATATCATCTTCATCGTCATCTTTGACTTTCCCGTATGCACTGTAATCTTCATTGATACCAACACCATCAATTTTTATATCCTCGTCTTGCCCATCACCATCTACAACGTCTTGCCCATCACCATATTCACTACCATGATCTTCTTCATTGACACCATTTACCGTATCATCCCCATAGTGGTCATAATCTCCTTCCTCGCATTCCTCAGCATCTACGTCTGTATATTCTTCACCACCACTGGCCAAAATTCCATCACAATCATTGTTGACATCATCATCCTTCTCCAACCGACTCGAGACACAAAGACGTATAACATGCGTTTTACTTAGCTTAATCAAATTCTTAACTTGTCTATCATTTGTGACATGCATTGGAGGAGTATCCGGTGCCATATGTTGCAACATTGATTCCGGTAGTGAATAAGTGATCTCCACCAAGTCTGATTCCAGCTTATATTCATCTTTGGCCATCTCAAGAAGATCACAATGGGTGCAATCATCACTCAAAAAGAACAGTCTTCCTCCTTTTGGATTATCAACCACAAATTGTCACGCCTTATCTTGAATAGCCCATTCTCCATAGACAACAACTAAATGAACCATTCTCTGTAAAAAAAAACAATAGAAAACACATTAGGTCTCGAACATCTGCTGTAGACTTCGTACTGAAGTCTACTAAGTGACTACTAGTAGACTTCACAGAGAAGTCTACGAACAACATATAGGTACTACTCAAACAAGAAATTTGATTTATACAATAAATATTGAACCTAAATATGTCAAATTAACACAGAAGGAAACACATTATATAACACACATGTGGGAGAAAAAAAATCTAAAAAATTCATTATATATAAGTTTTAAATGCAATTATAAGAAAATTAAATCAGTAGATTTCTCTCTGAAGTCTACTGGTAGACTTCTCTATGAAGTTAGAGAAGTCTACCAGTAGACTTCATCGAGAAGTCTACATAATGGGTTATTTTTGCAATTACGACAAACGCTAGTAGACTTCAGCAGCAGTCTATTAGGTTACTTTTGCATTTGACCAGAATTTGACTAGAATTTGACTTTTTCAAATAGACTTCTTAGAGAAGTCTATTGAATAGAAAAGTTATTTCTGCAATTGACTAAAGTTTGACTTTATTTAGTAGACTGCAATAGAAGTCTGCTGAAATGTGTAGACTTCATTCTGAAGTCTACTCAAAAAGCCGGGTTACATTTGCAGTTGACCATATTGTTGACTTCTTGAGTAGACACAGAAGTCTACTCTAAAAAAGGTTAGTTTTGTGTTTGACCAAACATTTATCGGCAGACTTCTCATGCAGTCTACTACTAATTTAAGAAGTCTACTGATTTATTTAATAAGTAGTAGACTGCATAAGAAGTCTACTGATAAATGTTTTTCTTGGTCAATGTCTGCTATTTTGGTCAAACGCAAAACTAACCCATCCGTACATAACAGACTTCTGATGCAGTCTACACAAAAAGTCAACAATGTGGTCAATGCCAGAAATAACCTTGCAGTAGACTCTATTTGTAATCTACTGGAGAAGTCTACTGGAAAAGTCTACGGAGAAGTCTACTCTTTAAAGCCAAAGTTTTCGTCAAATACAAAACTAACTCCTTTTCAAGTAGACTGCACATGAAGTCTACGAGTGTTTTTTTTTTATCAAAGAAAAACAGGTAGACTTCACGAGCAGTCTACTTTGAATATTTTTAAAAAAGGTCAATTGCAAGTCTAACCTTTCGTTGACTAGTAGACTTCTGGTGCAGTCTACCAAATCGGAAAACACGGTTTTTTGTTCTTTATCACACGTAGAGCTCGGTTTTCAGCTCTTTCAAGCACCTGAAACTTCTAATATGACCATTAAAAAAGAAGCCCAGCCGTCATTTATGAAAGAACCATTAAAAATTAATAGATTATGAGAGAAAGAATTTTGAAAACCAAATTTAGTTAGTTTTTTAGATGAAATTGGAGAGGAAATGGGTAAGGAAGAAGTTATGAGCTCACAAATGAAGCTGTTATCCTTTCCTAATTAGTTGGGGAAGCATTTAGAGCTTCATTTTGGTTGTTCATGGTGGTTGGAAATATTGATGATAATGGCATTTTTGTAAATAAATTAATATATTTGGTTGTTTATTTTATAATTTAAAATGTCTGATTTAAAAAAAAAAAATTAATTCAAATATAATGGCATTTCCGTGAATAAGTTGAATTTTATGGTTGGTTTTGATAAAATTTTCAAGAAAGAGAACGAGGAGGTTACATTTGCAATTGACCTCAAATTTGAGGTTATTTCAACAACCTTCTCCTTAAAACTTCAACGTATTAGAAGAACCCAATTTAACTATTTTTAAATTTGCGGAGTTTCAATCCAGACTACTGATACTTAAATTTTACTTTTGCTTACACATGATTAGTTTTGTTGAATATTTGCAACTTCCACAATATGTCCAAAATCCATGAAAAACGTTTCAACTTGAAAAGTAATTGATTATTATTAGTGTTTCACATACACTTTGATGATATAACAGTACACAAAGCCTTTCTAGCACGTGATCCGATTGATTTTTAAGTATATTATACTCTCTGTTTTACTCTCAAACTTTAGATTACCTCTCATGATCCTTTTTTTTTCTTTGGCAACAATCCATTGAGTCTCTAATTCAAATACTAAGATATGCTAGACTAAATCTATTGATTTCTGGTTAATTGTATCTCACTAAAACTAAATATTAAAGCAAAATGTAGACACCATTCAATTACTGTAAAATAAATTCTATTATTTTTTCTTTTCTACGACAACAAAATTCTATCATTTATAGTATAATATGTTTGCTCATCCACCTATTGTCTTTTTTAACCATATTAACAATCTCTCAACTCTTCTATTATTCTCCACCTTTAGCCTCAAACCATTAAATTTGTTATCAAACTTGTTTTCTAGGATGCTAATAGCATAAAAAGAAAATAAATCTATACTATATAAAAGAAAATAAATTTGACGGTATTTAATGTTAATATTATCAACTAAAATTCAATGTTTCCAATTTGCTTGTAGCTTTAATATCCAATTATCCATATATTTGATTTTACTCTTTTTAAAAATTAAGTAGAATAACTTGTAAAAATAGAACAAATTGAACTTTAAGAAACAGAAATTTCCTATTAAAAATAGAAAATTAACTTGTAATAAATTTTTTACAAAAATAAAAGTTCTCTATAAAAAAACATAATTTTAAATGTTGACATGGACAATAGTTGTTGGTTTTTAAAAATTCTATGTGGACCTTACCATTAAGTAGTTTCAACTTTTGTTTTTACTAATAAAATTTAACAATCGTTTCGTTGATGTTAAAATTGTCAACTAATCCAATTTGCTTGTAGCTTTAATTAAATGGAAAATTTTGTTAAAATATATAGAACAAATCATATGTTAAGAAAATAAGATTTTTCAGTCAACAACAAAAATAAAATTTAACTTATACTAAATGATTTAAATTGGAAGTTTTCTACCAACAAAAAAAAATTAACTTAATTCTAAACATTCACGTGGCTGAGAATGGCCTCTTTCTCGGTAGAGCATTGTTTGATAATTTCAATTTGTTGAACATGCTCAGTTGCCTCGAGCCAAACTATATTACAAAAGAAACATGAAAAACTCATTAAACCTCAAATCCTTCCCAATATCAAAATTGGTATAAAAAGCTAATATCATGCTAAAATTGGTTAATAAAATTTTCAATTAATTTCATATTATAATGTATAAGCAAAATACAAAATAAACAAAAACAATTGAAAACACTAACAATTTTGAGCTTGGCCACTTCCTTGTTCAGCTTGTTGAAGTCTCTCCTAATATCATCTAATTCAAATTTATCTGAAATATAGATATTTGATACCATCAAGCTCAAAAAAATTTGAGGAGAGAAACGATGCGAAACAAAAAAATCGTTGAAAATGTACACCATTCTTCCTCGAGCTTAATTATCTGATCAACACATCAATGCTTGTAAAAATCCGTCACTGAGATTTTCGGATTATCTTCCGATATTTAACATTATCGTGCTCTTATCTCTGAATCAAAGCAGGATGAAAGATAAATCACAAAAACTCACGTATCTTTATGGATCGATTAAGGAGAAGAGAAGAATTTGAAAAGAAAGAGATACAATATGTTCTTAAATCTTTATGGACTTTTCGTTATCACGAGAAACTGCGACTTAGGGTTTTTGTGATTTGTATGATCTTTGTTTTCTATTCTAAACAACGACTTAGAGTTTGTGATTTAATCTTTTACAAATCTATAGAAAATAAAATATTTAATTGTAGTGAACAAAATTAGATAACCCGTCAACATAAATAAAATCAAAGTAAGAATGTTACTGCAAAACCATTGATCGAGAAGAATATCATTTGTTTATTAATTTTTATGTTTTTGTTATTTGATTTACAATTAAATTATATCACATCTTTTAAAATTATTAGTTTTTTTCTGAGTCCTATGTAAATTTCGTAAACTTTATTTATTTTTAATCTTATTTTACTATTCAAATATCTACTTTTGAAAATGTTTATGGATTATTTTTCAGATTTATATTTGAAGTATTTTTTACTCTTCAATATTTTATAACTTGCAAAAATCAAAGACGAAAAGACAAAATACAAAATTAGATCACACCATTTTGAATAATAAAATAAAATTGAAAAAGTTATTACAAAGTCATTTATATAGAAGTCTATCAAATATTTATTTATTGTATTCTTATATTTTTTATATTGTTTGATTTTCAACAAAATTATATCACATATATTCAAATAGTTAAATATTTCTAATCCTATTTAAAGTAGGATTACATTTTACTATTTACCAAATTAAGATATTATTATTTTTAAATAGATAAATCTTTTTGAAATGTGGGTAAATCTAATTTTAAAAAATTATTTTATACATGTATAAATATAACCGATTGACTCAAACATGCCTCGATAAGATTAATTATCCTTGTATAAAAATCCGAATTTGCAAAATAAATGACTTTTACCATTTTAGTAAGTAGTAAACGTAAAAAAAAACTAAGCAAATGGAAAAATAAATTACTATACCTCATATCAATGTTGTTAATAACAAATAAAAAAAAATGACTTAGAATGAATCATATTAAGCTCAGAAAACTAATATATATTGTCGTATTCTATTTCACATATGGAAAAATATAATAATCTATCTTTTCTGATGAAAAGCCAAAACAAATAAGTTTTATGGAAAATATTATTGAAGTTTTAAATTGCGTAAATTGAAAAGAGTATTAAAATATGTAAATAAAAGTGAAAATTTCGATATTTAAACTTAAAAGTGAATAGGAATAATATTAAAAAAGGGTTTTAGTTGTTTTTTAAAATATTTCACAAAAAAATTAAAATAAAATAGAAAATAAAACATCAAAACGAAATTAAATATGATGTAACTTATTTATGAATTTATAAATTATAAGTGAACATATTTTCTAAAGTTTTGTTTTTGGAAACTAGATATGCTAGAATATTCACTATTTTAAATCCTAGATTTAAGGAATTTTCAAAATTAACTTCGCAGAAAACATAAGCTACGTTTTGCAAAAACGTAGATTGAGTATTCTGCTAAATAGTAGACTACAAAGCATGTAGTAGAACTCAAATTCTATATTTTGTAGAAATTAAACAAAATACAAAATAAATATTCTTCGGACTCGTAGAAGCATTGTAGAGTAGTACGCAAAATCTGCAAGACGTAGAACAAAATTACAAAAAAAAATTAACTTTGATTTTTCAAAATACGATTTCCCAATATATTTACATGTATGGAGTATTCTATCCGTTTTTATAATTTTTAAAATTTTAAAAAATTATGAAATTAATTATTTTTAATTATTTAAAATTAATAAAGGGTGTTATAGATAAAAAATGGCAAAAATGTATTGGGATATTAGGTGTACCAATTTGTTATAATTTGGCAAATTTTCCTATTAATTTTTAAGCGTTAAGATATTCAATGGATATCTCTAATGGAAGTAGTTGTAAGTCTTTTAATTTAAAATACAATTAAAATATTAATATTATATTGGTAAGATACTCACTGATAGAGATACTCTCACTTGTAAGGGCATGATTATGGGTGGGTAATAGGAGTAAATATAGTGAATTTTTAATATTATAAAATTCATATATTTACCTATCCCATATTTGAGTTTTTAATTTTATGATCTATATTACCTATACTTAGTAGGTTAATATAACATCGCTCTCTTTTCTTTTACTCTTTTTTCTTTTTTCATCAATTCCAATATAATTAATATTATAAAATTTATATATTTACCCAAACACATTTATTATCTGTAATCATGTCTAAGTAATCAAGTAGTGTAAACCGAAAACAGAGAACGAGCGAGACCGCAATGGGCTTGCAAAAAATAAACCATAAAGCTTTACGATTCCGGTTCGGTTAGTTTCCGGTTAAATTAAATCCGACCCGATTAATTCACTCCTTTGCTTTACCTGACCCGACTCGTCGATTAGTCAAACGCGAATCTTGACTTTCCATTTTCCCCTTTCTTTCGATTTCGAGTTTCTCTCTGAGAGTAGAATCGAGAAAGGTACCATGCTCTCTCTTCGTCTCTATCAATTTGAATGGTCTTATTCACAGGATTCATGATAATTTTATCTGCGATTCTGTCTCTTGCTTATGTTTATATCGGATTTGTTTGATTTCGTTGTCGTTGTTCGTGTTATCGTCCTAGATTTTTATCGTCTTTGGTGCTGATTCTTAATGGGGCACTACTACTATATACGATCGAGATCTTAACAAGTTAATTTAAGCTCACTGTGTGTAATTAGTGGCTGATTCGAAACTACAATTGGAAAAAATTGTTCAATGTTCCTTTCAAAGAGATGTGATTTCTTCATCGATTAAGTTTGTTTATTTGTTTTGAGTATTCAAGATAGTAGCAGTTTTTGTCATGTTGTTGCTCACTAGTCTTTAAGTCTCTTGTTTATCGTCATTTGCTTCTGATTTAACATTGTAATGAGTACCCAAGATTCGAGCTTTCTTGTTCCTCATAGCCTATTTTTGTGGAAATTACTTGAGACCATTTGAGTTTTTAGCTGATTTATTAGAAATGTCTGGTGAAAACTTTGATCGGGCATTGGTTCGTTTCAGCGACTGATCAAAGATGGGAAGCCAGGAGAATGTTAAACACCTTGAAGAATGCACCGTTTCCAAGTCAGTTTTTCTTACTTTATGCTTAGATCAACAAAATCTGATTGTTTGAAGCGAAGGGAGCATTGTTTTAGTGTTTGTTTCGTAAATGTGATATCGATTCTTGTGATCTAGGTGACGTAAATGAGTTTCATTATGTTTATTGTTTGCTAAACATTAGAAAGCGAAAGGAACACTGTTTTAGTGTTTGTTTCCTAACTGTGATATTGGTTCTTGTTATCTAGTTGACTTGATGAGTTTCATTATGCTTATATCAACAAAGTCTGATTATATGCTAAAGCAAAGGGAGCACTGTTTGGTGTTTTGTTTCGGAACTGTGATATCGATTCTTGTTATCTAGATGACTTTATATGAGTTCCATTATGCCATTAGTTATGTAGCCAGTCATTTTCACTTGTTCATATACCGCAATGCTTAACTACGGATATATATATCGCTTTGATTTGCAAGTAGAATTAACCGTGACATCCAAATTGGTACCAAGTATCTTCTTGTATGTAATAGTGTAGTTGTTATTCTTGAAGTTGAAAAGTGTAAAAGTTTTAGTTTTTTGTTTGGTGCAGTGCATTAGGGACATGGGTATTCTCAGTTCTAGGAGCGTTGGTCGCAATCCCGGTGGGCATCAAACGAAAGTCTCTAGGTCCACTGGTGTTCTTCGGCACAACCGGAACGATGCTCGACATCATCATCGGTGTGAGTCAATGCGAAAGAGAACACGCAGAACACCAAATGAAGTTACTCCAAGATTCTCAAAACGCCATAACAACCACCACCACCACCACAGAGACTCATGAGGATTCTTCCATGTCTTAATCACTCTTCTTACATTTTCGACATTTATTTATATTTGACTAAAAACAATGATGAATACAATATAATTAATTCGTTATTTAGTGAGTTATTATTATCCTTTCATGAAGCAAGTCGGTCTAGTTTTATATATTATTCTCAATCAATTCGAATCAAAATAAAACTAAGCAAAAACAAAAACCACAATCAAAACATAAATAAAATATTTTTTGAAATTACAAAAAAAAATACAATCTCATATGTTTATGATGATTCAGTTGTGAGAAATGTCGAGAACTCCGAGGTTTTACAAGTTGAAGATTCTCAACGGGATTCCGTGTTTAGCTCGCTTTATGGTTTGAACTGAAGGAGATTGCTAGAAATTCAACCCACTTCATATGAGATTTCTTTGGAGTTGTAGACATCGACAAAGCGTAAGATGCAGTATCTTCATATTCGAAATCCACTCTCGCTCTCTAGATCTCCTATGTTGACAGAGTTCGTGAAGAAGAGAAACATTGATGGATTTCCTCCGCTGACGGAGAATTCATTACAAAGACCAACCATGAAAATTTTAGTGATGGAAATCCATTCAATAGTGAAGCATACATCGTCCCTCGACGTGGTAACAATTCAATAAATAGGCTTTGCCAGCGATTTCTCTCGGTATGTTAGTAATTGACTAGTAGAAAGTCCAAATTATCTTTTTTTAGACATAATTATATCATTGTATTGATCAATAGTAAATCTACGTATCATCCATTTTTCTTAATAAAAAATAATGTTGTGCATTTGAATCGATGTAAAATTATTATGCAAATGATCAATTAATAACTCTATATTTTTAATAAATGTTCATGTTAGTAATACTAATACCTCGCTTTCGGTCTGATCTTAGCACCCACCAAAACAGCATCTTCCACAGCAAAGATCACCCGGTTAAACCTATGATCATGGAAGCTATCCATAGCCCATTTCATACAAATCAGTTTAGCATCCTCTAAACTGTTTGCTTCTCATAAAGATCTTCGACTGTGTAAAAGAACAACAGTCTTCTCATCTTTTAGTACCCAAAAACCACCAACTGATTTCATGTTTTTGTCCCTGGACACTCCAATGTTGCACTTGACCCACATGTGTGGTTAAAGTAGTATTGTCCCACATCGGAAGTTGGAGAATTAATTAACTAATATATAAAGGATTAGGGTCAATCCACTCATTGCCAATTGGTTTTAAGGTAGAAGCCCATGAGTAACCCAAATTTAATATAGTATGAGAGCCACCCGATTGTTGGATCACCTCGTAGATGTTGTTCCCACAATTGCCCACGCTACAGATGTTGATGCCTGAGCGTGAAGGGGGAAGTGTTAAAGTAATATTGTCCCACATCGAAAGTTGGAGAGTTAATTAACTAATATATAAAGGGTTAGGGCCAATCCACTTGAGTTGGAAGCCAATGAGTAATCCAAATTTAATATGTGGAGGTGATTTCAAACATTTTGGATATGTTACACTATGTATCACTTCGCTGGAATCCCTATTAGTTTCCATACTTTTGGCTAAAAACCATCTACTGACTTCACCATGAATTTTGTCAATGATCTCATTAGCCAAATACATATGACCCTCAAATAAGAACTTGTTTCTATTCTTCCACAGGAACCAAATGATCCATGGGAACAATCTTCTTATAACAATAGGGACTTCTGCCCTTTTCAAACCCAATAACATATATTGGAAATTTACAAAGCAGAAGAAATATGAACCCGTGTAATGGCTGAGAATAATTAGAGAGAGCCCAAACTTGTCTAGCTAAAGAACAAGAGAATATGACATGGTTTACTGACTCACCATCCAAACCACACACTTGACATCTAGTATATGTGATCAAGCCCCTACATAGAATCATATTTGCTACAGGAATAGCCTCGCAAACATCTCCACAAAAAACTTTGATTTTAGGAGTTGTTTGAAGAGACCATACATGTTCCTTTAAGCCATTCAGGGAGGGTAACATTTCAGTCTCCACAATCAAATCCTGCTTTAATTCCTTGAAAGATAACCAGTAACCCGATTTCACAGTAAAATCTCCACTCTTATTGTATTTTCAGACCCAAAAGTCATCTTTATTCACCACTGCTTGTTTCTTAAGATCACTGCAGCCTCGTTTGGATAAAACAACTCTTGAATCATCACTTGAGATTGGATCAATGAGATCACTGCAGCCTCATTTGGATTTCACAGTAACCTTCATGGCAATATTTATCAATTGATTTCTAATCCAAATGATATATTGCGTTTTTAACACATTCTAACCAATGTTTTAAAAAAATTTCGAGTCTTTTCTATGTCTTTAGAGTATTTTTAGGTTAAAACACGTTAAGATGAAGTTTAAGGAAAAGAAGTAAGGAATGGAAGCAAATGAGCAGAAAATAGTCAGACGTTTGGCACTCGTTAAAGCACTTTCCACCGATGGATCGACCTGAAAATTGAAAATTTGATCGATCGATTCCTTCATTAAACCGACCAAAATTGGAAATTTTTAGTATTTTCCTATTTCGACTTTGTTTTGCCAGAGAGATTGAATCAGAACGTGTTTTAGCCATTGCTTAGAGAACACTTTATATTTCATTTGACTTTTTGGCTTTTGCAACTTTGTAAGCTTTGGGTGAAGAATCTCTAATTCTGCATCTCTAGAGAAGATTTCTAAACCCAGTTTTTATTCTTTAATCTAATTATGCAATTATTTTCATATGTTTGTGGTTTCTCTTTGATTATTTCTGAGTAGATCCATAGTTATGTTTTAGAGTTTTCAAGGGAATTTATGAATAATTGAATCAGACATATATAGGATTTATCATCTGTTGTCTTCACCTTGTTGAACTCATTGCTTAGACTAAATTGATCACTTAGTCTCTGATTCATCAAAATTGTTATGGATTGCTTGATAGAACATAGGTGAAAAAATTGTCCTTAGCCAATGAAAGTTGATGCTAAAGCAATTTGTGAACATATTAAACCTGCTCGTTAATACTTGTCTAGAATTCTACGTTGAAACGACAGTTTATAATTTTAGGTTGCTAGTTAAATTCTCTGATAGCACGACAGTGGATTGGTTATACATTCATGTTTGAGTTCAAGACTATGCTTATTAGTTCCCTGAATTATTGTCTGGTTCATGATCTTTGAATTCCTGCGAATCGCCCTAGACCTAACGCTTGTTTTAATTGATTTTACATCGCTTTAATTGTTATTTTCGTTTTTATTTTTATACCAATTACAATATTTCCGTCTTAGCTTAGTTTCACTCTTAAGATTCGTAGTGTGATACTTGGTCTTCGTGGATTCGAACCCTGATATACTATTTCGATTGTTGTGCACTTACACTGATATTTTTAGGGTTAAAACTTTGTGTTATCACCAAACCCTAATAGGCTCTCCATTTCCCACAATTTTATCCATCCCTTTCACCAATAATGATCGACCATGAATAATGCTCTTCCAAGCAAAAGAGGGTCTCACTCCAACTACTGCATCTTGAAAGTCAATTTGGTCGAAATATCTACTCTTAAGAACCCTTGCAAACATAGATAAAAGGTCTTGAAAGATTCTCCAAGCTTGTTTTGCTAGTAATGCTTGATTGAAATACTCCAAATCTCTGAAACCCAAACCACCTTGATTCTTGGCCAAACACATCTTCTCCCAACTGATCCAACGAATCTTTCTTTTATGCTCCAGGGAATTCCACCAAAATCAGAAATTACACTTGTCAACTTTGCAATGGTAGTTTTTGGGAATTTAAAACAAGACATTGTATGAATTGGCATAGCCATGGCCACTGATTTAATGAGCACTTCTTTTTCTCCTTGTGATAAAGTTCCAGAGAACCAACCAGACAACCTAGACATTAGCTTATCCTGAATATAGTTAAGTATATCCACCTTAGAACCACTAAAACATTCTGGTAAGCCTAGGTAGGTTCCAGCACCACCTTCATTTTGAACGCCTAGAATTTCTCTAATGCTATCACCCTAAATGGATTCAACCTTTGAACCAAAAATGATAGAAGACTTACTAAGATTTATCATTTTACTAGTAGCATCTTTGTAAAAATCTTGAGTGTGGCTTTGGAAATCATTAGTTGTCATCTACAAAGAGAAGATGATGAATGGAAGGACCATTATCAAAAAATTGTAGTCTTGAAATCATTCCTACTTGTTCAGCCATGTTGAGGAGATGAGACAACCCCTACTTGTACACAACACAAAGAAAAATGGGATAATGGATCACCCTAAAAAAATGTATATAAAGAAATAAGTAATCTAGGTTCTCATACAATTTTTATTTATTTATCTAAAGTATTTTAATTAGATCCAGTTCACAAATTAATACCACGTCAAATTTCATTGTGCATACACACTCAAAGAAACATAACAACTTGTAAAATTAAACATCTAACTTATATAAATTTAGGCATCTATTTTAAATTGTTTCTAACATTATTTCTATATTTGGTTCAACAAACAGTTCATAGTACAATAGTCTCACGATTGTAAATCAAGTCGTAGGTATACAATTGGCGTATATGGTGACAATTCGACATAGAAAAAAATATTTTAGTGGTGCAAGAATTAAAAATATAATATTCCTAACGAAGTTTTACAGTTTAATCATTGAAAACAATACAATAATGACTTGTTGCAGAAACTAGGGATAATTGCAAAAATGCAACTTTTGGGGTATCCATTTTTAAAAATACTATTATGGGTTGTTCATTTGTAAAAATGCTAATTTTTCAAAATTATTTACTCTGTTCCTTTGCTGAGGCTAACTAGTCATCCTTTTCAATATTAATGTGGAAAGGTTAAACAATATATTGACCAAATTATTATTTACCTCACATGCGAAAGTTAAGCATATTAGTACAATGAAGTGAGTACTCTTTTAATGTTTTTGAAAATATTCATCTCTTCTGTATTTCGAGAATTCATCTTGTTGAAAAACTGTAAACAAAAAGAAAATCGATTAAACATATGCATTTGTTTGAATGCTTGAAACTTTGATGTAATTAACTCACCTAGCAAAAAAAGAAAACTTTTCAATGTCACGTCATTTTTCACGCTAGTGGCATGTTCTGAATTACATAAACACACTCAAAACTTCAAAATTAGAAAGTTGTATTGTGAACACTACCAATATTTTGTTGCTGATTTCGTCCCTTCCTGCGTTGGTCAATCCACGGAATGTTGCTTCTTCAATGAGAATTGGTTCAGAGGCAATTTCAACTGAAGTTAAAATTCCACACTCCACAGCAATAGCCTTGGCAATTTGGACGCTGTCACTAGTGACAATACGGACCTAAACATCAACAATATCAAAAAGTAATCAAGTAACGTTATTAGCAAGCTAATAAATAATATTTTCACAAACCTTGACACCAGTATACCTTGACAAAAGTAATCAATGAATTGTTTAAGTTTAGATTTACAATTTTAATCACAACATTATACGTGCATGTTGCCTCAAGATAACATTGTTTGTGAAGTGTCTTCTAAGGGGTTGAGGATTGGCTTTCACTATAAGATCTTATATTACGAATTAACAATCATTGCATCTTTGGAACAATTGTAATGTCTTCTCAAAATTTCTCCAGCGTTCAAATGATTAGAACATATCTACTTGCAAGTCTATATATATACCCACAATGTATGGCATGATCTTAAAAATAGGAAAATCACTCCCAAAATGATATATTTAAGATGATTTCCTAGGATACTACATTTTGAAATTTTGTTTCCAAAAATACTATTATTTTTCAAATGTTTTACTAATACCACCACTTTTCAAATGTTCCACTAATACCACAAACACAAAAAATTGATTTTCAAGGTTTATAATTTAAATTTTTGGGTTTAGTTAGCTAATGTAGAATTAGGGTATAGTTTTAGGGGTTTAGAGTCTAGAGTTAAGCTTTGAATGTTGAAAATTAACTTTAGTTTTGTGGTATTAGTGAAACATTTGAAAAAATAGTGGTATTAGTGAAAATTTTGAAAAATGGTAATATTTTTGGAAGCAAAACTTTATTTAGTCATATTTGTGAGGATTGCATTATATTTAACTGTATATATAGAATATATTATGTATAGCATGATGTTTTTTTTTTGTCAAGATATAGCATGATGTTAATTATGTTATATGTATATAGAAGTTATCTCTAAAAAAATAAAATCTCATAAGCTAATACCACCACTTTTCAAATGTTCCACTAATACCACAAACACACACAAAATTGTGTATGTGGCTATTCCGATGAACTCAAGGTATGTGTCATCAAGTGTCGTCAGAGACCGTGGTTTGCCGACGAAGTGTGTATGTGGCTTAGGCGTGATGATCTTCACCTCGAAGCCACATACTTCACGCCTAAGCCTAAGCCACATACACACTTCGTCGGCAAACCACGATCCTGAAACACTTGATGACACAGAGCTTGAGCTTATCGGAATAGAGAAGAGAGAATTTGGGAGAAGAAAAAAATTCTAGGGTTCTTAGATTGAAATCGATTTTGGTTTGATTTGGGACTAGGGTTTGATTTGAGGATTTTTGTTCCCTTAAAACTGATAAAATGATGTCGTTTATTAAAACCAAAATGTCGTCATTTTGTTTAAACGGAGATTGTTAACAGAAAATTAACTGTGTTAATGAAAACTTAACGACGAGTTTTAAATGCCGAGTCAACAAAAGTTTAACATTTTATTTAAAAGTCAAAAAAATTTGAGTTTTAAATAGCATTTCAAAAATTGGAGCTTTTTTTTACTACAAATTGAAAGTTGGAGTTTTTTCGACATTTTTTTCCGTATAGTGTTAGGGGTTTAGAATCTAGGGTTAAAATTTGAATGTTGAAAATTATCTTTAGTTTTATGGTATTAGTGAAACATTTGAAAAAATAGTGGTATTAGTGAAAATTTAGAAAAATAGTGATATTTTTGGAAGAAAAACTTTATTTAGTCGTATTTATGAAAATTGTCCTATATTTAACAGTATATATAGAATATATTATATATAGCATGATGTCTTTTTTTGTTTTTGGTCAAAATATAGCATGATGTTAATTATGTCTTATGTACATAGAAGTTACCCTTCAAAAATTAGAATCTCATAAGCTAATAACGTCGTCTGCCTTAAAACGGGATGGTTGGTGACAAATAGTTTGTTAACAATTTAATTTTTTTTTTTTCAAAAAAGTAAAAAAAAAATTGACTAGATTAGATTTTTAATGAAAAAAAAAACAATTTGATTAGATCTAACCCTTCTTTTCATTTTCTTCGCCATTAATACAGTTTTCAGAAACAAAATTTATGTATAGTAATTAATCAATTTAAACCATCCTATTAACAGCCATCTATAGAATTTCTTACTAAAATAAAATAAAATCATACGCATAAGTTATTACAATATGCATAAATAATATGGGATGGTAAGTTTTAATCATTTTTCAACAATATGGTATACGAGTTTAACAATATAGTATATGAGTTTTGAATTCGGATAATGATACATTGACAGTATTAACACAAATTACTATGGTATATATCTTGGTTAATTTATAGTATGTATGTTAAATCAATATGAAATCGAATTAATTTTCTCTAATTCACAATAATTTTTATAAAGAATATTAAAAATTTGTGATAAGGTTATTAAACCAATGCAAAGCCAATCGAAATAAATTAAAGGCACTTTCAAACTAAATCAAATTTAATGTTACGAAATGTATATATATAGTAAATTAAAATACAGCCTAGAGACACTCAATATTGCAATTTTCAAAAAAAAAAAAAAATATTGCAATTTTCTTTTTATTTCCAAATCAAATTTAATATTACAATATATGTATAGACGGAATATAGATATAGAAAACTCTGCCGAAAAAGCAGAGATTTTTCTGCAAATTAATTTATTAAGAAACTAAATATAAAAAAATACGTATTAAGGCCAAAAAAAGAAAAAAATTAATTAGTTTTTATCTGTGTAACTGTGTGTGTAGTGGCACGTGCCAGGCTTGCAACAGTAAAAGCTACAAAACCGTTCATGTTTGGATCTATCGACCAATATATTCCCGTCATGACCGGGACCTCTCAATCCATCGGCTCTCCTTCTTCACTCTCCCAAATCAACCGTCAGATCTTCATCCTACGCTCCTCATTAGATCTCTCTCTATCTCTCCCCTTTAAATTAAATCCAAACCCGGGTCTAAATTTCTGATTCTCTCTCTCTGTCTCTCTCTCTAAGCTTCGCCGTTAAATTCCTCCGGTACCGGAAAATCTATAACGAGGAGAACGACACTGTTCACGAAGTTCTCTTTAGTTAGTTACTAATCGCTCTCTCTTTCTCTCTCGTGCGTGATGGTTAACCGCCGGTTAGTGTATACCGGTCTGAGACGTTGCCGGAAAAATCAAGAACTACGGTGGTTGTGACCGGTTATAGGAGACATTCGTGATCGGAGTTTTTTTTTTTTTTTTAAGAAGAAATGGAAGGACAGGCGAAGCTGACGAGGACACAGTCATCGTTACTCCGGTCATCTTCGACGGTACGATCGTCTTTTCAGAGCTTATCTTTAATCGCCGGAGACGATTTCAACGAAGTTTCTAACCAGAAACAAGATCTAGAAGCCGGAGAGAAAGAAGAGAAACAGAGAAGAAAACCGCCTAAACCATTTGGTTCAAATCCTAAAACCGGTTTAACCCGAATTAATCCTGGTTTAGCTTTCACTATGGTTTCTCTCTCTTTCCTTAGTCTCTCATCTTTCTTCTTCTTCGTCGTCTTCTCTCAAACCAATGAGATTCTCACATCGGAGAATCTTCTCTTAGCTCTGATCTTCGTTGCCGTCGCTCTCTTCTTCGCATCCAAAAACATCGCACTTCTGAACCAAACCATAGTCGCAATCAAACAAATCTGCGAAGAAACCACTAAAAACTTAGGCTTTCAAAGCAGAAACCAATCGAAACCGGTTCAGTGGTACATTGGCGATTCCGATTCGAAACCGGAGAAGAAGAAGATCATAACAACACAATTAGAGAAAAGGGTCAAAGAAAGTGTTCAATTTTACAGTAATGGAGATTTCTACGAAGGTGAATTTCACAAAGGGAAATGCAACGGAAGTGGAGCTTACTACTATTTCGTTAAAGGAAGATACGAAGGTGATTGGATCGATGGTAGATACGATGGTCATGGCATTGAAAGCTGGGCTAGAGGAAGTAGATACAAAGGTCAGTATAAGCAAGGTCTTAGACATGGTTATGGAGTTTACAGATTCTATACTGGTGATTGTTATGCTGGTGAATGGTTTAATGGTCAAAGCCATGGTTTTGGTGTTCAATCTTGTGCTGATGGTAGCTCTTATGTTGGTGAATCAAGATTTGGTGTTAAACATGGACTTGGATTTTACCATTTCAGGTAAATTTTAAAGTCTTGTTCTGAAAAACCCCAAAATGTTGAATAAAAACTCAATCTTATTGCTCTGTGTTTTGGTTTTGTAGAAATGGAGATAAGTACGCAGGGGAGTATTTTGGAGATAAGATTCATGGGTTTGGTGTGTATCGTTTTGCTAATGGACATTGTTATGAAGGAGCATGGCACGAAGGTCGTAAGCAAGGGTATGGTGCTTACTCGTTTAGAACAGGTGATGCTAAATCCGGTGAATGGGATTCAGGGAATCTTGTAACGTTTCTTGCTCCTACGAGTGAGCCAGTTCGTAGAGCGGTTCAGGCAGCTCGAGAAACAGCGAAGAAGGCAGTTAATCGGAGAAGAGTCGATGAAGAAGTGAGCCGAGCCGTGGGTGCAGCTAATAAAGCTGCAACGGCTGCAAGAGTGGCTGCAGTTAGAGCCGTTCAGAATCAGATGGATGGTAAATTTTGTCAATGTTGAAACAACAAATGTAAAAAAAAAAAATCGTTTTTTCCTCTGTAACCCTGAATCGAAGCTAAGTTTTGTTTCAGAGGTTTTGAAAAACAGAGGAGAGAGTAAATTTTCGATCTTTTACTGCTACTGTAACAATCTGTAGATAGATGAAGAAGAAGATCAAGAAGCTGGTGTTTTTTTGTAAATCAACGGCTTGATGATGAAGCTTTTGTCTTTTTGATCGAATCTTTGGGAACAAGTGATTTTGATTTGATATTATGATCTTGATCTAGATCACTGACATGTCCATTTTTTTATTAGTTTAGATTTTTACGATTAATGGCAAATTGTTTATTCGGATTACTACTATAATAATTTTGGTTGCCCAAGAAAAACAAAAAATTTGGGATAAGGATGAAGAAGATTCTTGTTCGGCGCTAAGCTTGCGATTCCCAAAAATTTATCTAATAATCTAATAATCAGTGTCGTGCTACAAAATCAATTGCATTGTTTATGGTCTCTGCTCGTAGTAACAAAAAATAAAAATGCAATAATTCTGTTTTCTTTTCTGCATTTCTAAAAATTATGTTACCTGAATTATTAATTCTATTATGTAAATGTTCACTAATTATTTTGCCATATTAGAGTTAGCACCTAAGGAGTTTAACTTTGTTCCAAGATTAAGTACGGTGCTTGACCTAATAGATGCAGTTTGCATATTTTTTAACAATATGGTGCATATGATTTGATAGATGCGGAACAGTATGAATGTAAAGAAAAAATATTATATATATATATAGCATTTTTGTTAAATAAACATAGATAGTAGTCCTTCCGTTTCAAAATATAAGTTGTTTTGGAGGTTTTTTTTATGTTTCAAAATATAAGTTGTTTTGATAATCCTATGTACTTTTTAACTTTATTAACTATTGTGTGAACAATAGTATTTTGCAGTCGCTTTTTCCATTGGTTAAATTATTTTTATTATATATATAAGTTGATATTTTTGAGAAGAAAAATAATTTTTTAATATTCGCACTTTTAGCCAAAACAACTTACATTTAGAACCACAATAATTTTATACGATGATATTTTTAGATTTTTATTACTAGTATTTCATGTAAAACGGTATCTCTGTAGTTAGAACCACAATAATTTTAGGTTTTCTTTTTCTTTTTTTTTAAAAATTTTGATTGCATTAATTTACTAAATTTTATGTTTCAACAACACATTGAGTTTACGAATCGGCGTCAATCTCAACTCAATGTTTCTTTTTGTATTGGCTATTCCCAAAAAAAGTCAAATTTGAAATTGTGTATGTGGTACTTCAAAATTTGAATTCTACTAAGTGATAGCAATGTATGTTAAGTTATTATTATTATGGATATGGATAAGATTTTAAAACTACTTAATCAATCATAGAAATAATTTAAAGGATTACAAAAATAAACTATTTTTGGTTACGACAGGAACACATCCGATGCATACATTTTTCGTCGCATGAAAGAAATGTTGAAGAACCGATGTGTCCTTATCGATCATCATCTCTAGAAGATAACATTTGGGATTTATATATAATTATATGTCCTTATCCTTTCGTTTTCTTATATTTATATAATTATATACGCCACTGATCACATGGTTTCTTGCTGTATTGGTCTGCCTTGGCATCAAAATATTCCAAGCAAAGCTTAAAATATAGCAATAATAATAATAATTTAATTCCAAATTTATGTATCCGGTATAAGTACGTATCTGATAAATTGTATTTATCTTCTCTTTTTCAATAGGTTTCCTATTTTTAACCTTTTAATTGATCATTATCTAATTTTTCTCTTAGAAACATATATTCAGTTCATCGTAGCACCCGATTAATTTATAGAATAATAAATAGACTGTTTTTTTGGTCGAAATATAATAAATAAACTATTTAACCGAAAATTACAACTATTTTTAGAGAAGTCACTAGACTATAGTCTGTGTAACCTATGATCAATTATTCCAAAATAGATTATTCACGTTCATACAAATTTAAAGATGTATTAAAATATTTGATATATTCCTAAATTTTTATTTAAAGCATCCGAAGTAGAAAATGATTTTATGTCAATCAAATACTCCATCCCATCCATTTTAAAATATAAAATGTTTTGGAGATTTTTTTTTTGCTTCAAAATATAAAATATAAAATGTTTTGACAATCCTATATAATTTTTAACTTTTTTGAATATTATGTAACCACTAGTATTTTGCAGTTTTTTTTATGATTGGTTAAATTATTTTTATTATATATATTAAATATTTTTAGAAAAAAAGTAGTATT
The DNA here is from genome assembly GCA_964056655.1 of Arabis hirsuta. Lineage (NCBI taxonomy): Eukaryota > Viridiplantae > Streptophyta > Magnoliopsida > Brassicales > Brassicaceae > Arabis > Arabis hirsuta. The sequence goes on along the minus strand of OZ053305.1, from coordinate 20,308,224 downwards.
TTAAACTTCATACTTTTAGCCAAAACATCTTATATTTTAAAACGAATGGATTCGAAGATAACTTGGTCCGTAAGAGATAACTTGGAGAGCAAGACGTGTAGCTTGCGGTTCAAGTGTTTTGGAACATCAAAACTCATCTATGAAGTGAAGCCTAAGAAACCTAAAAAAAGAATATTATAGATCTCGATATTATTTTTAGAATATTTTTATTATGTATTAGGAAAAATTAAATTATATAGGTGTTAGCAATATGTTAAATCTAATCACTATATATATATATCTTATGATCTTATAACAAAGATAACTCAATAAATATTCTATACTATAAGATTTTGATATGGTATCAGAGCAGGCGATTCTTATGAATCGTAATTAAAAAAACTTCCCCAATAAAAATTTTGTGATCTTTTACTTTAAGAAGAGATCATGGGGACGGTGATTATTGGTGAAGACAGTGAAGCCGACGACGATAAAAAGGATGATGACGTGAATAAGTTACGTGTTTTTCTTTTTGGTTAAAGTTAATGGGTTTTTTTTTTCGTATTTTGTATTTCTTCTAAATTATTCTACTATTTATTTTCTTTTAGTTTTTGATTAAAATATCATTTCGGAGGTTTCTTTTGAGATTATGATTCTAAGGACTAAGAATTTCACAAGTGTTTTTCTAGATTTTCCTATTATGGGATTTTCTATTCAAAATTTCCAATTTATTTTTTATTAGTTTCTCCTATTATAGGGGAGTTTGGTTGTAGTTTTAGGGAGTTTTAGTTAGAAAGCTCATGGTTTTTAGATTAGTTTTTTGTTATTCTGATTTATGGACTGTCCGAGTTAAGGACAATTATTTGTGGAGTTGCAAGTTGCACCTATGGGATGTATTCCTCTTTATCAAGATAAAAAATGAGCTGAAGTTTCATCTCTATTTTGAAGATTGAAGTTTATAACCAGAGAAATGTGTTGACTTGTTTTGCCGTCCTCGACAAGTTGTCCACGATATACGTGTTTTGCTTGATGATTTTGCGTACCACGTTTGTCGTGCGGAGGAATATTGGAAATAATTTGGGAAACAAGATGTGTTGCTTGCGGACCAAGAGTTTTGGAGCATCAAAGCCCATCAATGAAGTGAAAAGTGAGAAGCTCGGAAAAAAAATATTTTAGATCTCAATATTATTCTTAGCATAATTTTTATGTATTAGAAAAATTTACATTATGTAGTGTTAGCAATATGTTAAGTTTAATCAATATATATATATATATATATATTTTTTTTTTTTGTGATCTCATAATAACAAAAATAACTCCGTAAAATATTCTATTCTATAAAATTTTGAATATTAAAAAAGTAATACAATTTTCTATATATAATGTACTTATTTAAAAGGAAGACATAGTAGAGCCAATATTACTCTAGTATACAATGCCAAAACATTTTTTTCGTGTTTTTTTTCAAAACATTTTTTCTAAAATAATTTGAAAACGTCACTCTGTATTTACGTTTGTATGAGTGTAATTATATATTATTTCTCATAGCCCGCAATGTATTTTTGCTGACAGCATTTTGACTCAAAGTTGAATTTCAAACTTGGAAACCGCTAAAATAATTATACTGCAGAGACAGAATTCCTGGTCTATAGATTTCCCATAAAATAAATAGTACTGTACTCTCATTTATATAAGACTAAAATAAGACCCGTTGAATTACCGGTAAATATAATAAAACTTAATGAAGTAAAAATTTTAATTTTAATTCTAAAACTATTTAAAGTAGATCTTAACATCAGTAGAAATCATTTTTTTTATGCAACGTCTTTTTCATTCCTTAAACTTTGAGGTTAAAAGGAATTATAGTACGATACATGAAAACATTAGACACTAAGCATAAAAGACAACATAGTTATACGACTGCGAATCAAAAAAATAATCTTGATGTGTCGGTATAGAATTCACGGCTAAACCGGAAAACATAAAGTTAGTCGCTTTGACACACGACTTTAGAGGGTTACCCATTCCTCTGATATTCGTCAAGACGAAGTCGGTTGCATCTTCTAACCCCATAGATAGCGCTACACAAAAAATACAAGTCGGATATGGAAGTACTCGGTTTTGATTCCGAGAAGGATCTTACTCTCCATGAGAGAAGAAATGGTGGAACTGTTCTCTTCCCGAATAGGAAAAAGTATAGATGAGATCTTTCCCAAAAGGAGGAAATTACAAGGTTTGAGAACCTAGAAAACTTTGTTCTTCTCGAAAAGGAGAAGCCAATTTGCTCAAAAGCGGATGAGAGTTTTGAAACTCTTAGATATGGATCGTTATAAGCCTTCAAAGGCTTGTTGAATACGGTGAAGCTACTCGGTTGGTCATCGGAGGTGTCGTTTTCTCCTTTGACAGTGATGAATCACCTCAAAAGACCAAATCCGGATCAATTAAATCAGTTTCACCTTCGGAAAGGATTGACCATAGAGATGACGGTAAGGGATTGAGAACTTTTTCAGCATCTTGTATATACGCATTCTCTTCCCAAAAACTATACTAGGCCAGGCCCACAAATTCATAAGACAATAGTAGGTTGGTCAGAGTAGTGGTGAATGCTTCACCGGATCAAAAACCCCGGCCGTCGAGACGCATCTCTGTTGCTGGGAGAAAAAAACTTGGCTAAAAAGATGGGCCTGCTGGGCTCCGTAAACATTTATTCTTAATGGGCCTAGCTCAAATTTTGGATTTTCTTGACATAAGTTAGGCGACGGTGGGACGCGGTACTTCCGTGACGGAAGTTTGCAACATCTGCGTGAGGAGCCCAGTCGCGGTTGTCGGAGCTTTTCAATGGCAACATGAGATTTGTCGATGGTTTCAAGCTTTCCTGAGATTGCAAAGGGCGGTACGACAGAGCAGAGAGAAGAACCGCTTGCGTAGGGAGGAGTAGATCCGAGTGGATGAGGGCTGGTGACTGGTATCACCAAAACTTGAAGATTCGGCGGATCCGGAGGAACGGGCAGATCCGGCGGTTTCGCTATTAGCACCCTCGGCATCCCTAAATTAGGGCAGGGTGAGCAGATCAGCGATGGAGCTAGTGACTTCGACATAGAGGAGGCCACCATGGAGAAAGCCATCTTCATCGGAGACATATAGCTATGGATGGATACCGGAGGTATCGCCACACGGAGCCAATCAATCAAACCTTGTGCTTACCCCTATTCGGTTCGGCGACGATAGTGGTCTCAGAGATGAGATCCATGGAGCAGGTAATGAAGCCATGGAAAAGAGGAGAGGAGCAAGTGATCTATCAACGATGGCCGGCTAAGAGAGAGAAGGTGCTTAGGGAAGACGCAGGTAGACGAACGGCGGTGAAGAGAAGCTCATTCTTCCTCGGTAAAGCTCGACGACAGCCACCTTGGTAGTCGAGCCTGAGAGGTTCTTTAGGACAAACCAATTTTTTTGCTTTTATTTGGTATCTGTAGAAATCAGTTTATATCATAATTCTCATGTTTTAATCCATATCATGAAAATAAAAAAATAAATATAATTAGAATTTAAATCATATTCTTAATAACACAAAATATATATTTTAATCCATTATGAATATTTATGAATTTTGTGATATAAATAAAAATAATTAAAATACTATATAGTTACATCGAAAAAAGTAAAATTTATGTTAGATATCTCATAAAAACTACAAATAATGTTGTGAACCATTACATAAGTACATGATTGATAATTGTATTTTATTAATGTCATTATTTTATTTCTTATAAAGATTTATACTCGACTAACTTTATACAATATTAACTTCATAGTAAATATAATACTATTATTATTTTTTAAGTTATATAATTTTCAATATATACACCTGGAGAGAGCGGTTAGATTATAAATTGTTTGCCCTTTCTCTCCCACACACAGGTTTCGAGGTGTCGCAACTCCAACTTACAGCCACCCAGTATGGTCGCTCCCCACCGGTCCTGCTCTGATTCTCGTCCAGTCTAAGCTCGATTACTACCGTCCGCTTCGTGGGAGCTTAGAGTCCCAAAGAGGTCACTGTTTTTTGGTCCGTCATCGGTGACGGTTTGTCTCCTTCCCTCGATTCCTTGAGATGATGACTTCTATCTTGAGTCGAGCCCTCTTGTCCTCGTCGGGCGGTAAACCGCGTGTAGTGCAGAGCTCAACTCATTCTCTCCTTTGGTTGAATCCTTTCTCAGGGATGAAAATCCCTCTCTACCGCCGGAACCACCGGTCCCTCCAGATCCACCGGATCTATCCTCACCGTCATGTTCTGACCACCCATATGTGAGGACTATCTCAACTCCACCTCAGTCTACGGCTTCTAATTCTGCCCCGCCGACTGGAAAAATCCCTCCCTCGCCGAGACCTCTGTTCGTCTTCATATCAGCCAAATTCTCCCTCGCCTTTCAAGTCTTTGGAAGGAGAGGAGATTTAGCTCGGACTTCTGATTCTCCTCCATCCTTCCCGTCGTGTTTTCTCCACTCTGGCCATACACCACGGCTCCCTCTCCATCTCCCTAATGGCTAGAAACCCTATCATTCTCTCTATAGTATTAGCCTTTGGGCCATGAATCTTAAACAATGGACCAGGCCCATCCTAAGTTGTGGGTCTCCTAGCCTATTAAGAAAGAAGAGTGAAGTATTAGATCCACATCATCTCGAGGCTGATTCTTGGGCCAAGCCCATGAGGGTGATTGTGTGGGCTTATTGTGGTCCAACAACACTATTTGGAAAAGGCCTAGCAATAGATCGATGTTGTTTCTGTGCAAATCCGGTATATGACCATTCATGATTTATCTCCGCAAAGATGTATCTCTTTTCTTGTCGGTTTAGGCATGTTATTACAGAGCTCGTTAAAATTTTTGTCCTCCAAATTGAGCCTGGAGAGACCAATTCACCTTCACTGTACTTCATTCCATCACGCGTCGAGATTTATATCCCCACGTGTGAGAGGATCAAAGTTTTCTGGATTCTCAAATTCTATAATTTGCGAGCTCGATATCATCTCTGTTGAGAGAAGATCAAAGTTTTCTGGATTTTCAAATCCTGTAATTTACTCTCAGTGGAAGAATTCAATTCCACCTTTTTCCATCTCTTTGAAATTGGTCGTACATTCTTCTCTCTCTTGGAGAGTGGTCGAATTCCCGAGCTCTACGCCGAAATCTTCAAAGTCACATTGGAAAGTGACCAACCTGAGACTCTCCAGCTTTGCCGCGCAGACCCTCTTGACGCATCCGGCATGCCTTGGATCTGCTATCCATCTACAACGATGATATATCTGCTTTATGTTTTTTTTTGCATTTCAATTATGTTGTAGTAATGTTGGAGAATGCTCAATTCCCTCCCTTTGTACTTTGATTGTTTAAATGAATGAAGTAAGATTGTTTGACAAACAAAAAATATATATACCTTGAGAGTACCAATGGTGTCATAGCTCGAAGATTTCCATTTTTTTGTGATATTCTAATTCTATATTGATAAAATAAGTATTTTTATATATTCTTTTTATTATTTATTTTTGCATGATGGTGTATATCTCTAAACTTTTTAAATTGAGGTTTCTATAGCCTTCCTAATTTTTGTTTTACTTATTTATATATCTTTTTTTTTATCATTCGTCTTTTTAATTATTTTAATTGACATTTTTATTATGTATGAATTATTTGTTTCTTTTATGGCTTATGTAATGTCTATATTTCATCTTAATTTTTGTTTCTTAATTAGTATGGATAGTATTAGAAATTTTATTTTTTATTATTTGATAAATAACCTGACAACTACTTTCTATTTTAAATTTTATTTTTCTTAATTAATTTTGAGTTTTAACATATTCATTATCTGATCAGTATTAGATACATGTCACGATCTCGTCAGTTATAATTTTGATTATGTGTCATGCTTATATAAAAATGCATTGCGGTAAATACTTCTGATTTTAAAATTTATAACGCATATAATTTGACAAATGTAATTAGATTCTAAATTACGACTCACACAAATATTTAATATTTATTTTATTATTATATCTTTTTTATATTTTATTAAATCATCAATTTATTATATCTATCTTATACTAAAATTATTTCATACATGTTATTATATTAACAAAATGACACTTATAATATGACATCTTTTTTTGTCTTTAACTATTTAAATCATTTAAAATAGAAAGAATATATTTTGTAATTTACAATTTAGAAATATTACCTATTTAAGTATAACAGTTTTTTTTCGTTTTGTTAATTAGTTTATAATCCTTGTAAAATATATTTCTTATTTTAATTTTTAAAATATTGTTAATATTGACATATGTTATAATCTAAATTAACAATTACATGTGTTGTAGTCTGGTGAGTTACAAGATGCTTCTATATAATAAGATTCTTCTATGTAATCGTGTTTTCATTGTACGTATTCTCTTTCATATAATAAGATGATTCTATTTTAAGGCTGAATCTTTTTTTTTCGTACGAAAAATTTCAAAAGATATTTAAGCTGAATCTTTAGTTGCGACTTAGGAGTAAGGTACTACAACAGAAACGAAGAAAAAAAAGAAAGAAATTTGGCATCAATAGTCGAATAAAAATTTTTAATTAGCAATTTAACAAAAAAATTTCATAATATGTGGCATAATCATAATTATTAGATCTAGGTCTTTTGATTAAATTACTAATTATATATATATATATATATATATATTTTTTTGGTATTATACTAAACTAACCCAAGAAAAAAAAAACTAGAAATAAGATTTTGTTATTGATACTGAAAACAAGAAAAATGTGAATATATTTTTTTTTTTTTGCTAACCTAGAAATCAGAATACTTCTAATATATATAAACATGCACGTAATATAATTTAATTTATTGAATGGTCGAGACTCGACAGCTTATGAAGTTTACATAACGCATTAAAGATAGACATATACGTACCGGCAATAATTGATCTATACGATTAAATTTGTTACTTTTTTCGTAACACAATAGATAATCTTTTAGAGATTTTTTTTGTTTCAAATTAGATGATGTTTTTAATTTTAATATAAAATTAATTATATTTTATAATTTTTGACTGTTTGAATTCTGCAGATTATTTTTTTTATTAATTGAATTATTTTGAAATTGATGATAAAATATATTTTATATTAAAAAAAAAAATTAAATGATTCTTAACTTGTGTGTAAAATTTTTAAAAATTAAATAATATGATAAAGAAAGAGTTTTAAAAAGCATCGACTTATACTTTAATTATTTCCTATTAACTATGGTACAATAACTTAACACCTTCATATTAACAAAATAAATAATTGTGGACGAGAGAAGTCAGACGAGGAATGCTTGTTTCGGCATGCATGTCTCTGCCTCTTGTGATTATAAAAAGATTTAAGAAAATGTAAATAGCCGTATACTATAACTCAAATAATCATTGTGTGTGTGTTTTTAATATATTTGAAATTAATTTTTTGTGCATGTATCTTTAAATTTAATTTAATACATATTGGTACAATTAAATTAAAGGAATGCAGGGATTGCTGAAATTGTTGGTCCAATGGGATGCCATCTACTGACAACAAAAAAATTAATGAATTGGTCAATGTACGTTTTCCAAGTTACACTTATGCAAAACAATAATACTATGAGGCTATTTCTTCCATTATTTCACCACACATCAACTTTGGGTTAGGCATTCCGATATATATATATATATATATATATATATATATATATATATATATATATATATATATATATATTTTAAAATTGTTATCGATTGGATGGTTTTTTTTTGACAGACTACCCCAAACAAAAATATTTGACTTATATGAGAAAATACATAACCTCGTGCTCGAATTTCTTTTGCAAGAGAATCGGCTCGAACACTACTAATACGTGGGATATGAATTAAACTAATAGATACAAAAGATTGTCTAAGCATAGTGAACTAGTCAAGCTCCGCACTGAAAGATGGTCAATCAAGTGGATGCATAGTCATAGAAATCAGGCTTGCACAGTCCGTCTCAATCCTCACTGAGTATAATCTCCTCTCGCTTAGACACTCCATCACCCAAAGCAGCCCATCGAACTCAGCATGCAGTGTCGTGATGCTTTGTCTACATCCTCTCATGTCAAAAGTAAGGAGGCCCGTATAGTCTCTTAGGCACCACTCTAATCCACTGACCGGACCATGATCAATCCAAGATGCATCGATCTGGTATGTCGAGATTTGAGGGTTTCGGGGAGATAAATCATGTGAGTCACCATGTTGACGTAGATCTTCTACTACTTCTTCCTCTTTTCTTCTATTAGCGATACTCTAACTCTCTGCCTCGACGGTCACTGTCTAGAGAGTATATCGTGGGGATATTGTTTTCCCGTTGAACACCTTATCATTTCTGGCCTTCCAGATATACCAGAGGATCCATGAGAATGATTATCTTTGAGACTCAGATAAACCAATCTCGTTTGTTCGCGAAAATAGGAAATCCATATTTCAGAATAAAAAGGTAATCAGGAAGACACCCAGAGAGGACGGAAAGTCCGATAGCGCCCAAACTTGTAAGGCTGGCAGACATTCGAAGAGTAAATGATTAATCATCTCTTCTGGTGAACCACATCGTGGAAATGTCATGTCTGAGCCTATATGTATGTAGGTCACTCATTGGCATGTAGGAATACAACCAGATAGTGCTTGCCACATGAAATGTCGAAGCTTTCCCGGAGCTCGGATCTTCCACACTTGGCTCAAAAGACAAGTAATACTTGGTTCAGACACAATAGGGGGTTCTTGGGAGCGTTTAATGTTGCTAGCAAGTGTGTATGATGACTTAAAACTGTAGACCCCCGTGGTCGTATAACTCCACGCATACCCATCAGGTTTAGAATTACGGCTAGGCCTCATCGCTAAAATGAGAGAGATAACCTCACGATGGACTAGGTCTCTGATCAGAGGTATATTTCATGCTCTCGAATCACCTATAATCAGGGAGTTGACTCTTAGTAGTGGATCATGGTTGTTTGGTTCAATTAGTGGTCTCGCCGAACGGGCCGAGATGTGAGGGATCCATGGATTGCTCTAGATTTGTGTGGTTGTTCCCGCGCCAATGGTTTTCCTAAGGCCTTGTTGAAGTAGTGGTTTGGTCGCCATGATACTCTGCCAACCAAATGACGGGGAGTAAGCCTCTTTAGCTTTCAAAAGATTAGTAAGTCTAAAATATCATCCCTTCAGAACACGAGCTAGAAGGGATGATGGGTATTATATACGACGCCATAATTGCTTAGCAATGAGATCTAGATTAAAATCGTGGAGGTCCCGAAATCTCAAGTCACCCAATTCTTCTGGAGTACATATTTTATCTCATGCGATCCAATGAATCCCTCTACTATCTTGTTTTTTCCTCTACCATAATGTAGAGATAGCACTCTTAGGTTTGTCTGTTATACAATTTGGTAATAGAAAACACGACATAACATATGCCGAAAGTGCTTGAGCTACAGATTTGATCAAGATCTCTTTCCTTCCGGTGGAAAGGAATTTTGCATACCAAGCATTGATTCGGTTGTTTAGTCTGTCTTGAACATAGAAAAAAACTTTCTTTTTGGATCCACATATTTGTTCAGGTAATCCTAAGTACATGCCCATTCCTCCTTCATTCTTTAAGGCATTCCGATACTTAATTCCAAAACTTTTGAAGTTTGGTTTATTCGGTTTGAGAAAATGCTATTCAGTAATTTTCAAAGAAAAACTACAATGAGTGTTCCACATTGTCACCTTCGGATTGTTCAAGTCGCAACTAATCCGTGGAAGCAAGAATTTAATAGATCCATAATTTTTTTTCCGCATATGCACCCTTGAAGCCCAAATGCTACTCCGTAATTTTAAAAAAAAGCTAGGACGAGTCTTCCACATTGTCACCTTTCTCCAATTCACAGCTCAGCTCTACAAAAAAATAAAAACAACAATTGTCTGAAACGTGCTTCATGGATGGTTACTTGACGATAATATACCATTACGACTGTCATCTATGATACTGATGTCACATAACAAATTAGCCTCGAAGATAGATGTGTTCCACTACAAGAAAACACCGATTTAGCGTCGGCATACTTCGATGCTAATTCGACGCTAAAAGCTCTTAGCGTCGGTTTAGCGTCAAAATCCATTTCGATGCTAAATCGTTGGCGCTAAATCTTATTCGATACTAATTCGACGCTAAATTTGCGTCGAACCGAATTTCGACGCTAAATCGATGCTAAATTAGCTTCGAATTGTCGACACTAATTTGATGCAAAATAGCATCGAATTAGCGTCAACTGAGTTCGATGCAATTATACGACGCTAATTCGATGCTATTTTAGCGTCAAATTTGCATCAAATAAATTAGATGCAACTTTACGACGCCAATTCGACGCTAAATTAGCATCGATTTAGCGTCGATATGATAATAATTATAAAAATGAAAATATTATAAAAATATTATAAAATATACTAAAAATTAAAATATTATAAAATAAAATTATCCGATACAAATGAAATTAAAAGCCTAATCTACTGATGTTGTTGGGTCCTTAGGTTGATGACATCTTCTCGAATCATCTCTTCGGATTCGTGCTCGAATTGCGTTGGACCGGAAGGTGTAGGAGGCACTGGAGGACGCCGAAACCCTTGCAAGGCAGTTGCCAATAATGGGTTATCCACTGCAATGATGTCAAAGAGACCGGTTATTGCCGAGAGGCTAGTCTCTAGTTGCGCAATCCTAGTATTAGCAGCATCCAAGTATCTGGTCAATTGTGGCTCAGACGAACCCGGAGTGTAAGAATATCGAGCAGACGAAAAAGCTGTTGGGACATCCCTGAAGGATCCAACACCCATCGTTCATCTTTTCTTCTTCGGTGCAACCTATAAAATAAAAGTGTTACACAATAAAATTGTAATAAAAAACAAAGTTTAAATATAATATAAGAACCTAAAAAATTACCTCCTCGTAAAGTCTATCGAAATCTTGGACACCCATAGTAGACTGGACAGACTCATCTAGCTCTGCCAGTCGTGCGTTGTACGTGTTGAACGTTTGTTCGGCTTGAGCGGTAACAAACGTCCCATCCTTCTTCCGATGAGTTTTCTCCATCATTTTAACTATCGGAGGAAGATCACCGCCATCAGCCTGTTAAACAAAAATAAACATAGATAAAAATGAAATATAGAATAAATAAATATTTAAAATACTAATAATCAAATAAATTAATTTAATTAAAATATTACCATATTCAGTCGTACTGTGGCGTACGATGATTGACCCGCACAATGCTTTGAAGATCCATCTCCTTCGGCCACCGGCGTGAGACAGGATGCAGAACACTTCCCCGATTTAACCACCGAATGGGAATTCTCCCAAAACTACACTAGACCCGACCAAACATCGGGATCCATTCCTATTGGCTTCGCCTCATCGCCTATCGCGCGCCACGCTTTCTTCAAGTTATCGATGTAACCGTTGAGACGCTTTAGGCCTTCTGCTCAAACACCGCTCGCACTTCGAAAGTACAAAATTCCTCCCAGTGTCACCCTTGCTACAAAAATACGAATAATGTTATGAATATATTTAAAATCAAATACTTTAATAAATAAAAATAAATGATATAAAATGACTTACCGCCCATGACTCGAACCAAATGTCTCAAACATGCTGCGGCGTTTGGCTCCAATTAGCATGTGGCTTAGTGAAATAGGCCCTGATAGCCTTGGTGACCGACCGCGAAACTTTGTTATCGCTAAACCTGTAAAACAAAATATTAAATTATTAATATTAAAAATTAATTACTATTAAAAAAAAATTAATTAGTAATGTTGCAAAAAAATTAATCATACCATAATGTACCAGGAAGTCTCATCGGATGGAGAACCCTAAACCGTGTCTCACGTCCAGGTTGGCAGAGAAGCTCACTAATCTGCATCATAAGAGGCGCGTTCGCCGGTGGAGAGACCTCAGGGTGGTCATCGGGATGATCGGCTTCGTCTTCTGGCTCTGGCTGAGGCTGTGGCGGTGGTGGAGCTCGTGGTGCAACTTGTGGTGCACCTCGTGGCGGAGCTGGTGGTGGAGCCCGTGGACGATAGGTCGCAGCCTGCGAACCCGATCCTGATCCTGATCCGCGACGACCATCGGCTCCGAGAATCAGAGCATCCTCGCCAAATAACTGTCGGTATGAAGGTGGTGGATCCGCCTATAAAATAAAACAAATTTAGTAAATTAAAATATGTAAATTATAAATTCATAAATAAATTAAAAACTTGTAAAATAATTTGATAGAACAATTCCTAAATTATTAAATTTTATATACTCCCTCCGTTTCAAAATATAAGATGTTTTGGAGGTTTTTTTATGTTTCAAAATATAAGTTGTTTTGATAATCCTATGTACTTTTCAACTTTATTGATTATTGTGTGACCAATAGTATTTTGCAGTCGTTTTTTTCATTGGTTAAATTATTTTTATTATATATATAAGTTGATACTTTCGAGAAGAAAATAGTTTCTTAATATTCGCACTTTTAGCCAAAACAATTTACATTTTGAAACAGAGGGAGTATAATATAAGAATACAAACACATAAATCCATAAATATAACTTGAATTTTTTTTTATATTTTCCATAAATAACTTCTAAACTCCTTTTGTTATTTTAAATAATTTTATATTTTAAATTCAAAAATTTGTTTTCCATAATTTCATAATTATAGAGTATAAAATGTAATATTACTTCTAAATTCGTTTTTATTTTAAATCATTATTTATTTTAAATTCATAATTATAGATCAATGCATTTTTATTGTACTTTACATTGCATAAATTTCTTACAATATATTTAAATTCATAAATTCGTTTTATTTTTCATAAATTCATAAATTTATAAATAACTTATCAATACAAACACATAAATTCCATTTCCTATAAATCCATTCCATTTTCTACAAAACTATGCTATTTCCTAAAAATCCATTCTACTTTCTATAAATCAATTTCTAATATAAACAAAAATTATATATTAACATAAAAAAAAAACTTATCATCTCGTAAATTGAACAAGGGCCGCGGCGGCGAAGAGAGAGAGAGAGGGGACCGGCGGGGAAGAGAGAGATAGTGGCGCGCGGCGGTGGCGAGGGAGAGATAGGGGATCGCGTTGGAGAGAGAGGGAGAGGCGCCGATCCGAGAGAGAGAGAGGGGCGAGCAGCGGTCCGAGAGAGAGAGAGAGAGAGAGGACCGGCGAGAGGTATATCGGCGGCGGCGAATGTATCTCGGTGGCGGCAAACAGTGTGAGAGAGAGAGAGTAGAAAATTTTGCAGAAAAGGGAAGTGAGGAAGAAGAGTTATCCGTGATCCAACGCTAATTCGCTGCTAATTAGCATCGAATTAGCGCCAGATCGTATTTAAAAATTCCAATTAATGTTCTTTTCGGTTTCTCACGCAAAATAAATGTTTACCGCGTGTTGATCGGGAAAATATTTGATTTAGCGTCGAATTAGCGTTGAAATGTATTGAAAATCGACGCTAATTCAACGCTAAATCAGATTACGGCCAACAGTTTAACCAAAATCTGTATGAAATATTTCGGTTTACCGTCATTAGTTTAATCAAATTAATTTAATATAGCGTCGATTTTGCGTCAAATCCCAAAAAATCGATGCGGTTTACATTCTATACCCTAAAACACAAACATAAAATTTATTCATTTAGCGTCGAATTAGCATCGGAATCTCAGGAGCTCGACGCTAATTCGATGCTAATAGCGTCGAGTTTGTAGGTTTCGATGCTAATTCGATCCTATATCGACGCTAAATGAAAAACTCTTTGTTTACGATATAGGGTAACGAAACCGTCACAGATACGAAAACAATCTTAGCCATTTCAATTTTTGTTATAACCGAATAATTTTAAACTTCGAAATTTTTTGTACTTACATATTAGGTTCATATAAGGTTATGAACCTAAATGTAAAACTATATAGTTTTTTGAAATCTTTATATATTACATGTAATTGTTTTTAATTATGAATAAATACTTATTCATTCGCAATTAAGATTCAATATAGATAACATTTATGCTTCACTCTGAATCGTCGATGCTAAAACTTTTATTCTATACCCTAATTTAGGGTTTAGCGTCGAATTAGCGTCGATTGCATCATTAGCGTCAAATTCGATGCTAAGTTAGGGTTTAGGTTTAGGGTTTAGCATCGAATTCGACCCTAATGATGCAATCAACGCTAATTCGATGCTAAACCCTAAACCTAAACCCTAAATGAGCGTCGAATTAGTGTCGACCGTTATAATTTTTTTTAAATTAAAAATATTATAAATTAAAAATATTCTAAAAATTAGAAAAATTCGAAAATAAATACATAAACAAATTTAAATTATACGACATACAAATAAAAATGCTATTCTACAAATGAAATAAAAACACTAATTAATATATGCTTCATTCTGAATCGTCATTTGAGTTCTCGTCATCCTCATCGGTGTAACACCCTTGAACCAAAAAGTGGAAGTTTGGTTGGTGTGTCGATCGACATGGGTGTGGCGTGTCGATCGACACGGGTATTTTGACTTGTGAGAAGTCGAATTTTTGGACAAGTGTCGATCGACACAGGTGGTGTGTGTCGATCGACACGAGTTGGAATTGGACCGATCGGTTTTGTTCCAATTGTCCGGTTTGGTGGGGCGGTTTAGGAAACCCTAGGGGTTTGATATAAAAGGCCATGAACAGTTGTTTTGGCCGAGTTTGGGCTGCAGAATTCTGAAATCAGAAAGAAGAGGAGAAATCAAAGGTTTTGAGTGATTTTTGGGAGTGTTCTTGAGGAGAATTGCGTATGAGGCTATTAGGAATGAGGAGGATTCGTTTGCTGGGTTGATTCGGGTCTGGGAAGAACGAATCAAAGGCTGTTCATCGTGTTCCTCGATGTGCTTCTTCCTTTCAACCAAAATCAAGGTGAGTGCGTGATCGTGGGTTATATAGGCATAGGGATTAGATGGAATGCGTTTGTTTGGTGTTCCTTGTGTGTTGTGATTGGAATTGTGTAGGAGATTCGATGAAATCCGATAGATTCGAGCCATTTGAGGATAGGCTCGTTTCCTGGGTTCTGCGTTGTCGTGTCGATCGACACCAGGGTGGTGTGTCGATCGACACGGGGAAGGCTATCGATCGACACCATGGTGGTGTGTCTGGTGTGTCAATCGACATGGGACTGTCTGTCGATTGACACCTAGAAGTTGTGTCGATCGACACAGGGCTTCTGTCCTGGTCGCGTTGGTTGTTTCGTGTGTGCTTGATTTTTTGCTTATCCTGGTATTGTATCTTTTTTTTATGCCTGTATATAAATAACCTGTAGACGGGATGACCGCGTCGCTGAGTATTTGTGATAATACTCATGCAACTCTTTTTGCCATGTGTTGCAGGTAAAGAGAAAATATGATCGTGGAATCGTGGCCAGGAAGGAGAGATGATTTAGGGACTCGTTGTGCATTATTGTTTTATGGAACTGCTAGGTTGTTAGTAATTCTGGAACTTGTTGGAAATGTTGATCTGTTATGGTTGAACCGGTTTAGTAATTTAATAAAGTATGAGATTATTGAATTGGAATTTTTGATTGATGATTATTGTTTCTGCGTTGCTTGTTGTGTTGACCCAATTGAGGATTATGATATGTGATGATAATAATCTGAATTTTTGGGATGGGTTGTTTCATTTTGGTATCAGAGCCCTTATGGTTCTAGGGCGGGTACAATTGGTTGATTATGTGAGTTAATTGATTGATTGTTGTGTGGATATGGAGTCCTAGATCATCTCTTCCGAGCCTTCAATAAGATTCTACGGTATGTGTTATTTGATTTTCAGTTTTTCTAGTACTTAGTAATCTGCTGGTGAGTGCAGAGTGATGGCTAGAGGTGCTAAAGGCAGAGGTCGCGGGGGCCGTGGCGGCCGAGGTGGTCGTGGTGGGCGTGGGCGAGGACTTGTGAGTGAGTCTGATGCCGCGAGTGTGGCCCAGGAGACCACGCAGGAGCTGGTGGCGGACTCGCAGGCGTTTCAGGAGGGGTCTGTGGGTGTGGCTGCTACGAGTGTCAGTGTGAGGGTTGGTGGGGCTAGTATGGGTCCCGAGGTAGCTGGTGGTGCAGGG
This sequence comes from Arabis hirsuta, assembly GCA_964056655.1. Classification (NCBI taxonomy): domain Eukaryota; kingdom Viridiplantae; phylum Streptophyta; class Magnoliopsida; order Brassicales; family Brassicaceae; genus Arabis; species Arabis hirsuta. The sequence goes on along the minus strand of OZ053305.1, from coordinate 20,292,061 downwards.
GACCCAGGTGGGGGTGTTCCCGTAGGTGTGGCCTAAGACCGAGATGATCACTTGGCGGGTTTGCTGCAGTTGATTCTAGAGCGGTTACCAGGTGGGGTACCGGCTCCAGGTCAGGCTCTAGGAGTTCAGCCAGGTGGGGCTGTTGTGCAGCCAGTAGTGGCTGTGGTTCAGCCAGGAGTGGCTGGTGTGCTGCCGGGTGCGGCGGTTGCAGAGGAGTTTCCATCCTACCTGAGGATGATGGAGCAGATGCAGAGGATTGGCACCGGGTTTTTCTCAGGTGGTGCCAAGCCGGAGGAGGTCGATGAGTGGCGGCGGAGATTGGAGCGTAACTTTTACTCTATCAGGTGTCCAGAGGGATACCGAGTGGACCTAGCGGTCTATTATCTGGATGGTGACGCTCATCTCTGGTGGAGAGGCGTCGAGGCCAGGAGGGTACATGCCGAGATGGCTTGGGAGGATTTCTTGGCTAAGTTCAATGACAAGTATTTCCCGCAGCAGGCAAGGGACCGGATGGAGTCGAGGTTTCTAAACCTGACTCAGGGGGATCGGACTGTGAGGGAGTTCGATTTGGAGTTCGATTTGGAGTTCAGTCGACTCTTGGTGCATGTTGGTAGGGGCATGGAGGGCGAGCAGGCCCGAGTGAGGAGGTTCCTCGGGGGACTTCGAGCTGAGTTGAGGACTCACTGCAGGGCGAGTAAGTTTGCCACCAGGGCGGAGCTGGTTGAGACTGCTGCGGCGATTGAGGAGGACCTCAGAGAGCAGGCTGCGGTGGTTAATCCACCGGTGCAGCAGCAACAGAGGAGATCTCAGCAGCAGACGGGATCGAGCAGGGGCGGCAAGTCTATGCAGGGTCAGAAGAGGAAGTGGGAGAACACTTCCGGGGCCAGTCAGGTGGAAAGATGGTTCATGATGCTACGGGTATGGTAGCATGGGCCACAAGGTGGCCAGTTGTCCGCAGAGGAGTGCAGCACGGAGTGCTCAGGTGTGTTACCACTGCAGGGAGCCGGGGCATATCAAGCCCAAGTGCCCTAAGCTGGAGCAGATGGCGGTGGCAGCAGTGCAACCATTAGCGGTGCAGCCCTTAGCGCAGATTGCAGCGGCGCCACGGGTTTACACGTCGGCAGAGGCGGGCGGCTCTAGCGCCAGACCAATCACAGGGACCTTAGTAGTGGGCGGATGTGAGTCCCACGTGTTGTTCGATTCGGGAGCTACGAATAGCTTCATTACTTCAGAGTGTGCGGAGGACAGCGGGATCCAGAGCGATTCCGGAGAGCAGCCGGGAGTAGTTAAGGTTGCTGGTGGCAGGACGTTGGCTACTTTCGGGCGGGCTCGTGGTGTGGATGTTCTGGTGGCGGGAGAGTCAATGCCAGCAGATCTGGTTATTAGTCCAATGGAGTTGTACGATATCATCCTGGGTATGGATTGGTTGGATCGGTACAGGGTCCATTTGGATTGTCATCGAGGGCGTGTGGTGTTTGAACGTGAGGCATGGAGGTTGGTGTTTCAGGGAGTGAGACCGACTTCCGGAAGTCTCATGATTTCAGCGATACATGCCGAACAGTTAATTGAGAAGGGCTGTGAGGCGTATCTGGCGACGATAGTGATGCCGGAGACTATTGGAGAGGTTGCAGTTGGGGATATTCGGGTTGTTTGGGATTTCCAGGATGTGTTTCAGTCGTTGTTGGGATTGTCAACGTCGCGGTCGGATCCATTTACGATTGAGTTGGAGCCTGGGACGACTCCTATATCTAAGGTGCCTTACCGTATGGCTACAGCAGAGATGGCAGAGCTAAAGAAGCAGTTGGATGATCTGTTGGGGAAGGGTTTCATCCGGCCTAGCGTTTCACCGTCGGGAGCACCGGTGTTGTTCGTGAAGAAGAAGGATGGGAGTTTCCGGTTGTGTATCGATTATCGGGGGCTTAACCGAGTCATTGTGAAGAACAGGTATCCTCTGCCGTGCATTAATGAGTTGTTGGATCAGTTGCGAGGGGCTACTTGGTTCTACAAGATTGATTTGGCTTCGGGATACCATCAGATTCAGATTGATGAGGCAGATGTTTGGAAGACGGCATTCATGATGAGGTATGGGCATTATGAATTTGTAGTGATGCCGTTTGGGTTGACGAATGCGCCATCAGCGTTCATGCGGTTGATGAACGGGGTATTCCAAGAGTATTTGGATGTCTTCGTGATCATCTTCATGGATGATATCCTGGTATATTCGAAGAGTCCGGAGGAGCACGAGGGGCATTTACGGCTAGTTCTGGAGAAAATACGGGAGCAGAAGCTGTACGCGAAGTTGAGTAATTGCAGTTTCTGGCAGCGAGAGATGAGCTTTCTTGGCCACGTTGTGTCTACAGAGGGAGTTTCTGTAGATCCGGCTAAGATTGAGGCTATTAGAGGCTGGCCTAGACCGAGGAATGCCACTGAGATCAGGAGTTTTATTGGGTTGGCGGGTTATTACAGGAGGTTCGTCAAGAGATTTGCGAGTATGGCGCAGTCGATGACGAGGTTGACAGGGAAGGATGTCCCTTTTGTGTGGTCTTCAGCTTGCGAGGAGAGTTTCGGAAAGCTAAAGGAGATGCTGACTAGTACACCGGTATTGGCGTTACCCGAGCCGGGTGAGCCTTATGTGGTATATGCTGATGCTTCGGGAGTTGGTCTGGGTTGTGTACTGATGCAGCAGGGAAAGGTTATTGCATATGCTTCAAGGCAGTTGAGGAATCACGAGTGCAATAACCCTACCCACGATTTGGAGTTGGCTGCAGTGATATTTGCCCTTAAGATTTGGAGGTCTTATCTGTATAGTGGGAAGGTGCGGGTATTCACAGACCACAAGAGTCTGAAGTATTTCTTCACTCAGCCAGAGCTGAACCAGAGACAGAGGCGCTGGACGGAGTTAGTTGCAGACTATGACCTGGAGATTGGGTATCATCCGGGTAAGGCTAATCTGGTTGTAGATGCGTTGAGTCGGAAGAGAGGAGCTTCAGACCAGGAGCGCGATATGGAGGCTCTGGTGAGCGAGATCAGTACGTTGAGGTTATGTGTGATCTAACAGGAGCCGTTGGGATTGAAGGTAGCTAACCAGTCAGACTTGTTGAGCAGGATTCGGGTTGCTCAAGAGAAGGATCAGGGTTTGATTGACGCTTCTAAGGCGGCCGGTTCAGAGTATGTGGTCTCAGCGAGTGGGATGATACTGGTGAACGGGCGGGTTTGTGTACCGAAGGTTGAGGATCTGAGGCAGGAGATCCCGAGGGCGGCTCATTCGAGCATGCTATCGATTTATCCGGGAGCGACCAAGATGTATCGTGACATGAAGCGGTATTATCACTGGATCGGGATGAAGAGGGATGTAGCTAACTGGGTTGCAGCGTGCAACGTGTGTCAGCTGATGAAGGCTGAGCACCAGGTTTCGAGTGGTTTATTGCAGAGTTTGCTTATCCCGGAGTGGAAGTGGGATATGATTACCATGGACTTCGTGACGGGGTTGCTAGTGTCACGGACGCATGATGCGATTTGGGTGATTGTGGATCGTCTGAGCAAGTCAGCACACTTTCTGGCCATCAAGAAGACTGATGGAGCGGTGATATACCCTATATTTTACCACTTTTTCTATCTATTTTAGTATGGTTTTTATATATATTAATAAAGCTTTTGAGCCAAAAGAGGTAGTTTTCTCGTATATGTAGATTTTTAGGACTTAACAGGTTTTATCATCAAAAGGATGTAAAAAGGAGCAAATGGAGTATCATCTATGATGCAGTTACTTATCCAAGTCAAAGGAACCTAGCCAAGTCACTTTATCTTGAAGATAATGCACATTCCCCTACTGGACGGAACGCATACGCCAGAAGTTCACTGATGAACGGAGGATCAAATAATTTGGGAATTTAATGAAACTTGGTGTGGAGATAGCCCTTTGAGTTAGCTTTCCAATGGAGTTGTAATTTCATCGATTGGAGCTTTACTTTAGAAGATACACCCAAAACACTGATGACATGTCAAACTGCCTTCGAAGAGAAGTGAGTGCAAAATGAAGCCAACAACCGGGCCAGGCCATGGGCCGATATCCAGCCTTTGTGTGACCTTCTAGAAGATCCCTAGAAGATTCCAATACCGGTCACGAAGCCTGATCCTTATCCTGACCGAAATTGCCTCAGTTTTTGACCTGAAAAGACGTAATTGCCCGAAGAAGCCCTAACCGACTTATGCCTCCTTAACCCCTATATATACTTGCTTTTAGCCACTCTAGGAACTTAAGCAGCCGGCCTAAACAGCCTAAATCAATACCTAAACAATGTATTTCGTTTATCTCTTATTCTTCATGTTTATTTGATTCTAGAAGCCTTTAAGGATAGGTTGATCTTTGCCTTATTGCAAAGAGATGAGATCTAATTCCTTACGCTTAGATAGATCAATGAATTATAATGTTTATGTGCTTTACTCTTTCTGCTACGTGTTGCAAAACATGTTAGAGTTATAGCTTTGATTTGATTTCTATTCATTCTCTTAATTCTATGTTTTTACGCATTTAATCGTTTAGGGATTTATTCTAGAATTGATTCTTCATCTTTATTTATACTAAAAGTATGAATTGGCTTAGCTACCCAAGGACTGATCTTAGGTTGATATACTTTCCAAAAGCTTGTTATATCTCCGGACCTAGTATTCGATGAGCTAGAAACCTTAACAATTCGAAAGGTTAGTTAAGGAGTTTAGTGAACAATCAATCTTGACCAATAATGCATGTTTTCACCTTATAATAACCTGTGATAGTTGAGTCTATTAGGGTGTAAAACGTAGATGGTTAGTTACTTCACGATAGTGGGATGACCTTACCTTAGTGATATGAGTTCCAGAACAACTAGTACTAAAACCTTAAATCGATTGCTTGTGTTTGCATATGTTTTATGAACTGTTTGATTTCTAATCTTAATTGATATCTATCCCTTTTACTTTTATTGCTTTGTTATTTGCTTCCATAAAACCCCAAAACCAAATAATATTTTCCCTTAGCTTAATCCGAATCATATAGGTTTGTAGCGCATTCATCACTTAGTCCTCAGCGGAACGATCCCTAAGTACTACAATTGTCTTAACTGTGCACTTGCAGTTCCATAGGGTTATAAATTTAAAGACCTAATTGCATAAACCCTACATGAAAGTTTTATGCACATCAAGCAGCTATTTTGGCTAGGAAGTATATGCGGGAGATTGTGAGGCTGCACGGGGTGCTAGCGAGTATTGTGTCAGACAGGGATCCGAGATTTACTTCAGAGTTCTGGAGGGCGTTTCAGGCTGAGATGGGCACTAAGGTGCATATGAGCACAGCGTAACATCCTCAGAGAGATGGGCAGTCGGAGAGGACGATTCAGACATTAGAGGATCTGTTGAGGATGTGTGTGCTGGATTATGGTGGTCATTGGGCGGATCATCTGAACCTGGTAGAGTTTGCGTATAACAACAGTTATCAGGAGAGTATCGGGATGGCTCCGTATGAGGCTCTGTATGGGAGGCCGTGTAGGACACCGTTATGCTGGACTCAAGTGGGGGAGAGGAGCATGTATGGTACAGATTTTGTTCAGGAGACGACAAAGAAGATCCGTGACTTGAGGCTGTATATGCGAGAGGCTCAGGATCGGCAGAAGAGTTATGCCGATAGGAGACGGAAGGAGCTGGAGTTTGAGCTGGGAGATTTGGTGTATCTCAAGGCAGCGATGTTGAGGGGTCCTAACAGATCCATTTTAGAGAATAAGCTGAGTCTGAGGTTTATGGGTCCGTTCAAGGTTGTGAAGCGGGTCGGACCGATAGCTTATCGTCTCGAGTTACCTTAGAGTATGAAGGCTTTTCACAAAGTCTTCCATGTTTTGATGCTGCGGAAATGTCTACATGAGTCTGAGGAGGTGTTGGCTAGGATTCCAGAGGATCTTCAGCCCAACATGACATTGGCGGCGAGGCCTGTGAGGATTCTCGAGAGGAGGGTCAAGGTCCTGCGCCAAAAGAGTATACCGTTGGTGAGAGTCGTGTGGGACTGTGACGGTATTGAGGAGGAGACTTGGGAACAAGAGGCGTCGATGAAGAAGAAGTTCTCGAAGTGGTTCGAGAAGCAAGCGGTGGCTTGAGTTACTTTTCTGGTTTTCAGAGTTTGTATTAGCATGTTTCTATGTTGTTGTTATGTATTTCGTTTGTTGTTGTAACGAGTATACATTTTTGGAGATTTAATAAGATGAGTTTGCCTTATTAAATGTGTGTAAGACGTGTGTTCTTATGAGATGACTGGTGATGTCATGGATTGTGGTGACTGATAGATCATGTAGAGGTCTAGCGATAGAAGTTCTATGCGGCTTAGAGCTTGTTCATGTTCTAGGAGTGGCTAGAAATGAGCTTGTTCATGTTCTAGGAGTGGCTAGAAATGGAAACTCTATGCGTGTTAGAACTTGTATATCGGCTAGGGAGGCTAGAAATGGAAGTTCTATGTGAGTTAGGGCTGTCAATGTTCTAGGAGGATTATCTAGGGATGAGGTTCTATGTGAGTTAGGACTTGTTATTCCCTGGATGGCGCTGGGAAATAGGGTTTTATGTGAGTTAGAGCCTGCCTATTTCCTAGGGAGAGTCTGGAATAGAAGTCTTATGTGAGTTAGGACTGCTTTTTCCAGGGAGTATGTGAAACACCCTGGTGATTGGGTTGTTTCGGTGACCGCGATAAGTGATTTCAGTCGACAGGTGCCTAAGATGCATGTTACTGAGTGATTGCCCCAGGGGATAGTGGGTCTCTTGGGTATACTTGAGGGGACAGTGAGGTTCTCTCCGGAGGAAAGTGGTTCCCTTGCATATACTTTGAGGGGCCGAAGCCTCTCCAGGGGATGTGTGATTCCTCTGCAGCCGAGCTTGACGGACAGTGTGTCCTGAGAGTGAGAGGGGCTGGAGCATACCGAGAGCTGGATGGACAGCGGTCCTGAAGGTGGAGGGGTATGATATACTTTGAGAGCTCAAAAGGTGACGATCCTGAGAGCGGAGTGTTGTATATAGATATGAGTATTAGCAATAGTATCTGTAATGTGGTTGTAAGCATGAGACTGGATGAACTTCGGGGATCGGGAGTGGATCTCAGGTGGTGCTGACCGGGTTGGGGTCAGGATTACAGCCGTGGTGAGACGGTGCAATGGGGCTAGTGTGAGCCTGGTAGAGCTCGGGGATCAAGTGTGATCACGAGTGGTGCTGACCGAGGGGCAGGAGAGTGGATGTGGATATCGAGTCTAGGGTTTTTGCTTACGTTTAGAACTTCGTTCGGACAACCCTGGTAGCATATGTAGTGCTGTTGGTCGTACATGTTCTTGTTTGATTGTTGTGCGATCATTTGGTCCAATTTAGGGTCAACGGTTGGTCGTGCATGTTCTTGTTTGATTGTTGGGCGATCAATCGGGCATCCCAAATCCGGACCAGGGGCGTTGCATCGTTCATGTTTCCGGCAGAATCTGGTCGGGTTTTAGGCGGAGGTGTTAGCCTTAGTGAGACAGAGTCACGCGATTTGAGGTCGAATCCGTGTTAGTGGGGGAGAATTGTAACACCCGTGAACCAAAAAGTGGAAGTTTGGTTGGTGTGTCGATCGACATGGGTGTGGTGTGTCGATCGACATGGGTATTTTGAGTTATGAGAAGTCGGATTTTTGGACGGGTGTCGATCGACACGAGTTGGAATTGGACCAATCGGTTTGGTTCCAATTACCCGGTTTGGTGGCGCGGTTTAGAGAACCCTAGGGGTTTGATATAAAAGGCCATGAACAGTTGTTTTGGCCGAGTTTGGCCTGCAGAATTCTGAAACTATAAAGAAGAGGAGAAATCAAAGGTTTTGAGTGATTTTTGGGAGTGTTCTTGAGGAGAATTGCGTGTGACGCTATTAGAAACGAGGAGGATTCGTTTGCTGGGTTGATTCGGGTATGGGAAGAACGAATCAAAGGTTGTTCATCGCGTTCCTCATTGTTCTTCGTCCTTTCAACCAAAAATCAAGGTGAGTGCATGATCGTGGGTTATATAGGCATAGGGATTAGATGGAATGCGTTTGTTTGGTGTTCCTTGTGTGTTGTGATTGGAATTGTGCAGGAGATTCAATAAAATCCGATGGATTCAAGCCATGTGAGGATAAGCTCGTTTCCTGGGTTCTGCGTCGTCGTGTCGATCGACACCAGGGTGGTGTGTCGATCGACACGGGGAAGGCTATCGATCGACACCATGGTGGTGTGTCGATCGACATGGGACTGTCTGTCGATTGACACCTAGAGGTTATGTCGATCGACACAGGGCTTCTGTCCTGGTCGCGTTGGTTGTTTCGTGTGTGCTTGATTGGTTGCTCATCCTGGTATTGTATCTTTTGTTTATGCTTGTATATAAATAACATGTAGACGGGATGACCGCGTCGCTGAGTATTTGTGATAATACTCACGCAACTCTTTTTGCCATGTGTTGCAGGTAAAGAGAAAATGTGATTGTGGAATCATGGCCAGGAAGGAGAGATGATTTAGGGACTCGTTGTGTGTTATTATTTTATGGAACTGCTAGTTTGTTAGTAATTCTGGAACTTGTTGGAAATGTTGATTTGTTATGGTTGAACCGGTTTAGTAATTTAATAAAGTATGGGATTATTGAATTGGAATTTGTGATTGATGATTATTGTTTCCGCGTTGTTTGTTTTGTTGACCCAATTGAGGATTATGATATGTGATGATAATAATCTGAAGAGAAATTTTTTAAATTTTTGGGATGGGTTGTTTCAATCGGTACTTTCTCCACTCTCGTTTGCGAACTCGTTTTCGGGGTTTTCTGCATCGGTAGTATCCAGAAGTATTTTAGCTTCTCGATTTTGCGGATCTATAAGAATGATGTTGTCTATATCTTGTTCTGGAGTTGTTAGATCCACGGGAGTTTCATATTGCATATGAGCATCGTCGGATTCAACTATCATTCCTCTGGGAGCTATTTTAAGCACAGATAACCATGAAATCCCTGTTTTTCTGACACGTGGATATGGAATGAAACAAACTTGATCCGCTTGTGATGCAAGGACAAATGGATCATACTTTGCATAAGAACGCGATCCATTAACATCGATGACACCAAACTTTCCTACTCGAACCCCTCGCCTGACAACTGGACCAAACCACTCGCATTTGAAAGGGTGCACTTTAAATTAACCAAACCAGGGAATTGCACTTGAACAATCTCTTGTATAATGCCATAAAAATCTGTGTCCCCGGCTCGAACTACCACACCATAGTTCGCAGTTGCTCTATTTTTTCCACGTTTGAACGTATGAAACACATAACCTCGTGTAAAATACATTGGAGATGACGTAACTTTCCCCAACGGACCTTGGATCAACTCTCTAAACCATACAGGGTATGACGTGTCTCCATAATCAACCTGGCAAATACAGTATACACATTGTAAATATAGTATACACAAATTGTATATATAGGTTCTTATGGAAACTAGATATATATAATTTTGTTTTTAACTTACCTAAGTCCTCAACCATTTAGCAAAGTGTAGATCTTTACGTTTTTCAATGTCACCGGCGGATGCATTTGGGAAAGCCTCGTTAACTTGGCGAATGAATTCACTAATAGAAAATATAGTTATAATAACAAATGTTTTCAAAGCATATATAAGTACGAAAATAAGCCTTTTGACCTCAATCCATAGTTGGTAATTATAATATGTACCTAAAAAATGGGCTAACTTCGTCGCATTGTAAGAGAATATATGTGTGTGCACAATTATAGTCTTTGTACGAGAACCAGTCTTCTTCTCTTGTGATTCCAGCATGCCTACCAACTGCATAGAATATATCTGGGACATCAGAAACTGGATACATTTGCGCGATGCCACCATCGTCGTACTCTTTTTCGTATCCGGACAGTTTGAGAGAAGTAATATGAGCTGAAATGAGAGGTTTCTTCGGTTAAACTTCCCGCAACAATTGATCCTTCAACCCTAGCCATGTTTTTTTGCCTTTCTTTTTAAGTGTTTCATGAATCTCTCGAAAGGATACATCCAACAAAATTGAACGGGCCTTCCTAAATCGGTTTCGTGAGGAAGATGGACAGGAAGATGCTCCATCACATCAAAGAAAGATGGAGGGAATATCTTCTCTAAGTTGCACAGCAATATTGTGATGTTATTGTTTAGTTGTTGAATTCCATCCTAAGTCAGAGTTCGCACACACAGATCTCGAAAAAATGCTCCAACACATAAACCCAAAGTCCAATATCAACCAAAAAAGAAACGTAATTTTCCACACATCATTTGTTTAGATATTTATATATCGCATAGAAAATATAACTGCAAGTGATTCATGCATGTTCGTTGGCAAAAGCTCTGTAAAGGCGAAAGGCAATAATCTCTACATAAACACATAACAATCATGACTTTCATACCAGAAATTTTTTTCCTTTGCTCCACAGACTTAGAGAGTTTTGACACGTATCCATCTGGGAACTTAACTTTGGTGGAAACACAGTTGAAGAATGTTGATTTGCCTTCGCTTGACAATCTAAAGATAGTCACTGGAGCTCTCCCATCTCCCGTGAGATGTAACTCAACTCTAGAGCATATAAGAGGTAAATCCAATCTAGACTTCAAGTTGTCTTTAGGCCTACCTTAAACGTTTAAGATGGTGTGCATGATGTTATCGAAATTTTTTTCTCAATGTGCATGATATCAAGATTGTGGAGCAATAGATGATCCTTCCAGTACGGTAGATCCCAGAAAATATTTTTCTTATGCCAATAATGTTCGACAAGGTATCCATCTGGAAGATTTGTCGGGATATTAAGCCAGTTACCACTACGTTTGTTGTGTCCTGAGCTCCCCAATAATCAAGTTGACCTTCAATTTGCTCTCTTGAAAGATATGGAGGTGGGGGGATATGTACACGTTTGCACTTTGTGAATAGTCTCCTGTTCCCCCGGTACGGATGGTTCATAGGGAGAAACCTCCAGTGACAATCAAACCAACGAGATTTTCTACCATTTTTAAGTGGGAAGGCATCTGTTTCATTTTGGCAATACGGACATGATAACCTACCATGTGTTGTCCAACCAGATAACATTCCGTACGCTGGAAAATCGCTTATCGTCCACATAAGGACAGCTCGCATGGTAAAATTATTTTTCCTAGAGTAATCAAAAGTACGAACCCCATGAGACCACAACAAGTTCAACTCATGAATCAGCGGCTGTAAAAACACATCGATAGATCTTCTTGGATGCTCGGACCAGGGACTAAAATACTTAAAAACAGAAATTCCCTCTGCATGCACATATCAGACGGAAGGTTATAAGGTGTCAATATAACTGGCCAAAAAGAATATTGCCTACCAGACATACCGAACGGACTAAAACCATCTGTACATAGGCCAAGATAAACATTGCGCTTCTCTTTAGCAAAATTAGAGTGTACCGATTTGAAGTGTTTCCAAGCTTTTGCATCAGAAGGATGATGAACTTCTCCTTCAATAGTTGAATGTTCTGCATGCCACCTCATTGATGCAGTTGTTCGTTCCGAATGGTATAACCTTTGTAGCCTATCTGTTATGGGTAGGTACCACATTCTCTGGTATGACACTTTACTTCTACTAGCTCCTTGGGGTTGAAATCTTGCTTTGTGGCAAAATCGACATTCCTGCAGATCTTCATCATCTTTCCAAAATATCATGTAAACGTCTATCATCTGCGAGGGCAATCCTAATCTAGAGACTAGTTTTTGTATGTCGTAGTATTACTCAGCAGCTTGATTACCCTCTGGCAAATATTCTTTTAGAAGAGCTACCCAATCATCCATGCAACTCTTAGATTGATTATGATCAGACTTTATTGTCATCATCCTAGATGCCAATGATAATGTAGACAGACCTTCCCTACAACCTTCATAAATTGGTTGGTTTGCAGAATCAAGTATATCATAAAAATTTTTAGCATCTACATTGGGATCCTCAGCAACATCAGGAGTAGACATAACTCCAGAAAATGCATCGGTTACCATTTCTTCGAACCTATTATGCTCTAACCCGACATCATGATCATTTTCTATAACAAATTGATGATGATCATATTGCTCATTCGAATAACCCTGATCCATAGGTTTTTAACTAGTACTACCGGAAATGTCATCTTCATATCCCTTTCCATGATAAAACCAAACATAATACTCAGGTGTAAACCCTCTATTAAATAAATGCGTACCAACTATATCAATTGTCTGCGGCCTCGAAGTTTTGCACTTATGACACGGGCACACCATCACTCTGGTCCGTTGAATTGTAGGCACACTACTCGCTTGAGCCATGAAAATTTCAAGGCCGTTGAGGAACTCTTCTGAAAGCCTTCCATTTTCATCTTTACGTCGATACATCCAGCGTCTGAGTTCGTATATATCGCCCATTTTTTTTTCTAAATTTAGCAATTTTTTTTTTCGAAGTTTTTTTTTATAATTGTGGAATAATTTCTTGGAGTGCGTTTGGGTGGGTATATATAGAAGATTTTAGCAGCGATTTAGCATCGATTTTGCATCGAATATTTAGCATCGTATTAGCATCGAATATTTAGCATCGTATTAGCATCGAATATCTTCACGTCGATTTTGCATCGAATTGGCGTCGTTTTTGCGTCGTTCATAAGCGACGCTAAGTAGGTAGGTGAACCTGTTTTTAATGTGTCACCTACTTACCAAATTTGACGCAATATTCAACGCTATATTTGACGCTACATGTTTGACGCTAAATCGACGCTAACATTGCATCGATTTAGTGTCGAAATCAGACTACTGATGGAACTTCGACGCTATCGACGCTATATAGCGTCGATTTAGCGTTGAATTGTTTCGTCCCTAATAAGCGTCGATTTAGCGTCGGATTTTGTAAGCGACACAAGTACAATGCAATTTCGACACTATATTAGCGTCGGAATAAATTCAACGCTAAATTTCGACACTAAAACAGTGTTTTCTTGTAGTGTTCGGAGATGCAGTGCCAGTGATGAGTTCACCAGTTTCCATCTACCCAAAACAGAGACAAATTTCAAGAAGATTAAAACCTACAAGTCAAAAATAAGGAAATTGGATCATTAGCTTGATGAATTTTTTAGTACATGTAAAGTCAATTCGATTTTATTTGTTGTTTCTGTCGGAAGCTTACTAGAAAATCTAAAAAGATTTATTGGCAATGAAATATATCTCCCGAAAAGATTGCAAAGTAAACTAGTCATCCGTATGCTAAGGCTAATTTGTCGTTATTTCCAGCTCAATTTTAATTTAGTTTTAGCTCAGTTTTGGAATTAAAGCAAATGACCCAATGACAAAGCAATGAAAATCTACAAATAAAAATAAGACATTTAATATTAAGGTGGAAAGATTAAACAATATATTGACCAAATTATTATTTACCTCATGCGACAGTTAAGCATATTAGTACAATGAAGCAAGTACTCTTTTTAATGCCTTTGACAATATTCATCTCCTCTACATTTCGAGAATTCATCTTGGTGACAAATGGTTTGTTAACAATTTGATTATATTCTATTTTTTCTCAAAAAAGTAAATAAAACATTTGATTATATTAGATCCAACCCATGTTTTTTTTTCTTTTTCTTTTTTATCTGGAGTGATTATATTAAACATAAACGCTGGTGTTAGACAAAGCCGGTAAGGAAACAACCCCATCCGTAGCAATGCAAGCAAAGATACGAAACCATTTGAAGCCAAAAACCCCAAAAAAGGAAATAAAGCCTAACCAATTATCATGAAGCAAAGTCCAAACATAGGAAACACCGACAATTAACTCCAAGTCCACCATGAAATATAGAAGAAAAAAACGGAATTTCGAAACAAATTCACAGGATGAAGATGGTGGATCCCAAGAAACGAAACCATCAAGACCACCAGGGAATGCTGCTATGCTAAGCCCAAATAGGAAGATGTGACAGATGAAATCCAGGAAGAAAGAAAGCCATTAGCAATAAGGAGAACCACCCATCCACCCCAATGCACTTCAATTGATATTCAACTCATTACCCAATGGGCAAGGTGTTGATTTACATCACTGTTTGAAGTCTTATTCTGAAAAAATGGAGAGACAAGAAGGACCAATCAGCTATGCGAGGTAAACAAGACTCGAAAGCTTCTTCCACCAACGAGAGTCAACCAATAAACCAACAGAACCAAGACCAACTTCATCTACAAACCCGAAATGACAAAGGACCAATCCAACAAAACCAGAGATGAGATAAATAGAAACACGGCAAGGAAGACAAAAGCAGAACATAGAAACCCGAAGACCTACCTTCCTATCCATTGCAAAGGAACCAAGCTACTACGTCTCCCGAAGACCCAACAGGTATCAAAGTGACACCAAGGGACAAACACAAACTCCAACAAAAGAAGATACTCAAAGGAGAATACCTGAGAACGGGAAGGAGCAAAAATCTCCAAGACGAATCTGCAATCAGAACATCGAAAGGACCTATCCAAAATAGCGGGAAAGGAGAGCCTAAAGCGACACTAGAAGTAAAATAAAACCTCACATGAAGCAGGAAGATACATGACCTACTTGTCTTGACTCACCTCAAAGCCAAAAACTGAGAAAGCCACAACCCAAAACTGCTCAACGCAAGAGACCTCACAACCGAGACCACCAGACAAGAAACTCTAACCAGAAGCTCAGAACACAAACACTCCATTCACCGAAAGGAGTCCAAACCGGACTGCCGATGAAAACACCACAACAGAGCCCGCATCCGAGGACCCATACCAATCGAGAACAAAGAGCAGAAGAAGAAATCATCAGAACCTGAGGAGAGAGAGCGACTGAAATCTCAAGAGCGTCGCCGGAAGACAGCACAAGCCTAACCAACTAAGCACAAGAGAAATCAATTGCGACGAGAAAGAACCGCTAACTCAAAACCCCAAGCATCCAGATCAAACAAAATTCTTCAACCGTAGATCTACAGATTTGGACCCAATCTGTAAGACAAAACCAAAGAGAAGCAAAGCCAAAGAAAGACAAGGGAAAGGGGGTCCTGTTGGATATAATTGAGTTTCATAATATTTAGGTTCTATACATTAAGAGAGTCGCAACTTTTAGTTTAGTGTGTGTTGTTTTATTCAAAAGACATAAGTAGAAAAGACACAACTCTTGTTGAGATCGTGTCTGTTCATTAAGTATTTATACATTATAATCGTGTTGTAAAACTCATGTTCCAGATTCAATAAAAGTCAGTTATCTGTTTTCATTACTCTGTTTTTCTTCTTCATTATCGAGTTCTTAAAGAAACAGAACAATAAGCATTACGTTTATTGTATATTTAAAGAGAAGAAGTTATTTTCTCTAACATGGTATCAGAGCTTTAAGATTCAAAGGGCCAATTATAGCACAAATCAAGAAAAATAAGGAAAAGCAGAGATCATGGAAGCAACAACGTATCAGGTGGTTCCCATATTTGATGGGGATAATTATGCATTTTGGCACATAAAGATGAAGATAATTCTCAGAACAAGAAAATTATGGGAAGTTGTTGAGAGTGGTGTTCCAGATGAACCGACGCATGGAGATCACACTCCTGAAGTGGTGCGATGAAAAATCAATGGGAAGATAAGTCACCGAAGGATCTGATGGCGATGCAACTTTTGTAAACTGCCGTCACAGACCAAATCTTTCCTCGTATAGCATCAACAGTCACATCAAAAGGTGCTTGGAATGCTTTGGAGTCGGAGTTTCAAGGATCTTCACAAGTACGATTGATCAATTTACAATCGTTGAGAAGGGAATATGAAAACCTGAAGATGAATGAAGGTGATAACATCAAAGTTTTCACAGACAAGTTAACTGATTTGGGGAATCAACTAAGGGTACATGGCGAAGAGAAAACATACTATCAAATTGTCCAGAAAATTCTCATCTCTCTACCTGCAAGATTCAACAGCATCGTGAGTGTGATGGAGCAAACTAGAGATTTGACATCATTGGCGGTGATTGAGTTGATAGGGGCCCTGAAAGCACATGAGAAACGTGTGGCTTCTCGAGGTGATGAAAGCATGGCCGAAGGGGCGTTTCATGTTAGTTCACAAGGAGGAAAGTCTCGCTTCATGGCTGAGAATGGCAAAGGTGTAAGGTATGTAAGTGAAGGCAAACTAAGGTGTGGATTCTGTAAGAAGGAGAATCACACGGAACCTAATTGCTGGAAGAAGCAGAAGAAGTTGAAGATGGAATGCTACAAATGTGGCAAGATTGGGCATTTTGCAAAAGAGTGTGGTTCAAAGAAGCATGAACGGACACATATGAGTCTTGAAGAAGAATACTTCAAAGAACACATGTTGTTTAGTGCAAGAGAAGATACATCGACAACCATAAAAGAGAATATATGGTTGAACGATAGTGGGTGTACTAATCACATGGCAAGAGAAGCAAAGTACTTCACAAGACTTGATCGAAGGGTCAATGTTCCCATTAAAGTTGGAAACGGAGAAGTCGTAATGACGGCTGGAAAAGGAGACATCTCAGTCTCAACAAGTAGAGGAAAATGAGTCATAAGAGATGTGTTTTTGGTACCGGGTTTGGAGGAGAATCTTTTTAGTGTTTCGCAAATCATATCAAGCGAATATCGCGTCTTGTTCGAGAACAAGCAATGCATAATCTCAGATTCTAAGGGAAATAAGATTATGGACATAGACATGGTGCAGGGACATTTTCCAATCAAATGGAAATTTTCTCAAGAAGATGTGATTTTACAAAAGAATTCAGTAGAAATGTCAAAAAAATGTGACATTTGAAGAGGAAGGAGAAGATGATACTTCCAAACCATGTGGAAAGTGCAAGTCAATGTGTAAGATCCAAACGACACAAATGGAGTGTGAAGATTCGTCTCAAGTACATGAAGCTTGCTTTAATGTATCGGAGAAACCAAAGCCATTTGATGAATTGTTTGAGATCAAGGCATGGAGAGATACAATGCGTGAAGAAATCAAGATAATAAAGAAGAACGGTACGTGGCTACTTGTATACAAACTAAAGAAGAAGCACATCGGTGTGAAGTGGATATATCGTATCAAGAAGGATGCGAATGGAAAGCCAACCAAGTACAAAGCGAGGCTAGTCGCGAGAGGATTCTCTCAAGAACAGAATTGGTGTTATCATCACAAGAGTTGAAGAACTGAGAAGGAAGCTTGGTGGTAGACCGAAACTCAATTAAGGATGAGTGTTGGATATAATTGACTTTCGTAATGTTTAGGTTGTATACATTAAGAGTCGCAACTTTTACTTTAGGGCGTGTTGTTTTATTTAAAAGACATAAGTAGAAAAGACATAACTCTTGTTGAGATCGTGTCTGTTCGTTAAGTATTTATACATTATAATCGTGTTGTAAAACTCATGTTCCAGATTCAATAAAAGTCAGTTTTCTGTTTTCATTACTCTGTTCTTTTTCTTCATTATCGAGTTCTTAAAGAAACAGAATAATAAGCATTACGTTTATTGTATATTTAAAGAGAAGAAGTTATTTTCTCTAACAGATCCCTCTCACGGTGATTGTAAGATAAACTAACCACCGGAGAGGAGATCGGAAATTTTTTTTTTGTACGACGCTAGGGTTTAGTTGGGAGAGAAGTTTGGCTTCTCAAAGGTGAAGGCCATGTTTTTAATTTCTTCGCCATTGATACTGTTTTGAAAAACAAAATATATACATAGTAATGAATCGATTTCAACCATCCTGTTGACAGACCACCCACTAGAATTCTTACCTAAAATAAAATGAAATCATACGCATAAGTTATTACAACATGCATAAATAATATGGGATGGTCAGTTTTTTTTTTTTTTCACCAATATGGTATACGAGTTTTGAATTCGGATAATGATACATTGACAATATTAACACATATCACTATGCTATATATCTTGGCTAATTATAGTATGTATGTTAAATCAATATGAAATCGAATTAATTTTTTTTTCACTTCACAATAAGTTTTTTAAAAAAAATACTATAAATTTGTGATAAGGTAAAATTAAAGGGAAATTTGCTAAATTGACTCGGTTTGAAATTGGAAATGTCCCAATAACCTTTGTCCATTTTATACCAACTTTTTCCTAAATCACCCTTTGATTAATATTTAAAATTACAAATAAATAGTTTTTGTTATTTTATAAAATCTGGAAAATAAGAAGAGTAATATACAATGCATATGGATTCATGTTCATATTTTTTTTTAAAAAGAAACATGACGGAAAATTATTTATTTTTCCATCTACCATGGTCAAATCTACTAGTAGATTAGGTATTCTGCGAATTTGTATAAATCTACGAGTGGTAGAAGGATGTATTCTACGGTTTGTTGAAGTTTTACATACCGCAGATTGCACATTCCACCATTTGCATCAGTACTACCATTGGTAGAATACTATTTCTACCAATAATTCTGTGTTCTACTATTAGCAGAATACATATTCTACCCCTTCTTTCTATCGATTTCTCTATCATCTACCAAATGGTAGAAAGAATATTCTACCAAAGTTAGTTTAAATCCCCTAAATCTAGGACACTAATTATTTACTTTCCAAAAAATATTGTATTAGATATTTACTTTTAAAAAATCATTTTTTCGATTTTTACTTACCAAAAATATTTTTTTGTTACCAAAAATATTTTTTTGTTACAAGAATAAATCTAGGACACTAATTATTTTTTTTGTAAAATGTTTTTCAATTGTTTTTTGAAAAAACACATTAATTATTTTTTGAATATAATGTAAAACTTATATTATGAATATAATGTTTTACTTTGATTCATTGTTAGATTAGACACCTATAGCTCACTTGGTTTGAAAAAACATATATTTAGATCCGAGGTTACGAGTTTGATGTCACTTGGTGACATAATTTTGCATTTTTTCCTTATTTTTTAGTTGGTTCTAATTCCCTAAATCTAGGATCAATAAATCATGATTAAGTACTTACCAAAAACGTTTTTTTCCTTAATTTTTTTCCTAAATCTAGTCTTCTTCTTCGTGATCTCTCTTCTTCACGTCCCAAGTCTCTCTTTTTTTGTTACATGTTTTTGAAAAACAATTCATAAAAATTCCCTTAATTCTTCTTCTGGTTAATATGTTACATATCTATGTAACTTGTGGTGAATGGAAGATATCTTCACCTGAAAATAGATGCAACTTTGCTGTTGATGAAGAAAAACGAGCTAGGTTAATTTTTTTACACAACTTTTTCCAAATATATCATAATACATCGTTTCTGACTTTATCATCAACATCAAAAATAATAACCATGTTTTCTTCTAAATTTTGTACTTAGTAATGTGCATTATTTTTATATGGATAGTATATTATGATGTTAACATTTATTCTATTAAAATAATTAAAAGTATAAATTAGAATCTCAAGTTAATACATATCATTTTTACAAATGAATTAGAATAAAATCTTTAATATAATATCATTTGAATTTTTTTAAAAGAAAATTGTTAATTTTAATAGATATATCTCTATAAATTAATAAATATTAATTTATCGATTAATTAATAATTCTCTAAATTAATAAATTTTCAAAGTCTCAACATTATTAATTTAATTTATAAAGGTCTTAGAGTAGTTGGACATAAATTCCTATGTATGGAAAGTATATAAACCAAACAAAATTTGTAACTACAATGTCGATGATTGATGTAAAGGTTACTAAAACTCATATCAGGGGTTCTTGAGATCATGTATTCGTTGACTTGGGTCCATACATTGAGTTATGTTTTTGGGTGATCAAGAGAAAGATGCATTGAACACTCAGAACTATCAATGAAAAGTTAAGAAAAAGTTTGACAGAACTTGTGAATCATTGCTTGTATCTCTCTCCACCAGCCATTCCTCTTGAATATGTACCCTCACATCTCTATGACCAAGAATGATTACGGAATCAGCAAGACCATCTTACAAGAGATGCTTAATAATCAAAATGAAGGCGTATAAAGTGAGATAGATGAAACATTTTCAAGGCAAGAACTTGATAGTTTCTTCTCAAGTAATCTGCGTATTTGGTAAGGGCTTCTTGAGCTTATGGTCTCCCCATGGTTCTTACAGCTGCTGCGTTTAGTAAACTCTCCAGAGAACCATGCTTTCTCACAAGTTTCATCGTTGTTTTCCTTCCAAACGCTGGGACCACGTGCTGAATCCCCGGAACTCCATCAACTTCATCACCCACTGTACATCCTATTACAAAATTCATAGTCCTATTTCGCATAGCCAAGAACCAAAAAAATGCACAGTTATTCTCTCGCCAAAACCAGACTAGTATCCCTCTTTGACTAAACAACTGGATGGAGTTGGTTTTCATACTTAATAAAAGCAAAAGTGCACAAAAAGATAAACTGTTTTGAGATCTGCCAAAGGAATGACAATCTGAACATTTTCTAAGATCAACTGTTTAAAGTCTTTGTCGGGCGATGCAATAACCGTACGGTATCCTCTTTGCACAGCTTGTTCCATTAGCGTAGCGTAGACAATGGTTCTTACTTCTCAAATCAACCAAAACAATCAAATCAATGGGTTTCATCTTACATTGAAACATAGAGAAATTGATTCGGGAAATTACCAGAGGAAGAGGCGGTGAAGATGGTCAGAGAAGAGTCAGGCGGAGAAGATGGTCGCGAGAGAGAGAGGAAGAGGCCGAGAAGGCAGAGAGACCAAGGCGGAGTATCACGCTTCCGATGATTCCTTCAACGTATCCTTCGGTTCCCAACCACTATGGTCGCGAGAGAGATAGAGAGAGACAAGAGGAGACTGGTCGCAATAGAGAGAGCCAATCGGAGAAGGTGGAGAAGAGAGAGAGAGACAACCGGAGGGGAGTCGGGTCACGGGAGAGAGAGAGGGGAGAAGGAGAGATCGCTTTTGGTGATTTTTTTTTAATATGATATTAAGTAATATGTTTTTTTTTATTTGAATAAATTTTTTTTAATAAATATTTCGAAAATATATTCAGAAATTCATTTTTATTATTACTGAAGGGTAAAATTGGGTTATGAAAATATCAAAGGTTATTGGGACAAAACTATATATGTATAAAGGTTATTAGGACATTTCCAATTTCAAACCGAGTCAATTTAGCAAATTTCCCAAAATTAAACCAACGCAAAACCAAACGAAATAATGAAGACTTGTTTCAAAGTTATTTAACCAAATCAAAACACGAATTGTAAAGTTTGCATAGCGTCATTTTCATTTTCACCTTCAAATTAGGATTAAAATAAAGTTAAAAATAAAAAATCATAGTTTTTATAAGAGTTTTCTACAAAACAACCCTCCACAATTTTTTTTTTTTGCAAGTTTACCCTTGGAATTAAGGAAATGCTAGTCAATGGACTGAACTCTATGGTCACCCGCAATATAGACCTTCTTCGTGTACCGATTTTTCAATCCGTATAAGACTATATATTTGTCATCAAAACTACGTCGTTTTGATCATGCATCAATGAGATTCGAACTCTTGACTTTGTCAATAAAAAGGCAACAACCGACCACTTTGTTAAACAACCAAACTTGTACATATATATTAGATTTTTTCACCAATTATAACATCAATTTTGTAATGACCGCGGTTTGTGGGCCGATTTAGGATAAACCCTAGGGCTCCCCTATATAAAGGGTTGTGGCCGCATTTTGTTGGTCATTTTTAGGTTTCAAAGATTTCCAGAAAGTTCCAGAGAGTTTGTGAGAAGGAGAATCGTTTGGGAGGTTCTGGATATCATTGCTGGTGCTTGTTCTTCGCGAATGAAGAGGGGATTCCGGATCTTTGGGGAGTGTTCTTCGTGTTTTTCTTCCTTTTTCTTTCCAGATCCGAGGTGAGTGCGTGACCATGGCTTATGCATTGATCAACGCATGGTGGTTGTGTCGATCGACGCAAGGCCTATGGGCAAACTTATGGTTGATTGTTTGTGCTTGTAGTGTTGATTGCTCATCCTGGTATTTTATCTTTTGCCTATGCATGTGTGTATAGTAAAGTAGATGGTATGACCGTCTCACTGGGTATTTATGATAATACTCACGAATTTCTTTTAACCATGTGATGCAGGTAGAGACAAAGTGTGATCGTGGAATCATGGCCGGAAAGAGGAGATGATCTAGTGTCTCGATTGAGTGGCTTATGCATTGTAGAATTGCTAGGGTGTTAGTAATTCTGGAGTTGTGTTGAATTGGTTTATTGGATTGTTTTACTGAGTTAATTCGTTATTGAATTTAGATTGGTTATTTTCAATAAAGTATGAGATTTATTGAATAATGTTGATTGGTTTAATGATTGTTGAGTTTCACAAATTGTGTTTGACTGTTGAGGATTATTATTTATGATAATAATAATCCAAATTTAGAAAATTTTAAATTTTTACAGGTTGGATCGTTTCACTTTGGTATCAGAGCCCTTATTGTTCTAGGGCGGGTGCACTTGATTGATTGATTATGTGAGTTAGTCGATTGATTGTTGTGTGGGTTTGGAGTCCTAGATCATCTTCTCCGAGCCTTCAATGAGATTCCACGGTAAGTGTTGTTTGACTAATCTGTTTTTCTAGTATGCTTAGTGTTATGCTAGGTAGTGCAGAGTGAGATGGCTAGAGGTACTAGAGGCAGAGGTCGTGGGGGCCGTGGAGGCCGAGGTAGTTTTGGTAGACGCGGGCGGGGACTTGAGAGTGAGTCTGTTGCCGCGAGTGTGGCCCAGGAGACCACGCAGGAGCAAATGGCTGATTCGCAGGCTTATCAGCAGGGGTCCGTGGGTGTGCCCGCTACGAGTACCAATGTGAGGACTGGTGGGGCTAGTGAGGGTCCGGTGTGGCTGGCGGTGCGGTGAGCCTAGGTCGGGGTGCTGCCGTAGGTGGAGCCCAGGATTGAGATTATCGTCTGGCGGGTCTGCTACAGATGATTTTGGAGCGGTTACTAGGTGGGGTGCCGGCTCTGGGTCAGGCTCCAGGAGTGCAGCCAGGTGTGGCTGGTGTTCAGCCAGGTGTGGCTGGTGGGCAGCCGGGAGTGGTTGGTGTGCAGCCGGATATGGCTGTGGTGCAGTCAGGCATGGCTGGGGTGTAGCCGGGTGTGGCGGTTGCGGAGGAGCTTCCATCCTACCTTAGGATGATGGAGCAGATACAGAGGATTGACACCGGATTTTTCTCGGGTGGTGCCAAGCTTGAGGAGGCTGATTTGTAGAGGAGTAGATTGGAGCGTAATTTCCAATCTCTCAGGTGTCCAGAGGGATACCGGGTGGACCTGGCAGTACATTACCTTGATGGTGATGCACATCTCTGGTGGCGAGGTGTGGTGGCTAGGAGAGCTCAGACGGGTATGGCCTGGGAGGATTTTGTGGCTAAGTTCAACGCCAAGTACTTTCCGTAGGAGACTGGTCGGTCTAGGAGTTCGATGAGGAGTTCGGTCGGCTTCTAGTTCATGCAGGTAGATGATTTGGAGGGCGAGGAGGCCCAAGTGAAGAGGTTCCTGAGGGAACTTCGACCAGATTTGAGGACTCGTTGTAGAGCGAGTAGGTTCGCCACAAGGGCGGAGCTGGTTAAGACAGCTGCTGTGATAGAGGATGACCTGAGGGAGCAGGCTGTGGTGGTTAGCCCACCGGTTCAACAGCATAGGAGGTCGTAGCAGCAGGTGGGTCAGAGCAGGGGCGGCAAGCCTGCGCAGGAACATAAGAAGAAGTGGCGAGCTGTCCGAAGAGGAACGAGCCTCGGGTGTGCTATCACTGTAGCGAGCTGGAGAATATCAAGCAGCAGATGGCGGTGGTGGCAGTATAGCCGGTGGCTCAGATTGCAATGGCACCACGGGTGTTCACCTTGGTGGAGGCGGGTGGTTCTAGCACTAGACCGATCACATGTAATTTTAGAACTTAACTTGTGAAATTCAAATGTTGTTGAATTTAGTCAGTTTTGGAATTTAGATGTCTGTGCTAGAATGTTAGGGTTATTAGGCACATGGGATTTGTGCAGGGTTAGTAGTGGGCGGGTGTGAGTCCTATGTTTTGTTTGATTCTGGAGTGACGAATTGCTTCATTACTTTGGAGTGTGCGGAGATTAGCAGTATTTGGAGCGATTCCGGTGAGCAGTCGGGAGTAGTTAAAGTTGTTGGTGGCAAGTCGTTAGCTACTCTTGGGCGCGCTCGAGGTGTGGATATTCAATTGGTGGGTGAGTCTATGCCTGCTGATCTGATTATTAGTTCGGTGGAGCTGTACGATGTCATTCTGGTATAGATTGGCTGGCTCGATACAGAGTTCATCTGGATTGTCATCGGGTGATATATCATGGTTTTTATCCGTTTTCGACCATGATATAAGTCCTTTTATAGTCTTTTTGGTATTTTCCGAGTCTTTTTGAGTCTTTACAGGTTAAAGGATGATTGGAGCTTAATGGAAGCTTTTGGAGCATTTTGGAGCATCGAGGAAAGAAGAGACGAAGTGATCAAGTCAAAGTCAATTTTACATGTCTGTGTCAATCGACACAGGCTTGTGTGTCGATCGACACGCACATGTCTGACGAGAAGAGAAGAATTTCCTCTTGGGCCCATGAAGCCCAGAAGTTTACAGAAAAGCCCAGTCCGAATTTTAGACTTTATATATAGTTTTTCCTTAGGTTTTTAGTTTTTATCTTAGTTTTTAATTGAGACTTGAGAGAGGAGATTTGCAGAGTTTTTAGGAGATTTCAGACTTCGAGACTTCATCGTTTTTGAATCTCTGTATCACTTACTCTATCTCTTTTATGCAATTTATTTCATTCATAATGTTTATTGCATCTATGTCTGAGTAGTTTGCTTGTTATGTTTAGGGTAATTCTAGGGTTTGATGAGAAATTGATAGGATTGAAATTCTGTTAGGATTTATCTTTATGTTCTTCATCTAGATTGATTTAATTCTGAATTTAGGACTGATCAACTGAAATTTGATAACCTAGGTTGCTTTAATAGATGCGAAAGCATTATTAACAACTGGACATAATCTTAGATGAGCAAAATTATCTATTCGCAAAGAAATTTGGCTTAGTAATTTTGTGAACAATTGAACCTGAACTTAATGCTTGTCTTTATTCACTGAGTTTGCAAAGAAATTTGGAATTTAGGGATTTAGTCATAGATAACCTCTACAACGAAAGTTGATTGGTTTTATATTCGTGTTTGAGTTCTAGAACTGCACTTAATAAATCCTAACGTTTTTCATCTTTGTGTCGATCGACACACAGGTATGTCGATCGATTGTGCACTTAGCATAATTTGAATTCTCTAATCGATTTTGTGTTTAGATTTCTTTTGGATTCGATCCCTAAGTACTACATCGATCTCTTAATTTGAGAGAGTAGCTCAGGGCAAATTTGAGCATATCATTGGGGACGAGTTGTGTTCGAGCGAGAGATGGGGAGGTTAGTTTATCAGGGAGTAAGGCCGACTTCCAGGAGTCTTGTGTTTTCGGCGATTCAGGCTAAGCAGCTGATTGAGAAGGGTTGCGAGGCGTATTTGGCAACGATTGTGATGCCAGAGGCTGTTGGAGAAGTTGCAGTTGGGGATAATTCAAGTTGTTCAGGACTTCCAGGATGTTTTCTAGTTATTGCAGGGATTACCGCCGTCTCGGTTTGATCCTTTCACGATTGAGTTGAAGCCTGGGATGACTCCGATATCTAAAACACCTTACCGTATGGCTCCAGCAGAGATGGCAGAGCTGAAGAAGCAGCTGGATGATCTTTTGGGGAAAGGATTTATCCGGCCTAGTAGTTCACCGTGAGGAGCACCGGTGTTGTTCGTGAAAAAAGATGGGAGTTTTCGGTTGTGTATCGATTACCGGGGACTTAACCGAGTCACTATGAAGAACAAGTATCCTTTACCGTGGATTGATGAGTTGTTGGATCAGTTGCGAGGAGCTACTTAGTTCTCCAAGATTGTTTTGGCTTTGGGTTACCATCAGATTCCTATCGATGAGGCAGATGTTAGGAAGACTGCTTTCAGGACGAGGTATGGGCATTATGAGTTTGTGGTGATGCCTTTCGGGTTGACGAATGCACCATGAACTGGGTCTTCCAAGAGTATCTAGACAAGTTTGTGATCATCTTTATCGATGATATTCTGGTGTATTCGAAGAGTCCTGAAGAGCACGAGGTTCATCTGAGAGTAGTTTTGGAGAAGCTGCGGGAGCAGAAACTGTATTTAAAGTTGAGCAAGTGCAGTTTTTGGCAGCGAGAGATGAGCTTTCTCGGGCATGTAGTTTCTGCAGATGGAGTTTATGTGGATCCGGCTAAGATAGAGGCTATCAGAGGGTGGCTTAGACCGAAGAATGCCACCAAGATCCAGAGTTTTCTCGGGTTGGCGGGTTACTACAGGAGGTTCGTCAAGGGATTTACGAGTATGGCGTAGTTGATGATGAAGTTGACAGGAAAGGATGCCCATTTTCTGTGGTCTTCAGCTTGCGAGGAGAGTTTCGGGAAGCTGAAGGAGATGTTGACGAGTACACAAGTGTTGGCGTTACCCGAGCAGGGTGAGCCTTACGTGGTGTATACGGATGCTTCAGGAGTTAGTCTGGATTGTGTGCTGATGCTGCAGGGAAAAGTAATTGCATATGCTTCGAGGCAGTTGAGGAAGCACGATAACAACTACCATACATATGATTTGAGTTGGCTGTAGTGATTTTTGCTTTAAGGATTTAGAGGTCTTATCTTTATGGCGGGATGGTGTAGGTGTTCACAGATTATAAGAGTTTAAAGTACTTTTTTACTTAGCCATATCTGAACCAGAGACAGAGGCGCTGGATGTAGTTGGTATCAGATTATGATATGGAGATTGGGTACCATCCGGGTAACGCTAATCTAGTTGCAGATGCGTTGAGTAGGAAGAGAGTTGTTTCGGCTCATGAGCGGGATATGGAGGCTTCGGTGAGCGAGATTAACACTTTGAGGTAATGTGTTATCTCACAAGAGCCATTGGGGTTAGAGGCAGCTAACCAGGCAGATTTGCTGAGCATGATTTGGGTGGCTCAAGAGAAGGATCAAGGTTTTATTGATGCTTCTCAGGTGGCAGGTTCACAGTATCGGGTCTCAGCGAATGGGACAATACTTGTGAATGGGCGGGTTTGTGTACCCAAGGATGAGGATCTGAGGCAAGAGATTTTGAGTGAGGTTCATTCGAGCATTTTGTCTCTTCATCCGGAGGCAACCAAGATGTACCAGGATGTGAAGCGGTATTATCACTATGTCGGGATGAAGATGGATGTCGCTAACTGGGTTGCAGCGTGCAACGTGTGCCAGTTAGTGAAGGTTGAGCATCAGGTTCTGAGTGGGTTGTTGCAGAAATTACCCATTCCGGAGTGGAAGTGAGACATGATTACCATGGACTTTGTGACAGGGTTACCGTTTTTGCGGACGTAAGATGCTATCTGGGTGATTGTGGATCGTTTGACCAAGTCCGCACATTTTTTGCCATCAAGAAGACCGATGGAGCGATGGTATTGGCTCAGAAGTATGTACGGGAGATAGTGAGGCTGTACGAGATGCCAGCGAGTATCATGTCAGACAGAGATCTGAGGTTTACTTCAGAGTTCTGGAGGGCATTCCAGGCTGAGATGGGCACTAAGGTGCATATGAGTACAACTTATCATCCTCAGACGGATGGGCAGTCTGAGAGGACGATTCAGACACTCGAGGATTTCTTGATGATGTGTGTGCTGGATTACTGTGGTCATTGGGCAGATCATTGAGCCATACCAATACCAGGCGAGTATTGGTATGGCTCCATATGAGGCTCTGTATGGGAGGTTATGTCGTACACCATTATGTTGGACTCAAGTGGGGGAGAGGAGCATGTTTCGTACAGATTTCATTCAGGAGACTACGGAGAAGATCCATGACTTGAGGCTGAACATGAAGGAGGATCAGGATCGAGAGAAGAGTTATGCCGATATGAGGAGGAAAGAGCTAGAGTTTGAGCTGGGAGATCTGGTATATCTCAAGGCAGCGATGTTGAGGGGTCCTAACAGATCCATTTCAGAGAATAAGCTAAGTCCGAGGTTTATGGGTTCATTCAAGGTTGTGGAACGGGTTGGACCAGTAACTTATCGGTTGAAGTTACCTCAGAGTATGAAGGCTTTTCATAAGGTATTCCATGTTTCGATGATGAGGAAGTGTCTACATGAGTCTGAGGAGGTGTCTTCAGCCCAACATGACGGTGGAGGCGAGACCTGTGAGGATTCTCGAGAGGAGAATCAAGGTTCTGCGCCGGAAAAGGATACCGTTGGTGAGAGTTGTGTGGGACTGTGACGGTGTCGAGGAGGAGCTTGGGAACCAAAAGCGAAGATGAAGGCAAAGTTCTCGAAGTGGTTCTAGAAGCAAGTGGAGGCTGGAGTTGTCTTTTTCTGGTTTTCAGTGTCTATGATAGCATGTGGCTATGAGTTATTTATGTATTTTCGTTTGGTGATGTAACGATCTATACATTTTTTAGATTAATAAGATGGGTTTTTCTTATTAATGTGTTTATAAGATGCGAGTTCTTATAGTATGATGACTGGTGGGGTCATGTGTTATGATGACTGGTGGGGTCATGTGTTATGTGATGGTTAGAAATGGAAGTTTTATGTGAGTTAGAGCTTGTCCATGTTCTAGGAGGAGTATCTAGGAATGAAAAATCTATGTGAGTTAGAGCTTGTCCATGTTCTAGGAGGAGTATCTAGGGATGAAGGTTCTATGTGAGTTAGGACTTGTCTATTCTCTAGATTGCACTGGGAAATAGAGGTATTATGTGAGTTAGAACCTCTCTATTTCCTAGGGAGAGTCTGGAAATAGAGGTCTTATGAGAGTTAGGACTTGTCTTTTCCAGGGACTCTGGTGGGAACACCCTAGTGATTGGGTTTTTTTGGATGGCCTAGTGATTGGTCATGGATGTGGTGATATTCCGGGATAGGGAATGTCACAAGTGGAACCACGGGAAGTGATCTTAGTCGACATGTGCTTATGATGCACGTTACAGAGTTGATTGCTCGAGGGGACAGTGAGGTTCTCTCCAGGGGATAGTAATTTTCCCTGCATATACTTGAGGGGACAGTGAGGTTCTCTCCAGGGGATAGTAATTTTCCTTGCATATACCTCGAGGGACAGGAATCTCTCCAGGGGACACTAAGGTTCCCTACACGCTGATAGCTTGACGGACTGTATGTTTTGAGAGTGGTAGGGGCGTAGAACATACCGATATCCTGATGGACGGCGGTCCTGAAGGTGAGAGGGGTATGTCATACACCGAGAGCTCAAAGGATGATGACCCTGAGAGTGTGAGGGGTGTATATGTATGTGAGTGATGAGCAATAATGTCTATAGTGTGATTTGTAAGTATGAGACTAGAGGAGCTTTAGGGATCGGAAGTTGATCTCAGGTGGTGCTGGCCGGGGTTTGGTCAGGATCGTAGCCGTAGTGAGACGGTGTAATGCGATGATAAGTATGAGGCTAGATGAGCTTCGGAGATCGGGAGATAATCTCAGGTGGTGCTGACCGGGTTTTGGTCAGGAATGTAGCCGTAGTGAGACGGTGTTGTGTGATTGTGATTATGAGACTAGGTGAGTCTCAGAGATCGGGAGTTGAGCTCAGGTGGTGCTGGCCGGGTTAGGGTCAGGAGTGTGACCGTAGTGTGACCGTGTTGCGTGATTCGAGGTCGAATCCGTGTTAGTGGGGGAGAGTTGTAACGACCCCAAA
Organism: Arabis hirsuta; assembly: GCA_964056655.1. Lineage (NCBI taxonomy): Eukaryota > Viridiplantae > Streptophyta > Magnoliopsida > Brassicales > Brassicaceae > Arabis > Arabis hirsuta. The sequence continues at coordinate 20,262,330 of OZ053305.1, read as the reverse complement.
CCAAAATCGTGATTTTGGTCGTGCGTCGATCGACGCAGGTGGTGTGCGTTGATCGACGCAAGGTTAAATTGAACCGGTTGGTTCGATTTAAGCCGACGGTTTGTGGGCCAGTTTAGGAGAAACCCTAGGGCTCTCCTATATAAAGGGTTGTGGCCGCGTTTTGTTGGTCATTTTTAGGTTTCAGAGATTTCCAGAAAGTTCCAGAGAGTTTGTGAGAAGGAGAATCATTTGGGAGGTTCTAGAGATCGTTGATGGTGCTTGTTCTTCGCGAATCAAGAGGGGATTTTGGATCTTTGGAGAGTGTTCTTCGTGTTTTTCTTCGTTTTCCTTTCCAGATCCGAGGTGAGTGCGTGATCATGGCTTATCTAGATAAAGGAATTGATAGGATACGATTATTTGTTGTTATTGGTTGGATTTCGTGTTGTTTTGGTGAGGTTTTGTGCAGGAGATTGATGATGCGTTCAGGAATCGATCCATGAGAGGAAATGTTCGATTCCTGGAGATCTGCATCGTGCGTTGATCGACACAGTGTGCATCGATCGACACATGGTGGTTGTATCGATCGACACAAGGCCTGTTGGGCGAACTTGTGGTTGATTGTTTGTGCTTGTATTGTTGATTGCTCATCTAGGTATTGTATCTTTTGCTTATGCCTGTGTGTATAGCCAAGTAGATGGTATGACCGTCTCATTGGGTATTTATGATAGTACTTACGCATCTCTTTTAACCATGTGATGCAGGTAGAGACAAAGTGTGATCGTGGAATCATGGCCGCCGGGAAGAGGAGATGATCTAGTGTCTCGATTGAGTGGATTATGTATTGTAGAATTGCTAGGGTGTTAGTAATTCTGGAGTTGTGTTGAATTGGTTTATTGGATTGTTTTGCTGAGTTAATTCGTTATTGAATTTGGATTGGTTAGTTTCAATTAAGTATGAGATTTATTGAATGGTGTTGATTGGTTTAATGATTGTTGAGTTCTCAAATTGTGTTTTGACTGTTGAGGATTATTATTTATGATAATAATAATAATCCGAATTTGAAAAATTTTAAATTTTTACGGGTTGGGTCGTTTCAAATTTCTCTTCTCTTCCTATCCTCTATAATGAGGGAATTAGAGAATCTCGCCATCAGAAAAATGCACATCTTCAGTGTTTAAGCATAAGAGAGTAATTAGGGTTCCTGGATAAGTGATAAGTGCTAGAATATCCGATAAGGGCTAGATTTCCGACGAGATTTCTTGTGCTCTGAAACCTGGACCAAGTACCAGAGATCTTAGGGAGAACACAGAGATTGAATCCTGAGACAGAGGAATTTGGAGTTGATGCTAGCGGCGAGCTTCACGTCCCGACATAGAAATGATCGAAAAAGAGAAATTGAAGAAGAAAAAGAAATGTAGTTTTCAAATGGGATCCGATTTGTCATCGAGAAATATGATTTTTTGCTTGAGTTCGAACCATACGTACGCTTGTGGAGTCCATGGAGAATAGAAGAAATTACAGATAAAGACACGAACAAGAAGAATATGAATTTGGGATTAATTTTGGTATTCTATTGATACCAATTATCAAGTTAATGTTATATATAGACAGTTGATTTGTATGTTCAAACAGTCAATTTCATGAGGCACACTTGGTCTCATGTATGGACAATATGATAGAGGACAAGGCTTCGAGTCTTCAGAGATAGTATTTTACTTCTGAAAAATATATTCAAAACGACATAGTTTTAATAATTATACACGATCTTATACAGGTAATCTTGCAAGAAAAAAGTGAAGGGTTGTTTTGTAGAAATCTTTTTTATAATATTTGGAAGAAATTAAAAATAATAAAGATCAAATGGTATATCTCCCATATAGATAAATATATTTTATTTTACAAAATTTAATATGCATAATATTTATATTGAATATAAGTGTTTTTAATGTAAATCGAATACGTTTGACATTTTGGGTTCTTTTAAACTTATTTGATCTCACCAAACCTAAAAAAATTCTCGTGTTAGTATGTAAATTTTCTTAAATAAAAAATAATAGAAATAATAAAAAGTAAAAATGATGATTTCAAAATTCAATAATTAATTTTTTATTTGTAAATTTGTACGTTTAAACAAAATCGCAATTTTAATAAGAGTAATATTAATACAATTAAATGATATAAAAAAAAAATTGTATATTCAATCACATATGATATCCAAATGGACATAAATACAACTTTTATAAAATAATTGACATCGGTAAATGATTCATCATTAAAACATTATGTTATATAACGTTTAACGTATTAAAATGTTATATTTTAGTTGGATTTAAATTAGTAAATTTCATGTTAAAAAATTAATATAAATATATAGAGATTTACAGCATGGCATATATAATTAATTAGAATTTTTGATTGGTTAATTTAACTGATGTGTCCCTTAAAATCTTCATTGAGTAACACATTGGAATTTTTCATTTAGTGTCTCTTCAATTAATATATAGAGGATTTGCGTTAGAAAGTTTTCGAAAGAAAACTTATTTTCTCATCCTCCTAAAAGACTTTTTTGGTGTTGCTACATGTGCATGTTCCAATATTCCTCCAAACATTTACCAATACTATCTGATGCTGCACACATCCGAGTTGTTAGCCATTGAAGCAATCTTCCTTCATTTTGGGTTGTTGAAATTTTGTTTTACCTTTTTAGCTTATCTTGAGGTTGAGATATTGGTGATTCTATTGTATTTAAGTAGAACTAGTGCTTGTAAAGGAGATTATTATGATTGAATGATATTACAAAAGCTTTCAGCTAAATTCCTTTGAGATTAAGAGCATCTAACGAGCTACTGATCTTTGAGAAGAGCCTTCACATTCAGCATTCTTTGAATCAACGAATCGTCAGACTTCCAATTACGCTTTCTAACATAGAATCAATTTGGTGTTGTATGGCACATAGATGTGACAAACCTCTAGGTAACTCCATTGGAAATACGTCACCAAACTCCGAAGTAACTCAACAATTTGTGGCGACATAGGTGGTGTATGCTGACCCGTACTCACTGAATCCGGCACAAGTAAACTCAGACCGTGAACAGTTTCAGTTTTTTTTTAAGACAATGCATTTTATATTTAATTAATTTTAATAGTTTGGTAAAATTAATTATTTTGGATATTAGATTTACGAATAGTTTTTAGTGGACTTGAACCATCAAAAACTCAACTCATATTTAACTCAAACTAGCACTAAACTTGAACCACATAGGACTCCCGACTCAAAGCACAGTCCGATTTGATCTACACCATTTTCTAATAGGCAAAGTGGTACATTACAATATCAGACATATTACTTTAATATATTGGTGATAACAACTTCTACAAATGGAGATGCGTGTTGAGAAGTAAAATAAATAATGAAAATAATTGATATGTTTTAACATATCGAGAGAAACTAAAAATTTAAGTCTTACTATCGAGAGGAAAAAGAAAAAAAAATAGAAAATTACTTGCTCAATCAAACGATTGGTTTGAATTTTTAATTGAGCCGAAAATCAAACTCAATACTCAGTTTTTGTTCAGTTCCACCGAATCAATTTGATCTTATGCACAAACTTACCTCAAAACAAAATACTAAGAATTTATTTTCTCTTTTTTTTTTGTTCCTTTCTAGATTGTCAAGCACCAATAGCCCAAGTAGTTATATTTGAGTCTGTCTCTTAAGACCAAAAAGAGTTCGATTTTCCTTCCATGTAAAATATGGCTCTCACCTACACCCGCAAAGAGAACAAAATATATAATCCAATTTACATATATGCATCATTTTATATATTGTTTATAGGAAGAGACAAATTCCTCCGTTATATCTGCACAAGAATAATAATACTTTTCCGGTTTCTTGTAGGCGTTCATTAAAATATGTTTGTTGTATTCGAAATATTTTAATGTTTACTCTATTTCAATGTTTTGGTATTTCAGTATTTTATTAGCCTATTAACACTACGTTTTAATTAATACCACTACGAAATGATTGACACAATGTAAAACTAGGGATTGACAACAACAAGATCATTATATGAAAAGAAAACAAATTTAATCCTTATATAGCAGAATGACAAAAAATGTACAAAGGTAAAATAAAATGAATGAATAAACAATTATATAGGTAAATGGTTCCTTACACTCGTTACAGAAAAGCTTGCTCATATAACTAAAATGCCTTATTCAACAACAAAACGATTGTGCAAATTCTGCAAAGATCTAAGCAAAGCTTAAAAATCATTTGTTCTAGTGGCATTTGGGATGAAACTAATATTACATGTTATGATTTCAGATCTGGAATGATTACAGGCTTTGACCCCGAACCTCCTAATAAAAAAAAATGAATGATTATAAAATCGCGATTCCATAAACAATTAGTACTACTATATTACTCATATGTGTAAATGATAAACCCTATGTGTAATAGTTTTAGGTACTTTCTAGATTTTGTAAAAAATCAGTATATAGTATACTAGTATCCATTATCCATTATCCAACATTAATCTCCATAAGTTTTTTGAGCCTCCCATTATTTGAATTCAAACAAAAAAAGAGTTGACAAATAAACTTCTCCAAATGCAATCATCATGCTTAGAAATATTATTGAAATCTATTCTCACTTTTGTTTTTTATTTATGTTTTGGGAACATTGATCTCTTAACTTTAAGCAGGTCACTACAAACATGCAAGCAGACAACATAATTACAACTTGCATAATTAAAAAAAAAAAAATCAAGTCTACCTTTTCAATTTGATGTCCTTAAATTTGGAGTGGGTTTGCCAATTTGCTAAGGGGGCCATTCCCAATGGCCGCCTATTGGTTGACTCATCTTCCGATAACATTTTTGTAAAACTCTTGCTTGCTTACAATTTAATCAACCATCTTTTTTTTAGAAAAAAAAACATTAATCAACCATCTTTAATCAACTATCTCTCTCCACAAATATTGTGGGTTCCAATCTAATCCCTAACAACTATATTAACGGAAAGTGTTTACACTCATAATTAAACGTTTATTTTGTTTTTATTGCAATTAGTGTAATTATTTGTCAACATGCAATTAATAATCTATTAGTTAATGTAATTGAGTTTTAATTAGATTTGTTATTTCATATATCTATATTAAAAAAGCTCTTGGAGCCACATAATTACGATACTTTAGTAAATGAACAACTAAACTCAGTAACGTATGTGATTCGATGTAAAGACAAATCACATGACCTTAGCTTTAACACAATTATACATGTATAGAAATTATTTTAATTTTAGCACCAAACAATTCTTTGCTACAAAGTCTCTTTTCTCAATACAAAAGTGTTTTGGCCTGTAAAGCTTGGCATCACATGTTTGGTAATTACCGATTTTTGAAAGCGACCAAAAAAATTACAATTTATTTTGTTTTAGGTCTATATATTAAAATTTAATTTTCATTTTCTTATTCAATACAAACCTGCATCCGCCGCCAATTTTCAGAATCAGGATAAGTACAAGTAGAAAAAACCTTATCGTGCAAAAAGACACGAACAAAACAACTTTTAAAAAACAGTAATTAAACAAAAAAGGTCATTAAAACCTAATCCAGACGACTATCTTGACTTACAATGATTCTATATATTATCTAAACCATGACCATAATTATCAATTCTGTTGTAAACTTTGTTTTTTTGCTTGTAAACTTATATTAAACAACATTTTGCTAAATAGAGCTTTAGAAACAACATCACAAGTTGTGATATTTCCCACCATTGCATATATTCACAAACTGGAGTTAAATTAGAACAAAGAGTTTAGTCCAGCTAATAAAGCCTAAACTGAACCCAATTAAATCGTGTTTTTTTTTTTATGTCCAATGCAATTCAAAAGCCCATTTACTTTGATAGGCGTACATCTTTTATTAAAGAAAATCTAACAGATCTTAATTTTATATTTACAGCATTTCTGTAAATATAATTTTGAAAAATGACATTTTTCAAAATATTTAAAAATAACATTTTTTTCAAAATCAAATACTTAATATATCATTTATGTGTAGGTTAACTATGTTGTATTAGAGTTTAGTTTAGAAAGTTTAGAGTTTGTTAGGGGTCAAAATTTTTTTATGGGCTTAAAATTTAAAGATATATAGTTTAAAAATCTTTAATTAAATGTATTTTTAAAAATGGACAACCCATAATAATATTTTGAAAATAGACACACAAAAATAACATTTTTGTAATCATCCTTTTTGTAATTTAAAAAAATGAAAGTTACAAAGAAAGATATTTTAGAAATATAATTTATATAGGATTATATAGGATCAGTCATCCTAAATAGGACAGTAGATAATCTTCAAAATGGTTTAACACATACATAAACCATTAGGATTTGTGTGTGTCATCACTCTCTGTCTGAATTTCAAGTCTCTTGGCTTAATTAGTGAACTCTAGCTTTGCACAAACAAAATAACAAATATTTAGAGACATTTTAGAAAAAATATATATTTATTTTGTTTTGGAAAAGTAGCAAACAAAAATTTGAAAACCACAATTTTTTTGTTCAAAAATTTAGATTTTGGTTATATTTTGGGGTGAAAAACATAATAAATAGTATACCGTATGAATTTCCTTTTTATTTTAACTTGGCAAATATATATTCTAAATAATACATTCATAGGGTGAGGACAACTGATAATGGGCTTCACAAAAAAACGATAATGTGCCCCAAAACAAAAGCCCATTGACGCCGTTCGAAGAGACAAGTCATGTGGCTTCAATGGTCAATCCCACTTAGCGAAGTTAGTCAACACATTTAGATTTCATGTCGAAGGGATATGAATCATACGAATGTCCTATCAAATCACGTTACATATCCTCTTATAGTATGGGGTCCCATCTCATATATATATATTACGCCCCCATAAAATGTAAACAACCCTTCTGTGTGGGCGTTCGATTATTCGATTCCGTTTAGCTCGGTTCGGGTTATTCGGTTTGCGGGTTTTTTGGTTTCTACAAAATTAATCTCATTTGATTTTAAATTTTAATTTGGTTTGGTTCGGTTCATAACTTTTGGTTTTTGGTTTCTAAAAAATAGATTCCATCGGAGATCAAATTAACTAATTTTAATTAATATTGTAAATCTTTAGTGTATCTTAATATATTTTTCTATATATTTAATTTAAAATATTGTTTTTAATATAAACTATAGTTAGTTCGGTTATTTGGTTCGGTATTGGGTAATTCGATTTTGAAATTTCTATTCTATTCGGATTATTTTATAGTCGGTTTAAGTTCGAGAATTTTGGTTTGGATTCAGGATTTTCGGTTGGGTTCAGTAATTTGGTCCTCCCATATGTAGTCTTTAATATCTTCAAGATTTGTGTTATATTAAGACCAATATATCACACTCTACTCACATCGTTTATTCTTTGTACAAATATTAGGTATTCATATAATCTAAATTCATGGAATATGATCGCAATACGTAACTTTTAGGCCAAGTACATGTACTCCAACCAACAAATAATATTGAAATCATATAAAGCTCACGCTAGTAGACAAATGCTTGCGCTAGTTCATGCATTGAAAAGAATGTAAAAATGAGAATGAGAATGAGAATCACGGTTGGAGCAAACTTGTGATAATAATTGAATTTGTATAATATTTCTTTTCTTAACAAAACATCAATACAGATTTGAGTTTAAAACTATTAGTTATTTTCCCTCAGCTGAGATGGAGACGACCTAAGCTTGATTGCCTGAGTGATTTTCACTTGCAGAATGCATGCGCATAGCTCTTGGGAAAGCAAAGGAGGAACCAAGTGGTACGAGTTACATTCTATATTTATAGTATGGATCAATTGATTTGGTCGAACTACGAGAGAGCCACCGCAGCGTATATGCTCTCATGTTGAAGTCGTAAAGTATAGATTAGACAATCTGATTTATGGAACGACTTAACAAATTAATATTGTGTTCATGTTGGGGATGGATTCGTCACCGAATCCGGCCCGCTAAAAGTATAAGTCAAAACGTGTTGACTAAAGACAGACTGAATGGGCCTGCGGTCCAATCTCAGAGAAAAGACAGAGTTCAGTCAAAGGCTCGAGTCAGTCCTGAAAGCGCTGAGTCAACAGAAACAGAACTGACGAGCTAGGAACGAGTCAACAGGACGGTTAGCACAGTCGTAGGAGTGAGATTACGGAAAATATGCCATGAACGTGCCCGAGATACGCGGAACCGCCCTGGATACGTGGAGCTGGATCGAGGAGCTGAATTGAGCTATAAATACATGAAGTCCGAGCAGATTTCGCCAATTTTTCACTTGCGCGAGAGCTAAAACACTACATTTTCAGCTTGTAATATATCTCACTCGAGATCTTATTGTATATTCGATTCATATCAATATAAATCCAGCTCCGCTCTATTCTTCTTTTAATTATTGAATTTATAGATATTTCTTAGGACCAAAGTTTTTCTCCGAATTCACATACAAATACTCAGTGCGGAATGCATTTTCCACTATTCAATGTGACATATTCAATTTACTTGGTTCGTATGTCTTCAAGTCCTGAGAGATTGACCAACTTTCGCTTCAAAAGTGGTATAGTTAAAGGTTTCAAATTTTTTTTTTCAAACTACATGCTCGTATGAACTGCGTGATATGAATGTCTGGAGCGAATTTCTTGCTTGTAAAACTCGTACTAAAAATCAAGTTCTGTTATGTAACACCTATGTATACTGGACTAGTTAGTTGTAAACTTGTTCAATTTTTTAATATAAGTGTTGTTGTTGACAAAAAAAATATTGCACTTAACAATATAGATTGCAGATCTTTGAAATACTATGATACATCTGGTTACAAGAGAACAGTTACAACATTGTATTTTTTAATTAGATTGACAAAAATTTATTCATCATTCTACTGGCAAGAACAAAAGTTTTTTTTATTATAAGAACAAAAGTTACAAAATTTTGCTAGTTACAAAGCAAGAGATCTTTCAGTTGTTTAGGGATATAAAATATCTGATTAAAACTCATTTGCACCTTTTGAATTAAATTACTCTGAATATGAAGTTCAAAATCAGTTTGCAATAGTAATAGTAAGTGAATCATATAAATAGTTCTATATTAGTTTATATCCCTTAACTGCAATTATGTCTCCATGAGATTCTTTCCCGAAAGAGGGAAACAAAAAAAACCAAAAAAAACCAGAAAACTATTAAAATAAGACATTTTTTTTAAGTTCAAGTTTCAAAGATATGATCAACTTTGTCCCCAAGCAATGTGTGCATTATTTGACATACCAAACTTTTCCACACGGCACATGAAACAGTAAGATCCCTCTGAAATATAGTACTATCAAAATAGTATTTAATCAACTAATCAAGCACAGTTAATGAATTATGAAGAGACATCGGGAAAAAATTTGTTCACATTGAACTAGCTAAATAGCGCATTAATTTACATATAATCTTATCATCTTGTGAACTTTACGATTATCAATTATGTCTTCTAACTAATGAAGTAATGATGATTGTCAACTACTGCAAAAAAAATGATTGTCAATTTTATACATCATGGGCTTGACCACTTACCAAAATAAGAATATTAAAGCGAAGGTAATGTGTTAACAAAAAAAAATCATCACATTTGGTACAACTCGTAACATATATACAAATGAGTAGGAAAAATGAAATAAGATCATCATATATATTGAATATCAGATTTATTTCATAAAAAAATGTATTATTACTCAATCAAAATCTAAGAAAAAGCCACATGAAAAAGTCAAAGAAGTGACAAAAAGGCCACTTGTTCATGTGTATTAGTTATTAGTTCCATATTAGATCCGAAACGTATCGAAATATTAATATGTAAAAAACCTTCAATTATATTGACAACAAAATAGAAGTATTACAGTCAGTTATAAAAGGAAAAATATTATACTCATATCCGTCGTCAATTCTCTCCAAGCAACAAACAACTTGGGAAAAAATAACTACAACGAGGGTAAATTAATTTGAACATACTAAAAAGAATTAAAAAATGATAAAAATAGATAAACTAAAGTATATATTATTGACCATCGGATCAACTGAAACTCCAAAGCGGAATGTCAACATCTTCGTAGAAGTAATCATCCACCATATTCATCGTCGAGTTTAACTGAGGAGAGTAATCAAATGGAGCTCCATCATCGAAGAAGAACATCTCATTATGATCATCATACCATGATAATGGTGGATCCATCAAAGGCATATGATTATTGTCCACGAAAGATCCCATCAAAGATTGCATCCCATCATCATTATCATCATGATGTTGATGATGATCGGACGGTGAGGAGACGGGTGGTGAAGATGGGACAAAAAGGTCAAATGATGTCGAGTTGTTGGCAGCTTGAGCGGCGACTCTTTGGATGGATTTGGGGGACAAAAGGGTCTTTTCATCTAAGAAATCAAGAAGATTGGGAGGAGAAGAAGAAATAGGGAAGTTGAGATTGGCTTGAGGGCCTTTGAGACACAAGAGTGCAACATCGTAAGCCCTAGCTGCTGCTTCAGCTGTTGAGTAAGAACCTAACCAAATCCTTGTCTTTTGATTTGGTGCCCTAATCTCAGAAACCCATGATCCCCAACTTCTCATTCTCACTCCTTTGTACTTCTTAATCTTACTCTTCTTGTTCTTGATCTTAAACGAGGACAAAGACGAAGAAGAAGATGAAGAAGAAGACGTTGGTGAATACAAAGGCATTTCCTTTTCTGTGTTGGTTTGGATCTTGTGTTCTTGTTTCACCATGGTAATGTTGAAGTGTGGATCACAAGTTACGTAAGGTATTGATCAAGTGAAGAGATTGTTCTTGAGTTTTTTGTTGTTGTGGTGGATATATATTTTTGGATGAGGATTAATGTGTGGTGATGAGGTTTTATATAGAGATGGATTGATGTGGGCGGGGTATGGGAGAACGAAGAGATGATATATTATTTATTGATATAAATCTAAAATAGGGTCAAATGAAATATAGTATGGTTTCTTGTGTATGAATGTGACATTGTGGTGCATGACAGGTGTTTTTCTTCTATTTTCTCTTTATCCCGGTAATTGGCATTAATACAATTTTGTTTTTTTCTCAATTTTTTTTAAAAGAAATTTTTATATTCTTTGGAATTTAATTATTAATTCGAAATTGGATGCATGTTAAGGCTCTGCCCAAGTGTTTGAATGAACCTGAACATGGCTTTCTTTTAACCTTTTGCTACTTTTGTACTTTCTTATAAAAAAATTTGAATGTTTAATTAAAATATACAGTAACATCTAAGAATCTACAATTATATTTTTTCCTACTTTTATCTGTCATATTTATATTTTTACGGTTTACATTGTGACCGATTGGATTGGATTGGATTGGAATATGAAACAAAAATAATTACCGATTATAGTCAATATTGTTAGAAATATATTATTTGGAGCGTATATATAAGCTAGCTGTACGGAAACCACTTGATGAGCAAATCGAGGAGTGATGCCTGAATACAACAATAATATTTTTAGGTTGAGATATCAATTTTCCCTTTTAAAATTGACTATACGTACCTCTCGTCGCTATCAGGAGATTACAAATTACAGCTACGTTTTAACGCGTTAACACATACACGATATTTCCAAGAAAAGACCCCCCAGTTATGATTAGTTATTAGTCTATGTTTATTCTTTACGTATTAAACTAGTCGGTTTAATTTTGTAGTTTTACTCCTTAATTATACTACCTCCATCCCATAATATTAGATGTTTTGACACTTTATTTTTGTTTAATTTTATAAAATGCTTTACATATTTTTATATAAAATTTAATGTATGTGATTATTTGTATTTTGCAGTAATTTTTTTATTGGTTAATAGATTTTTAGTTAGATATTAAATGATATTTTGAATGCTATAAAAATAAAAACAAAACTAAATTAATAGAATTCTTAAATTACGTATTTTTAATTAGAAAAATTTATAGTATTATGGGACAAAGGGAGTACTAGGAGTTTACCAAAAAAAAATTATACTATCATGTTTCTTTTTGTAAAAAAAATTGATGGTAAAAATCTCCCAACGTGCACAGAAATGTTCTTAAGAGTATTGTTTAAATACTTTATTAGACTGACGTCTATCAAATCCATTTTTCTTGCTATCAAAAACCAAACAACATGGTATGGTTGAAAATCTGTACGACAACTTGGTGTTTTGTTTAACAATTTATGATCATGCCTTGTGACTTTGTGAGTAACTTACGCGTAAACAAAATGGAGACGTCCTACGCCACTGTAATTTAACTAACAATTTGGTAATATTTATTTCAATTACAAAGCTAAACTATAACACACCTTACAAATGTTGTGATTGATATAAATCATAACACATACGTACAATTCACAAATGTTAAGTACCCATTGTATTGCCTTTTTCTTACATCATTAGACAAACAAATATAAATGTATTATGAAGTAAACACCACAAGTATGTCAAATTTTTAATAAATGGACCATTGATTAATTCAAATCATCATTAGAGATGTGATGATAATCTCTATAAAAAGTTAATATGCAATGATCGATTTAGAAAAATAATAAACCTAATTACCTAAAGAGAAAAAATACTACTGTAACACATATTTTGTACATACACATGGAATAGTAGTTACATATGGATTGGAGGCCCAAATAACATATCACTTGACCATTCAGAAAATAAGAATTTGGAGGTTTCAAGTTCAAATACGGGCAACGAAAAAGAGTAATTAACATGATTAACAAAAAAAAAAGTTTAAACCTAAATAGTTTTTTTTTTAATGGTGAGAATTGAGAAGCCAAAATAGCGAAAAGAGTGAAGAAGAGTGTGGAAGAAGGTGATGATGCTAGATTGCAAAGAGAGTGACTTCAAATTACAGCTGTTCTCACTCTGTCCCTTATTGCTACCCAAACTCAAACCGCGTTTTTCTCTCGTCACACTCACTCGTAATTATCTTTCTTAGTTTTTAACAATTTTTATTTTTATTTTTAATTCATACTTTCAATATCTTAAATAGTTTTATACCCATCACAAATTCATTTGTATCCAAACTCAGAATAGTTTAGCTGAAAAAACGTAATATAGAAATGTTTCGTTGAATATTTTGTTTCTAGGAGAAACAGAATATTAAAAAGAAACAGAATAAAATTAAGCTTGATTTAATTCATCTTGTCGATGTGGATTTTCAAACTGGTTTATCATTGGTATCTACTAATATATGTTTTTTATAAAGTTATTTATGCTTTTTTATTATTATTATTATTATTATTATTATTATTATTATTATTATTATTTTTATTTTTTTTGATAACTCACGGTAAGTTCCAAATCTATAAGAAGGTCAGACTAATCCTGGAGAAAATACAATTATTTACTAATTAGTATCTATGTTTACGAGTACATTCTGTTTTGTTATCTTTTATGAAGTGCGATGACCAACATAATCTATGCGAACATATGTAACAAGCTCAATATATGCTTTAAAGATTGATATAAACAGTTTGAAAAAAGGGAAAAATAACAAAGCATATAACTTTAGGACACGCAAAGAGAGCACATGATCGTATGTAGGAAAAGATGGGAGATGACATGTTGTATATGTGGACAGCCTTGACTTTCTGTCAAAGCTTAAGATTAATCATGGGATTGGTACTTTGTTTGTTTTCGTCTTCAGATTTCACACTTTGGTCTTACGCAAAACTCTCCTAGATGTCAGTGAGAAAAAGAGAAAATATGGGCTGATTTTGTCAGCTTTCCAGCAAAAATATGCGTTTGCATGAAGAGAAGAAGCATCTCGATCGTGGCTTCTTTTCATATTTTAACTTTTGAGTTTTAACACCTTATTGCATAATATTTTTTTTGATATACCTTATCGATTATCCGGTCAACCCCACTAGGAACACATAGTATTATAGAATGGATTTCTCCCCGAGGGACCATCACACTGTCTAATCTAAGTTTGGAGTGCCTTCCGACTATTGCCAAGGGATAGTCAGGCCGCCTGCATTTCTGACTACCAAGTATACCAATTGGATCAAGGTCCAACTGACAGACTCAGCTTGTGATCAATAAGTTTTTTTTTTAAGCAATCGCTATTTAGTTTCCTACAATTTTCCCATAAGACCACATAATATGTCAGTATATTTATAAACAAACAAAAAATTACGTATAATATATTGGAGAGTTTTGCGTGAGACCATAAAACAATATACTTGTAACGACCGCGAACTAATTTCTGTGGATTTTGATCATGCGTTAATCGACGCAAGTGGAGTGCGTCGATCGATCGACGCAAGGTGGATTGAACCAGATCTGTTTGATTTAATTGTCCGGTTCGGCGGTTTGGTTTAGGGAACCCTAGGGTTGGGTATATAAAGGGGATCAGACACGAGTTTGGTCGATTTTTATCAGAAATTAGAGAGAAAACAAAAATTTGGGAGATTTTGGTGTTTTGTGAGAGTTAAGGAGATTCCTGGTTGATCTTGATCTCTGGAGGCTTGTTCAAGGGTTGGATTTTCGTGGATATGGAGTGTGAGGCTGTGTTGAGCCTTATTCCGTGTGTTCTTCGCTGTTCATTCTTTTTCCATCCAGAATCGAGGTGAGTGCGTGACCATGGGTTTATCTGGGTAAAGGATTGATGAGATGCGATTGTTGTGTTGTTTTGTGTGGATTTGTGTTGGTTTTTGTGTGATTTGTGGGCAGAGATCGATGTGATTCGATCCAGGATCGAACCATGAGAGGATAGGTTCGATCCTGGTTCTGTGATGTTGCGTCAATCGACGCAGTTGCTATGCGTCGTTCGACACACGAGACAGTGCATCGATCGACACCGGGATTATGTGTCGACCGACACACTGGTAGATGCATCGATCGACACATGGTGGTTGTATCGATCGACACACTGGTAGATGCATCGATCGACACATGGTGGTTGTGTCGATCGACGCATGCCTGTTTGAGGCGAACTTGTGTTGATTGTTCGTGCTTTGCGTGTTGATTGTTCATCCTAGTATCATATTAATTCTTATGCATGTGTGTATAACCTAGTTGATGAGATGATCGTCTCACTGAGTATTTGTGTTAATACTCATGCATCTTTTTTACCATGTGATGTAGGTAAAGACAAGGTGTGATCGTGGAATCATGGCTGGGAAGAGGAGATGATCTAGTGTCTCGTTTTCGTGGCCGTTGTGTTAGAATTGCTAGGGTGCTAGTGATTCTGGAACTGCTGTTTATTGTTATTGGATTTGTTGAATTGGATTATTGGTTATTGTTATTAGAATTGGTTAGAGATTTAGTAAAGTATGAAATTTATTGAACGTCGTGTTTGGTTTAATTGTTGAATTGTTTTCGCATTGGTTGTGTTGACCCGTTGAGGATTATTATTTGTGATAATAATAATCCGAAAAAAAAATCTAAATTTTCGGGTTGGGTCGTTTCAATACTGATAATGTAAAATTGTACTCTCTCCGTACCAGTTTTTTTTGTTTTTCTAAAATGTGAATATCATTATAAATGAAAGTAAGATTTTACAATACGTATAATATAGGATTTGTACAATCTTGGCAAAAAAAAAACAAGGGTGCACATTTTTGGGTAAGAGAACCGGCAATGGTCATTTTTTCTTGTGTCTTCTTGATGATATTGTATTACGAATCTCTCGATCAATTGTAACACCCGTGAACCAAAAAGTGGAATTTTGGTGGGTGTGTCGATCGACACAGAGGTATATGTCGATCAACACGGGTTGAAATTAGACCGACAGGTTCGATTTAATTGGCCGGTTTGATGGGCCGGTTTAGGAAAACCCTGGGGTTCGATATAAAAGGCAGAATCAGAAGTTCTGGCCGTTTTTAGTTCTTGAGAATCAGATTTTTCAGAGAGATTTGGGAGAAGTTCTGAAATCAGAGAATTTGGGGTTTTTGAGAGATTTCCTGGAGAAGGATTGGATCGTTGGAGGCCTGTTCTTGGGATTTGAGGAACTTGTGAGGATATAGAGTGAGATTTTCGGATCAGAGAAGGAAATCAGGAGCTGTTCGTGATCGTTCTTCGCGTTCTTCATCGTGTTCTTCGCGTTCTTTTTCCTTTTCAATCCTAATCAAGGTGAGTGCGTGACCGTAGGCTCGTATAAGTATAGGGGGCCAATGGAATACGATTGCTTGGTGGTTTTTGTGTGTTTTGTGTGTGGATTTGTGTAGGAGACACGACAGATCGCATCAGATTCGAGTCGTGTGAGGATTGACTCGATTCTGGGTTCTGCGACGTCTTGTCGATCGACACCGAGGTGGTGTGTCGATCGGCACGGGGCCTGTGTTCTTCGACACCTAGTGGTTGTGTCGATCGACACAGTGGATCCTCTCGATCGACACGGGGTCACTGATCATCGACACCTAGTGGTTGTGTCGATCGACACAATGAGTCCTCTCGATCGACACGGTGTATTCTGGACTGGTTTTGTTGCTTGGTCGTGTATGTTTGTTCTGTGATCATCCTGGTATTGTGTTGGTTGTTTATACTTGTATTTAAATAGCCTGTAGACGGGATGACCGCGTCGCTGAGTATTTGTGATAATACTCACGCAACTCTTTTTGCCATGTGTTGCAGGTAAAGAGAAATTATGATCGTGGAATCGTGGCGAGGAAGAAGAGATGATTTAGGGTCTCACTTGGATTGTTATTCTATGGAATTGTTAGGTTGTTAGTCATTAGATATTGTTTATTGATATTGGTTGATTGGTTGAACTGGTCGCTACTTAATAAAGTATGGAGTTGTTAAACTGGAAATGTTGTTAATGTTTATTGTTCCGCATTGCTTGGTTGTTGATCCATTGAGGATTATTATCTGTGATGATAATGATCTGGAGGGAAAAATTTTGAATTTTTCGGTCGGGTCGTTTCAGTTTGGTATCAGAGCCCTAGCGGTTCTAGGGCGGGTGCAATTGATTGATTAGGAAGTTAATTGATTGATTGTTGTGTGGGTATGGAGTCTTAGATCATCTCTTCTGAGCCTTCAATGAGATTCCACTGTAAGTGTTGTATGATTTCTGTTTTTGTTCTAGTACTTAGTAATCTGCTGTGAGTGCAGAAGTATGGCTAGGAGTGCTAGAGGCAGAGGTCGTGGGGGCCGTGGAGGTCGTGCTGGTCGTGGGCGCGGGCGTGGGCTCGAGAGTGAGTCGGTAGCCGCGAGTGTGGCCCAGGAGACCACGCAGGAGCAGGTGGCAGACTCTCAGGCGTTGCAGGAAGGGTACGTGGGTCCAGCTTCTACGAGTGTCAGTGTGAGGGCTGATGGGGCTAGTGTGGGTCCCGGTGTAGTTGCTGGTGCGGCAGGCCCAGGTGGGGGTGCTCCCGCAGGTGTGGCTCAGGACCGAGATGATCGCCTGGCGGTTTTGCTACAGTTGATCCTAGAGCGGTTACCAGGTGGGGTACCGGCTCCGGGTCAGGCTCCAGGAGTACAGCCAATGGAGGCTGGGATTCAGCTGGGAGTGGCTGGTGTTCAGCCAGTAGTGGCGGATGGTCAGCCGGGTGTGGCCTAGGTGCAGCCGGTTGTGGCGGTTGCGGAGGAGCTCCCATCCTACCTTAGGATGATGGAGCAGATGCAGCGGATTGGCACCGGGTTTTTTTTCTGGTGGTGCCAAGCCAGAGGAAGCCGATGAGTGGCGGCGGAGATTGGAGCGTAACTTTCGCTCAATCAGGTGTCCAGAGGGATACAGAGTAGACCTAGCAGTGCACTATTTGGATGGTGATGCGCATCTCTGGTGGAGAGGCGTTGAGACTAGGCGGGTGCAGGCCGAGATGGTCTGGGAGGATTTCTTGGCGGAGTTTAATGCCAAGTATTTCCCGTAGGAGGCAGTGGACAGGATGGAGTCGAGGTTCCTGAACCTGACTCAGGGGGATCGGACCGTGAGGGAGTTCAATTTGGAGTTCAGTAGACTCCTGGTGCATGCTGGTAGAGGCATGGAGGGCGAACAGGCCTAGGTGAGGAGGTTCCTCGGGGGACTTCGAGCTGAGCTGAGGACTCGCTGCAGGGCGAGTAAGTTCGCCACGAGGGCGGAGCTGGTTGAGACTGCGGCTGCGATTGAGGAGGACCTCAGGGAGCAGGTTATGGTGGTTAGTCCACCGGTGCAGCAGCAGCAGCAACCGAGGAGATCTCAGCAGCAGACGGGATCAAGCAGGGGCGGCAAGCCTGCGCAGGGTCAGAAGAGGAAGTGGGAGAGCACTTCTGGGGCAGTCAGAGAGGACAGAGTGGTCTGGGATGCTTTGGGTGTGGAAGCATAGATCACAAGGTGGCCAGTTGTCCGAAGAGGACTGAGATTCGGGGGCGCCCAGGTGTGCTACCACTGCAGGGAGCCAGGGCATATCAAGCCCAAGTGTCCGAAGCTGCAGCAGATGGCGGTGGCAGCAGTGCAGCCGTTGGCGGTCCAGCCGTTGGCCCAGATCGCAGCGACGCCGCGGGTTTTTACTTCGGCTGAGGCGGGCGGCTCTAGCGCCAGACCGATCTCAGGTATTGTTCCGACTTTATTTTTTTTTCTTTTAAATTCTTGTGGATTAAATTTTAGTCGGGTTGAAATTGTGAATCTGCGTTAGAGTGTCGGGTCTTAAAGCACATAGGATTTGTGCAGGGACCTTAGTTGTGGGCAGGTGTGAGTCCCACGTTTTATTTGATTCGGGAGCTACGAATAGCTTTATCACTCCGGAGTGTGCGGAGCGCAGCAGGATCCGGAGCGATTCTGGGGAGCAGCCGGGAGTAGTTAAGGTTGCTGGTGGGAGAACGTTAGCTACTTTCGGGCGGGCTCGTGGTGTGGATGTTCTGGTGGCGGGAGAGTTGATGCCAGCAGATCTGGTCATTAGTCCGGTGGAGTTGTACGATGTCATCCTGGGTATGGATTGGTTGGATCGGTACAAGGTCCATTTGGATTGTCATCGAGGACGTGTAGTGTTTGAGCGAGAGGCTGGGAGGTTGGTGTTTCAGGGGGTGAGACCGACTTCCGGAAGTCTTATGATTTCAGCGATACAGGCCGAGCAGTTGATTGGGAAAGGCTGTGAGGCGTATCTGGCGATGATAGTGATGCCAGAGGCTGTTGGAGAGGTTGCAGTTGGGGATATCCAGGTCGTTCGGGATTTTCCGGATGTGTTCTAATCGTTGTTGGGTTTGCCACCGTCGCGGTTAGATCCATTTACGATTGAGTTGGAACCCGGAACAGCTCCGATATCCAAGGCACCTTACCGTATGGCTCCAGCAGAGATGGCAGACCTGAAGAAGCAGCTGGATGATCTGTTGGGGAAGGGTTTCATCCGGCCTAGTGTTTCACCGTGGGGAGCACCGGTGTTGTTTGTGAAGAAGAAGGATGGGAGTTTCCGGTTGTGTATCGACTATCGGGGGCTTAACCGAGTCACTGTGAAGAACAGGTATCCTCTGCCGCGCATTGATGAGTTGTTGGATCAGTTGCGAGGGGCTACTTGGTTCTCCAAGATAGACTTGGCGTCGGGTTACCATCAGATTCCGATCGATGAGGCGGATGTCAGGAAGACGGCCTTTCGGACGAGGTACAAGCATTATGATTTTGTGGTGATGCCGTTTGGTTTGACGAATGCACCAGCAGCGTTCATGCGGTTGATGAACGGGGTATTCCAGGAGTATCTGGATGTGTTCGTGATCATCTTCATTGATGATATCCTGGTATATTCGAGGAGTCCAGAGGAGCACGAGGTGCATCTGAGGTTGGTTCTGGAGAAGCTGCGGGAGCAGAAGCTGTACGCGAAGCTGAGTAAGTGTAGTTTCTGGCAGCGAGAGATGAGCTTTCTTGGCCACGTTGTATCTGCAGAGGGAGTGTCTGTGGATCCGGCTAAGATAGAGGCTATCAGAGGTTGGCCTAGACCGAGGAACGCCACCGAGATCAGTAGTTTTCTTGGGTTGGCAGGTTATTACCGGAGGTTAGTCAAGGGATTCGCGAGTATGACGCAGTCGATGACGAAGCTAACAGGGAAGGATGTCCCTTTTGTTTGGTCTTCAGCTTATGAGGAGAATTTCGGGAAGCTGAAGAAGATGTTGACCAGTACACCTGTTTTGGCGTTATCCGAGCCGGGTGAGCCTTATGTGGTGTATACAGACGCTTCGGGAGTTAGTCTGGGTTGTGTGCTGATACAGCAGGGGAAGGTTATTGCGTATGCTTCGAGGCAGTTGAGGAAGCACGAGTGCAATTACCCTACCCATGACTTGGAGTTGGCTGCAGTTATCTTTGCACTTAAGATCTGGAGGTCTTATCTGTATGGCGGGAAGGTGCAGATATTCACAGACCACAAGAGTCTGAAGTATTTCTTCACTCAGCCGGAGCTGAACCAGAGACAGAGGCACTGGATGAAGTTAGTTGCAGACTATGACCTGGAGATTGGGTACCATCCGGGTAAGGCTAATCTGGTTGCAGATGCGTTGAGTCGGAAGAGGATAGCTTCAGATCAGGAGCGAGATATGGAGGCTCTGGTGAGCGAGATCAGCACGTTGAGGTTGTGTGTGATCTCACAGGAGCCGTTGGGGTTGGAGGCAGCTAACCAGGCAGATCTGTTGCATAGGAGAAGGATCAGGGTTTGATTGACGCTTCTCAGGCGGCCGGTTCAGAGTATGTAGTCTCAGCAAGTGGGATGATACTGTTGAACGGGCGGGTTTGTGTACTCAAGGATGAGGATCTGAGACAAGAGATCCTGAGGGAGGCTCATTCGGGTATGTTATCGATTCATCCGGGAGCGACCAAGATGTATCGGGACTTAAAACGGTATTATCACTGGGTCGGGATGAAGAGGGATGTAGCTAGCTGGGTTGCAGCGTGCAACGTGTGTCAGCTGGTGAAGGCTGAGCATCAGGTCCCGAGCGGGTTATTGCAGAGTTTACCTATTCCGGAGTGGAAGTGGGATATGATCACGATGGATTTCGTGACAGGACTGCCAGTGTCGACATATGATGCGATATGGGTTATTGTGGATCGTCTGACCAAGTCAGCACATTTTCTGGCCATCAAGAAGACCGACGGAGCGGTGGTGTTGGCTAGGAAGTATGTGCGTGAGATAGTGAGGCTGCACGGGGTGCCAGCAAGTATTGTGTCAGACCGGGATCCGAGGTTTACTTCAGAGTCCTGGAGAGCTTTTCAGTCTGAGATGGGCACTAAGGTGCATATGAGTACCGCGTATCATCCTCAGACGGATGGGCAGTCTGAGAGGACGATTCAGACATTGGAGGATTTGCTGGGGATGTGTGTACTGGATTATGGTGGTCATTGGGCGGATCATCTGAACCTGGTAGAGTTTGCGTACAACAACAGCTATCAGGCGAGTATTGGGATGGCTCCATATGAGGTTCTGTATGGGAGGCCGTGTAGGACACCATTATGCTGGACTCAAGTGAGGGAGATGAGCATGTTTGGTGCAGACTTTGTTCAGGAGACGACGGAGAAGATCCGTGTCTTGAGGCTGAACATGAGAGAGGCTCAGGATCGGCAGAAGAGTTACGCCGATAGGAGACGGAAGGAGCTGGAGTTTGAGCTGGGAGATATAGTATATCTCAAGGCAGCTATGTTGAGGGGTCCTAACAGATCCATTTCAGAGAATAAGCTGAGTTCGAGGTTTATGGGTCCGTTCAGAGTGGTGGAGCGGGTCGGACCGGTAGCTTATAGATTGGAGTTACCTCAGAGTATGAAGGCTTTTCACAAGGTCTTCCATGTTTCGATGCTACGAAAGTGTCTGCATGAGTCTGAGGAGGTATTGGCGAGGATTCCGGAGGATCTTCAACCCAACATGACATTGGCGGCGAGGCCTGTGAGGATTCTCGAGAGGAGGATCAAGGTGTTGCGCCGGAAGAGTATACCGTTGGTGAGAGTCGTGTGGGACTGTGACGGTATTGAGGAGGAGACTTGGGAACCAAAGGCGTTGATGAAGACGTAGTTCTCGAAGTGGTTCGAGAAGCAAGCGGTGGCTTGAGCTCTTTTTCTGGTTTTCAGAGTCTGTATTAGCATGTTGCTATGTTGTGATATTGTATTTTGTTGTGTTGTAACGAGTATACATTTTGGAGATTTAATAAGATGAGTTGCCTTATTAAATGTGCGTTAAGACGTGTTTTTATGAGATTGACGGGTGCGTCATGTATTGGTATGACTGGTGATGTCATGGATTTGTGATGACTGGTAGGTCATGTGGAGGTCTAGCGATAGAGTTCTATGTGAGTTAGAGCTTGTCTACCGGTTAGGGAGACTAGAAATGGAAGTTCTATGTGAGTTAGGGCTGTCCATGTTCTAGTAGGATTATCTGGGGATAGGGTTCTATGTGAGTTAGGACTTGTGATTCCCCAGATGGCGCTGGGAAATAGGGGTTTTATGTGAAATAGAACCTGCCTATTTCCTAGGGGGAGTCTGGAATAGAAGTCTTATGTGAGTTAGGACTGTCTTTCCAGGGACTCTGTGAAACACCCTGGTGATTGGGTTGTTTCGGATGACCATGAGAGGTGATTTCAGTCGACAGGTGCCTAAGATGCATGATACAGAGTGATTGCCCCAGGGGATCGTGGGTCTCCTGGGTATACTTGAGTGGACAGTGATGTTCTCTCCGGGGGAAAGTGGTTCCCTTGCATATACTTTTAGGGGCCGAAGCCTCTCCAGGGGATGTGTGATTCCTCTGCAGCCGATAGCTTGATGGACTGTGTGTCCTGAGAGTGGGAGGGGCTGGAGCATACCGAGAGCTGGATGGACGGCGGTCCTGAAGGTGGGGTGGTATGATATACATCGAGAGCTCAAAGGGTGACGATCCTGAGAGCGGGGTGTTGTATATAGATATGAGTACGAGCAATAGCATCTGTAATGTGGTTGTAGGCATGAGACTGGATAATCTTCGGGGATCGGGAGTAGATCTCAGGTGGTGCTAACCGGGTGGGGTCAGGATTGCAGCCGTGGTGAGACGGTGCAATGGGGCTAGTATGAGCCTGGTAGAGCTCGGGGATCAGGTGTGATCTCGAGTGGTGATTGACCGAGGGTCAAGAGAATGGATTGGATGTCGAATCTAAGGTTTTGCTAACGTTTGGAACCAGGTTCGAACAACCCTGGTAATATATGTAGCGCCGTTGGTCGTACATGTTCTTGTTTGATTGTTGTGCGATCATTTGGTCCAATTCGGGGTCAACGGTTGGTCGTGCATGTTCTTGTTTGATTGTTGGGCGGTCAATCGGGCAGCCCTGATCGGGACCAGGGGACGTTGCATCGTGGATATTCCGGGGGAATCTGGTCGGGTTTTAGACGGAAGTGCGAACTTTAGTGAGACGGGGTTGTGTGGTTTAAGTGTGATCTCGAAGGGTCAGCCGGGTTCGGGTCCGGTGTTTGTGACCATAATGCGACGGTGTCGCAGGATTCGAGGTCGAATCCGTGTTAGTGGGGGAGAATTGTAACACCCGTGAACCAAAAAGTGAAATTTTGGTGGGTGTGTCGATCGACACAGAGGTGTATGTCGATCGACACGGGTTGAAATTAGACCGACATGTTCGTTTTAATTGGCCGGTTTGATGGGCCAGTTTAGGGAAACCCTAGGGTTCAATATAAAAGGCAGAATCAGAAGTTCTGGCCGTTTTTGGTTCTTGAGAATCAGATTTTTCAGAGAGATTTGGGAGAAGTTCTGAAATCAGAGAATTTGGGGTTTTTGAGAGATTTCCTGGAGAAGGATTGGATCGTTGGAGGCCTGTTCTTGGGATTTGGGGAACGTGTGAGGATCTAGAGTGAGATTTTCGGATCAGAGAAGGAAATCAGGGGCTGTTCGTGATCGTTCTTCGCGTTCTTCATCGTGTTCTTTTTCCTTTTCAATCCTAATCAAGGTGAGTGCGTGACCGTAGGCTCGTGTAAGTATAGGGGGCCAATGGAATACGATTGCTTGGTGGTTTTTGTGTGTTTTGTGTGTGGATTTGTGCAGGAGACTCGACAGATCGCATCAGATTCGAGTCATGTGAGGATTGACTCGATTCTAGGTTCTGCGACGTCGTGTCGATCGACACCGAGGTGGTGTGTTGATCGGCACGGGGCCTGTGTTCTTCGACACCTAGTGGTTGTGTCGATCGACACAGTGGATCCTGTCGATCGACACGGGGTCACTGATCATCGACACCTAGTGGTTGTGTTGATCGACACAGTGAGTCCTGTCGATCGACACGGTGTATTCTGGACTGGTTTTGTTGCTTGGTTGTGTATGTTTGTTCTGTGATCATCCTGGTATTGTGTTGGTTGTTTATACTTGTATTTAAATAGCCTGTAGACGGGATGACCGCGTCGCTGAGTATTTGTGATAATACTCACGCAACTCTTTTTGCCATGTGTTGCAGGTAAAGAGAAATTGTGATCGTGGAATCGTGGCGAGGAAGAAGAGATGATTTAGGGTCTCACTTGGATTGTTATTCTATGGAATTGTTAGGTTGTTAGTCATTAGATATTGTTTATTGATATTGGTTGATTGGTTGAACTGGTCGCTACTTAATAAAGTATGGAGTTGTTAAACTGGAAATGTTGTTAATGTTTATTGTTCCGTGTTGCTTGGTTGTTGACCCATTGAGGATTATTATCTGTGATGATAATGATCTGGAGGGAAAATTTTTGAATTTTTGGGTCGGGTCGTTTCATCAATGGTTTTGTAGATGCTAAGCGCTGGAATCGAATTTTGATTGTATAACACATTGTTCTGTTGTTTCCATAAGTGAAAGATTGTTCCTTACCACTATCTTCCTTAGAATGGAAATGGCCAAATTTGAGCTTCGTTTTATCCAAGTAAGCAGTTCAAACTATGATCTAAACATGTGATGTGGCAGACCTAGCCTTGTCACTGTGAGCCTCCAAACCTCAGCATTATACTCACATCTCAATAGCAAATGGTCTCGTGTCTTTTTTAACCTAGAGCACAAGCAGCACAAT
The DNA here is from genome assembly GCA_964056655.1 of Arabis hirsuta. Taxonomy (NCBI): domain Eukaryota; kingdom Viridiplantae; phylum Streptophyta; class Magnoliopsida; order Brassicales; family Brassicaceae; genus Arabis; species Arabis hirsuta. Next base: position 20,237,362 of record OZ053305.1, on the reverse strand, counting down.
GAAGTGATAGGCATTCCCCAAGCTACAAGTCTTGCTCTAGTAGGTAATCTATTTAGATTGGCGATCCAGTAGTAAAAGCATGTTTGGGCACATTGCCTTTAACCAAATCAAATCTGTCTAGCTTTTTACCTCTTCCCTTGGCCTCATAACCTCCCAAGTAGTTGCTGTAGAGAAGCTTATGTTATTAATACCACTCGTACACTATACATAATGGTCCTCAGGAAGATCTCTGTTTCACATTGTAATTGTGGTTAGATAAGCATGAAGATTCAAAGCCTCATCAGATCTTGGAGATGCAAGGATCCAACCAACGAAATTACAAGCCTTTACAAACCATTGCCTGAAGTGGGATCCTTATGTTCCTAGGACCAGAAGTCCCCAAGTAAGTAATTAATTGTCCTAGAGGAGTCCAAACATCAAACCAGAAACTGATCTTACAACCATATCCTAAAACTCCCTTGACAAACCTCAGCGCATCAACTTTGAGCTTTAACAATTCTTTCCAAGTCCAAGAATCATTATTTGTTTCCACTAATTTCCAGAAGCTTTTGTGTTGAAGATGATGTTTCCTTTGCCATGCAACCCACAAGGAGTCACTGTCAGAAAAAGAGCTAAATGAAACGTAGACAAAAAGCTCTGTTCCAAACAGAGAACCACTGCATACATAGACCTCCTTCCGCTTTGGGAAGACAGATTGAGGACCAAGCCATCTTTGCCACTTTGGGACTGTTTATGTCGCCAGACCACAAAATCTAGCATAAAGAGATTCAATCTTTTGAATACAGCCCTTGGGAAGAATGAAAACTGACATCCAGAAGTTAACGGTTTCATATATCACAGAAGCTATCAGTTGCACCCTACTAGCAAAAGAAAGGGCTGACAACCCAGTTTCTGAATCTTGCAATCAACTTACAAATCAAAGGCTCATATTAATTTTCTGAGTTTCCTAGACATAAGAGGAAGTCCAAGGTACTTTATGGGGAGGGAACCATGAGGGAATCCGTAGCTGTCAATAGAAGAGGATTCACTAGAGTTCAAACCAACGTAGAATAACTTGGTTTTTGCTCTGTTAATATGCAGACTAGATCAGCTAGCAAAATCGTCGAAACATTCATTTATACCATTTAAAGAAGAGGCACTTCCATCAAAGAAGATCATAACATCATCCACAAACATTAGGTGGGAAATTTTTAGATCATAAGTTTTTGGGTGAAAAGAGATATAACCTATCTCATATCTTAAGAGAAGAAACTGATAGAAGACCTCCATAGCTAAGACAAACAAGTAAGGGAAAAAATGACATCCTTGCCTTATGCCTTGTGCTTTTGAAAACATCACCCGAAGCACCATTCACACAAATCGAGAATGTTGGTTTTGTTATGCACTGAGAGATCCAGTTGATGTAATATTTCGGGATGTTAATAGCTCTTAGAGTTGCCAGGATGAAATCCCATCGCACCGAGTCAAAAGCTTTTCTCAAATCAACTTTTAGCATAGCTCTAGTTCAAACAGCCTTTGTAACCTTACACCAAGTCCGTAGTTAGGAGCACATTTTCTGCTAATAATCTACCAGGCATAAACGCAGACTGAGAGTGAGAGATTACCTCTGGCAAGAATCGCTTTTAATCTATTCGCCATGAGCTTAGATTTGACCTTGTACACCGTGTTGAGACATAAAATGGGACGAAATTCAATTATTCTAGAAGCGTTAGTGATTTTTGGCATGAGAACCAAAATTGTAACGTTCCATTGTTGAAAGATTTTTCCAGACGAAAAGAACTCAGCCACTGCCTCATAGACCTCTACACCAATGACCTCCCAACAAGCAATGAAAACTCCGATGAGTAGCAATCCGGACCACTAGTCTTGTTTCTAGGGAGAGAGAAGAAAGCCGCCTTGATGTCATCATTCGAGAAAGCCTTGGATAGGTTTTCTTGTTGATCTATTGAGCTACTAAAAGGTAGAAACAGATTCAAGTCACTCAAAGCAGACTAGAGAAGTAATTTAAGCAATGCTCTTGGATACTCTGCTGACTTTCAAATCTGGTTTCACAATCATCAACTAGGTAGTGAATATGGTTGATCAATCTTCTTGTAGCAACCATTCTGTGAAAGTAGGCAGTGTTGCTGTCACCCATGCCAAGCCAAGAGATGCTAGTTTTCTAACAAAAGAAGACTTCCTCAACCTTTGCAAGAGTATGCCATTTTGCAAGAGCATCCAATTCCACCGTAGCTTTTGCAAGAGAGGGATTTGCCAACATTAAAACCTCATGCGCTTCCTTGACTATCTTTTCCAAATTTGAGAAGTTGCATTTACTAAACTTTCTGATAGCCACTTTCAAAAGCTTTAGTTTCTTCAAAATTCTAAACATAGCTGATCCCACCACATTTAAAGAGTACCATAGGTTGCATATCATAGGTAAAAAGTCAGCATTCCGGAGCAAGAAATTGTAAAACTTGAAGGGTCTTCTTTGCTTCTGACTTTGAGGGTCCAAAACCATTGATAAGGAGGCATGATCCGAGAAGTCTGGACATCCAAAAGAGGCAACTTCTGAAGGAAAAAAATCATACCAAAGATCATTGACTAAGATACGGTCGAGCTTCTTTGCAACAGGTCTAGTCTTACTCTTATTCCACCACGTGAAAGAGTTTTCTTTGAAGTTGAGATCCACAAGATCAGCTTCAAGCAGAGTTTCCTTTGAAGTTGAGATCCACAAGATCAGCTTCAAGCAGACATTGCCTAAATTTTCTAGTCCTTCTATCCACATTTCTATTTACTGCCCTTGAATGGTCAGATGGATGCAAGACTTGATTGAAGTCACCTAAAACCAGCCAAGGCTTTCCGTTCAAAGCCATACTAGAGGATATGTCCTTTAACTCATATACAACCAAAATTATCATAACCTGTTGGGATTCCGGCCACAATACTTCACATGTCACCATCTGCAAAGATTTTGATAAAACCACAGCCTTTACACTTGGATGACACATCACCCATATCTTACCCAATTTAGAAAATCCATAATTATCTTCAAAAGACCAGCCTGGCAATAATTCATTAATGAACTTTTTGTTCTTCGGCTGCTTTACATGAGTTTCTATTAATCCTCCAAAAATAGGTTTATTATCCCTAAACCACTTCTTAAAACCGCTACGATGACTATATATATTGAAACCACGGACGTTCTAGCAAAAGATGTCTTTAGACATAAAATTAGTTTATTTTGAGGCTCTTGCCCCTAGTACCCACAGTTGCTGATTGCAGTTTCTCCGTCTGCTTTATAGCACATCTTATTCTCTCAACTATCTGACCCCTTCCTCCTTTGAGTCCGAATAGTCTATATCTGAAGAGTCAACCTCAGCCTCTGATAGGTCATTGTATGAAGTCACAGCCATAGACTAAGTCAAATTCGTATCATGCTGAGTAGAACACCGCTCACTTGTTTCTCCTCTAGAGAAATCTTTAGTAGTTCCCAATTTCATCTCAGCATTTTTTGAAACATGGATGGTTGAAACAACTGGCGTAGAAACTGCAATAGCCTTAGAGCGAGTAGAAACTTCTGTCCAAACACTTCCTTTCGACTGTGATCTATCTCTCCGAGTTTTCTTTCCTTTTCCATCAACGATCGTGCCCTTGTACATTTAGTTGTTCCATGGCTCAGAGATCTGCACACTTGACAGACTTTTGGAGCCAACTTACATCTTTTTATTGTATGTCTTATTTCCTTACAGTGCTCACAAACTGGAGGCATCCAAGGACTAGAGACAAGAACCCTACTAATCTCTCCGGAGTCAAATTGAACATTTATTGCCTCTGGAAGTGGTTTCCTAGGATCAATGATAGTGAAAAAATTTGCAACCTCCAAGTTTGTTTTATTTGCAGTTGATGGATGCAGACACTTTGGATATCCCACCAAACCTGCTATGTGTTCAAATCCATCATCATTGAAGAGCTGAAACGGAACATTGCGAAGCTCTAGCCAAATCGGTGCAGATAATAATTCCAGCTTACAGGGAATTACTCATGGCTCCCATTTGGCCACAAACATTGTTTGACCTTCAATCTGCCATAGCCGCTGACTAATCACACGGTTCCTGGTAAAAGTATTTGGGATTCAGAAAAGGAAAAAATTACCTTCCATTTTTGAAACTGACACATCTCTGTACTGCTTGCTCCATATAACATTTACTATGTTGTGAATTATACCTTGAGATGGAGGGTCGAAGTTGTAACATCCCGGTTTCAGAAAATTGTGGTGCATGCGGAGAGGCTAAAGAGAATTGATTTGGCTACCTATATCACCAAAGTGCACTTATCTTTTCAGTCACACATCCACAGAGAACTCCAGAGTTAAGCGTGTTTGGGCTAGAGCAATTTAAGGATGGGTGACCTAGTGGAAAGTCATTTCCAATACCGTGTGAGTGAGTACAAAACACGGGGAAAGATCACGTGGTAATTTGCAGGGTCATTAAACAAGTCTTTCGAGCCGTCCGGACTAACGCACAGACAGTCAGACAAGGATGGGCCCACGGGCCGAGAGTGGGCGTGGGGCCGATTGGGAGATGAAGATTTCTCTTGAGGAGATGAGGATTTCCCATGTATGTTATTGAGAGATGAGGATTTCTCTCGAGAGGATAAGGATTTTCCCTGCATACCGATAGCTCGACGGCGGTCGAAGCGTTACAAGCGGTATCAAAGAAAACCTTGACGAGTGTGTAAGTCATACTGTCAGAGGTAACGATCCTGGAACGCAACAAGGATGTTGCGATAAGTTAGTGGGGGTGATTATAACATCCCGGTTTCAAAAAATATGTGGTGCATGCGAAAATGCTTAAGAAAATTAATTTGGCTACCTATATCAACAAAGTGCACTTATCTTTTCCATCACACATCCAGAGAGAACTCCAGGGTTAAGCGTGCTTGGGCTGGAGCAATTTAAGGATGGATGACCTACTGGGAAGTCATTTCCAGTACCGTATGAGTGAGGAAAAAATATGAGAAAAGATCACGTGGTGATTTGCAGGGTCAGTAAACAAGTCTTTCGAGCCTCCTAGACTAACACACCAACCGTCGGATAGGGGTGGGCCCACGGGGTGAGAGTGGGCGTGAGGCCCATTGGGAGATGAGGATTTCTTCTGAGGGGATGATGATTTCCCCTGTATGTTATTGAGAGATGAAGATTTCTTTCGAGGGGATGAGGATTTCCTCTGCATACCGATAGCTCGACGGCGGTTGGGACGTTACAGGAGTAAAATAGTCCCAGAACGAAACAATCCCAAGACTTCTTCTTCTTCTCAATCATAAAATTTGGTATCTTCACACAAGCTTCCCCAAAAGGCAGTGTGAAGGCTTCGCTCTTCTTTCGAAGTTGTTTTGTAGTCCCTTTGACTAGGGAACACCATGAATCTGCTCCTTTCACAGGAGATTTCGCTTGAACTTCTGGATTAGCCTCTTTAGAAGCTTGTCTTGGAATTTCTTATTCAACTGGCTTATTTGCGATTTTTTCAGCCACTGTCAACTTCTACGTTGGTTCTGGATCAGCCGACGGCGCAGCGATCACATGAGCAACAATTAGGTCAGATACAAAATCGAGATTTATATCAAAACTAAGAGTAGGCGAAACTGCAACCACATCAACCTCCGGAGGAGGGATTATGGGACAAGGCTTCAGAGGAGTAACAAGACTCGAATTAACAATCCCATAGATCCATATCTCGTCATTTTTTGGGCTTCTTCTTTGCCATGTGGTGGCACGGGCCTAGTAGCGGAGGAAGAGGCTGATTCCGGCACCGGAGGAGACGCCGATGAGCGGCTGCGAAAGATGACACTTTTTTTTTACTGAAGTCGCACTTTCTACGAGAGAGAAAACTCGTTCTCCGTACCAGTTCCCAACAATGACTTCACGAGATCACCACGATACAATCTCAACCTCAATAAGGTTTTACATTTATTATTATTTTGTATATATTTATGATAAATTCGGAGGATTACGATGTTACAACATGGCTAGGAAATTTCGAGGAACATATTGAAATGGTCTACGTTGAATGTTTTTTTTTCTTCCATTAAATATGTACGTTGAAGGTTCAACCATGTATAATGGATCCAGGGAACTATAGGTTCAACCACCAAATCTTTCTATTTTGTATATCCGGATCTATATGATTTAGTCGGTTTTACAAATGATGTGGGGACATGAATGAAATAATACAAACCTCGTTTATATTTGTTTCGTAAGAAATGGGCCATACGTATTTTTTTTTTGTTCTTCTACAATTTAATCAGGCACAAATCTTGAGTTTTTTTTGTAGAAGCCCCCTTAGGTTCACTAATGATTTTACATCAGGAGATCTGGGGTTCGAATTCCAAAAAATACGATTTATTAATATATTTACAGATTAATGGATAAAAGTTTATAGGAGATCTTCAGCGTGAGACAATATAGAATCATCTGGTGTGGATCAAGACGGTATATTTGTCCATTGTAAAATCGTCGATGTAATAGTTTTCAATATTTGTAATAGAATAATAATAAAATTACAGTGTTAAAAAAAAAATTCAAAATTTATGATTCTACAACAGATAGAGTTTAAAGTGTGGTTTATGATGCGGTCGTGATACAATAAAAATATTTGTTTTATTTGTTCCAATATTAAGTTTAACCGTATTTGATAAAAGATCGATATTCAATCCCGAGTTGAATTAAGTAAAGATAGTAGAAAATAGGAAAAAAAAGAAGTAAAGGTCGCTGGACAAATGGAAGAAGAAACAAAGATAGTTGGGAAGACTTTGCAAGCCCAAATTTACGAGTTATAATGGACTCATGAGTTTGCGTTTATCTTCATGACTTGAAATTTAAGTTCACAATAGGATGGATGTTCGGGTTTAGATCAGGTTTTTCGAGTTTTTTTGGATTTTTATATCGGATTTAGTTTGGTTTTATCTGAACTAGGAAACAAACATGTGCGTTACCGCGCGAATAATGAAAATCTTTATTACATATATAACTTTTTGATACCAATGTTTACGAGATCATATATTTAAATGTCAATAGATTAAGTTCAAACATAGGTTGATAATCCCAGAAAAAGAATAAAAAAAATAAAAATTAGATTATTTGTAAAAGTATGGTTAGTGATCAATATAAAAAGAAAAAAGTGGAATATAGATGAAGGTTAATAGTGTCAAAATAAAATTACTATAGAAAATGTACATCATTTATTATTTTAAAACAAATATTATCTTTGATTTGGGCCTCAAATTTTTGCAGTATAAAAGGAATCCTTGGATAGTGAATTAATCTCTATCATAACAATTTTTAAATTCAACAACGTTTCCGAATAAAAAAATAGGCTTTTAAATCTTAAGGTTGTATTATACTGAAGAAACCGACGCTTTTAATCCAACATGCGACTCTTGTCCATCTTTTTCCCATATTTACGTTTTTATATCTAATTTTTAGTTTTTATAAACTTGTTGATTGACTCCATCTTTCTTTGAGGAAACTGTCTTTTCTCTCTCCAAATATCTTTTTCCAACTTAACTGCCGCCAATTCTCTTCGATTACATGGATTGTGAACTAAAAGAGATTTTACTGTTTAAGTGTTGAACAAAATCATTCATTTTTCTTAGGTGCACACTCAATTCACAAAAAATTTACCTTAAAAAGGTGTTATAGCAGAATACAGACCATTGCTCTTGCTCAATCATACTCTGATCTTAAGAATACTCCGATACGGCAATCACATTATACTAACTGTATTTTGATACATCTATGTAGTACGAAAATATAAGACAAACGGTAAGAGAAAATGCAGAGTCTATACTTAAAATCAAAAGTTGAAACTCTAAATTAGAGGCCTTGCAGAGTATCAAAGAGACTATATTATTTGGTGTCTCATATTCATGAATATTAGTCATCTCAAAAGGAAAAAAAAATATCAAGCGTGACTACACGAACAAAAAGGTGGTATTTCCGAGCATATTGCATATCAATCTAAGAGAGGAATGTATAAACATAGAATTGATGTTAGAAGAAAAGACAAGACTCTAAACTTAAACTCAACTCCAATCTATCGGTTGAGGTGGAATATGGTAAGAGGCTTTGCGTCCATCTCGTACTAACAATGAATAGCTCTTAGTGCCTATCTGATATCTTATATAATATAATAAAGTTTTTCTAAACTAAAACTATGAGAATTTACCATGTGTTATCTACCTTTTTGATATGTGTTTTCCTGATTTTAATTTATTTATATAATTAATTATTCTAAATTATTTTTACTACATTAAATACAAAATTTTAAATAAAACTGAAATACAAATTAAACAAAAAATCATAGCTTTTGATATTTCATGTATTTAACTAATGTACTACTTATATAATATAGTAAAGTTTCTCCAAACTAAAGTTATAAGAGGTTGTCATGTGTCATATATCTTTTTGACACGTGTTTTCCTGATTTTTTTATTTATTTATATAATTAATTATTCCAAATTATTCTTACTCCATTAACTACAAAATTTTAAATAAAACTGAAATCTTATATAGTATGGTAATGTTTTTCCAAACCAAAGCTATAAGAAGCTGCTATGTGTCATCTGCATTTTGGACATGTGTTTTCTTGAGTTTTATTTATTTATATGATTAATTATTCCAAATTATTCTTACTACATTAACTACAAAATTTTAAATAAAACTGAAATACAAATTAAACAAAAAATCATAGTTTTTGATATTTCATGTACTTAACTAATGTACCATATATCATTGAATAACTTAAGTTTACTGAGTCTAAATTTAATAATTATCAAAAAATTCTACGTCACATGTATAAAATCAAATTTTTAAGTATTCAAAATATTGTATTTCTTTACGAAAACAATCGATTTTAATTTTTATAGATATATTCGAAGTGTATGTTGTAATTCTTTTTACGTATTAAATATTTTAGTTTTCATGGGTACTAGATTTATTCGTAAAATATAATTATTAGCTTACAAATAAATTGTCCTACATTACCTAAAGTATTACAATCATATTCATTATATAAGTCATAATTAACAGTTTGAATGATTTTGCCATCCACTTTCCGAAATGTATCATTCAAAAAACATTTTATTAAATAATTATAATTCTACATTAACAAAACAGTTAAATTTATTTGATTCAAAATATGAACAAAAAGCGCGGAACCAACTGAGAAGGATGAAGAATCAATTGCGAAAAAGTTATAAAAAATAGAGGAAAAGAAACCTAACCTAAAAAATCTACGAACAATAGCAATTAATAGATCAACATTTAAACTGTGTTTAGAAGTCCAGTTAAAGAGAGTTGGTGTAATCTAATTTGAACGAGTTAAGAAGAATAAATGTATTGGTTTTGATCTTAGGAGTTATGTGCGGAGAATTATCCTTAATTGTCTTTGTGTTTGATATTTGATGATATAATATTGAATACCCATTAATACAAAACTAAAATTATAAAATTGTAATGTGAAATAAGAAAATAATTACAAAAAACCTTTTTGCTGAAATATTTTGAAATAAATCTCTAGTATGTCATATTTTACCGATTTTTACTATATTTTTAATAGGTTTTTTGAAACAAAGCAATCCGCTTTTTTTTTTTAATTCAGATTATTATTCCCATAAACAATAATCCTCAACGTCAGGTTCAAACGTATCAAACAACTAGCAAACCAATCATAACCAGCGGAAATCAACTCAATTCAACCAAACGAATAACTCAATCGTGAAAAACAATTCAATAACAACAAGTATCAAATTCATCAATTCCAACACAACAATTCTTAATTACCAGGAACCTAGAAATTCTAACGATGCATAAAATCACAAAACACGAGACTCTATATCATCTCCTCTTCCCAGCCATGATTTCATGATCACACCTTTTCTTTACCTGCATCACATTGATAAAAGAGATGCGTGAGTATTATCACAAATACTCAATGAGACAGTCATTCCATCTACTAGCTATACACAAATGCATAAAGAAATAACACAATACCAAACGATCAATCAACAACGCATAACACGAATAATCAAATGAGAATCAGTACAACAGACCATGCGTCGATCGACATGCTACCTTGGTGTCGATCGATGCACTGTACTTGCGTCGATTGACACACCACCTTGGTGTTGATCGACACGAAGCACTTGCGTCGATCGATGCACATCACATGCGTCGATCGACGCACGTCACAGAATCGAGGAAACAAGCCTATCCTCTCAAGGGTTGCTCCAGGACTTCGACGTATCGATCTCCTGCACGAAAATCATCAGCATAAACACGAAACTCATCCAAAACACACAAGTAATCAACATTCTATCAATCCAAACCTCAATCAAACGTATTATGGCCTTCCAATTACCCAGATAAGCCATGGTCACGCACTCACCTTGATTTCAGAATGAAAAAAAGATGAAAATCTACGAGAAACACGAAGAACACACGAAATCGGATCTCCAAATCTGGATTTCCTTCTTCCCTTGCAAAGAACACGGATCAAATCCCAATCCTAGAGCCTCACAATCACTAGAACAAGCTTTTCGGATCAAGAACTCAAAGGAAATCAATAATAATCCATTTTTCTCTCTCAATCCTCTGAATATCTCTCTGGAACTCTCTAGAAACTCTGGAAACTTGACAAAACGCGGCCCATCAGCTTTTATAGTGAAGTCCTAAGGTTTCCCCTTTAAACCGAATCACAAACCGTCGATTAAAGTTGAACCAACCAGTTCAATTCAACCTTGCATCGATCAACTGATATATCATGGTTTTTACCCGTTTTTACCATGATATAAGTTCTTTTTATATAGTCTTTCTGGTGTTTTTCGAGTCTTTTAGAGTCTTTATAGGTTGATGGACGATTGGAGCTTAATGAGAGCTTTTGGAGCATTTTGGAGCATCGAGGAAAGAAGAGCCAAAGTGATCAAGTTGGAGTCGAAGTTTCTGACTTGTGTCGATCGACACAACCATGTGTGTCGATCGACACACGGTCTAACGTGAGAAGAAGAATTTTGAAGCTTGCGTCGATCGACACACACATGTCTGGCGAGAAGATTTCAAGTTTGAAGAATTTTTTCTTTTGCCCAAAAAGCCCAGAAGTTTACAGAAAATCCCAATCCGATTTTTAGACATTATATATAGTTTTTCTTTAGGCTTTCATGTTTACATCTGGTTTTTAATTGAGACTTGGAGAGAGAGAGATTTGGAGAGCTTTTGGGAGAGATTTCTAGACTTCAGACTTTCATCGATTTCGAACCCCTTTGTATCTCTATCTCTATCTTTTTATGAAAATTATTTATCTCATGATGTTTTCTTCATCTATGTCTGAGTAGTTTGCTTGTTAGGTTTTAGAGAATTCAAGGGTTTCATGAGAAATTGTTAGAATTGTAACTCTGTTAGGATTTATCTTTTTGTTCTTCATCTAGATTGCTTTAACTCTGATTTTAGGATTGATCAACTGAAATTGGAAATCCTAGGTTGTTTTAATAGATGCAAAAGTATTATTAACAACCTGATATAATCTTAGATGAGCAAACTTATCTATTCGCAAAGAAATTTGGCTTAGTAATTTTGTGAACAATTGAACTTGAACGTAATGGTTGATTTTATTCACTAGGTTTGCAAAGAAATTTGGAATCTAGGGATTAAGTCATAAATAATCTCTGCAACGAAAGTTGATTGGTTTTATATTCGTGTTTGAGTTCTAGAACTGCGCTTAATCAAATCCTGACAGTCTTTTATCCTTGATTTCGATTCATTCCTGCGAATTACCCATAGCCTAACCCTTTGTCTCATTGATTACTATAACCTAAATCTCAATCTGCTTGCTTTGCTTTGCTATTTTTATTTCATTCATACATATTTACTTAACTTAATTCGACTTCATAATTGATTATGTGATTAGATTCCCTGTGGATTCGATCCCTAAGTACTACTACGATCTCTTAATTTGAGAGAGTAACTCAGGACAAATTTGAGCATATCGTCAACACACCCTCTTGGTGTCGATCGACGCACCACCAATAATCACGATTTTTGGTTCACGGGCATTACGATTTTCCCCCACTAACACGGATTCGACCTCGAATCACGTAATACTGTTACACTACGGTTAACACTCATGACAAACCCGGCTAACACCACCCGAGATCAACACTCCTGATTTCTGAGGTCCACATCCAGTCCTATGCTTATAGCCACGTTTCAGACATTAATTGCTCTCAACTCATATCCACACCCCTCATACTCTCAGGAACATGTCCTTTGAGCTATCGGTGCTCATATCCACACCTCTCACACTCTCATGAGCACGTCCTTTAAGCTCTTGGTGCACCATACCACTCACACCCTCAGGACATACAGTCCGTCGAGCTCTCGGTATGCAGCATACCCCTCACACTCTCAGGACACACAGTCCGTCGAGCTCTTGGTATGCATGAGAAATCCTCATTCCCTCAGGAAAAATCCTCATCTCCCAATGAGTCGTTCGGAGAAATCCTCATCCTCTAGAGAAATCAATTTCTAAAGTTCAATAAGCATCTCCGACAAGAACTACCTTCCGTGGTCACATCATGACATTCCACTCTCCTAGAATATCATCTCAACCATGATCAATTCTCAGGTCAACTCTAAACAACCCAATCACACAGGGTGTTTAATAAAACTCTATCCCGGACATAAACAAGTTCTAACTCACCATAAAACTTGATATTTCCACACGCTCTAAATGTCAAAATTCCATGACATAAATAGCCAAACATAATAACTACTCATCTTATCCACTCATCCATAAGAAATACTCATCTTATAAATCTCAAAAATGTAATAATCGTTACAACCTCAAACGAAAATACATAAACCAAAAACTCATAGCAACATGCTAACTCTGAAACTGAAAACTAGAAAAACGAACTCAAGCCTCAACTTGCTTCTCAAAAACTTTGCCTTCATTTTAGCCTATGGTTCCCAAGTCTCCTCCTCAACACCGTCACAATCCCACAAGACTCTCACCAACGGTATCTTTTCCGGCGCAGAACCTTGACTCTCCTCTCGAGAATCCTTACAGGTCTCGCCACCAACGTCATGTTGGGCTAAAGATCCTCCGAAATCCTAGCCAACACTTTTTCAGCATTGACACATGAAAGACCTCATGAAATGCCTTCATACTCTGAGATAACTCCAAACGATAAGCCACTGGTCCAACCCGTTCCACAATCCTGAACGGACCCATAAACCTCGGACTTAGGTTATTGTCTGAAATAGATCTGTTAGGATCCCTCAACATCGCCGTCTTGAGATACACCTGATATCCAATCTCAAACTTTAACTCTTTTCTCCTCTTATCAGCATAACTCCTCTGCCGATCTTGAGCCTCCTTCATGTTCAGCTTCAAAACACAGATCTTCTTCTTCGTCTCCTGAACAAAGTCTGCACCAAACATGCTCCTCTCCCCACTTCAGTCCAACATAATGGTGTACGACATGACCTCCTATACAATGCCTCGTACGGAGCCATACCAATACTCGCCTGTTAGCTGTTGTTATACGCAAACTCTACCAAGTTCAAGTGATCTGCCCAATGACCACCATAATCCAGCACACACATCCTCAACAAATCCTCGAGTGTCTGAATCGTCCTCTGAGATTGTCCATCCGTCTAAGGATGATAATCAGTACTCATATGCACCTTAGTGTCCATCTTAGCCTGAAAGGCTCTCCAAAACTCTGAAGCGAACCTCAGATCTCTATCTGACAAGATACTCGCTGGCACTCCTTGCAGCCTCACTATCTCCCGCACATACTTTTTAGCTAAAACCGCTGCTCCATCGGTCTTCTTAATGGCAAAAAAAATGTGTTGACTTAGTTAGACGATCCACAATCACCCAAATAGCATCATAGGTCTAAGAAATCGGCAACCCTACCACAAAATCCATGGTAATCATATCTCACTTCCACTCCAAAATGGGTAAACTCTGCAACAAACCACTCGGATGTTGATGCTCTCTGCCTTCACTAACTGGCACACATGGCAAGTTGCAACCCAGTTAGCAACATCCTTCTTCATCCCAACCCAATGGTAATACCGTTTCAAATCACGATACATCTTAATTGCACCTGGATGAATAGAAAACATGCTCGCATGAGCCTCCCTCAGGATCTCCTCCCTCAAATCCTCATTCTTAGGCACACAAACTCGTCTGTTCACAAGTATCATCCTGTTCGCAGAGACCTGATATTCAGAATCTGTAACCTTAGAAGCATCAATCAGCCTCTGATCCTTATCATGAACTACTCGAATTCTGCTCAGCAAATCCGCCTGATTAGCTGCCTCCAAACCCAACGACTCCTGTGAGATAACACATAATCCCAAAGTGCTGATCTCACTTACCAGGCTTCCATATCCCGCTCCTGAGCCGAAGCAACTCTCTTCTTACTCAAAGCGTTTGCAACCAGATTAACTTTACTAGGATGATAACCAATCTACAGATCATAATCTGCAACCAACTCCATCCATCGCATGTGCCTCTAGTTCAGCTCCGGCTTAGTAAAGAAATACTTTACGCTCTTGTGGTCTGTGAACACCTGACCTTTCTGCCATAAAGATAAGATCTCCAAATCTTTAAAGCAAAAATCACCGTAGTCAACTCAAGATCATGGTAGGGTATATGCTCTCGTGCTTCCTCAACTGCCTCAAAGCATAAGCAATTACTTTTCCCTGCTACATCAACACGCAATCCAGACCAACTCGTAAAGCATCTGTATACACCACGTAAGGCACACCCGGCTCTGGCAACACCAACACTAGTGTACTAGTCAACATCTCTTTCAGCTTTGCGAAACTCTCCTCGCAAGCCGGAGACAACACAAAAGGAACATCCTTCCCTGTCAGTTTTGTAATCAACTAGGCCATACTCGCAAAACCCTTGATGAATCTCCTGTAGTAACCCGCCAAACCGAGAAAACTCTTGATCTCAATGGCATTCCTCGGTCTAGGCCACCCTCTAATAGCCTCTATCTTCGCCGGATCTACAGAAACTCCATCTCCAAAAACCACATGATCGAGAAAAATCATCTCCCTCTGCTAAAAGCTAAACTTACTTAACTTAGCATACAGCTTCTGCTCCCGCAGCTTCTCTAGAACCACTTTCAGATGTACTTCGTGCTCTTTAGGACTCTTCGAATACACCAGAATATCATCAATAAAGATGATCACAAACTCATCCAGTTACTCCTGAAAGACCCCGTTCGTTAGTCTCATGAACACCGCTGCTGCATTAGTCAACCCAAAAGGCATCACCACAAACTCGAAATGCCCATATCTCGTCTTGAAAGCGGTCTTCCTAACATCTGCCTCATTGATAGAAATCGGATGGTAACCCGACGCCAAGTCAATTTTGGAGAACCAAGTAGCCCTCGCAACTGATCCAACAACTCATTAATCCACGGCAGAGGATACTTTTTCTTCACAGTGACTGGCTTAAGTCCCCGGTAATAGATACACAACCGGAGACTCTCATCCTTCTACTTCACAAACAACACCGGCGCTCCCAACGATGAACTGCTAGGCCGGATAAATTCTTTACCTAAAAGATCATCCAGCTGCTTCATCAGAGGTGTCTTAAATATCAGAGTCGTCCCGGGCTCCAATTCAATCTTGAAATGATTAGACCAAGACGGCATTAATAACTGCAATGACCAAAAAATATCCTCGAAGTCCTGAACAATCCGAATATCTCCAACAGTAACCTCTCCAACAATCTCTAGCATCACAATCACCATCAAATATGCCTGCTCAACCTAAATCGCCGAGATCACGAGATTTCCAGAAGTCGGCCTCACTCCCTCATAAACTAACCTCTCAACCTCTCGTTCAAACACAACTCATCCCCGATGACAATCCAGATGAACTCTCTACCGATCCAGCCAATCCATACCCAGAATGACATCATACAGCTCCACCAGACTAATAATTAGATCCGCTTGCATAGACTCCCCAGCCACCTGAATATCAACGCCTCTTGCCCGACCATGAGTAGTTAAGAACTTCCTGCCAGCAACCTTAACTACCTCTATTGGCTCACTGAAATTGCTCCGGATACTACAGCCCTCCGCACACTCCGGAGTAAGCAATACGTAACTCCAGAATCAAACAAAACATGGGACTAACAACCGCCCACTAATAAGGTATCTGCACAAATCCCATATGCCTAAGAACCCTAACATTCTATCACAGGACTCACAATTCCATAACATACCAAATTCAATAACACTAAAATCACCAAGTCAAGTTTTGAAATTTACCTGTGATCGTCCTAACGCTAGAACCACCCTCCTCCACCGAAGTGAACATCCGCGAAGCTGCTGCAATCAGCAACACCAGCTCCACTGCTGCCACTGCCATCTGCTGCAACTTGGGACATATCGGCTTGATATGCCCCGACTCCCTACAATGGTAGTATACCCGAGAATCCCAAACCTCATCCCTCCTCGAACAGCTTGACACCTTGTGATCCATGCTTCCACACCCGAAGCATCCTGGACCACTCCGACCTCCCTGAACCGATCCCGTAGTGCCCTCCCACTTCCTCTTATGTCTTTGTGCAGGCTTACCGCCTTTGCTTGGACCCTTCTGCTGTTGTGATCTCTTTGGCTGAATAGGCGGACTAACCACCTCAACCTGCTCCCTCAGATCCTCCTCAATCACTGTAGTTGTCTCCACCAACTCCGCCTTCGAGGTGAATTTACTCACTTTACAACAAGTCCTCAAATCTGGTCGAAGTCCTCTCAAGAACCTTTTCACTTGGGCCTACTCGCCCTCCATACCTCTACCCGCATGAACCAGAAGTCGACAGAACTTCGCGTCAAACTCCTGAACCGATTGGTCACCCTGAGTCAGCTCCAGAAACCTCGACTCTAACCGAACCACCGCCTCATACGGGAAGAAATTGGCATTAAACTCAGCCAAAAAGTCCTCCTAGGCCATCTCTGCCTGCACCCTCCTAGCCATAACACCTCTCCACCAAAGATGTGCCTCACCATCTAGATAATGAACCGCCAGATCTACCCGGTACCCCTTTGGACACCTGATAGAGCGAAAGTTATGCTCCAACCTCATCCGCCACTCATCGGCCTCCTCAGGCTTGACACCTTCCGAGAAAACCTCGTGCCAATCCTCTGCATCTGCTCCATCATCCTAAGATAAGATGGGAGCTCCTCCGCAACCGCAACCTCGGTTGCACCTCTGCCACTGGTGGCACTACCATCGCCTGAGCCTGAGCCAGAGCCAGCACCCCTCCGGGTAACCGCTCCAGAATCAGCTGTAATAGATCCGCCAAACGATCATCTCGATCATGGGCTACACCTGCGATAGCACCCGCTCCTAGCCCCGCCGGCCACACCGGGACCAATACCAGTCCCACCTGTCCTCACACTGGCCACACCCGCCTACGAATCCACCACCGGGTCCTACGTGGAACCCTGAGCCATACTCGCAGCAGAATATTCACAAGTCTCCGCCCCCGTCCACGACCTCCATGGCCTCTCCCTATGGTACCTCTAACCATCTCTCTCTGCACTACCAATAGCAGAAAACTAAGCATACTAGAAATTACACAAAATCACAAAACACATACCTTGGAATCTCATTGTAGGCTCGAAAAAAATGATCTAGGTTTCCAAACTCACACACAACAGTTAATCCTCATAATCAATCAAGTGCACCTGCCCTAAAACCGTAAGGTCTTTGATACCAAACTGAAACAACCCAATCCATTTTTTTAATTCGGCTTATTATTCCTATACCGGCTATACACACATACATAAATAAATAACACAATACCAACCGATCAATCAACAACGCATAACACGAATAATCAAACAAGAATCAGTACAACAGACCATGCGTCGATCGACACGCCACCTTGGTGTCGATCACTGCACTGTACTTGAGTCGATTGACACACCACCCTGATGTGGATCGACACGAAGCACTTGCATCACTCGATGCACATCACATGCGTCGATTAACGCATGTCACAGAATCGAAGAAACAAGCCTATCCTCTCAAGGGTCGCTCTAGGACTTCGACGTATTGATCTCCTGCACGAAAATCATCAGCACAAACACAAAACTCATCCAAAACACATAAGTAATCAACATCATATCAATCCAAACCTCAATCAAACTTATTATGACATTCCAATTACCGAGATAAGCCATGGTTACGCACTCACCTTGATTTTGGAATGAGAAGGATGAAAATTTACGAGAAACACGAAGAACACACGAAATCAGATCTCCAAATCCAGATGTCCTTCTTCTCTTGCAAAGAACACGGATCAAATCCCAATCTCAGAGCCTCACAATCACTAGAACAAGCTTTTCGAATCAAGAACTCAAAGGAAATCAACAATAATCCCTTTTCTCTCTCAATCCTCTGAATATCTCTTTGGAACTCTCTGGAAACTCAACCCCTCAGCTTTTATAGTGAAGCCCTAGGGTTTCTCCTTTAAACTGAACCGCAAACCGTCGATTAAAATCGAACCGACCGGTTTAATTCAACCTTGCATCTATCGAAGCACCCTCCTGTTGTCGATCGACGTATAACACCCAGAGGATTTTTGGTTCACGGGCGTTATATTTTTAATTAATAAATAATTTGGTTTTGGCCTTTGATTGCTATTTCTGGTATTTTCGTGGGTTTAAAGCCTTTGTAAGTAATTGAGGCATTTTGGACTTAAAAAAGGAGCAACAAGCCTTTTTAAAGAAAAGACTGATTATGTTAGTTAGGTGTTCCGCCTCAGATGAAGATGTTTTCACAATTGGATTGAGCTCAAATTTGTTCACGAGATAGACAAGGATCTCAGCTTCACATAGCATATTCGATCGTGGAAATTCGACGGTGCGATTTGAAGATAAGA
Organism: Arabis hirsuta; assembly: GCA_964056655.1. NCBI lineage: Eukaryota > Viridiplantae > Streptophyta > Magnoliopsida > Brassicales > Brassicaceae > Arabis > Arabis hirsuta. The sequence goes on along the minus strand of OZ053305.1, from coordinate 20,218,409 downwards.
TCAATATACGAAAAACGAGCAGATTTCAAAATCTTTGAAGAATATCTCTAAATCTCTTGGGGATATACCTAGTCGACTTCCTCACCTATTTAAACACAAGGAGCCACGAAAATCAGCATCACCTTAACATCTACCACCATAGTGATACGTTTTCTTTGAGGGAAAGCCTTTGGCTCGAACTCTTTAGTTTTAGGGTTTTTACGTATTGATCTTCAAAGGAGAAATCCTCCCATCTTTGTACCAGCAAAGAAAAACTTTCTAAACCCTATTTATTAATTATATCTTTTCATTCTACTCTTTTCATGATCTTCACTTCTATGATTGAGGAGTCTGATTGTTGGGTTTAAGGAGTTTTCAAGGGGAGTTATTCATGGATCGATTAATAGGAATATTTCATGCTTAGGAATTTAGTGGAGTCTTCATCTATACTTTTATCTCCTGGATATTGCTACTTTAACCAACTTGTGATTGAATCTAGATCGATCTTTATCTTATCATTGCGAGAGTCGTGTTAGGGAATCATAACTGATTGATTGGAACAAGTATAGATGAGCTTGAACTTTATCATTGCGAGAGTTAGTTAAGGATCATGTTAACATATCAAATCTTAATCCCTTTTATGCATATCATCCATTTGATTGTTTTGCGAGAGTCGAGTATTGGGTTGATTGATATATTAGTCTTCACTGCGAGAGTTGATTGACTATATTAATAACTAAATTCGAGTTAGGAATCCTCCTTTGCTAGGTTTACATTGGATGAGTTTTGTATCAACTTTTGCGGCATGCGTACCTTTTCACTTTCATAATCTGAATGAATTAGGTTGTTAGACATGTTTAATCATTGATATGAGAATACTATGGTTAATTTACGACTAGTTTGCTACTTAACTATATCCATGTTACTAGTTCCTGAATAAATTGCTCTATGAACCCTGAGATTTCTCTGTTGCCCAACGTTATGTTTCCATTTATTTATTATCAACATTCATTTCAATCGCATCATCACAACCCCTATATTTCATCATAACTTAATTCTCTTCCGAAAACTTTTAGTGCGTTAATAGTCTCTAATGGATTCGACCTTTAAGTAGTACTTCGATTGCTGATCTTTGTCTGTCTAGTGTAAGATAAAACTAGATACTCATCACTATCCATAAGGACATATGCGTTTAAAATCTCTTTCCTTCTCTAATGAGACTTTCTGTCTACCGAACCAATTGAAAACCAAAACTGGAAAAGTGAGGGTCCAAAAGCTCAAAATCTTTTTGTCAACCAAACAAAGGGAAAACCAACACTTTGCAATCTTAAATTTAATACCAAATCAGAAAAAATAAGATTTGGTATTAGCGAAAAGTTTTCTTTTGGTAAGATAAAACGGTTTCCAAAAAACAATTCATCAATGAAGAGTTATGTCCTTTTGTCCTTTTTAGTGAAAAAATCCTGGGATGGTCTCGTAAATTACAAAAACTGGGCAATGATCATCGCAGATCGTTGTCAAAACAGATCTTTGCAAGATTAGATACAAGAAAAAATGAACACTTGATTGAGTAGTCGTCTCTATTTGAATCGTCTTCTTCAATAATCGCCCACGTGTTAGCATTCTGCGAATTGATACTTAATTTTTGTTCATCGCTGCAACTTAGTTTCGTAAAAAACATTGGTTTTGGTTACTCTGATGCGCTTCAAATTATTGTCTTTCTGTGAATTGATACTCCTTTAATCCAGATTTAGTTGTATCTTCGTTTGGTTTAGAATACGTCGTCTCCTTGAATCGCTATTCCCAAATCGCAATCATTTGTTGATATATCGTTGCAGTCATGTTTTGAAATCGTTTTTATATACCAACTCTGCCTCATTGTGGCGCTCAATTTGCCGCTGTCTCCGTGGAGTTTCTGCAATTAGAACATAAGATTCTTCCTTCCTTCTGTTTGATCAAACAAAAAAAAATTCTTCCTTCTCAAACTCATAAAAATCTCTTCAGTTACGCTTCTTACTGAGAATTTCAGAATTATTATCTTCGATTCCTTTGCTTCGGTAAATCCCGCTTCTCTTAATCATTGTTTATAGATCACAAAAAGAGAAAGTTAGTGTTCTCTGATTATCAGGTTAGTTAATATCATTACTTAGTTGTGTTGTGTTGTTATTACTTACCTTTGCCTAGATAAGAGTTTTTGGGTTTCACGATGGGAAAACGGTCAATTTGGACCTGGACTTTTTCCGTAGTGCACTTTTAAACTTGAACTTTTACGTATGGCTTATTTCAATATGTCGGAATGTACATTGACCAAGATCTGATTAGTCAACCCTAGGACGACATGTGGGTTAGGTGGTTTGGTTTCGTTGGCTCAAAACGATGTCGTTTTGTTGTTTTAGTAAATAAACGTCGTTTTGACTTGGAAAAAAGCAAAAAATGAATCCCTAATTTGATATACCCCACTCAAATTAGCATTTGGTTTATAGAATCAGGAATTCGATTTTGTGTTTTCTTCAAGTCAAACCGACGTATTTTTACTAAAAGAACGAAACGACGTCGTTTTGAGCAAACAAAACCGAGCCGTCTAACCGACATGTCATTTTAGTCATTATTCCATTTACGTTGACTAACGGAAACTTGGTCAATGTATATTTTTTGGCACATTAGATGTTAGTTCATGTATTAAATTTGAATTATTTTTGAGTTCATATTGAAATAAGCCATATGTAAAAGTTCAGGTGTAAAAGTGCACGACGGGAAAAGTCCAGGTCCAAATTGACCGTTTTCCCGGTTTCACGATGATGGTGAACCATTTGTGAGAGCTTATGTATGTGAAAATGGATATGTCACTGGTGCTTGGAAATATAACCTTTTACACTTGAAAGAGAGAAAGGGCTTTGCTTCTTGTTCTTTTTAATGTTTATCAATTTGCTTGGACTGTGTGATGTTTGTATGAAACTGTGATCATTTGTGTTATAAATTCTGGCTAATGTTTAAGCTCTACGTTGAAGAAATTGATGTGGTGGTTTCGATCTAAATGAGATTCAGTTTCATCTTTATTATGTTTAACTCTTGTGTTCTGTTTTCAAATTTGTTCTTTAGCGTGGGACATACATGTATCATTCACACTATGGGATCCAAAGAGAATCTGGAGTAACCAGAACGATTCAAGTTTCTCCTCAGGCAAGAGAACCGGAACCGTTTGCTTATGATATAACCGGAAACTTTTGTTAACCGATTGGTATCACAAGAGCATGTCAAAGAAAGCTATTGGTTTAGCATTCATACCTTTTAAATGGGTCGGTTAGCCTCAGGTAAACCTATATAACACTCAGATTAATGATTTTTATTTGAATGATTGATCTCGAACAACTTGGGTTTTGATATACATCAGTCACTTCTGATACAAGGAAGAGGAAGATTCAACTGCTCAAGCGACATGATCACTCCTCCGACTGGAGTATGTAATAAATCAAACGCTGATCGTTGGCCTTTAATTCCTTACGGTAATCCCCGGGAAGACATACCTGCTTTAACTCGGTAGCTTGACGGCTCTATCTGCTCTCAGTTTCCGAATCGAGGTACAAAGCTTGAGACGCAAAGAACTTATTTCATTTCACCCTTCTTGTTATGATTTAGAATCTTGCTTAGATAGTCGCCAAAGAATTATATAAACTTTCACTTCGCTTGTTGTTTGTGATATTTCGAGTGTGATTGGCATAATACTCTTATTAGATTTTTGTTCTTTAAAACCGTTTTTAGGTCTCACAATAGGTCCATGTGTGAAGATAATAGATAAGTTTGAGTTCTTTTTCAGATCAGTCTAATTCAAACTATTGGTTACAGAGTGCAGACTATTCCCCGTAGCCATTGTCTCGTCAACGTTTGCCACCACCGTACCTCTATTTACCATTCATTGTTGTCCGGTTCAACGTCCTCATCAATCATCATAGGTAGGTAATCATAGGTTCTTCTCTGGTTTTATTCATAGTGATTGTTTGTTTCTATATTAAGATAGTTCCATTGCTTTCTGATTTTTAGGTTCATTGGTTTCAAATTTCAAAATAACATTTAGTCTTCTAACTTGTCTTTTCTTTGTGAAATTTAATCAAGCGTTGCCTTATACTCCCAACAATGCATCAACATTCCCAATCAGCATCATACCCTTAACTTATTAGCGAACAATAACTAATCACCTCCTTTAATCACCTCCTTTACACGGTTCTTCAAGTGTGTAGAAGAAGTTGGAGCAGCCTCTATTTTCATGGTTTGACCATTGTTTTTCCTTATTATTAGTTTTCTTAGCATCGGCTATCTTGCTGCTGTTACCCTTACTTCTTCCTCTGTTTTGTTCCTCTTTTTCCAGTCGTTGAAGAATCTATCGTTCTACAACATCGTCTGCTTATTTATTAATTTTTTCAGTAAGTCGTCTCTTTTTCTAAATTCTGTCTGATTTGACTTCCATATTAAAAATTTCCTCAATATTTACTTTGCAAGGGAGAGGGACTTTGGGAAGAAAACGAGGCTTTTTCGGACTAATTTGCACTTTCTTCTTCTTCTTCTTCTTCTTCTTCGAATCTAACTCTAATGAAACATACAAGTCCAAATTTATATCAAAACGCACACAAGGTGTTCGGAAAAATGGTTCAAAGAAAAATGGATGATCCCATGTGGATGGTCACTCAGTGGATGACAAATTTTGTTTTGCACCGGAGGAGACGGGAGCCGGTTATTCCACCACTGATGTTTAGAGAAATATAGTTTCGACTAACCTAGAAAAGGCTTTTGTCTCATTGACACAATGTCGTGGATGAGGATCGATGGACATAATGGGATGGATCATATCCAACCTACTCGTGAATACGGATTGGTGGACAGAATGGGATGGGATCGTATCCATGACAATAGATCAAAGTTTGTTTTGAATTTTCTAAGAAAAAGTTAATGCAATCACACTCTCATGGGTAACTTTTTCTCAGAAAATTCAAAACAAACTTTGATATATTGTCATGGATACGATCCCATCCCATTCTGTCCACCAATCCGTATCCACGAGTAGGTTGGATACGATCCATCCCATTATGTCCATCAATCATCATCCACGATATTGTGTCCATGAGATGTGTGACCTTATGAACAACACAAAATGGTGTTCTTTGATATATTAATTTTGGTGTTCTTTGATATATTATTCTTAAATTTCAGCTTATAATCATGAATCATTTTGTGTTCACTAAACATTGATCAGAATGTTATATACAAACAGACAATGAATGTGATTGCATTGCTATATTTTTGTGAATGACATATCTTGAATAACTACTTGGATAAAGCTTATGGTTAATGTTTTCATGGTCAATGATTCATGGTCAATGATTCATGGTCAATGTTTTATGGTTAGTATTAATGTGTAAACGTAAATAATGATTTAAGGTTAATGTAATGAGTGATTCATGGTCAGTGATTCATAGTTAGAGTTTTATGGTTAGTTCTTTCATAGTGTGTGTTTTATTCACCTTTTTGTGTTTCATTATCATACACTAGTGTTTTCATTCACCTTTTTCAATGGACATGTAGTTGCGTGGATTTCGTTCAAACGAATTTGACATCTTTGAATTTAAGACATTAATCAGAATCAAGTTCTTCTGATATTAATCAGAGTTTGAATGGTCAAGCTAATACATGTGCTTTGTGGACATGTAATTATGGATACGTTACCGTGGACACAAAAGAACAATTATGGGATAAGAACATATTTCCCATTTTACCCTCACTTCTTCTTCGAATTTTCACTCTTTTGCCACTCCCACACTCAGATGTCTTGTGTAGTGAAATGAAGAAGACGACGGCGACCCAAACCTTCCTCCTTCTTCTTCCTTGTCCTTAGTCTCTCTCACTCCCTCTCGATCTATTCTCATGGTGTTCTCTCCGATAATGAAGTCCGTCACATTCAACGCCGTCAATTACTCGAATTCGCCGACCGAACCGAGAAAGTCACCGTAGATCCTTCTCTAGTTTTCGGAAACCCTAAATTACGTAATGCTTACATAGCTCTTCAAGCTTGGAAAAAAGCAATCTTCTCTGATCCTTTCAATTTTACAACAAACGAGATTGTGATTTAGGGGTAGGAAGTAATTAGATGGATTATTTAGAGGTATGAAAGACAATATACATGCCCAAAGTACACTTGCTTTGCAAAGTACCTTTTTTGCAAACACTTTAGTTTAAAGTGCCTCTTTATGTAATTCATCCTCATTCTGACATGATATTTTCAGAGGATATCTTTGGTTATTAGAAGAAATTGTTTAGTGAAACGTGTGGATGTGATCTTGTGTCATATTTGTGTTTGATATACAAAGTGTGATATGCTCAAATTTGCCCTGAGCTACTCTCTCAAATTAAGAGGTCGTAGTAGTACTTAGGGATCGAATCCACATGGAATCTACATACAGTCCCGTGTCGATATGTTCGTGTCGATCGACATACAGTCCCGTGTCGATCGACACAGACATGTAAAATCGACTTTGACTTGATCACTTCGTCTCTTCTTTCCCCAATGCATCCAAAATTCTCCAAAAGCTTCCATTAAGCTCCAATCATCCTTTAACCTGCAAAGACTCTAAAAGATTCGAAAAATACCAAAATGACTCTATGAAAAGGACTTATATCATGGTCGAAAACGGGTAAAAACCATGATATATCAAAGTGTTGTGTACTAATGTAAACCATGGGGTGTCACTTAAAAAGTGGGGATATGTTTGTGAGAACAATTGTTCTTCCATTCTAAGGTTCGCTCATTTGTCTTATGTTACAAAGTAGAGATGAATTATGCTTCATCATTTTTGATCTGATGTACTTTTCTGAATTTTGTTTTCTTCTCATCTTTTCATTTTATCGTTTTGTTTTGTTCTGGTTCATGTTTTGTTTTACTTAGATGAATCACATGTGAATGATAGAATTATGGCTAATATATGGATGAAATGCAAAGATGGAGATAATGTTTATTTGTACGCTGATAGAAATGAAAATCATGATACTTTTAGCAGTGGATGATGGAAGGAAAAATGGAAAGGTAAGACAAATAACAAACCATAACGAATATGTAACTCTGAGTTTAGAGACTAGAATTTTGCTGCATTTATCAGTTGAATATATATTTCATATATGTGTCAATTTTACCAATTAAATTTAGAATCTATTAGACAATGATGTGTTTTTCAATAGATTAATGATAGTCTAATTGAAATGTGTAAGAAAATAATAAAATAGAAGTATTCCTCTTGACTTTTGACATCCAAAGTGTTCTAAGGAGACTTTTGGAAAAGTGAGGTTCAAGGTTAGACTTGGTACGCTATGTCTAAAGTGAATAGGTACAACAAATGGGAAATAATTGTTTAGAAAAAGCAAAATTATTTTACTATGAAATAACTCCAGTGTCTTCTGTTTGATTTCAGGAAATGTCTCATGCGTTTTCTTCTTTCTTGGCTTCTTTTGTATCCAAGATGGTTGGTAAAAACAGAAGAGCTACCGTAAAGCATGTGTTCTTCCGCAAAGATGGAGTGTGATAGAAAGTGTGAAACTGAAGGCATAATAAGAGAATTATGTTTCTGAATCTTGCTTTTTTTGAAAAACCATTTTTTATCTGAAAATATTCTTATATGATTCTTGATACGATTATATTAAAAAAAATCGGTATGTAAGGTTTTTTATGTTGTTAAAAAAACAACGAGTATGTCTCATCTCTGAAACAAATCCATCATTTTGGCTTTCAGAATAAATCCAATATGTTATTGTAACCATTGTCATCCCATTTTATGAAATGTTAAAGTATTTCTTACACTTTTGGGTGTTATCATAATATAATTATAATATGTCAATTTATTGAATTTAACGGTAAATTCCATTATAGTGATACTATTGCGATTTCATCATATTTGACAACTAATAATTTTTACGGTTGAAATTTTTATATACGATAACAAAAATACATGTGTCGTGCTAAAGCAAAAAAAATTATATAATGGAACTAATTTTCCGCGCGGATTCATTTCCTAGTATATGTAGTGGCATTTCAAATTTTCTGTCTAGATGCCCAATTGTTTACTCTCATTTTAGTTCTTCAGTTTTCCTAAACAGTTGACTTTTTTTTTACTTAGAAACATGGTCTAGACGGCAAGAGTCCATGTCAGTTTGGAAATGTCTTGGTAGTTTTGGCTTATGTCATTCTTAGCCAATGCGTTTACTTTAAGTTGCATTATTCCACAAGGTAAAGACATTTTGCATTTGCGTTTTGGTCTCTTATATTCACTCTCCTGCGTAACACGATAGTAACAACAAGCTTTTATAAACAAAAAAAAATTAAAATGAGAAGCATGAGACGACTGTTTCTCTTACTTTCTTTCATTGCTCTCACGTTACGTGAAGCGTCTGGTTTTACCGATGAAACTGATAGGCAAGCGTTGCTGGAGTTCAAGTCTCAAGTTTCCCAAAACAGAAGAGTTGTCTTGTCCTCATGGAATCACACTTTCCCTCTTTGCAAGTGGACTGGGGTTACTTGTGGCCGCAAACACAAGAGAGTTACTAGTCTGAACCTTGGAGGATTGCAGATGGGCGGGATGATATCACCGACTATTGGTAATCTTTCGTTTCTCATATCACTCAATCTCTCTGATAACTCTTTTGGTGGTACCATCCCTCACGAGGTGGGAAACTTGTTTAGACTTGAAATCTTGGATATGGTTTTTAATTTTCTTGAGGGACGGATTCCAGGCGGTCTTTATAACTGCTCTAGATTGTTTCACCTTGAGTTAGATACAAATCATCTTGGAGGAGGTGTTCCTTCAGAATTAGGATCATTGACAAAACTTGTTTCTTTAAATCTTGGTCAAAACAACCTGAAAGGGAAGCTCCCTGCATCTCTAGGAAACTTGACATCACTCATATTTTAGCTTAGCAAGAAACAATATAGAAGGAGGGATTCCAGATGATATGGGCAGATTGACTCAACTGGTTATTCTTGTATTGACAATGAACAGTTTCTCAGGCATTTTTCCTCCTGCAATCTACAATATGTCTTTGCTTGAGACCTTATACATCTCTGATAATCATTTTCCGGGTAATCTGAGACCTGGTTTTGGTAAGCTGCTACCAAACCTACACGAGCTAAACATGGGACGTAATTATCTAAAAGGAGCCATTCCAGCAACACTTGCCAATATCTCCAGTCTTCAAAAGTTGGCAATCGATTATAACAATCTGACAGGAAGTATTTCTCCAAGCTTTGGAAATGCAGGGAATTTGCAATACCTAGGATTTTATGGTAATTCTTTGGGAAGTGGCTCTTTTGGAGATCTTGAATTCCTTGGTGCTTTGAATAATTGCACCAAGCTACAATTCTTAGATGTGGGTAAAAACAGGCTCGACGGTGACTTGCCGGCCTCCATTGCCAATCTGTCCACCAACTTCATCGCCTTAGGCCTTGCAAAAAATCTCATCTCAGGAAGCATTCCTCATGACATTGGGAAAGTGTCTCTCTATGGAACAACTTTATCTGCAAGGAAATTCTTTTGATGGAACCATTCCAGATATCAGAGGATTGGTGGATGTTAGAGAGGTTGATTTATCGAGAAATCGTCTCTCTGGAAGCATACCTGAAGTATCTCAATCTGTCCTTTAACAATTTTGAGGGAAGGGTGCCAACGAAAGGAAAATTTCATAATGCTACAGTAGTTTCGGTGTTTGGGAACAAAAATATGTGTGGAGGCATCAAGGATCTGAAACTAAAGCCATGCCTTGCACAAGCACCACTAGTGGGGACAAAACATTCCTCTCTTTTCAAGAAAGTTGCCATTGGGGTCAGCGTAGGCATAGCTTTGCTTTTGCTGTTGTTCATAGCTTCGGTTTCTCTGATTTGGTTCAGAAAAAGAAAGAAGAATCAAAATACGAATAATCCTCCTCCTTCCACTCTGGGGGCCTTTCATGAAAAGGTAAGTTATGGAGATCTCCGTAGCGCGACAGATGGCTTCTCTCCGAGCAATTTGATTGGGTCAGACAATTTTGGTACTGTGTTTAAAGCATTGCTCCCGGCAGAGAACAATGTTGTTGCAGTCAAAGTTCTAAACCTACAGAGACGTGGGGCAGAGTGTGAATCTCTCAAGGACATAAGGCATCGTAATCTTGTAAAACTATTGACAGCTTGTTCGAGTATTGATTTCCAAGGAAACGAATTCAGAGCTCTCATCTATGAGTACATGTTGAATGGAAGCTTGGATACACCCAGAGGAAGTGGAAGAAATTCGTAGGCCCTCGAGAACTTTAACACTTGTTGAAAGGCTTAAAATTGTCATAGACGTGGCTTCTGTTACGGAGTATCTTCATGTTCATTGTCATGAACCTATAGCTCATTGCGATCTCAAGCCAAGCAACGTCCTTTTAGACGATGATTTGACTGCCCATGTTAGCGACTTTGGTCTCGCTCGGCTCCTTCTCAAATTCGACCAGGAGTCTTTCCTCAACCAACTCAGCTCAGCCGGGGTCAGAGGAACCATCGGTTATGTCGCACCAGGTAAAAGTATATCACACATATGTAACGTTGAATGAAGAAATTAGTATATCCTTTTATTGCTTGCTCCAATCTTGTCTCTATGAATTATGGTGCAGAATATGGAATGGGAGGACATCCATCGATACATGGCGATGTGTACAGCTTTGGGGTTCTCATTTTGGAAATGTTCAGTGGAAAACGACCAACCAATGAGTTATTTGGAGGAAACTTTACCATCCACAGCTACATCAAGTATGCGTTGCCAGATCGAGTATTGGATGCTGCCGACAAATCAATTCTTCACATTGGTCTTAGAGTTGGTTTCCCAATTGCAGAGTGTTTGACATTGGTTTTCGAGGTGGGACTTAGGTGCTGTGAAGAGTCTCCTACGAACCGGTTACCAATGAGTGAAGTTCTCAAAGAATTAGTCTCAATCAAGGAGAGGTTCTTCAGAGCCAGAAGGACAACTAGAGCTTGACGTGTTTATGCGTTCCTCAATAAACTTTGCAACCTATGAAGTTAGGCTCATTCTGATGCCTATATCATATAGTCTTAATTAATAATAATGTGTGGTTTGTTTTTCTCTATAAATGCGTACTTATATTTTTCTCTGGTATTTGCAGACGAAATATAATTGGTAATCCTCCCTTTTTGCTTAATTCCCAAGTTTATTTGGAATTTCCCAGCTTATTAATTTGTAGTCCAAAGTTTGATTTTGTTTCCTCAGTTTAGAGAAGCTAGTCCAAGAAAAAACTTTTTGTTCGCAGTGAAACCTTTCACTGCAAAGATTCCTTGCCAGTTTTGTTTAATTTTCGTAGACCACAAGTGGATTTTCTAAAGTATGTACACACTTGCTTGTACAGAAGATATATGTTTCTTGTGATATGTTGAAACTGCAGCTTTGTTTTGTATATGTCCAAGTCTGAACAGTAATTCTGGTAAGTGCATTGATTAACGAACCTTTGTGAGTAACATCCCTTTATATATTAATTGACAAGTGATTTGTGAGGAGTGATTTGTGAGAAAATATTTTGGTATCATCTCTACAATCACTCTCACCAAAAAAATTATAACATGGCAAAAAAAATTATGACATGACAAAAACCTAATTATTTTTTATTTTTAAAAGTTTTCATTGTCACGAAAAATCTTTGTAAATATTGGTTAACAGAATCTTCAAAAGAAAATTGGATCAATTTTAATTTAAATAAATCTAAGACCACAAAAAATATTTTAAGATAAAGCGATTAAGATTTTAAAATTCAACTATTGAATGCCATTTTCGATTATTATATTGTCAATCAATTAATAATTTGTTATCAAATTACACTATTAATAATAAACACATAGTTGGCAATTAAAAATAACTGAATTATATTCACACATAAAAATATTTACGTATTCTCTTTAAAAAATATTAACATATCATTAATCAACACAATTAAGTCATTTCATTATAAAATAAAAATAATTCAAATTTAGAAAAATCTGATCAAATTGTTTTTCAAGAAAAAATAATACTATGCAAAAATTGAATTGCAAAAAAAATCTTTTTATATGTTAATTGATAGAAAATCCTTAAAAAATATCTATATAATCCACCCATAAGCCATAACCCATGAGACTAATAAAAATAATATTTATCAAACGGAACTACTAATAAATAAATAAAATTAATATTTAAAAAAATTTGATTTAAATATATATATATATATATGTAATCTTGCTCATTTTTAATTATTTTGTTTTGTTTTTTCAAAAGAATAGAAATAAAAATAATAATGGAATAACACAAGCAACAACAAAATGACACATGAAGAAAGCTTATTTAGTAAATTAAGAGGTGAAAAATGAAGATATAAGAGGACAATAAAACATGTGGTTTCTATGAACGACCAAAAAAATGTTTTTCTAATTAGTTTAATACTTAAAAATTAAAAAATATTTGAGTCACCTAGTTTAGAATGTTTCATCAGATCAATAGTTGAATAGAGAATTTGGATACATGTTTGATTTCAGCAAGTCATGTTAATTTTAAGATGCTTATGAACATGTCCAACCCACTGGTTTTATGGGCTATGTGCCAAACTTTTTTTTTATAGAAATTTTAGGGGTTTTTTATAAAACTGATAGATATTTAGGACCTTTTTTAGTAATTTTACAAAAATTTAGGGCTATTTTATAAAAAAATTTAACCAGAATTGTGAAGTCCACTTTGGGGCCCTGTGCAAAAGCACTCCGTGCACAGCTCATGGATCAGGCCTGTTTATGAACAATGTCACTTTTGTTCTGAGTTGAGTAACAGATCTTGCATATGAAAATCAAAGTAGCACATTGATGTCAATACATTTTTGAGATCCTAATGTAGAAGCAAGTTGGCAAATGCTAAAATTCCAGATGAAATGGTAGCTGGTAAGAACTTGAGAAACATTATAGATATGGTATCAGCAATGTATTGTTCTACTTCTATTTATTTCAAAATTTGGTTTGAATTTGAAATTTATAATTTTGAATGTGAGTATTTGAATCCTTTTACAGCTAAGTGGTAATGTCAAACATTATTTCCATTACAGCTAAGGGTCCGATCGTACTAGCACTAATGCACCGGATCCCATCAGAACTACGCAGTTAAGCGTGTTTGGGCGAGAGTAATAATATGATGGGTGACCTCCTGGAAAGTCTTTGTGTTACATCCCTCTCTTTTGTGGAAGCCTATCTAGCCCAATGGTTTAACCAAGGGTTAATTATTGTTTCTATACCCGGAGGTCTGGAGTTCGAATCCCAGATGAAGCGATTTATTAACAAATTTGCAGATTAATGGAGGCAAGTTACAGGAGGTTGTGCAATTAAAGCCGTTCGACGTGATTCCACGCAATAAAGGTAGAAAGTGTCCATCATGAGCATGGAGCAGGAGGTTCCGCCTGTCGTGGATCTAATAGGGTCGGAGTGAATTGTCCGTGGTAGAATCATCTTTGTAACAATTCTCATAATTTGTAATAAAAATAATAATAAATCCAAACATTTAAAAGAAATGTAATTAAAGTTAAAAACACTATATTGGTTATCAAAATTATAAAAACACGAAGTTTTCAGTTTCATTTTTAACGATTTTTGTACTGTTTATTTTAAATTTTTTCTTTTGTAATTTTATTAATACGAATTTACAAATGGTGGCGATCTTGATACTCTTATCTAGTACATGCAATGCATGGAGCGCGCCAGGGCCAGCCCTGAGAGCCAGCGGGACAAACATTTGCTTGCGGCGCTTTTATATATTATAAAAAAATCGGTTCTAATTTTAAAAAAAATCTCTTTAGTCTAGTCTTAAACCTAATATTTCTCTTAGAACAGGTCGTGATTTCAAAGATCAGTTTAGTTTTTATTTTTATTTTGTTTTAAAACGTTTTAAATAGTAAAATGGCCAAATTTTTTTGTTTTTAGCTTGCTGGCCTATTAAAACTTAGGCTGGCCCTAGAGCGTGCAACTGGTATTGGTCACACGCAAGTGGAATGCCGACAAGTATACTTTTTTCAGCAAAGTGACTTCTAACAAAAAAGCATACAAAAACGCATTTTAACTCCACAAAGACTCAAAACAATGATCGATTTAAACAATGAAAACCGATTAATAAAAAGGCAACCCATCTATTTGCAACACGTATTCGAGAAACTTATAATGGTTTGTTGCAACAACTATTATCGTTTTATGTTGCTCGATCATATAGTGCATGACTCATATGAGACTTCCCAGTTCATAATCAACATCGGAAAAAATTATGCGTAAAGCTTGCTCCATCTACTTATCCTTCGACAATTTTTGGAAGCAATACCAGCCCAAACCTGAATAAATAGTGATCTCTTTTCGATGTAACACTAAATTGTTTCTTTAAATGAAAATGTCACGTTTTGAAAATCACAAAAATGAATTATTTGAAAATAGCTTTAATTTTCCTGGACGTATAATATTCTTCTTTTTTGGGTCACAGACTTTTAATATTCTCTCGTTAAACAGTATGTTTAGTTTAACTATCAACTTAAAATTAAATTAAATAATAGAATGGTATCAAACAAGTACAATATTATCTGGTAAATAAAAATATTTCACAAAATTCGAATACAATATACAATCAAACAAATATTTATTTTCTCTTTCCATAATATCAAATTTTTTTTGGAAAAAATGTTTATGGAGAAAGAGAAAAGTTAATAATTGAAGAGTAAAATAACCAACTTTTTTTTTCTTTGCTATAAACCTAAATTCAATTCTGCAAATGTTTTTTTTTATCAAATCGAATTTTATATAAAACTAATCTCAACCGAGGGAGAGCTTGTTTAAATTTACAAGACCAACTTTAGCTAAAGTTTCGGCTACACCATTTGCCGAACGCGGAATAAAAGTAAATTTGATAGAAGTGAAGTCTACACTTAGACAATGAATATCATGAAGTAGAGATTTCAATTCATTGACCACACCATTCGAATTGAGGAGTGTGACAAGAGAGAAAGAGAATCAGAGAAGCAATGAAGCATACGGAAACCTTCTGAGAGGCTGCAATTAAAGCAGTTTTCAGAGCAAAGGCCTCGGCCACCAAGGTTGAAGGTACCTGTTGACGCGAAGCAGCGTCTTGGAGAATAATCTTCAAGTTTGGGTCCTTGAAGCACCATCCAAATCCACACTCAAGTGAGGATGCATTCCATGATGCATATACATAACAGAGAGTTGTCGGAGGGGATATGTCAGTTGGATGAATCACCAATGGCTTAGGTTGAGGTTTCACAAATACATGCTTCTTTGATCGACTTTAGGACCACTTCTCCTTCTGTACCACTTCTTCTGTAACGTGACGATTCTCAAATAGGATTAGGTTTCTAGCCTTCCATAAATGCCAAAAGACCCAGGGATATAAAGGCGAGTGAGAAAGTCCAGTTGGAAGGAGGTTTATCTGTTTACGAGCCTCCGTGAGGAGTAGAATCACCATGAGCAGAGGAGCTATGATTGGTTTAAAGAGAGCAGGTACCAAGTCCCAGCATCTGGTCGCAAAAGGGCAGCTGAGAATAATATGTAACTCATCTTCAGGTTCATCACAATGTTTGCAGCGGTCCACACCAATGATTCCTCTGATCATGAGATTATTACCTACCGGTAAAGCTTTATTCTTCAAGTTCCAGAGGAAGTGTTTTAGATTTGGGGGAATATTGAGCTGCCATACGCAATTCTTCCAATTGAACTGATCATCAACAATTGGGGGTTGGTTCACTTTTGATACTGCATATCCCGACCTGGTTGAGTAAAGGCCTCATTTGACAGGAATCCACACAAGCTGATTCGTCATGGGGAAAGAGCTGAGTATAATCTTGGTGATTTCTTCCTTATAAAGAGGTAAATGTCGTCGTATAGCTTCTAAATTCCAGGTGTTTGATAACGAATTTATCAAGTCACACACACGTAATGATAGGGCTGCTAGTGGAGGAGGTCTGAAAGACTGTTGAGGTGCGGACAAAGATAACCACGGATCTCCCTATAGCTTGATGTCACCACCATTTCCAACAATCCAACCCATGCCCTATTTTAGAACCTCCCTGCCAGCCATAACTCCCTTCCATCTATGTGAAGAATCTGATGGTAGTGAGCTCTCTAAGAATGATGTTGAATGGCAGTACTTGCTTAATAGTACTTGCGCCACCAGAGACTGCGGTTCTTCAAGCATTCGCCAACTAAGCTTGGCTAGTAAGGCATTGTTGAATTATTCTATTTCTCGAAAACCTAAGCCACCCACCGATATTGGGAGAGTAAGCTTATCCCAAGCTACCCAACTTATTTTTCTTGTACCCGGCTTATCATCCCACCAAAAACGGGTTAAAACGGATTGTATACGCTTGCATAACGATGTTGGGAGTTTGAAGCACGACATTGCATAAGATGGCATTACGATTAAGACCAATTTAAGGTGAATTTGTTTACCGGCACTTGAGAGAAAATGAGTCGACCAAGTTATTGCACATTGTTGGATCTTGTCCACTATACTGTTAAAGATATCCTTCTTTTTTCTTCCAAAATGCTCGGGAAGGCCAAGATACTTCCCCATTCCTCCTTTGGTGTGGATGTGTAAAGTTCTCTTAACCCTCTCTTTAATATCCCTAGGCGCCTTATTTGAAAATGTAACAGCTGACTTGTGGAATTAATGACTTGACCCAACACCTTTTCATAGTTCAATTCTACAAATGTTATTCTCTATTTTGTATCCCATATGTGATATTTCACTAATTCACCCTTTTTAAAAAAGGCCATGTGCAAATGCACTTCTTGCACACCCCTAGAACCGGCCCTAGTCGGCACATTATCATATTCCTCGCAAAATGGTCTATAGAAACCATTCGAATAGAACTTTTTCCCCCGTCCCTTGAAACAACACATCCATACTGCAAATTTTTTTGTTCTGGTCACACCATACTGCACATTTTTTTATTAACAAATGAAAACTTTTATTCCATTGATAATAAGAAATCATTGTGCAGAGGTAATACAACATTTCGAGGGATATAGAAAAACGATATGAATAATAAAGAGGGATTAGTAGCTTTAGCTAAAAGATCAGCCACTTGATTATTAAAGAGGGATTGAAAGCGTTGCTGCCAACCCCTTACATCACATACTTGTAGAGTCCAAAATGTTTCTCTTTGCGGTTTATCAAAGCCGATACCGTCTTGTTATCGCCTTCAAAAATTACGTTTCTATAAATCTTGAATCCAAGCGTGTTGCGTAGCCATTAAAAGGGCTTGTAACTCTGCTTCAATAATTGTATCACATATCCTTCCAATGCTCTGTGTTGCTTCAATGTCCTTGGGACTCTCGAATTATCCAAGCCATCCCCGACGGAGTACCATCATTCTTGAAACGACAATCATAATTACACTTAACAAATCCTTGTCTTGGTCTTGTCTAGTGAGTTGTATGTTGTACTCCCCTTGAAGGATTTGTTGAATGATGTTTATGCAGTAGCTCTTGATTACACACTAGCCATTCACTTACCTCATGCTTTGTCTTCACAAAATCTTCCATTCACTTCTCTGTTTTTGATAAATAAGGAAAATTCTGCTTTTACAAATTCTCCACAATATCCAGAGCGGTAATTTTCTCATCAATGCTGGTAAGTTTCTATCCTTATGACCGTCGATAATAGTCTTGAATTTATCATGGAGATGACGATATGGATCCTGGAAGATTGGATTCGTAATGTTGGAGCTTATCCATATTGGTTGAACATAATCGCATGTGAAAAACAGATGATAAATGGTTTCCTCCTCCCTGCAACATCTTTTACATTGAGAGTCGTTGGTAATACCTCTCTCCTTAAGTATAGTACCCAATACCATTGCTTTCGAGAGAATTCGCCATAGGAAATGCTTGATTTTTGGAACAGTGTTTAGTTTCAAGTTTTCTTCTTTGAGTTGTAGATCACCTGGAGGTGGTGGAATAACCTCATTATCGAGTACATGAGTACTGAGCCAATACCCTGATTTTACGGTATAATCTCCTGAAGCCGTATAATGCCATCCAATAAGATCTCGATTCTCAGTTTGGTTGAGCCTGATTTTGAAAACTTATGGTATATCCTCCGGTTGGATTATTTGCTCCAGCAGTTCCATGTTCCATCGTGAAGGTTCCGAAAGAATAAGTTCACTCACTGTCTAAATGTTTGTATTTGTGCATGCACATATCACCAAGGATCAGTGAACACATTAACATCTTTTCCATCACCTATTAAACATCACCATACTGCACATTTTATAATTTATATACTAACGCTAAAAAGACTTAGACCAACCATTTTTAAACCATATTCCTTAAACCAACTTAACCAATCATTCATATCCCATTTCGAAGAAAACGATGACGAACTATTCCACAAAGTTTGGTTATGTTCGTTCATGTAGAGACAAACCAATTTGAAATGTAAGGAGGATATGATGAGTTAAGGGGTATAACTTACCTACGGGAACAATGATGTCTTATAAGAACGGTGGCGAGACACTTCCTTCATTTGTATAGAAAATCAGAGGTTTCAGAATTCAATAAATCCGTAGTTTTGATAAGATTCAACCAATCCTTCTGAGAAAAGTCGACTTGTAAAACAAAGGGATTAGTAATTACTAATTGTTAACATGGAATCAAAACAATCGTACTCAAGCAAAATAAGTAAAATGGATTTTAATCAAAAAATGGTTTTGTAATAAAACACTAATTTGAGAGACGAAAGTGAAATCCCAGAATCTAAATTTAACTTGGGAGGGGAATAAAACATCAAAACAAGCATATAAGTAACGAACTTTAGGCTTTCTCAGAAATTCCCAAAAAAAAAACAAAACAGAGAAATATCAAAAAAATACCAATATCTGACGTGGTAAACGCAACGATGATACGAATGCAGCGAGAATCTTCATGATGGCCGTAAAACACACAAGACTTAATCAAGAACACCGAATCTAGCAAAATAGAGAGATATATCGAAACAAATAGTAAAACCTGATTTGTATTTCCCCTTCAATAAAACTTCCGATGGCTTAAGATCTTTTCAAAAATCAACTCCGTCCTACTCCACTATCGACGCCGATCAAAGCAGATCTCATCACTTGTATCAAAACTTCTTAAATTATGAACAAAAATTCTATAAATTTTGTGCTTTGTGAGGGATTAACATTTTGTTCCAGTATATAAAAAACACATAATCACAACTTTTCATTACAATTTTGAAAAATCACAACTCTTGCTGGAATCCTCAACATATCTATTCGCGTGCCTCTTCTCCAACAGCTGACGACTTTTCAGTGTCAAAAATAGTTGACGTCTAAACTCAATGGATCTTGACCCTCTAATATATTCAAAGATACAACATCAACCGTTGGATGAACTTTTTTTTTCCTATAAAAAAGTCTGACATCAGCCGTTTTAAAAACGGATTTGCTATTATATATAGATTTTGGTTCGAATTAGATTTGGTACGATACTCAAAATTACCCAAATACTCGTAAAAGCCTACCCAAAAATATCTGAAAATATTCAAAAGTATCTTAATTATCCAAAAAAACCTCAGCAAAAAACTATCAAAAAGTATTGAAACTATCAACCGAAAAACACGGTATAAAAACTATCCAAACCTCCTGAAAATACTCGAAAGTATTTAAATTACTCGAAGTTAGTTAAAAAATGGTAAATGAGTTTAGTTAACTTCGAGAGTCGGGTAGGATTATGGTTTATATAAATTATATTATCTGATACTTGATACCTGAATTACCTAGTCTTTAAATCCAATTTGGGTATTTCCTTACAACCGAACCCGATCGAAAGATCAAATTTTTTGGATCGGTTTCGATTTTTTCTAAGACCTAGTCGTTCACATCCTAAGGAATGTTTTAATCAATTCCTTTGATTTATATATGCATTTACAAAAATTTAATAAGAAAATGAACGTATCTCTTAGTAGACAAATAATTTTTTTTAACATTTATAAATATTTGGGAAAATGGTTAGTATATTAGTGGTAAGTATAAATACTTTGCACTACAAAAATTTGTTTTTATGAAATAATTGATCTAACACACCAAATACAATAATTGTCCATCTAATACCTTTATTTGAAATATCCCATTTATGCCTAAATTATCTTTTTTGTATATATAATTAATTTTTTCTAAATTGTTTTTGTTAAATATGTGAGAAACAATTGAATAAGACTTTTTATCAAATGAGCAATTGTTGTTTGATAACCAAGATGTTAAATTTTAGATTTATAAATTCGTTCTAGATTATGTAGAAGACATTTTCTGAAATTTGTACATGTTCTAAAACCCGCAGATTACGTAATATGAACATTGTACATGTTCTAAAAAGTTTAGAGTACACTAACGTTCTACAAACTTTAGAAGACTATTTCAGAATACGTAAACTGGACTTTGCTCTATGTTCTTCCTAATTTAGAATACGTATTCTTCTATTTGCTCTATGTTCTTCAAAATTTAGAATACGTATTCTTCTATTTGCTATATGTTCTCCAAAATTTAGAATACGTATTCTTCTATACGTGGAATCCCGAAAATTAAAAAAACTAAATATTTCAAATCTTTAAATGAATATTTCGGTTTAAGAAATCAAATATATTGTGCATTCTGAAAAATTTAGAATACATATTCTGTTTTTTTTTAATTCAGTAAATTGTCCATTTTCCTTCTATATAACCTAACGTTTTTCTGATGAATTTTCTTTATTTTTATGTGTTTAGAACTTGAACATGATCAGATGTATGTAACTAATCCATAGTGTACATATACCAAGTATAAATGATTAAAGATTTGCAGTTAAAAGCAAAATTGTAAATAAACGTAGAGTAAATGCAATTAGCTATTTCTTAAAAGGATTTAATGGTTCATAAGGACCTTCATAAATAATTAGAAAATGTTTTAAAAGAAATTATTCATAAAACTTCAAAAATATGACTAAATAATTAAGATTGTTATCACAGTTTTGAATTAAAAGCATGAGTAATTGTATTCAAATTCTATAATTCATTAACAAAAACATGTTAAACCATCAGAAGACCAATTTGTAATGGTTTTTTGACGATTCAAGAATAAATCTAAATTGAAAAACAATTTGTGTTGGTTTCTTAACGATTCGGTAACAAACTAGATTTCATTATTTATAAGGTTGTTGTTTGGTTATTTTTGTATTAAAAAAATATTATTACTGATTAAATAA
Organism: Arabis hirsuta; assembly: GCA_964056655.1. NCBI lineage: Eukaryota > Viridiplantae > Streptophyta > Magnoliopsida > Brassicales > Brassicaceae > Arabis > Arabis hirsuta. The sequence goes on along the minus strand of OZ053305.1, from coordinate 20,197,138 downwards.
AAATTATTAAAACAAAAGAGAGAAGAAAGATTTGAACTTGAGACATCTCTTAAAAATTTATAACTTATCAACCAACTCAACCAATAAATATTATTGTAAATTACTCCCTAAAATATGATTAAATATAATAGTTATGATTAATGGCATAATAAGATTTTAACTAAATTAAAGTATATATCACCAAATTTAAGTAATAAAGGTATAGATGAACAAACTCCAAAAAAACCATCCTTTATTTCCAATTTTCTCATATTTTTTTTTGAATTTACTCGTCTTCTTACACTAACAAACCGTTACAATAATTTTTTACGTTTAGTGTTTCACTTTTTCGTCGAAATACTAATATGTGTTAGTCTAATAATAATAACACAAGAAGTTAATTCCCCTGTGACCGGATTCAAACCTCCATTGGTACGGAAGATTATTCTTAAATCACAATATCTAAAAACTAATTCCGGATAACAAAAAAATTATGTACCAAAAATTTGAAACTCTAACGGCCAAAAAAACAAATTCTACTCCTTCGCTGCACAAAGCCTTTTTTTGTCTCGCGTCTCAAAGTCTCAAACAATAAAACTTTTATGGCGAATAAATGACAAAAAAAGGTAGATCGAAAAATCGTGTTAGGCAGGTAAACGAAAACCCTCTAAACTATTCAGAAGGCTAAGGTCAAAAACGATGACGCGCCACCTCCTTTTAAGATACGCCACGTGGACTATTACTCACAATATGATTGGCTGATCATACGTTGAAACAAGTCACCAAAAAATCAATCCTTTTAAAATCTTCCCCACTCGCATCGCTTAGAACACGCGCGCGCGTGGACTCTCCTTGTCTTTTGGTTTGGTTTTGGTTTTTGGAGACTTTGACCTTTCTCCGGCTTTGGACTTGAGGCAAGAAAAGAGAAGAAGAAGACCGTCGTTGATCTCCGATGGCGATTAGAGGAATCGTTACTGTTCCGCAGATTTTAGCGTTGGTGTTGTTATTGTTGACGGTTAATTACGGTGAAGCTATATGGTTGACGATTCCGCCGTCGGGAGGAACGAAGTGTGTCTCCGAGGAGATACAGAGCAACGTTGTTGTATTGGCTGATTACTATGTCGTCGATGAACATAATCCTGAGAATACACCGGCTGTTTCTTCCAAGGTATGGTTCCGATTGTGCTTGAATCGCTGCGAAATTGAGGAGATTAGTTGATTCGATTTTGCAGGGTTTTTGTTTTCGATTTTAGGTCTCTGTTAGTTTTGCGTTAGGGTTTTGAATCAAACGTCTGTGTATTCGATTGTGCTTTATGTTGGAGACTTGGTACGGATTTGAATGTCTTACTCATTGATGTGTGTTGTTGAGAGATCAATCATATCTCACCATTAAGAAAATGGTTGAAGATTGCATGAAATTGATGGGTTTAAATCAAAATTTAGTCTCTAGGATGATGACTTTTTCGAAATTCCTGATAATTTGATTAGCAATTTTCGAGTTCTTGAAGTTCTAAGGATGCAAATTTGGTTTGCATGTTAATGTGGATCATGTAAAAGCTATCATTTGTAGGGAAGGCTTATGGTGTCTTGAATTTTTTTCTCTCTGATTACTTTGTATAGGTTACATCTCCTTATGGGAACAATCTTCATCATCAAGATAATGTAACACATGGCCAGTTTGCGTTCACAACTCAAGAAACCGGGAACTACTTGGCTTGTTTCTGGATTGATTCCAGTCACCCGCAGCCCAATCGTATAACCCTCGGGATTGATTGGAAGATTGGTATTGCAGCCAAAGATTGGGACTCTGTTGCTAAAAAAGAAAAGATCGAGGCAAGTTAAATCTCGTCTTCGTTTCTCATCTATCTAATCGTCTTTCTCTTTTCTTTTTTCTGATGTGAGAACTACGCTGTTATGAAATGTGCATTTGCAGGGTGTTGAGCTTCAGTTGAGGAGACTAGACGGATTAGTGCAGGCGATTCGTGAGAACATAAATTATATAAAAGACAGGTACCTGTATTTCTTCGCCTAGTCGCGATTAAGTGTTTTAAAGTTTGGGGATCAGATAGGGTATGGATTGGGACAAACTCGTAGTGATAAAAAGAAAATTTTGGATACAGGGAAGCCGAGATGAGAGAAGTGAGTGAAGGAACAAACTCAAAAGTGGCTTGGTTCAGTATTATGTCGCTCGGGGTTTGCCTTTTGGTTGCGGGTACACAGATATGGTACCTGAAGCGTTATTTCCATAAGAAGAAACTCATCTAAAACTTGGCTCGAAGGCAACTTACTATATATATATAGTAACATCACACATTCCCACCTTGAAAAAAGGGAATTGTAGAGTCAATTGGTTTAAAATCGAAGAACGCCTTTTCGTTTATATATTCTGTTAAACTTTTACTACGATCGATAGTTAGAGATCATTGAGTTTGTGAACTAAATACTTTGTGTTGGTTTGATCTCTGTTGGAGTAGAAGAAATTACAGTAATATGACAATGTACCAAAGCTTTTTCTTTTTCAGGCATTTTTGGGGTAATCTTAACATGTTTATTTATGACTATCATGGTGTGCTAATAAACCAAGATAAAAATAAAATAAAAATGGGTACTTGCAATGAAAACACTGAGATCTTAGACAAGCTTATTGTATGTTATGTCCTTTTCTTTCATGTGTGCGAACAGTTAGACATCAGATCAAAGCAAGTATAATATATAATATAATTTATAATGGATGAACCAAAACCATTTGATTACCACTAATTTAGAGACAACACTTTTTTCCAAAACATTTATGAATGAATTTTAAATTGCCTAGTTAAGGTAAAATATGTATATTTCTCTCTTTTTCTCAATGATTTTACTATTGTTTTGCTGATATCATCATTTTGCTTACCTACACAATGGATCTCTCTTTAATGAAAAACAAAATATAAAAAAGTTTATGCTATGAGAAATAATATAAATTGGAATATATTCATAATAAAATAAAGAAGAGGTGTAATCCATTAGCCTAAGGTATGGAAGATGGAGTCCAAGCATGAATCCAACTCTAAATTACTTTTCACTTTCGCCTAATCTCCTTCTTTCGTACGTCATCGTACAAACCTCACACTTACGATTACCATCATTAATCAAAGGACATTAGTGTATGGTTTGCATTTCACTTATCTCTCTAATTAGTAGAGATGCTCATCTAATTAATCATCAAATTGAGTCTGATTTTCGTCAAGTTCGGTAACACCAATATGGACGATACTTGAATTAATAGCATCAGTTATCAAGCAGCATACTGTAATTAACAAAATATGCATGCAACTAATTACAAAAATAGTTGTGTTTTTTGTCAACCATTATTGTTACTCTTTTTTTAGTTGTTAAAAAGGTTATTACTCTTTGATAGCAAAAAAGAACACTGATATATAAAACTTTAAACACAACAAATTAGCTTAACACTTTCTTTTGATTCAAGATTTTATTAATTACCATACCTTAGGTTTTGTATTGACCAAACAAAATACAAGTCTAGAAGACTAGAACCTACCAGTCCCATGGGTGATTTTTAAAAACCAAAGCATTACATACATTTATTTAGAAAGATGAATGCTTGGCTTAGAATGCTTAAGTTTGATCTTTAAAAACCGTATAGAAACGTATCGAAGCAAACAGTAGTTTGTTTATTTGCTCATTCTGATTATCGGATAAGATTCCACTCCCAATAAAAAAACTATACAAAACAAAATTCCAATTGGCTGGCAATGGGTTTCATAATTCATACCACGTCATTGCTGTTTGTGACGCAAACTCGCAAAAGTGTATGTATATTAATCTATAAACTAGCAGAAATTAATGAACCATATTATTGACAAAAAAAATAAAAAGAATGAACCATATTACTGGAAAAGTTAATTTTGTTATTCGATACCCATTGCCTATTGGCATCGGAAGTCGAATCCTTCCACAATTTCACTTTATTTACTACCGACTTTCATATATTAGTTCTGTAAATAATTTCTTGTTTGTAAAGAGTTTTGATAAATAAAAGAAAATTATAAACATGCTGGGGTAAATTTCAATATTGAAGGATGGTATAACTTAAATTGAAATACAGATATATCGTCAGATTATTGTAAGCTAAAAGTATGAAATGATACTATTATAATTTCTTGCCGAAAAAAAGATACGTTCTGTAATTTTATTTGTCAACTAATAAAGAAATTTTTAGTTTAAGTAAGCTACGCGACATGCATGATATAATGATATCATAAACTACATATGGAGTAACTAGTTGTAATTAAAATGATATCATAAACTACATAATATAGTTAAGGAGTTGTGTTTCTAATTTATGTTTGTTGATTAAAAACATATATATTCTTAAATATATCATAATTTATTTATATTTTTCAAAAATTATCACCAAAATTCTAAATTCAAAAAATACAATCAACAAATATTTTATTGCTGATGAACTTATTTTTATACGTTCTGGTTTCATGTAAACAAATTTGTCACACTATATATCTGGTAAAAACATTATAACCGTAAATCTTGTGAAGAAATGAAAATTCTTACATATACTTAGAAAGGTAGCAAAATGGAGCATTTTTAAGCTAGATATTGATACAAAATCCTCACACGCTATTGGCAAAATAAACTCTTTAAATGGTAAACCATGCAAAATCAAACTTTATCATTATGAGAAAAGCTATTCGAACCCCATATATGTATATTTAGGAGTATGATGATAATTGACATAAGTCGCATCAAACGATAGATAAGATATGTTCGAATAAAATTTAGTCGATTGAGAGGGAATATAACAAAAACAAGCATCTAGTAACGTGGAAGATCGAGGTCATTAATTAGGCTATATAAGAACATAGAATGTAGTCCCTTTTAGGTTATGTTTCTTTCTTTCTTCCTTTTTATAGACTTAGAGATATATAGCTTCATTTGTCTATGTGAACTTTAATCTCAAACTCATCGAAGACTCTCACACATTTTGATTGATGCGGGAAGCAGAATAATAATTGATAGAGACTTAACGGTTTAGATCATTATTGACATGAATCTGTGATGAATACTATCTCACTAAAAACAAATTATTAGTTTTTTCATATAAGATATTAGTAGGTTGACTATTATAAATCGAAAATGGGATTTCATGTTCTCACTAGAAAATAGTTATATATAAGTTACCAGCGGATTTGATAAGTTAACAGCGTAAATCTATAGACCATATTTACTTCGGTTGTACATTCACTCATACATACAATCCGATCATTCTAGCATTCATTTTCTAATTAAAATTTATCATATCATCCAGTAATTCATAAAAATTTCAAGTCTCTATAAAATTTCGCTACCATTTTCAGTTTTCAAAGGCAATATAACATTTGAATCAACAGCGTGAGAGGTTTCATTACCAAAATTAGCACCAACATACAAAATCATTTTCTTTCTTAAACTACAGAGTTTTCAAATTCAAAATCAATTAACAATGGTTACATTAATTGGTCCATATTCATTATTCGAACCGAATGTCACTTTCCGGATTGGCAACAAAATTCTTTTAACCACCAAATCTTGCACCTTAACTAATCAAGCTAGTCATGGTTTAGGCTGTTTGATTTTCACACTTTCTCTTACATTTGTCCACTCTCTCACTTAATTTTATCCTCTAAAAATTGTCCTACATCTTTGACCTAGTTTTTTTTTGTCTTCTGATGTAAATCCAATTTTTTTGTTATACATTTTTAAATTATACAACAAAAAAATTGATGTCTTAAACTCTGGATTACTTTTGGTAATATTTTTTTTGCATGCGTATAAGTTTGTTATAATATTTTAAGGAACATAGAAACCAATCTAATAACGATATACGAATCTGAATTTTATATGAATGGAAAATGGAAAAAAAAACAAAAGCAGGCAGCCTTAGTGATGACGAAAGGAAGAGCACTAGTAGCCGCGTCGCATTAGAAGGACCTAACTACGCTTGTCGTTTCATGGGACGAATCACAACAAACTGTATCACAAAAAGCACATTTTATTAATTTAGGTTCTTTTTATATCGATACTTATTTTTATACTACTCTTGATATCCGGACAAAACGTGGCTCAGTTTACTCCTCCTAGTAATTAAAGAGAAATATGCAAACATCATCCATTTCGTATATATAGTGTAGATAGACTACGCCTATTTTCGCTATTTACAAATTTCACAAACCTTTTTCACATACAAATAATAACAAAAAAGCCAAAAACGTTTTTTCCGCCAATAAATAAAAACTGATATATTGCCATTGACAATCTTTGTGATCTTAATGGTTACGTTTATGCTCAGCTGTGCACTTAAATGTACTTCTTCTCTGTATGTGGTACGAAAAAACTTTTAGAAAAAATAGAAATGATTAATGTTTGGATGAGATGGTGTCCACTCTTCAAACCACCACAATGTTCCCTATCTACTATCGGCGACAAGATGAATAAGATCATGCACGCATTTATTTAAAGCCACTAAACCTAACCATCATTCGCTTCTACATTTTCTTATAATATTAAATCATCCATCTCATCGGTTATAATTCAACATTTTAGGTCATCATCCACGCGACACAACGGATCATTCACACACGGCCGCGCAAAAAAGATTTCGGAAGTCATGTCACCCCTCAATTCTCGTAATTAAATTTATTTTGATTTTGCATATATATAGATAACCATAAATCTGTGATCAAAATGTGTTGATGCTGCGGCAAAAAATGATACCCACCACGTTAGTCATTGTAATGAAGAAAATTCGCATTGTGTTATAATAATAAGAAGAGATGAATAGTTTCGTGACTACAGGTTGATACTAAGTTCTCTTTTTGTAGATTCGACAAGTGTTATGAGTGGATAAAACATGAATTGCAAGTGGATCTTATACTAAGAAATATAATGTAAGTGCATGCGGATATATATGGTTCGGCTTGGCTTGGACGTAAAAGTCTAAATATAATTTGGTATATATTGCTACGTTACATACTTTTTATTGGTACGATACTTTATGATTCGTTAACAATATATTAATACTACATTGACGAAAACATTCTCATTAGTGATCTTAGATTAGTTATCCAGCCATCTTTTTTTTTTTAACAAAATATATATTCCAAAAAAATGCAACATTATTCTTCATACGGAAGTCTTCACAACCAATAGTCCAATAAATAAATTAAAATATGTAGGTAACCAAAGAAACTCAAGACCTAATCAGGTTTTGATTATATAGACCAAGACTATAGTTAGCCACACATAATATTGATACTTATTTGATAAAAAAAATTAAAATCTATGATTAAAGTGATGCCTAATTAACCAATATTGGATTGTAAAATGCACTCGTATATTGCCTTTTGTGTCAGCACAATTTGGCTATATAAGCAAGTATGCGCTCTTGTAATGTAATCATTCACAGTCATAACTAAGTATACTTGAATACATCAAATACAAACAAGAAAGAGAAACCTAGAGAGAGAAAGAGAGATCAAATGGAGAGTGAGAAAATGTGGGGAGGGTTAATGAATAGAGCGAAACCATACTTAGCTATGATATCTATGCAATTTGGTTATGCCGGTATGTACATAATCACCATGGTCTCTCTCAAGCATGGCATGAACCATTACATCTTAGCCGTCTATCGCCATGCAATCGCGACCGCTGTCATCGCTCCCTTTGCTCTTTATTATGAAAGGTATGCATGGTTCTTCATCATATATTTTCTAGACTAGAACTACTGGACTACCATAATCTATTTTTGTGTGTGGAGAAAATACCATAATCTTGTTCGCTATATATAGTTGTTTTATTGTTTTGTGTGTGTGTGTGTGTGTCATAGATTGACATTTAACGTAAAACTCAAGAGAAATAAAGTTCATGATTGACCGTAGCTAGGTTATACATATATAGAAGCTTCAGTTTATGTTGTTAACGTAAGTAATTTATGTTTATTGTTATATGATTATGCAGGAAAACAAGGCCAAAGATGACGTTCCGAATATTCCTTCAAATTGCGCTACTCGGATTCATTGAGTAATACTCGTTAACTAGTCTCGTATCATTCACAAAAATTGCGCTATACAGTTAATGAAAATAGGCTTAGTAGTTATAACTAAACAAAATTTAATTAAATGTGTTAATATAATTACAGGCCGGTGCTAGATCAGAATCTATACTACGTGGGGATGACTTACACGTCAGCAACTTTCGCTTCTGCTACTGCTAATGTCCTTCCCGCCATCACCTTCGTCTTGGCCATTATTTTCAGGTTTACATTAGTTCTTATGTTCATAAATAAATTCAGCTTTAACATAAATAATAGGAATAACAAATATATTTTCACTGTTATTAATGAATTTACTTTGATTCTTGTTCTGAGAATAGTTTTTTGACTTTTCCCATACCGTGGGAACAAGATTAACGGGAATCTTACGAAAAACACAGTTCATATGTTCGCGGAACATACATGATATTGATACCACTTGAATAATTAACTAATAAATTAACACTAAAAGAAATATACTGTGTGAGATCATCACTTCAACTTACGTAAGATGTCATTATAAGTCTATATAGGAAGTGTATAGAATATTACTGTTATTTCATGCACATGCAAATTTAATATAGTAATTAGACAATAAGCTCGTATAAATAAATTTGCAGATTAGAGAGCGTCAACTTTAAGAAGGCACGAAGCATAGCCAAAGTTGTCGGAACAGTAATTACAGTCTCCGGTGCACTTCTCATGACTCTCTACAAAGGTCCAATCGTTGACTTTATAAAATTCGGCGGAGGTGGAGGAGGAGACGGTGCAGGAGGATCCCACGACGGTGCAGCAGCAGCGGCGGCGTTGGACAAACACTGGATTCCGGGAACACTCATGTTGTTGGGAAGAACTTTTGGTTGGGCCGGTTTCTTCATTCTACAAGTGCGTAACCAATTAATTTACAATTTCCGGTTTACTCATTAACCGGTCGGAAATAAAATCTAACGGTTATTTGTCTTATTATGTCAAACGCAGTCGTTTACACTGAAGAAGTACCCAGCTGAGCTATCACTAACGACGTTAATATGTTTAATGGGAACGTTAGAAGGAACCGCCGTTTCATTGGTAACGGTACGGGACATGAGCGCTTGGAAAATCGGCTTCGACTCGAACCTCTTCGCCGCTGCTTATTCCGTAAGTAACAAAATAATTTAAATTTAATTATATAATCGAAAGGGGTAATTAATTAACTAATTAAACAAAATTAATTGGTGATTAGGGGGTCATTTGTTCAGGAGTGGCGTATTACGTGCAAGGAGTGGTGATGAGAGAAAGAGGACCAGTTTTTGTTGCGACATTTAATCCTCTTTGTGTAGTTATTACTGCAGCTCTTGGTGTTGTTGTCTTGTCTGAAAGTATTCATCTCGGAAGGTATTTTTTATTTATTTTTTCTTATCTAAAATTAAATTATTGAAAAATTTGGACCAATTTAATTAATTCTTCCTTTTTTCTACTGATAAAAATTTCAGTGTGATTGGGACGATATTTATAATCGTGGGTCTATACACTGTTGTGTGGGGTAAAGGCAAAGATAAGAGAATGACTGATGACGACGAAATTTGCAAAGGACTTCCAGTTAAAAACCCGGTTAAAATGGTTGATACCGGTAAAGGCTTAGCCGGAGAACCGGAGATGAAATCAAAGGAAGGTCAAGAGACTAATAATTAGGCTACTCAAGTTGAGATTTGAGGATACTTGTATGACTACAAAGACGAAAATCGGTCTTTTCTTTCTTTGTATATTGGTCTGCTTTTGCTTTTGCTTCTGCTTCTTTTTTCTTTTTGCTTTGGAAGGTTCCAGAAAGATTTTGGCAGATCAAATGTGTAATTGATGAGATGAATCAGTCATCTTATAGTTAACTACAAGTTTTTGTGAGATACGCAACTTCAAAATAATCAGAGAATATAACCAATGTTTCAGTTTTACTCGCAAGATTGATCGATAACCGAAGAATTTCACATACAAAAAAGGAGTTTTCAATGCGCGGAAAATAAACAATTGTTGTTGAATCAAGATGAGAAAACAAAGGAGAATGAAGAAATGAAGATGAGAAATGTGATCAAGAAGTAGCTAACCGAGGTGGTGGTAGCAGCAGTTGAGAAGCTACCGGCTGGACCATTAGCGGGGTTACCTGGTAAGGAACCACCACTTGAAGGAAGCACAGATGATCCTGGTGAAGCTGCTATGGATCCAGGACCATCAAAATCCGGGGAAGGCGCTGGTGCATACATTATATCCTTAGGAAGAGTATCAGGTGGAGCTAGAAGAGGCGCAAATTGTTGAGGTCCTGCATATTTATTTAACCATTGCACTTACATTAGTCCGGACAAATTCTAGCATCCAGTTTCTCCTATAAAACAGATATATTGTATAGAAAGAACTTACCGGGACATCGGGGTTGAAGAGATCTAGTGAGCCTGGAAAAAGAAAGAGAATGGTAAATAGTTTAGAATCATTAGTAGGGGACTAGGGGTATTTTGATAAGTGGAGAAGACAATGTGAATGTACTTTACTTACATGGTCAAGATAGTGCCGTTGGCAAAACCATTGTAATCACAGGTTGTAACGTTACAGCCAGCACTACTCTGCTGCACCGTGATGTTACCAAGCATGAGGTTGCTGTTTCTGCACTGCATACTCGAGCAAGAGACGGCTAAAGAAGCAGGCTCACAATACAAACTGCATCACATCACACACATACCACAAAGTGAAGAAAAATGCAATCAGAGAGGATTTGATTAGTCATATCAAATAACATTAGCTTAATAGGAGGGAATCTTGGATATTATTACTTGCGGCTCCCGAGCACACAGCTGCATTGCACACAGTGGCCTGCAGCTAGAGCATAGCTACCATTTGGAACGATCAATCCGAAATCCAAAGCGAATTTAGGGAAATTCGAAGCACAAGCTGAGAAGAGGAGAAGATACAGAACCAAACATCAATCATCTGTTATTGTTAGCTACACAACTCAAAATGACCACAAAGAGGCAAACTTTTGGCAGCTCAAACTCATACAATACCAAAACAATGCCTTAACTCAAAATGCACAAAGGAACCAAACAGCAATTAAAGAAACAATCAAAGTCCACAAAACTACACCAAGAATCCCAATTTGGTAACAGAATTGACTGCAACTAACAATAGAAACTACTTCTTGTTATCTAAACCTCTAAAGATGAAACTTTTAAGTCCAATTTCAGTAAAAGAAAAAGATTGTAACCTGACAAAGGAACGGCGAGGATATCGCCGGAGCTAACATCAGGAGCTCCCATAGCATTCACATTCATCAAATCCGTAATAGTGGTCGAATACCTCCTCGCAATTCCGACCAATGTATCAACATCCCTCACAACGTACGACAGATAAACCGCAGGCAAGGAATTGTCGGTGCCGTTAAAACAAGCGCACGGAAGCGGAACAACAAGAGTCGTCCCTACATCGAGAATTGACGGGTCATTCACGGAGTTAGCCTCCTGGATCTGCTCGGCAGAGACCAAACCGCCGTAAACAGAGTCGGCAATAGACCCTAGAGTGTCGGAAGGTCGGGTTTTGTAATGGGTAGAGACAGATTTCCTAATTCCGTCGACACAGGAACAAGTGATTGGGATTTTGAGGAAGAGCTTCGAAGGAAGGATATGGTTCTCGACGTCTGGGTAAGAGATGTCGATTGCGTTAGCGAGGAGGACTGAGATTGGGTCTACTTGGAAGAGAGATGCGACTTCTGAGACTTTGAGGTCGGTGTATAGCGTGTAGCCGAGCATGGAATTGCAAGTGTCGTTGCTTGAGCAAGGCTCGATTGTAGATTTCGCCGTCGCGGTGAAGGTTAAACTCGAAGCTAGAATCAGAAAGAAGAAGTAAAAGATGGGTTTTTCTGGGTTTTTCATTTTCCGATTAGGGTTTTACGAAATTCGAAGTTTTTCTAGGGTTTTCTTGCACGAACATACACACTCTTTCTATTACAGGGCAATGCCCAGTGTTGCAATGAACAGAGTAAGTTTGGGATAATTTCTCAGGAGTTTAGGGGTTTGGTAGAGATAGAGAGAATCTCTCTTATCTCTGGTTTGCTTCTTCTTCTTCTTGAGGAGAGAGAAGAAGAAAAGTTCACCTTTTTTGAATAGATGAGAGAGAGAGAAGCAGACAATTGTGTTGTACAGAGTGAACAGAAAACGGTAGCTTTGCGATCTCCGAGACCGAGACCGAGACAGACATATTTGTCTGTCTGTTTTACCCCTCACTCCTTTACTCGTTTGACCGGTTTGATCCAACCGTTTGCGTTGAAGAGTTTGAAATTCGTGTTTAGTAATGAGAAAACCGGAAGAAGGGTATAGTGGTAAATTTCGTCCAAAAGCTGAGGCCCACTTAAATAAAAAAGCCCACTTTACTTTTAGAGAAGCTAAAGCAAAGAATATCAATAGCTATTTGAGACTCCGCGTCAAATATTCTTTCTTACCAAACACGACCTTAACTCTTAAGCTTTTTCACGGCGGGAAAAAGGCAAAACCCTTTTCTTTTAGAATTTGCATAGATGTAAATTAGCATATTATAAATGGTCATTTTCTTTGGTTTGAGTTGAAAATTAAAACACATAGTAAAACTAAATTCTTGAGGATGTTCAAGATTGAAAACTTTAACTCATAGTCTTTTTTTTTTTTTTTTTTTTGCAACCTCTCCTACTATATGATTTCTCTTTTACTTTTAAAAAATAACAATTCTTGGATTCAATCCTAAGGGTGAACTCTTGTATTCACCCCCTCTAGTTTTATCCAATCATTGTGTCATATCATTTAACAATTAAAAAAAATTAAAAATTAAACAAATTAAGAACATAAAATAATTTGGGGTTTAAGATTTAGTATTTGGGGTTAGGGTTTATTATTTGGGGTTAGGGTTTATATTATTTAGGGTTTAGGGTTTAGAATTTGTGGTTTAGGGCTTAAGGTTTGATATTTGGGGTTTAGGGTTTAAAATCCTAAACCCAACTACTAAACCTTAAACCCCAATTACGAAACCTTAAACCCCAAATAATAAACCCTAAATCCTAAATACTAAACCCTAAATCCCAAATCCTAAACCCTAAACTCCAAATAATAAACCCTAACCCCAAATACTAATGAAACAACCTAACCCGTAAATTTTGAAAAAAATTTCCTTCCAGATTACTATTATCACAAATAGCAATCTTCAACGGGTCAACAACACAACTGCGGAACAATACGAGCAATAACCAATAACAACATTCAATAATCTCATACTTATTGAACACTAACAATACCAAGTCAACCATAAACCATAATCCAATTAACAGCACAAGTCAATAACAATCCAACACGTTTCAGAATTACTAACACCCTAGCAATTCTACAATAACGAGCAGACAATCGAGTCCCTAGACCATCTCCTCTTCCTCGCCACGATCCCACGATTACACCTTGTCTTTACCTCCATCACATGGTTATACAAGATGAGTGAGTATTATCATAAATACTCAGTGACACGGTCATCCCATCTACTTGGCTATACACATAGGCATAAGGAAATTGATACAATACCAGGGTGATCACACAGCAAGGCAAACGAGAACAAACAGCACAAGTTTTGCCAAAACTGGCCATGTGTTGATCGACACCAGCACAATGTGTCGATCAACACAGCAAAATCTGAATCCTGGAATCGACACGACGAACCAGAAGCTGGAAATCGAGCCCATCCTCTCATGGCTCGATTCCAAGCAATTCTCCTGCACAAAACCACTCAATACCACACGAAATACACTAAGGAACAACAATCAAACGCATTCTAACAACCCATTTACCCAGATAAGCTATAGTCACGCACTCATCTTAAATTTGAAGGGAGAAAGAAGGAAAATGGATGAAAAACGTCAAGAACAAGACCTCAACTCCAAGATCTACACTCCATCCATGAGGAATCACTCCAAGAACGATCTCCCAAGCCTCCAAGACGAATCTCCTCTCTCAAATCTCTCTGAAACTTTTCTAGAAACTTTCTGAAACTGAAAACCCTCAAAATATGCGGCCAACCCCTATTTATAGGAAAACCCTAGGATTTCACCCTAAACCCGATCCTAAACCGACACTCAAATTAAACCGACCCGGTTTGATTTAACTCGTGTCGATCGACACACACTACCTGTGTCGATCGACACGACCCAAAATCCACAATTTTGGTTCGCGGTCGCTACAACTAAACCCTAAATAATAAATTCTAAACCCTAAATAATAAACCCTAAACTCCAAATCTTAAACTCTAAATCCCCAAATAATAAACCCTAACCCCAAACATTAAATCCTAAACCCCAAAATACTAAACCCTAAACTCTAAATCTTAAATCCTAACCCTTAAACCCAAAATCCTAAATCATAAACCACATGAAAAAGAAAAAGATAATTAGTGGTCTCCATATTTATTTTAGTGATTTAATTTAATATATTATTTAACTAAGTTGTAATTGGTTAAAACTAGAGGGGGTGAATACAAGAGTTCACCCCTAGGGGTGAACCCAAGAATTATTCTTAAAAAAAAAACCTTTCACTCACACGAAAACCCCATGGAGTTTCTCTCCCTTTCGACGATTCTGTTTCTTAATTCTCTTCTGCGAGTTTGGATCGTCAAGGATGAAGAAGCTCATGAGAAACGGAAAGAGCTTCTTCGAGTAACCTCTCGTTTCTTCGCTGCAGTTTCGCTCTATATTCTCACCGATATATGAAAAAGACAAGCTGGTCTCCGAAGTAGTCTCGACCCTTGTTCATCATCATCAGATCCAAATCCCACCGGAGTGAACATGGCGTTTTCTTTAGCATCTCAGTTCAACTTGTTAGCGCACTTGTTTTCTATAATGGTGATTATGAAACTCCCTTTTGCTCCATTGTTTGTGGAAAGGATGCGAAAGATACTACAAGAATCCGACTTACAACTTGTGCTCGGTTATATCTGCTTCTCGATCTCTCTATGTTTCTTGACTTATCTTTGTTGGTGGAGTCCTTCCCTTCATGAATCTGCGTAAGTCGTTTAATAAAATCATCGACGGGTGATTACTATCTTTCTTATACTTTCTGCTTTTTTGTTGTTGTTTCTTGGGTTTGAACATGAGTTTTTGATATTGGAGTACGAGAATCGGCGTTATCTTTTTGTTTAATGTGGTTTGAGCATAAAGTTTTATCTTTCTTAAAGAATCATATATAGCTCATAAACGCATTTAAGAAAAGACCCATTTTTTAGATTATTGAAAACTCTTATGACATGTGTGTTGCATAGATGATTATAGTTTATGGGGCAAGATATGAAATCGGTATGGGTATTTTGTTTTATGTTGCGGAATCATGGAAAGCTTCTTCTCTGTTTACACAAACACACGGAATATATAAACCCATCTTGAAACAAGTTTGTGAATGGCATCAAATGTAGCAAAGACTTGTTCCAAAAACGTTTGTAGGTAGGGATTATGGAATCTGGCTTTGTGTATTATTTGGATGATGTTGCATTTTTAGAGTAACTTCAATTGGTGTTTTCTCTCGCATTGACTCACACCTAGGATTGAGAATACCCATGCACATATACACAACAAAGTTTGAAACTTTTTAACACTTCATGATGTATTATTAACTCTAAGGACAATAATCGGACTATTACGTACCGGAAGAAGCTTGTAGATATATTGAGTTTTGTCTTTCTTAACGAGCATATAGCTCATAATCGCATTTAAGAATAAAGGTTATTGAAAACCCAAATGACATGTGTGTTGCAATTTTCCCGGTCATGTCAAAAGATGAAATTTCCCTTGCAACTATGAATGGTGTAGATGAGACAAACTCTCTACCACTACAAGAAAACAAGTCACTTTCTGACCATTTTTCCGACCAAATAAATGGTCGAAAATATTTTCGACCTTCTTTTGACCCGTGTAATGAGTAGTCGGTTTGTGGTCGGAAATTTCCATCCATATTATGGCGTCGGAAAAACGTCGACGTTTTCCAACCAATTTCTGACAATATTAAAGTTGTCAGAATGATGATTAGAAAATGGTCAAGAAATGGTCAGAACATATTTCAAAATAAAGCCGTTTACAATCGTTTTAAACCATTTGATTGTGGTGAGGAAGTGGTTAGAAACTGGTCGGGAAATATTTTGAATTTTTGACGATATTCTGACAAATTGAATTGCATCGGGTAATCGTCGGGAAGTGGTCAGAAAGAGGACATAATATTTTTGAAATAAAGCGATTTATATATGACCGTTTTATGGTTGGAAAATGGTTGGAATATGGGTCGGAAAGTGGTCAGAAATCGGTCGGAACGTGGCAAACATGATTTTAACCGTGAGAACAATTGCCTAATATATGGCTCTTATTTTAGATGTGCAAGAATATAATTTCAGAACAAACTATAAAATGTCTTCCAATAGAAATGATTTTCGGGCATGGATGTACAATAATCGGTGGAATTCAAGTACAAGACAACTTACGACTGAATTTGCGGAAGGACTTATGGAATTCATGCGATTCGCCACAAACCGAGAGAATTATTTGGAAAAAGGTAGACTCTATTGTCCATGTATTTCTTGTAATAATAGAAGGTTTCTAGAGAAAAATCAGGTGTGGCATCACTTGTATCGACATGGATTTACGCCCAATTACAAGATATGGTATGTTCACGGAGAAGATAATATAGGAAATTTGCCTAGTACTAGCGAATATGTTGCCGATAGGTTAGTCGAACCTAGAATGGTAGCAGAATCTAGCCGTACAATAGAAATGGTAAACGATGCGTTTCGTGAGAACATCCCCTCGTTTATGGAAGATACAAATATGGCTGAGGAACCAAATTTAGAATCGAGAAGATTTTTTGATATGTTAGATGCAACTAAGCATCCGATATATGAAGGTTGTAAACTGGGTCACTCTCCTTTGTCTGCGGCCAGTAGGATGATGGCAATAAAATTTGATTTCAATTTGGCAGAGGAATGTGTAGATGCAATTGCAGGTTTTGTGAAAGATTATTTGCCAGAAGATAATATGTGCCCAACTTCATACGATGAGGTGAACAAACTTGTTGCTAGAATGGGTTTGCCATTTCATATGATCGACGTGTGCATCGCCAATTGTATGATATTTGGAAAGAGGACGCAAACTACTTAGCATGTCGATTTTGTGGGAAGTCTCGGTTTCAGCAAACCAGTGGAAGAGTTCGTGTTCCGTATAAACGTATGTGGTATTTGCCGTTAGCAGATAGGCTCAAAAGGCTATATCAATCTGAGTGTACAGCTAGTTCGATGAGATGGCATTCAGAGCATTCAAGCAATGGAGAAATTGCGCATCCCTCCAATGCAGAGGCATGGAAACATTTTAACTCTCTATATCCGAGATTTGCTGAGGAGAGTAAGAATGTATACCTTGGACTATGTACCGATAGTTTTAATCTATTTGGGAAGCATGGGAGGCAATATTCATTGTGGCCAGTTATCGTGACACCTTACAACCTGCCCCCTTCTTTGTGCATGAAATGAGAGTTTGTATTCCTGACCATACTTGTTCCTGGTCTTGAACACCCTAAGAAATCTCTTGATGTGTTCTTGCAGCCATTGATTTCTGAGTTGCAAGATTTATGGGCTCATGGCGTTGAAGCATTTGATATTTTGTGCCAACAAAATTTTAGGATGCAGGCTATGCTTATGTGGACGATCAGTGATTTCCCTGCATATGGAATGCTATCTGGATGGACAATGCATGGAAAGTTATCGTTTCCTTATTGTCAGGATAATACTGATGCATTTCAATTGAAACACGGACGAAAGACGTGTTGGTTTGATTGTCATTGACGGTTTCTACCACCTTCACATCCTTACCGTCGAAGCAGAACATTGTTTAAAAAGAACCAAGTTGTTCGTGATGCACCACCACCAGAGTTAGAAGGTAATTATTTAGTTTCGCAACTAAGGGATTTTGGAATAGATAGAACAGTTGAATGTGGAGGAAACGGTCATGTTCCGGTTGATGGATGTGGCGTGTATCCCAATTGGCACAAGAAGAGTATTTTTTGGGATTTGCCTTACTGGAAGAACCATCTTTTGAGGCATAACCTAGATGTGATGCACATCGAGAAGAATTTCTTTGATAACATCATGAACACTGTTTTAAATGTCATTGGGAAGACGAAAGATAACGTGAAGTCCAAGTTAGACTTGCCTGTTATATGTGCGCGCGATGAGCTACATGTCATGGCTAATGGAAAATGTCCAATTCCCATTTTTAGATTGGATGGTGTTGGAAAGGAGGAGTTCTTTCAATGGATATTGCATAGTTTAAAATTTTCTGATGGATATGCTTCTAATCTACAAAATTGTGTTGATAGTCAAGAAGGCCGGTTAGCTGGGATGAAAAGTCATGATTGTCATGTTTCCATGCAACGCCTACTTCCATTTGTATTTGCGCATCTCCTTCCAAAATCAGTGCATGAAGCTATTGCAGGTAAAAATTATTAGATCTTTTAATATAAATTATTATGAAATACAAAAATTAATCTTTTTGGAAGTATTTTGTAATTTCAGGTGTCGGTGCTTTTTTCGGGATTTATGCTCAAGATCGCTTACATCTGAAGGACTTCAATGTTTGGAGGACAACATACCTGTTATCATTTGTAATCTTGAAAAGATTTTTCCACCGTCTTTTTTTGATGTAATGGAACATCTTCCAATTCACCCTCGAGAAGCAGTTCTTGGTGGACCTGTTTAGTATAGGTGGATGTACCCGTTTGAGCGATTCATGTTTCATTTGAAGAAGAAGGTTAAAAATCTAAGCAGAGTTGAAGGTTCTATAGTATCTCAGAGCATTAAGGAAGAAACATCACACTTCTCTTCCTAATACTTTGCACCAACTGTTCAAACAAAGAGTAGAGGACTGGGTCGTAATGATGATGGCGGAGGAACGCCCAATTACTTAAATCATGTACCTGATATCTTTGCACAAGTAGGCCGTGTAAGTGGAAAACGCAAGAAGAGATGGTTAACAGTTGAAGAGCTAAGTCACTTGCATACGTATATTCTCCAAAACTGCAATGAATTAGCGCAATACGAAAGGTATAATTCCTTTAATTATTTATGCTCGTCTTTTACCTATATATAATACTAAATATTATTACATTTTTTAATGTGCAGCATATATGATGATCAAGTTGCAAGGACGTATCCATATCATTGCGAGATTGCAATTTCTAACATGAAACAATTGGAATATGCAAATTGGTTGAAATTCTATGTGAGCTTCATATATATATATATATATATTTAATGTGTTCTTGCTTTATACATATTTTTTTATGTGTTCTTGCTTTATGCATATATTTTTAATGTGTTCTTGTAGGTTCATACAAGTTCGGTAAGAGGGGAAATATTGCCAACATGGTTTGAAGAGTTGGTTGGTGGTCCATTGTCACTTGCGATGACTTCACCTACATATTTCACACGTGGTTATGCCTTTAATGTATCTTGTGATTGTCATAGCAAACCGACGGTGAACTCTGGAATATCTGCACAAGCCGAAGATTTAGTACACTACAGTGTTCTTAGAGAAATCTTGGAAGTTGAGTATCCGAGCATCATAAATTTGAAATGCATATTATTTTTGTGCCATTGGTACGACCCGAGACCAGATTTCGGTGTTCGCCATAGCAAATTTGGGGTGGTCAAAGTTAATTCTTCAAAAAAACTTAACAAATATGATCCTTTAATCCTTGCATCACAAGCAAACCAAGTGTGCTACATTCCTTATCCTCGCGTAACACGCAAACAAGAACCTTGGATAACTGTTACGCAGATTAATCCAAGAGGTAGGATGTGCGGAATATCAGAGAATGACCTGTTGCAGCAAAACACGGTTGAATTTGTAGGTTCTGTCGACCATTCAGTAGAGCCTACACCTTTGGTTGATGTTGAAGAGACAACAATGGATGATATATTGGACATATCTGAAGAAGAGCTTGGCGAGTTTGAAGAATATACAGATTCTGGTTCTTCAGAATATACAGATTCTTGGTCTTCACAATATGCATCTGAGTCAGAGTAATGTAATTTATTATACTTCATAATTCTCATCAATTTATCTTGTTTAACTGCTGATTTTATTGACCAACAATTGTCTTTGCAGGTAGAATCACGTAAACACAAGAAGAGAAATCGGATGACTGCCCAGAAATAGTCTCTGCTCCAATCTCCATGTTCCTGATGCAGTTAACAATTTAATCACAATGTGTTCGTGAAGCAGTCTGTAACATAATTTCATTTCTCGGTTCTATGTTTTCTCTTTTAGTTTTTGGAGTTTCTTCTTAATATTTTTTGTTTGAGATTTTGTGTTTAAAAATCTGCTTTTCCTGTCTCATCTTGATGTGTAGATAAACATATGCATTTTTTTTTAGGATGCTCATCTTGAAAAAAATTAAGAACTTTTTGTATAATCTGCTAAAATTATTGAAAAAAACAAATCTACTAACAATTAAGAGCTTTTATGCCAATGATCAAATTGGGTAGGAACGGATTACAGTCTATAATATTAAGTATCATGGATCCTTAACCGATTTTGAACCAAACCAATAGAGAAAAAAACCCAAACCATCACCTAACCGAAACTAAAACAAAGACATGCATATGCTAGATTCGGTTACACATTGGTGACAATTAACAACTATAATCAAAGATGCAAAACAGTAAAATCTTGGAAAAGCTTTCTCAAACCCGAATTGAACATCACTATTAATAGCTAATCTTGATTTGGTTTGAGTCTTGCTTTGGCTCTTTCGAGGGCCTTTAGCCTATTTGCTTCCATACGTAATCTTTGTTTCACACAAACAAGAACCTTGTTATGTTTGTTCCTGTTTTATTTCAAAAAAATTATATATGATGTTGATTTGTTGAAGACCACTGTTTGGGCCGGATTTCACCCGCTCAACATTGAAGTCCAAAGTTATGCAAGCGCAGCGCATAGACACGGAATCGCACTGATATAATGCGTTTTTGGCGCATTCTAACCTTTGTTTTGTAGGTTTTTATCGAGTCTTTCACTCTCTATCGAGTCATTCTAGGTATAAAAGTGGCTGGAAACAAGGATTGTAGCTTGCGGATTGGATTTGGCGAAAAAGGATGAAATATGGATCTTTTTGGAATATTCCGGAGGAAGGGAGCACCCGTCCCAGAAGAGGGAGCACCTGCTCCCAGCAGATCCACTTATGGAAATTTCATTAAACCTAATTCTAAAAACCCTATCTTTGGACCAGCCGCCGTGGGCCTTTAAATAGGTTTTTCTCTGGATTTTTTTAGAGAAGAGAGCCGCAGCACAGCAGCAACAACAGAACAGAGATCAACGAGAGAGAGAGAGAGATTCGAATACTTGTTTTAGAGTTTGCTTGGAGATTTGTCTTCCACGTTTCCTTGTTGAAGTTTTCTCAAACCCTAATTTCTTTACTTTGATTCAATGAAGTTTCTCTTATCACTTGCTGCTGTTGTTTGTTTAATCATGAGCGAGTAATCCCCTCGTTAGGTTGAGGGTTCAATGGGGTTAGAGAATCATAACTAAACATAGATTGGTTTTGAAACATCATTCGATATCTCCTTCGATAGTCGATCATATTGCCTAGACTAGATTGATCACCTAGCCTCTGATTTTAGGTTGAATTTACTCATCAAAAGTGTTGTAAATTGCTGGAATTGACTTAGATGGGCGAGTTGTCTTTAGCCAATAACAGTTGAAGCTAAATCAACACGTGAACAAATTGATCCTATACGTTTAATGCTCATCATTCCTTGTAACCTCAAACGACAGTTTAGGGTGTTAGATTGATTGTTGAAGTAGTTGATGCCATGACAGTGGATTAGCTTAAATTTATGATTGAGTTCTAGATTGGTTCATAACTTGATAACCTGAATAATTGTTTGGTTCTTGATGATCTAATCCCTGAGATATATCCCTTGACCTAACGCCTTTCCACTTACTGTTTACAACCCAATTTTACTCTTGTTTTGCTTTGATAAATCATGACACTTATACCAACTTTTGATCGCTTAGCTGAAGTTGTATCCCATAGAATTAGAGTGTATTGCTGGTCCCTTAACGAATCTATACTATTCTACATCAGATTAGTTACTTCTAGGTTTTAATCTTATAAAACCGAAAAAGGACTTTCATTACGCACTAACACAGAAGATATCATGTGACCCCCCTAAGTCATTTTCCAACGAGAAGATGAAGCAGCTCTCCTTTCCTAAGTCTTCTTCGTCCGAGAAGAGAACCTTCTGAGTCCTCTCTACTCGAAACATAAGTCATGAATGCAGTGCCAGAGAAGTCACAGTGCCAGCGAGGTCACAGCGCCAGCGATGTCGCACTGCCAGCGACGTTGCGTTGCCAGAGATGTCGTAGCACTGCCAAAGACGTCGTCGCGATGCTAGCGATGTCGTCGCGCTGTCAGAGACGTCATTGCGCTGCCAATGACATCATCGCGCTGCGAGCGTCGTTATCATCCGGCTCTCAGCAACATAACACTGCCCGCGATGTCTTCTCTGCCAGTAATGTCATGAGCAACGTCGCACACCAGCAATGTCGTCTTGTTGCCAGCGAAGACATCTCTGCCCGCGAAGATATCTCTCCCAACGAAGTCATCGCTGCAATGTCTTGGCACCAGAGATGTCTCAATGCCAGCGATGTCGTCTCTCTGCAAACGAAGTCATCGCTGCAATGTCTTGGCGCCAGAGATGTCTCAATGCTAGCGGTGTCGTCTTGCTGCCTGCGAAGTTATCTCTGCCAACAATGTCATCGCTGCCCGCGAATACATCTCTGTCAGCGAAGACATCTCTGCCAACGAAGACATCGCTGCCCGCGATGACGTTGGCTGCTGCAGACCTGCCAGGATAATGACAAAGGTCAGAAGGTTCAGTCAAAAGCCCAGTTCGGTTACGAAGTCCACTTTGACACAACCGACATAAGAAAAAGGGAATCCGCGAAAACTTAGGAAAAGTTAAGATTATCTCTTAGGGAAAGGCTTAGCCGACTTAGGGGACTATATATATCAATGTACAAACCCTTAGAAAGGTATTCGCAACTTTGTTCACAAAAATCATACACAGCAATAACATACTTCTCTTTGCTGTTCGTTTTCGTAGCTTAAACTAGAAATCTCTGCTTCCTCTCGAAAACCTTACAAATCTAATTGTGCTAGTCTTGGCTCCCACAATTTGGCACCATCTAAGGGGACCTAGAGAGTTTCTGACACCAAAAAGTTACGTTACACACCAGATTTGAGAAGATGAGTAACGAAAAGAACAAATCAAGCAGCAGCGGCGAAGAGTCCTCGTCTCACAGAACCAACCGAGAAGAAGAGAACTCATACGAAACCCCTACTACCAACATCGCTGCAAACCCAGGAGAGATGACCGAGGTCAAGCAGATGCTGCAGACACTTCTCAAAGAATCCCTGGAACAGAAGAAATTCAACGAAGCAACTACGAACGAGAAGGCTCTTTTGCGAAGGAAGCGTGAAAGACCTGATACCACAAGATCTAGAAGTCGCTTCGACCCGCATCACCTCAACTTCTCAACACCTCGCTCCGCTCGAAGGAATCCTGAAGACCTGCCGCCACCACCGCTACAACGGGAATCAGTTGAAACTCCCGAATGTTTCGTGGAGACCTTGGATGAAGATCAACCAGCTCCATGAAGACGTGCTTGAACAGACACCGCAACCCGCGAGAAGCGCGCACGTCCGACAGTCGGAGCGCATCGTCGCATTCCCTGACGGAGGCTGCGCGAGACACTTCGAGGCGCGATGACCACCTCGACGCTCGCGATGAAGAAGGACCTTCCGTAGCAGAGCTATACAAGAGAGATCAAGAGCGTAGGGCGCTGCAACGTCCTCGAAATGGAGAGGTCGCCGAGTTGAAAGCTTAGATGGAGCGGGTTGTCTCCGACTTGAAGACAACCCAATTGCAGATGTACCGCAGCGCAGGGAAGGCTCCTGGAGTTGCCCATGTACTCGAGAAGGCATGGAACACGCCTTTCACCGAGCGGATCACGAGGACCAAAATCTCGGATCCCAGAAGAATCAAGCTACCAATCTACGAAGGAACCACTGACCCTGCAGACCATCTGATGGAGTTCGAAGTGGCTTTGGGGAGAGCAAACTTCAGAGAAGCCGAAAAGGACATCGGCTACTGCAAGCTGTTTGTGGAAAGCCTCAAAGGGCCTGCCCTCCAATGGTTCTACAAGCTGGAGAAGAATTCAGTTCACACCTTTCATCAACTCTCGGAGATGTTTGTGCAACATTACAATATCTTCGCGGAACGAAAGATTTATGACGCTGAATTATGGACAAATCGACAAGGCGAGAATGAAAGTATACGGTCTTTCATGACAAAGTTCAATCACACGCTGTCAAAGGTGGACGACATCAGCAACACGTCCGCGCTAGAAGCTTTGAGAGGAGTGCTCCTATGCCCATATCTGTTCTGGCACGAATTGACTATCAATCCGCCAACAACCATTCATGACGCACTCCAGCGCGCTACAGACTTCGCTCGAAGTGAAGAGGAAGTCCGTACTAAAAGAGGTGGAAAGGCTAAACTGGCGAGCGAACCAACTGAGGCCGCAAACCCCACTATCACTAGTTATCTTTAAAGGCTTTTACAATGAACTACGAGGCGACTTGATCCCTGCAAAGGGTACGTAGGCAGCTTGTCTCCGGACGAGTTCAGTTGCCCTCCTCCTTCAAAAGGGGGAGAGTGGGGTATGTATACTCTCATCTTTGACAAATTCTTTGCTGGAAACATCAAGCACTTGACATAAGTCTCACCGACCTCGTCAGCTACATCCTTTACGTCAACTTTGACAAATTCTTTGTTGGAAACGTCAAGCACTTGACACAGTCTCACTGACTTCGTCAGCTACATCCCCTACGGGATGTTCAAAGCTGACGCCGGCAAGTTTGTTTCGCAACCGTTGCTGCTGGCCACAGCGACGATGTGAAAACTTGAACACAAGGACATCCATCATCGGATCCATAGCGCGCTATATAAGTACCAATGTTCAGAATTTGGCGAACAAACCCAACTGATCATTCAAAAACCCAACAACATCGTTGGTACAAAGCAGCTGCCAATGGTTAGACAGTCTGTAAACTGAAAGATCATTCTGAAAACCCATCAACATATTGGTAAAAGCCAAAGGTGTGTTCGCTCTCAGACAGACGTGTTCAGAGGGCAGCACCATTCCAAAAACCCAACAACAACGTTGGTAGAAGCAAAGCGTAAGTGCATCAACGACTTCGCTACTTTGCAATAAAAACCCAACAACAATGTTGGTAGAAGCAAAGCGTAAGCGCATCAACGACTTCGCTACTTCGCAATAAAAATCCAACAACAACGTTGGTAAAAGCAAAGCGTCAGTGCATCAGCGACTTCGCTACTTTGCAATCACGAAATAGAGCATTCCAAAATGAGAAAAGACATCTTGAGTGTCAACAACCACCAACTTACGGATTCATTTTAAGACTTAGTCAACAAAGCGAGTACCATTACTCTTAAAGATCTTATGATTTATCAAAGAACAGAATGAGCTTAGCTCATAAGAAAGGCAAGAGACAAAAGCAGCATTCATTATCGTCCAACACTCGCTACAATGAAGGTAAACATAATCATAGCATGGATACAAAACATCCGAAAATCCAATGAAAGTCATAAGCGAAAAGCATAAAATAAGCTAAGTCTGAAACGAGAAGTTTACTCATCGATCTCCTCGGCATCCTCCTTCTCGCCGTCTTCATCATCCACCTCGTCGTCTCCATCGTCGGTGATCTGCTCGAATTTACCCTGAGCTACTCTCTCAAATTAAGAGATCGATGTAGTACTTAGGGATCGAATCCACAGGGAATCAAATCACACAACCAATTAGTGAATTCAAATTATGCTAAGTGAATATGTATTAATGCAATAAAAACAGCAAGTAAACAAGTGAATGATTATGGTTCTTAAATTCAATGAGACAAAAGAGTTAGGCATTGGGTTGTTCATAGGAATGAATCAAAATCGATCGTGTCGATCGATACAGGGATAAAAACGTTAGGATTTTACTAAGCACGGTTCTAGAACTCAAACACGAATGTAAAACCAATCAACTTTCGTTGCAGAGATAATCTATGACTAAATCCCTAAATTCCAAATTTCTTTGCAAATTTAGTGAATAAAATCAAGCATTAAATTCAAGTTCAATTGTTCACAAAATTACTAAGCCAAATTTTTTTGCGAATAGATAATCTTGCTCATCTAAGATTATATCAGGTTGTTAATAATACTTTCGCATCTATTAAAGCAACCTAGGATATCCAATTTTAGTTGATCAATCCTAAAATCAGAGTTAAATCAATCTAGATGAAGAACATAAAGATAAATCCTAACAGGGTTTTAATCCTATCAATTTCTCATCAAACTCTAGAACTTCCCAAAACCTAACAAGCAAACTACTCAGACATGGTGATTGAAACAAACATCATGAATGAAATAAATTGCATTAAAAAGATAGAGTTAGAGATACAAAAGGGTTTCGAAATCTCTGAAAGTCTGAAGCTCTCCCAAATCTCTCCTTCTCCAAGTCTCAATATAAAATCCAAGATAAAAACATGAAAACCTAAGGAAAAACTATTTATATTGTCTAAAAATCGGATTGGGCCTTGGTGTAAACTTCTGGAACTTCAGGCCCGAACAGGATTTCTTTATTAAAAGCCCATGTCGATCGACATAGATGAATTGTGTCGATCGACATAGCACCCTCTGGAATTCTTCTTTTTCGTCTAGCACGAACGTGTCGATCGACACCCAAGCCTTGTGTCGATCGACACAAGCTCCTCTGCTCGACTCCGACTTGATATCTTCAGCTCTTCTTTTCTTGATGCTCCAAAACGCTCCAAAAGCTTCCATTAGGCTCCAATCGATCTTTAACCTACAAAGACACTAAAAGACTCGAGAAACACCAAAAAGACTCTATAAAAACGATTTATATCATGGTTGAAAATGGGTAAAAACCATGATATATCAACTCCCCCAGACTTAGCCTTTGCTTGCCCTCAAGCAAAACATAAACCAAGAATGTGAAAGAGGTTTGAAAACACAGAAACTCACCTTCCCTTGGAGCAATGAACTGACCCTTCCAATCTAGTGAACCACATAATACAGAACCAACCCAGAATCAGACCACCATGTACTTCTCCGCAGACTTTCGCAGCTTCCCAAATTCATCCATCACTTCACAGCATAATCCGTTAGTCTTCATCGCTTAGTCTCAATGATCTCAATGTCAAGAACCTTCTAGACTCATTCCCATACTATACCATGACAAATCAACCTATATTACACTTGGTATTCTTTCTCTCCCCCAGACTTATTTGACTCTCTATTCTTATTTTCTATGATTGTTGAGACTCAAAGAAGTGCATTTTTCACTAATGTTATTCCTTGTGAGGAGACAGGGTCGTGACTCACTACTGTTGTTCCTTGTGAGGAGACAGGGTCGTGAGATTGCTTGTCTTCTACATCCGTTTTAAGGGACTCAGAATGCTGCTTTTGAGCTCTGGGTGATCACTTCTTCAGCACAGATTTATTGGAATTTTATTTCCTCATCCTATACTCAAGAACTATCATCTCACCCCAATCCTAACACAAATTTTTTTTTTTTTTTTTTTTTATGAATGAATAAAGGGGGAGGAGTACCATTACTTTCAACAGGGGTTGCACTTGTCAAGTATGAATGAGGAGTCAAGCCCTATGAACATCAATCTCAAGGAAGACAGTGCAGTAGCTCTGACTTGGCGGATTATATTGGAAGTAGCAGACGTCTCCAGTCAACTGGTCAGCCTTAGGATTTCCCATTAGTCTGACTCTGAAACCAATCTTGGAAGAATGGTCACATGCTGGCAAAGACAATCCATCAAACCAAAAGAAAGGTCGTTCCTAACTAGTTTTGACTCAATAATTTTTATTTTTTTTTACTCAAAATAAACCAAAACAGAAAGAAAGACGTTAGTAGTTTCCTCCCCCAGACTTAACCAACACTGTCCCCAGTGTTGTTAAAACATGAGCTTGGAAAGAAAAGAAATCAAAGGTAAATTGAACTTGAATGAAAAGAACAAGATTTACTACTGTGGGGACCCTATCGATCGACACAGACTTTCCATGTCGATCGACACGGGTTCTGAAAGATCGGACCGTTATGTGTTGGAGAAATTTGAAAAAATGCTGTCCATGTCGATCGACACAGAGAAGATGTGTCGATCGACACGGACCTCTCCGTTTTAGACCGAAAACCTGCATTACTCAACAAATACTATCAAATAGAAAAACACAAGGCAAATCCCATTAAGTTGTTCAAGTTCAAAGCTCCTAAGAATCACAGACAAACTGACTCAAAGTTAGAAAATGAAAGATAAAAGAGAAAACAGAAAAACTTACAAGTGGGTTGCCTCCCACTAAGCGCTTGTTTTCAGTCATTAGCTTGACTGTGTCGGAGCTCAAGTCTTTGGTGGAACGGTGCAGGGAAAAGGACCTGGAAAGAGCTTCGCAGTATTTTGCAGCATCTCCTGGATCACTTCCTCTCCTTTCTCTCTCAACTCTAAGGGGATGATGATCCTGAACTTAGAGAAAGGTTTGGAAGTCTTTTTGCGCTTGGACTTCGCTGGTTTGGTGACTCTATCAGATCGCTGGGACATAGGAGTTGAAGGCGGAACTCTTGGGATCTTCTCCATGTCATCTCCAAGGTTTGAGCATTGTTGTCCTCCATCATTGACGGTCATACAAGAATTCTCCTTGACATGAACTGCAGGGTAGAAGACATTCTTGTTAATCTTTGAGAAGGAGATTTGCCGGTTTGGGAAGTCCACTATCGCACCCACAGTGGCAAGGAAGGCTTGCCCAAAAATCAATGGGTCATCGTTGTCCTCCTTCATCTCCATCACATGAAAGTCAGTAGGAACAAGGCAATCTCCCACTTGAAGCATTAGATCCGGAATGAAACCTTTCGAACTTGTAGAAGAAGAGTCTGCAAACTTGAGAGATGCCTTTGGAGGTTCCAAATCTGAAATTCCTAGCTTCTTCGCCACAGCCATAGACATGACATTTACATTAGCACCTGTATCACAGAGAGAGTCCTTTAGTTCTATACCATTGACTAAACATGGAACAACAAACCTCCCTGGAGTTGCTAGTTTAGTCAGCTTCCTCAACGATGGTTGAGTAGGTTTCTCCAGAGTCATGTCTTGAATAGCTGAACTGAGCTCTACAGAAAGCATTGCACGGCATTGCTCAGAACTCAAGTTTAAACTAGACATCTTCTTCACACAACTTCTGACCACATGAGAAATCTTCTCAGTATCAATCAATGGAAAGTCCACAACAAACTTATCCATGATAGCTTTGTATCTAGCATCCTCCAGCTCATGATTAGACCTCCTAGGATATGGTATCTTAGGCTTGTAAACTCTCTCTTCTGCTTTGGCTGAAGTTTGGGACGAAGTTGGGCAGTCCTGGGTAGCATTTCGATCGACACACTTGATCTTGTGTCGATCGACACGAGACTTTCTGGTGAATCCAGAATCGATATTCAGGGCTTGTGTCGATCGACATTGCCCATCCGTGTCGATCGACACGGAGCTGTCTGTCTCCAAATTAGCATCTTCTTCAAGCTCCATGACCTCTTCCTCCTCTAGACCCTTCTCACCCCCCACAGTAACTACATTGACGTGAAGTCTTGGGTTGGTGTCAGTCTTACTCGGAAGAAAACCTTCTTGCCTCTTAATAAACTCTGCTGTTTGGACAACTTGGATATCCAGCTTTTTGACATGGGCGTTCAAAGCTTCGAATTTCCCATTCAGACCCTGATACATCGCATCTATTTTCCCGTTAAAACTCACGGTCATCTTCTGTTGCCCTTCCAAGATCTGCTCTAGCATGGTTTTCATCTCGCTGCTCTCTGTTGTCTGAGGAGAAGGTGCCTGGTAGGAGGAAGAACCGTAGTTCCTTTGGTAGTTCCCGTTGAAGCCTCTGTTACCCTGCTGATTCCCAAACCTCTGATTCTGAAAACCAGTCCCACTGATAAAGTTGACATCCTTTTCATCCTGTGTCGATCGACATGATACTTCCTTGTCGATCGACACGGGTTCGGGTATGAAGGTTTCTACCTCCTGAGCAAACTGAACCGTCTTCTTTCCTACCAGAAGATTGTGTACAGTATCCAGCTTAGCTTTAACCTCTGCGATTTGGCTTCCATCCATGTTACCACCCAGCTTCTTCCTCTCGAAATCTGCATTCTTGGTGCTATTGCTGGAGGCCAAGTTGTCGATGAGAATCAGAGCATCTTCCGGGTATCGGGTGTTGAAGTTCCCATTGCTAGCTGAATCGAGGGCAATCTGATACCTCCAGTCAATCCCTCTGAAAAAGATGCCCAACAGCTGGACGTCACTAAACCCGTGGTGAGGACAATCTCTCTGGTAGGATTTGAATCTTCCCCAGGAAGCCTTGAATGCTTCAGTAGGACCCTGTTTGAAAGTAGAGATCTTAGTCCTTAGATCCTCAGATCTCGCTTCATCGAAGAAGTTGATGAGGAAGGCATTCTTGGTGTCCTCCCAAGTAGTCAGTGAGCCCGGCTCCAGCTGCTTCAGCCAGTAAGCTGCTTCTCCACTGAGAGAGTATAGGAACAGCTTGCAGTAGAGATAGTCGCTAGAGACTCCATTTGCCTTGATGCTGGATGCTAGATCCTCGAATCTCTCAATGTGGTCCATGGGATGCTCAGATGACAGACCGTGGAAGGGGTGCTGAGCCACAAGAGAGAAGTATGCAGGCTTTAGCTCGAAGTCGTTCCTCTGGAAAGCAGGAGGGCGAATCGCTGCCCTGTTGGCATAGAATTCCTCTGGCCTGTTGTACTCTCCTACAGTGCGCCCACGCCCAGCTGGCTCATGGCGCTGTAAAACCTGTTGTTCCTCTAAAATCACAGCCTCATTCTCATCCAACCTCTGACCCTGAGCATTACGTCTACGACCCTCAGTGTCCTGCAGGAACCCATCTTCACCCCTGATCAGAACTAATGGATTCATTCTGGTTGTCCTTGTCGCTGCTCGGTTTGCTCGTTCTAGCTTTCCAATCTCTGGGTTGAGATCAACTAGCTCTTCGTTTCGGTTGTGTCTGGTAACGCGAGGATGCATAAACCTGAAACACACAAAACAAAAAGAAAAGAAATAGTAAGTAAAATAAACAAAAATAAAAACTTAGACAAAATTCTAATATCACAAATCGATTGGTTAAATCGACTCCCTGGCAACGGCGCCAAAATTTGATCTGCTCGAATTTACCTTGAGTTACTCTCTCAAATTAAGAGATCGATGTAGTACTTAGGGATCGAATCCACAGGGAATCAAATCACACAACCAATTAGTGAATTCAAATTATGCTAAGTGAATATGTATTAGTGCAATAAAAACAGCAAGTAAACAAGTGAATGATTATGGTTCTTAAAATTCAATGAGACAAAAGAGTTAGGCATTGGGTTGTTCACAAGAATGAATCAAAATCGATCGTGTCGATCGATACAGGGATAAAAACGTTAGGATTTTACTAAGCACGGTTCTAGAACTCAAACACGAATGTAAAACCAATCAACTTTCGTTGCAGATATTATCTATGACTAAATCCCTAAATTCTAAATTTCTTTGCAAATTTAGTGAATAAAATCAAGCATTAAATTCAAGTTCAATTGTTCACAAAATTACTAAGCCAAATTTTTTTGCGAATAGATAATCTTGCTCATCTAAGATTATATCAGGTTGTTAATAATACTTTCGCATCTATTAAAGCAACCTAGGATATCCAATTTTAGTTGATCAATCCTAAAATCAGAGTTAAATCAATCTAGATGAAGAACATAAAGATAAATCCTAACAGGGTTTTAATCCTATCAATTTCTCATCAAACCCTAGAACTTCCCAAAACCTAACAAGCAAACTACTCAGACATGGTGATAGAAACAAACATCATGAATGAAATAAATTGCATTAAAAAGATAGAGTTAGAGATACAAAAGGGTTTCGAAATCTCTGAAAGTCTGAAGCTCTCCCAAATCTCTCCTTCTCCAAGTCTCAATATAAAATCCAAGATAAAAACATGAAAACCTAAGGAAAAACTATTTATATTGTCTAAAAATCGGATTGGGCCTTGGTGTAAACTTCTGGAACTTCAGGCCCGAACAGGATTTCTTTATTAAAAGCCCGTGTCGATCGACACAGATGAATTGTGTTGATCGACATAGCACCCTCTGGAATTCTTCTTTTTCGTCTAGCACGAACGTGTCGATCGACACCCAAGCCTTGTGTCGATCGACACAAGCTCCTCTGCTCGACTCCGACTTGATATCTTCAGCTCTTCTTTTCTTGATGCTCCAAAACGCTCCAAAAGCTTCCATTAGGCTCCAATCGATCTTTAACCTACAAAGACACTAAAAGACTCGAGAAACACCAAAAAGACTCTATAAAAACGATTTATATCATGGTTGAAAATGGGTAAAAACTATGATATATCAGTCGGCGTCGCCCGCCTCGACATCATTGTTGCCTCGATGTCATCGTCGCCTCAACGTCATCGTCGTCGTTGTCACCTCGACGTCGTCATCATCACCCGTTTCGACATCATCATCGCCTTGACGTCATTGTCGTTGTCGCCTGCCTCGACGTCATCGTTGTCTCCGCCTCGACGTCGTCGTCATCAGCGTCACCCACTTCGACGTCATCGGCATCGCCCTCCTCGACGTCGTCTTCGGTGACACGGGCGACATCGTCTTTAAGGACGCGAGCAACACGGTCTTCGATACTCTCGAGCAAGGAAGTCGGTGTCATCAGGTTTGACCGCTCGTCGAGGGCGATGGTGTCGCGGTTGTCACCGAAGTGCGACGGCATCGCGGTCATCACCGAAGTGCGACGGCGGCGCGAGAAAGGAGAGGAGAAAGGAGAAAATAAGAGAAAGGAGGTGGAAAAAAAATGGCTTTTCTCTCTTTCCATTTCATTAGTGGGTCCTGGACTCATGAATGACATTATCACTCCCGGAAGTCATACCGTCGCCAGAGACATCGTTGACGTCGATGATCAGAACACGAAGTCTTAAAAGTTTCGTAAACACGTGGAGTCTTGAAATCTCCAACAAAAAAAATAATATAACTTTTGTCCTCTATTACAGTGATGACAGCTTCAGCAGTTGAAGCGCTGCATTTACAGAATCAACGCACACTGACGGTCCGAGCCAACAACATCACGTTAACAGTAACATCATAACTTTGAACGACAACGTCGGTATTCGATAGTCTTAAACTCGATACTGTTATAACTAACACTACCGAGCTGGGGGGCTAACTGTTGGGGTCGGATTTCACCCGCTCAACATTGAAGTCTAAAGTTATGCAAGCGCAGCGCATAGACACGGAATTGCACTAACACAGAAGATATCATGTGACTCCTCTAAGTCATTTTCCAACGAGAAGATGAAGCAGCTCTCTTTTCCTAAGTCTTCTCCATCCGAGAAGGGAACCTTCTGAGTCCTCTCTACTCGAAACAGAAGTCATGAATGCAGTGCCAGAGAAGTCACAGCGCCAGCGATGTCTTGCTACCAGCAACGTCGCGCTTCCAGAGATGTCGTTACGCCGCCAGAGACATCGTCGCGCTGCCAGCGACGTCGTCGCACTGTCAGAGACGTCGTCGCACTGTCAGCGACGTCGTCGTGCTGCCAGCATCATCATCGTCGCGCTCTCAGCAACATCACACTGTACGCGATGTCTTCTCTGCCAGTAATGTCATGAGCAACGTCGCGCTACCAGCAACATCACGTAGTCAACGATGTCGTCTCGCTGCCAGCGAAGACATCTCTGCCCACGAAGACTTCTCTCCCAACGAAGTCATCGCTGCAATGTCTTGGCGCCAAAGATATCTCAATGTCAGCGATGTCGTCTCTCTGCAAACAAAGTCATCGCTGCAATGTCTTGGCGCTAGAGATGTCTTAATGCTAGCGATGTCGTCTCGCTGCGCGCGAAGTCATCTCTGCCAACAATGTCATTGCTGCCCGCGAATACATCTCTGCCAACGAAGACATCTCTGCC
The DNA here is from genome assembly GCA_964056655.1 of Arabis hirsuta. NCBI lineage: Eukaryota > Viridiplantae > Streptophyta > Magnoliopsida > Brassicales > Brassicaceae > Arabis > Arabis hirsuta. The sequence continues at coordinate 20,162,900 of OZ053305.1, read as the reverse complement.
AACGAAGACATCGCTGCCCGCGAAGACGTTGGCTGCTGCAGACCTGCCAGGATAACGACAAAGGCCAGAAGGTTCCGTCAAAAGCCCAGTCCGGTTACGAAGCCCACTTCGACACAACCGATATAAAAAAAAGGGAATCCGCGAAGACTTAGAAAAAGTTAAGATTATCTCTTAGGGAAAGGCTTAACCGACTTAGGGGGCTATATATATCAATGTACAAACCCTTAGAAGGGTATTCGCAACTTTGTTCACAAAAATCATACACAGCAATAACATACTTCTCTTTGCTGTTCGTTTTCGTAGCTTAACCTAGAAATCTCTGCTTCCTCTCGAAACTCTTACAAATCTAATTGTGCTAGTCTTGGCTCCCACAACCATGTCTTGGAGGAATTTTTGCAGTTTAATGCACAATTTTCAGCCTTTCACAGTGACGGCACACAGAATTTTGCTCAAGATCTTGGGGTTTCACGACAACAAGCCACTTCCATGCCAAGTACAGAAGGTTCAACGTCGGTTCCTCGAATGACTGTCGAGGATCTTCTTGTGGCTTCTGGACGCACAACCCTAACCACTCTTGATCCCGAACGAAAGGGAAAATCTACTTAGTAAATGTAGCATTCTAAGTTTCATATATTAGTTCCATTCTTTACGTTTATCTCTTTTATTACAAAACCACTTCTTATTATAATTTATGTTGGTAATTTACATGTCCAAGTCCAACTCTTGTTTCATATACCTTTTGTTTCATCTTGCTAATGTAGGTTCAAGTATGATAAAGGTGAAATAAACACGGCCATTTTGAAGATGTTGATATCTAATCTTCCGAAGGCATATCCATCATATAATCGTCTCCCGATTGATGTGCAAACATGATGGTTCCGGGCGTTTGCGGTAATAGAATTTATAGTAGTGACGATCAGTTTTTAATCCTTATATATTTATTCATAGTGTATTTTATTTTGTAGCAAAAATTTAATTGGAAACCGAGCATTACAAAAACCGTCAAGGCTGCTTTTGATAGAAAAGCAAAAAATCATTCTCTAGCAACTTGTGCGAATGGAAGGAAAGATGGAGGCTCGGTAAAGATCCTCCGCCGTCCATGACAAATACAGTATGGAACGATTACAACAAGATGAGAAAGTAGAAAAAACGGCTGTCAAAAACTCTAAGAACCGAAAAAGTGAGCGAGGTGGTCATGGTCTCGCAGTACACAACACCGGTTCGAAAACCTACGAAAGACACAAAGACGAATTGGTAAACATTTATGCTATGTTAAATATTAATTTATCTTAACATTCTTCTTAACATTCTCGTTTCAATTTTGTATTAGACGGCTGAAAATGGTGGGAAAGAGCCTCCTATGTTGCTATTGATTGAGGATATACATCGAAGTAGAAAAACTGGTGAGATTTCGGACAAAAGAATAAAACGTGTTGTGGAGAAATGCAAAGAAAAGATTGGTGAACAATTATCTCAAGGTGGATCGATTCAGTCGAACCAACTTACCCAAGATGAGATCAATGCAGTCGTACAAATGGTAAGTTAATTCTTGTGCCTGGCTTTGTTTAAAATTTTGAAAGGTATTACATTTTTCTTTATATGTTTTGTATTTTTAAGGAAACTCTTGTGGTTAAAGGACACCGTTTAGGATTTGGTACACTTCCGGATCCAAGTGACAAAACAACTTCTTCAGCAACTTTCTCATCTAATTCGGAACTAGAAGAGCACTTGAGGATCGCAACCGAGAATATTGCAACGTTAAACAAATACAAAACTGAGAAAAATAAGACGATCAAATATTTGGAAGAATTGGCGAGGAAAGTTGTCAACAAGTTTCCAGAGTTTCATTCTCCAACAATTGAAGATGAAGATGAAACTTAAGAGTAGATTTTGAGCATTTTTTGTTTTACATTTAACTTTTTATGCACAAGACAATTTAAATATTTTCATTTCACTATTTTAATTTGAGTTTCCTTTTAGTAATTTGTTTTATTAAAAATCAACTTTTTCCCAATCCATAATTTAGTTTGAAATGCATTATCAAAATTGATCAGAAATCGTCGATAACCCATGGTCGGAAACTTGTCGGAATACGTTGGTCGGAAAACAGTCAGAAAAATTTGGTCGGAACTTTGTCAGAAATTGGTCGGTGATTTTCCGACCATTTCCCGACGATTATTACTGACCACATTCCCGACCACTTATGTGGTTGGGAAGCTCCGACCAAATTCTGACCAATAACGTTTTCTGACAACTTTGGTTGGTAAGAAATTGATCGGAAACAAGTATTTCTGACCATTTTCCGATTGAAATAGTCGTCGGAAACCAGCCTATTTCTTGTAGTGTACTACTTGACTCAAAATCCCATCTTGAAATTAACAAGTATGTAAATGGCATCAAATTCAAATGTATCAAAGTTTTATTGCGAAAATAAAACAAGATTACGAAATGGAATCTATGTGTAGTTCGTTGTTGCAATTTGAGAGTCTTGGAGTAACCCATTTGGTGTATGTATTCTCTCGCATTGTTCCGTGAAAATTAGCACTTGATGATGTATTACCTCAAGAACAACAATCACATTGTCACATACTAAAAGATGCTCAATATACTAAAAGATGCAAAATGCCGTGGTTAAGCACATTAATGGGTTAAATCTATACAAACTTAAATGATTTATATAGGTTTTTGTATTTCATAGGCTATCGTATTAAGAACGAAAGTAAACTCTTCACGAACCATCCAAGTATTCGTTATTTATTTACACAACTAAACAAACCAAATGATCCAATTGTTACAATGGTCTATTGAAGTGTTTGACCATAGAGAGAGACCACTTTAATAACCAAAATATATCATCTTCGAGCACAGCAGTAGATACTCTTTATAGAAATGAGTAAATTGACTTTACGTCTAAAATTTTAAAATAAAATAAAAAACAATGGTACAAAAACAGAATGGGAATAATAAATGAACAATTCTTGGGTTCACTCCTAAGGGTGAACTCTTGTATTCACCCCCTCTAGTTTTAGCCAATCATTGTGCCATGTCATTTAACAATTAAAAAGAATTTAAAAATTAAACAAATTAAGAAGATAAAATAATTTGGGGTTTAAGATTTAGTATTTGGGGTTATGATTTATTATTTGGGGTTAGGGTTTATTATTTAGGGTTTAGAATCTATGGTTTAGGGTTTATTGTATAGGGTTTAAGGTTTGATATTTAGGGTTTAGGGTTTAAAATCCTAAACCAAACTACTAAACCTTAAACCCCAATTACGAAACCTTAAACCCCAAATAATAAACCCTAAATCCTAAATGCTAAACCCTAAATAATAAATCCTAAACCCCAAATCCTAAACCCTAAACTCCAAATAATAAACCCTAACCCCAAATACTAATAAAACAACCCAACCCGTAAATTTAAAAAATTTTCTTTCCGGATTACTATTATCATAAATAGTAATCCTCAACGGGTCAACAACACAACTGTGGAACAATACGAGCAATAACCAATAACAACATTCAATAATCTCATACTTATTGAACACTAACAATACCAAGTCAACCATAATCCAATTAACAGCACAAGTCAATAACAATCCAACACGTTCCAGAATTATTAACACCCTAGCAATTCTACAATAACGAGTAGACAATCGAGTCCCTAGACCATCTCCTCTTCCTGCCACGATTCCACGATCACACCTTGTCTTTACCTGCATCACATGGTTATACGAGATGAGTGAGTATTATCATAAATATTCAGTGAGACGGTCATCCCATCTACTTGGCTATACACATAGGCATAAGGAAATTGATACAATACCAGGTTGATCACGCAACAAGGCAAACGAGAACAAACAGCACAAGTTTTGCCAAAACTGGCCATGTGTCGATCGACACCAGCACAGTGTATCGATCGACAAACCAAAATCCGAATCCTGGAAATCGATGATGTGTCGATCGACACGAGTCACGTGTGTCGATCGACACGACGACCTAGAAGCTGGAAATCGAGCATATCTTCTCATGGCTCGATTCCAAGCAATTCTCCTGCACAAAACCACTAAATACCACACGAAATACACCAAGGAACAACAATCAAACGCATTCTAACAACCTTTTTACCCAGATAAGCCATAGTCACGCACTCACCTTAGATTTGAAGGGAGAAAGAAGGAAAACGGATGAAAAACATCAAGAACAAGACCCCAACTCCGAGATCTACACTCCACCCACGAGGAATCACTTCAAGAACGATCTCCCAAGCCTCCCTGACGAATCTGCTCTCTCAAATCTCTCTGGAACTCTCTGAAACTTTTCTGGAAACTTTCTGAAACTGAAAACCCTCATAATATGCGGTCAACCCCTATTTATAGGAAAACCCTAGGGTTTTGCCCTAAACCGGTCGCAAACTGACACTCAAATCGAACCGACCTGGTTCGATTTAACTCGTGTCAATCGACACACACTACCTGTGTCAATCGACACGACCCAAAATCCACAATTTTGGTTCGCGGTCGCTACAACTAAATCCTAAATAATAAATCCTAAACCCTAAATAATAAACCCTAAACCCCAAATCTTAAACTCTAAACCCCAAATAATAAACCCTAACCCCAAACATTAAATCCTAAACCCCAAAATACTAAACCCTAAACCCTAAATCTTAAATCTCAAATCCTAACCCTTAAACCCCAAATTCTAAATCATAAACCACATGAAAAAGAAAGAGATAATTAGTGGTCCCCATATTTATTTTAGTGATTTAATTTAATATATTATTTAACTAAATTGTGATTGGCTAAAACTAGAGGGGGTGAATACAAGAGTTCACCGCTAGGGGTGAACCCAAGAATTGTTCAACTAAAAATGAATCTCAAATCTTCTAAAATATTTTCTTTAGAAACATTGTTAACTTTTGAATAACATGTGATTTGATATGAGTTTAACAAATCATAAGTTGAATAACAAGGGATTGTATATTATTTTGATGTATTTTATATAAATACTATGTTCAATAACAAAGGATTTGACAAGAGATTTTAAAATCACTAGTTGAATAACAAAAGATTTTAGAAACTCCACCAAATCCATTCAAATTCCATATTTAAATTAAGTCTGTAAATGTTTATTGTAAATCCAGGCGTCAATAAAAGTTGGAAATATCCAATGTTAGTTTAGTTAAAAAAAGAACAATTCTTGGGTTCACCCCTAGCGGTGAACTCTTGTATTCACTCCCTCTAGTTTTAGTCAATCACAACTTAGTTAAATAATATATTAAATTAAATCACTAAAATAAATATGGGTACCACTAATTATCTCTTTCTTTTTCATGTGGTTTATGATTTAGAATTTGAGTTTTAAGGGTTAGGATTTAAGATTTAGGGTTTAGGGTTTAGTATTTTGGGGTTTAGGATTTAATGTTTGGGGTTAGGGTTTATTATTTGGGGGTTTAGAGTTTAAGATTTGGGGTTTAGGGTTTATTATTTAGGGTTTAGAAATTATTATTTAGGGTTTAGTTGTAGCGACCGCGAACCAAAATTGTGGATTTTGGGTCGTGTCGATCGACACAGGTAGTGTGTGTCGATTGACACGAGTTAAATCGAACCGGGTCGGTTCGATTTGAGTGTCGGTTTGCGATCCGGTTTAGGGCGAAACCCTAGGGGTTTCCTATAAATAGGGGTTGACCGCATATTCTGAGGGTTTTCAGTTTCAAAAAGTTTCCAGAAAAGTTTCAGAGAGTTCCAGAGAGATTTGAGAGAGGAGATTCGTCAGGGAGGCTTGGGAGATCGTTCTTGGAGTGATTCCTCGTGGGTGGAGTGTAGATCTCGGAGTTGGGGTCTTGTTCTTGATGTTTTTCATCCGTTTTCCTTCTTTCTCCCTTCAAATCTAAGGTGAGTGCGTGACTATGACTTATCTGGGTAAAGGGGTTGTTAGAATGCGTTTGATTGTTGTTTCTTGGCGTATTTCGTGTGGTATTGAGTGGTTTTGTGCAGGAGAATTTCTTGGAATCGAGCCATGAGAGGATAGGTTCGATTTCCAGCTTCTAGGTCGTCGTGTCGATCGACACACGTGACTCGTGTCGATCGACACAGCATCAATTTCCAGGATTCGAATTTTGGTGTGTCGATCGACACATGGCCAGTTTTGGCAAAACTTGTGCTGTTTGTTCTCGTTTGCCTTGTTGCGTGATCACCCTGGTATTGTATCAATTTCCTTATGCCTATGTGTATAGCCAAGTAGATGGGATGACCGTCTCACTGAGTATTTATGATAATACTCACTCATTTCGTATAACCATGTGATGCAGGTAAAGACAAGGTGTGATCGTGGGTTCGTGGCGAGGAAGAGGAGATGGTCCAGGGACTCGATTGTCTGCTCATTATTGTAGAATTGCTAGGGTGTTAGTAATTCTGGAACGTGTTGGATTGTTATTGACTTGTGATGTTAATTGGATTATGGTTTATGGTTGACTTGGTATTGTTAGTGTTCAATAAGTATGAGATTATTGAATGTTGTTATTGGTTATTGCTCGTATTGTTCCACAGTTGTGTTGTTGACCCGTTGAGGATTACTATTTGTGATAATAGTAATCCGGAAGGGAAAATTTTTAAATTTACGGGTTGAGTTGTTTTATTAGTATTTGGGGTTAGGGTTTATTATTTGGAGTTTAGGGTTTAGGATTTGGGGTTTAGGATTTATTATTTAGGGTTTAGTATTTAGGATTTAGGGTTTATTATTTGGGATTTAAGGTTTCGTAATTGGGGTTTATGGTTTAGTAGTTGGATTTAGGATTTTAAACCCTAAACCCCAAATATCAAATCTTAAACCTTAAACAATAAACCCTAAACCACAATTCTAAACCCTAAACCACAAATAATAAACCCTAACCCCAAATACCAAATCTTAAACCCCAAATTATTTTATCTTCTTAATTTGTTTAATTTTTAAGTTCTTTTTAATTGTTAAATGACATGACACAATGATTGGCTAAAACTAGAGGGGGTGAATACAAGAGTTCACCCCTAAGAGTGAACCAAAAAATTGTTCTTTTTAGTTACAAATTTGGTCATCTCTAGAGACAAAATCTCTCTTTCATAATAATTTGTGTGATTTGAACAAAACCTCTAAAGAAACTCTCTTTCATAATAATTTTCATACTTTGTGTGAAACAATTTTCTTCTTCTTCTCTTCTTCTCTTTCTTCATCTTTTCTTGTTCTTATTTTTTTTTTTTTCTTTATCGTCAGGAAACGATGAGGATGACAGAAAATATTTATATGATCAAAATACGGTTAGGTGGTTAAGTGCATACATATATATACATATATCTTCGATAGTATTTGAGGGAGGAGCTTGCCGTTTACCCATACTTGAAGGTTCATCTCCTTCAAGTCAAAGTGAGTGTTCCTCTTGATTGACTTTTTCCTTGACTTGTTTCAAAAATAGTATTTGTCAATTTTGCTTTTCATTTTTTTGAACGTAAAAAGAAAACAAAATTTCAAATCACCACAAATCTAACCAAATCACACTAATTACACACCAAATCACACAAACATAATTTTGTATTTTTAATTATTTAACCGAAATTAAGATAACCAAACAATAACCGGAAGTTGAACTTTAACCAGTTACAGAAAACCATCATTATGGTCTTTAACAAAATTAAGAGGAAGGAGTAGTGTAAGAAATAAACCTATTTATTTTCCATTCTGTTTTTGTACCATTGCCTTTTTAATTTAATTTTGAAATTTTAGACGTATTAAAGTCAATTTACTCAATTCTAGAAAGAGTATCTACTGCTGTGCTTGAAGAAGAAAAGCCTTTGTCACAGTTTATATTTTGGTCATTAAAGTGGTCTCTCTATGGTCAAACACTTCAATAGACCATTGTCATCACACTTGGGTCATCATTTGGTTTGTTTAGTTGTGTAAAGTTGTTCACAGAGAGAGTAAAAATAAAAAAGAATACTTGGTTGATTGTTGTTTTCGTAAGTAACAATATGTGATTGTTGTTCTTGGAGTTAATACATCATAAAGTGTTAATAAATGCAAACTTTGTTGTGTATAGGTGCATTAGGGACATGGGTATTATCTATGCGCTTTGGTTGTAATCCTAGTGGGCATCAATTTGGCACAATCGGAACAATGCTCGACATCATCATTTGTGTGAGTCAATGCACGAGAATACACCAAATGAAGTGACTCCAAGACTCTCAAATTGTAACAACAATCTTCACATAGACAGATTCCATTTCCTAATCTTGTTTCATTTTCGCAATAAGACTTTGATGCCATTTACATATATACTTGTTAATTTCAAGATGGGATTTCGAGTCAAGTAGTAGACAGTTTGTCTCATCTACACCCAATAGGCAGAAGGCCAATTTCGTCATTTGACACAACCTCCGGCTGATTGAGGCCAATTTAGGGTTATCCTTAAATGCGATTATGAGCTATAAATATAAAGACCATTACCAAAGATAAAAACTGTTGAGGATTTATTAAATGTTTAAACCAAAGCAACAAAAAAAGATAAAGGCCGATTCTTCTACTCCGATAAACAAAACGAAAAACTTTTATTGACTCACCATTTACCAACGCATATAGGCAACGAAACAGACGGAGACAATCAAACAGATAAAACCAAGCAACAGTTGTACGTCGGAGTCTCGTCTTATCATCCGCATCCTTCCCAAAGCCACCCGAGAAAAAACGATTCTTATGAATCTTATCATCACAATAACAGAGCACAAATGGGCGTAGAGGTTAAACTCAGACGCCAAAGACAAAACCCAGCTTGGATCTGACGAACGATGGTCCAAACCAGCTTGGCGTTTCGATATTCCGGTGACAATCTCCAACGAGACTGCTGCGAAAAACCGATTGGTTAGTCGGCGAACCTCATCTTCACGAACTTCATCAGCCATGGAGATTGAGAATCTTGCAGGAACAATGGAGATTTGGAAAAGGAGAAAGGAGAGAAACTGAATCCGTGGGGTTTTGGAGTGTGTTGAAGAAAGAGAGAGTGTGAGGTTTGTTTTTGTTTTTAACTTATTATGAGCATGAGGTTTAACTAACTTAACCATGGTTAAATTTTAACCACACACTATCGTTTGATAATAACCGTTTTCAGCTTAATAAATTTGATGACTGATCATGAGTGATGACGTGGACGAAGGTATGTATGTAGTCATTAACATTTAGTCAGTCATCATGAAATTTAATAGTATGATACTATTTTTCAATTTATTGATTTTTTTAAAATGAGAAAGAAAAATTAGCTGTAGATCACAAAAGGAGAGTATATATCGTAATATTTTTAAATGTTGATCTTTGATGAATTCTTTATCACTTTTTAAAAAATATTAACGTACTCTTGTAAAGTTAACAAGAATTCAATGAGGTGAACATTCACGTAAATAACGGTATGATTTGCTTCATCATACGACACGTGGAAAGATGAACATATCGGATGGCTTGTAAGCTATACGATTACTTTGTCTTGATCTATAAAGTATGTAAGACTTGAAAAACCAACTCGATTTTACGCTCTTGAGTTTCTTAAGCTTAGCAAATTACACAAACCGTTTTAATTGATACTGATTTACCTTTAATACGGCTTACATAAATTGTTTTATATTTCTTTGTCTTTGTCTACATGAAGTTATTCTAAATCAAGTTATCAACATCTATATCACCAATGTTTATATAAATTAAGGTTCCGAACTTCCAATCAAAGAAACAACACTAGTTCAGTAGTAGTCTATTTATGACAAGAGACTAAAACAACACAAATTCAAAAGATTGAATGAAAATATTGTTGATGCATAAAATTATATAATTATATAAATTATGACTGATAGTTCTCATCCAACGATCTCCGCCATGAGAATTAAGAGAGATTTAACAGAAGAAACAGTCCTTCAATGAGGTAGAAGAAACCAGAAAGCAATGAAGAAAAGGACTCAGCCTTACAACCGCTACACAGTTAACAGAAAGCCACATGCAAAGAAGAGCGACCATCACAAGTTTCAAGCAGATTCTTGAGTGCTTCCCGACTTGAACTAACGCTGCCGCGAGAGCAAACGCAAACGCTAGATTACAGAACAACCAGAAACTCTTTGTTGCTACTTGTATGACGACTCGAAACTCAGCTTCTCTTGTTCCTGGTTTTGGATTTGTTGCGTTGAGAAGCAGGAGATCAGTTGGTGGTATGAGAATTGGTCTAAGAGTGGTGAACATGATGAATGTCGCAATCATCATAATGGTAGATGCTGGAGGATTGTAACGATCACCATTCATTTCTAACGTAGAACAAATTTTGAGGAAATAAGGAATGGAATATTTGAGAAGAAAACTTGATAATTTTATAGTGTTTTAAGAAGTTTATGTGCTCGACTTTGGCGTAATAGGTTTCTAACGTAGGATTTGACTTTACATAGTCTATAGCCTATACAAGTTCTATGTTGGTGTTTAAACAGGGTGTTTCTATCAATGCCACATGTGTTTATTGAAATTATAGTTACATATTTAGTTTACTTCTGGTTTCCGACTAACATTTTATTTCTAAAAATGCAGTTTTAATCCCAAAAGGAAAATGCCAAAGACTAATTTTGAAACAAAATTGTACGTTCTAAATTCAGTATTATCACAAAATATCAGATCTTTCAATTTTAGGATATTATCAGAAAATCAGTGTATAGATAGATACTAAATGGCCGATTAATCTACATTTTAATATAAATAAAATCGTTGAAGAAATGGTGGAATAATGTGAAGCGCGCTCAATTAGAAAATTAAAACATATTTTATGAAAGTTAAACCATGTTTTTCTCGTAACATATTTTTGTTTTTGTTTTTAAAAATTCGTATCAAAATATAGATAATGGAGACTGAAAAAAAAAGGGAAGAAATTTATCTCGTCTTTCTAATAGTTTCATACATGCCTGGGTTACTCTGAGACGAGTACATGAACAAAAAACAGGGATGGGAACGGAGACGGAAAACAACAATACTAAAAATTTATGGATACGGGTACAGTAAAGATACGTCAATAAATATATAAGAAAAAGTACGTGTTAATAAAAATACAAGAAAATTACATCATAAATCTCAATACAAAAGAATACATCCAGTCAATATAATAATAAAAATAGAGTTATTTTGACGTTAAAAATAGAGCTTGGATTACAAAGAAAGATGTATTAGAGTTAGACAAACATACGGTGATCAGAATAACATAATTTGAAGAGACAAACCTTGTTGACTTGTAAGAATCGAGACTATCTAAAGAGGTGAATGTCAATTATATATGAGATGTATTATAAATTTGAAATCTTATTTCATATAAGTTTTTTCTTTTATACATTTGTTTATATTTTTTCTTAGAAAAATAATAATTAATATACATAACAAACAATTTGGAAACACTAATTTTTATTCTAATTCGTTTCGGAAATGTCTCCAAATTCGAAAAATCCCGTCTCTATTAACTGTCGATGTCTCCAACATGTTAGGGACATTTCGATGTTGTCCCCGAGTCATACCCGTCTCCGGAATATTTTCGGTACGAAAAACATTACTTCATAGATACATGCACAATCGAGTCTCCCTTTTGAGTATGTACATTCTTTACGGGCAAAATTATATCATGAATATATAACTTTCGATTTTCTTCATATTTATAGCCATTCTCCCCAGATTTGTTACTATTATTTGCAATTTCCCATAAAAAAAATAACACATTTGATTGTGAAAAACAGAGGACGTCTAGTTAATCTCTCAGTTGCACTCAGTTCCTTTCAATCTTTCAATTGCTTGGATAGCTTTCAATAACGATTACATTCTAAAAATAAGATTTATCAATGTTTCATTTTCATATATGAAGGATATAAATAAGCAAAAACATGTGTAGAAACCAAATAAGCAAAAAGAAATTAAGAAACAATTAAAATGACATGGTTCGTGGAGAAAACAGAGGATTCTCGTCACAAGAATCACTGGACTAGTCCGGAGGAACAATACAAGACATATCAAGCAAGACTGCGAGACGAGAACGGGGATCAGAAATCTTCCGGCGACTTTGTATCCTCTCCAAGTAATCAGGATGCGAAACCGGAACCATCACGATACGTACCATTCCTCTTATGCCACAAGCAAACACTAAGTTGCTCAACTTCCATCCCCAATAGACCGCCACGTGTCCGGTCGTCGTCTTCGTTCCCGGATTTAGCATGAACTTAACGATGAGCAAGACCCAAGTTACTACCGCAACGATAACAGCATATCTGATTCTTCGATGTCGCTCTTCTTGTGCTTGATAGATACTATCCATCTTCTGGAGTAAACGAAGATTGAAGCAGTGAAATGATAAGCTAGAATCTGATTCGACTCGAGCAAAGGAGAAGATACGGTTTGGAGTTATGAGAAGAGGGTTTTATAGTGTGGATTTTATCTAACCTAAATTCCTAACCATGGTTTAAGACTTAAGAATAACAGTTTCCTAAGTGATTAAGTTTAGACAAGTTTCAAAAAAAAAAAAAGTTTAGACAAGTTTCTCAGCTTATGGTGATGACCTCTTTGCTGAACGTTATTATTAGGGATGTCAAACTGAGCTATCTCGTTTAGCTCAGCTCAGCTTATGATGAGTTAGAGTATTGCACGGTTCATCTCATTTATTATACGAGTTTAAGAACATTAGTTCGAACTCAAATAATCTAGATTGTGATCTAAATGAGTTAGCTCGTGAGCTAATACAAAATAAATGTACAAATAAAATAATTAAAAATTAAACTATTATAAAATCCAAAATTAATTTTAAATGTCAAATATTAAAAAAAAATCTAAATAATATTGTTATCGAATGCTAATCCAATACCACATACGCTAAGACAATGGCAATTAGCATAGATAATTAACAAGTGAATAAAAGTATATTACTATTCTTGTCGACTGTTAAACCAAATAACCAAGATCGAGTACATAGCAGAGACTCGACGTATTTAGGAAGAAGACGACTTCAATATTTGTTTAAGGGAATTTTATTGTAGTTAAAAAGGAACGAAAATATATATTTTAGTTGGTAAATCTAAAATATATTTACAACATATCAATATATTATTTTAAATCGTTAAAAAAATAATTTGTTCGTGAGCTAACTCACGACTCATCTAAGCTGGTTCGCATAACTCGTCAACTCATTTAAGTTCGATAACTTAATTTGTTTATTAAATGAGCCTAAAAATATAGCTCGGACTCGTCAAAATTTGAGATGAGCTAAGCCAACTCATGAGCTAATGACTCGTATGACACCCCTAGTTATTACGACTCCTTTTATTTGAAATACCGGTTTATTTATACGTTTCATTAGGTCCATGTGATTTCTGGTTTAAAAGACTGGTTTAAACATTTCATTAGTCGTTGATCCGGTTTAGAAGACTAGAAACCGATATGTCAACTATGTAGATTTAATTCTCTCCTCTGTAAGATTCCCCTTTTACTAAACGAAACTTGGAGTGGTTGCTTCATCGGACGGCTTATAAGGACTACTAAGTTTCATTTTTACCCCCCTTGATTTCTTAATTTTGTTATGATCAATGTTCTAAAATGCGCTAAGTGTTTACTAGAAAACTAAAGAATACCTAACGCCAAACCGTATACGCAGAAGTATATATACATGTAAAGATGTATATATATATATACAATGAATAAAACCTGAATATATTTTATATTTATAAATGAGAAAGTAGTGTCAAATATTAAATTTAATAGTATGTAAAAAACATTCTTTATATATTAATTGGGAAGGGATTTGTGAGAAAATGCTTATGTGTCATCTCCACATTCACTCTTCCAAATAAAATATGACATGGCTAGAAAGAATTATGACATGGCAAGAGACTAATTATTTCTTACCTTTTAAAATTTTAATTGTCATGAAAAAATCTTTACAAATATTTATTTATGGAATTTTTTAAAAAAATAAGGATCAATTTTAACTTAAAAAAATTTAAATGAACATTTGGCCACCAAAAAAAAAGATCAAAAGATAAATTATTATTGTGATTATTAATTGAAATGAAAAATTAAGATTTCCAAATTCAACTATCGAATGTCATTGTCCCTTATTACATTGCTAATCAATTAATAATTTGTGATAAAGTTACACTAATAATAATAAACACACTTGATAATTTAAAATAATTGAGTTATATTCACACAATATTTTTTTCCGTATTCTCTTTAAAAAATATTAACCTATCATTAATCAACACCATTAAGTCTTTTCATCATAAAATAAAATAGTTCAAATTCAGGAAAAGAAAAAATATTATAATCAAATTGTTTTTCAAGAAAAAATAATATTATGAAAAATTTAAATTACAAAAAAAAAATTATTCTTATACGTTGATAACGTTCCTTAAAATAATGTCATCTATATACGCTTCATCCATAATTCACAAGACTAATAAAAATAACATTTGTTTTTCTCGAAATTTAGTCTTTATCAAACAAAAATATTAATAAATACAAAATTAATTATAATTTGATTTTAATTAATAAATCACAAATAGATTATATATATATATATAATCGTGATTTTAAAAAACAAGAAGATAATGAGATATTGATTAAGATATTTTTTAAAAAAATATTTGGAAATAGGTAAACTATATTTAACAAAAATATACTAAAGTATTGCATATATTCGTGTTATTGTACGAGGTGAGACATTAGAAATTATAAATAATATTAGTTGATCAAAAATTTCTCTTAACATAATTTATATATTATATATACATGTTTGGGGTGACGTTTGTCAAAACTATATTTCTATCCTCATCTTTATTTTTAAGATCTTATACACGTAAACATATTTTTTGAACCAAACTTCTTTTTTTTTAATTTATTTTCTATTTTATTGTTGCTTGTTTATTTTTAGAAATTAGTAAAACAATTATTTTCATATTTATATTCTATCTTCATATTTATGAATTTAATAAAAAATGCGTAATGACTTCATCTTTCAATTTTTTGAATGTTGTCTTCAACATTTAAAAAAGATTGAAAATAATTGTTTTACCAATTTTTTCATCCTAATTAAAAATTTACTCCAAATCGTGCTCAGTTTAATTATTTTTGTTTTGTTTTTTTTTCAGAAAAAAGAAATTAAAAATAGTGGAAGAACACGTGTTACATAAAATATAACACATAGAAAGAAATTTATTTAGTAAATTAAGAGGTAGAAGATGAATATCTAAGAGGACTACAATTTTAATCGAACATCATTGGTAATGTTTAACCATGAAACGAAGTTTTTCTAATCACTTTGATATTTAGGAAATTAGAAAATATTTCATCCGCGTATTACGCGGAGAATCACATAGTGTACATTTAAATACACACATAATCTCAAAATATAATTTTTTTTAAAAACATAGTCTTATAAAATATGTAAAAATAGATAAATATATAATGTCTAAACTTATTATTAAAATAAATTTAACTAATAGGTTTAATCTTTAGAGGCTAAAAATTAATTTTGTTTATGATAAACAGTTTTTGTTTACACATAACAAAATTTTCTATGATTTTTATTTTTATTTTATATGGCCGCATAAACGTCCGCCTAGATCGCGTAAACATTCACCTAAACAACCGTATTTTTTAAAAATGCATAAACTACCGAATAACATTGAATCGGGACACTCGACATCCACATAGCGTTCACTGGTTTGATTTAGAGTCTCAAAACTGTCACTTTTATGAGCATAAATCCAGACAAATCTAGATCTAAAGTTGTTTGAGTCAAAACTGAAAATTAGCACCATTCTCGGAATCCACTACCTACGTATCTCCGAGAGTTTTGCTCGGAATCCACTAAAAATCAGAATATGGTTTACAAGAAAGTTGCAAGTGACCGTCTAAAACCCTTCATTAGTTAAAGACTCACTACGTACTACTTCATGTATCGCACACCGAAAGCTATCCCTAAAGCTTATGCCTTTACAAGTTTTCTTTCACCCATTATTTTGATCTCATCACTTGTGCTGCTTAACTCTCTCTCACGGATCTTGTACACACTTCAAATCGCTAAAAGTAGCTCATTTTGTTTTTGCGGTTTTGGACAGACAAAACCTTAAGCTTTGTGACAAATGCAAGAAGACAAAAATGAACTTCTTTTGCCAACAATTGCACCAATGCAAAGACTCTTCCTTGTGATCCCAAAAGCTTCTAACTCAACCCAAGTTAAATTTACTTTTAACTAGAGTTTGCACTTTGTACTTGTTTATCATTGATTAAACTCTCATCAAGTTTTCATCTTCACAAGCTTACTAAATTTACACTAAACATTTAGAAACTTAATTTAAATGATATTCTTCATTGAACCATAAACTCTAAAAAAGAGTCTAACAAACACTAAAGTTGCCACAACTGATAGACAAACCAACACAATAACCGGAAATTAAACTTGAACTAGTAACAGCAAACATAAAGGTTTACAACGACAAGAACTAACACCACCGCGAGAGCAGAAACGAGGTCAAGGTAGTTCAACGGCCAGAAACACCGAGCTGCTCTCTTTATGACTCGAAACGTCATCGGAATCATCCCCGGGGCTGCATATGAGAATTGAAAGGCTTGCACAAGTTTCTATTAAGGTTATTGAATTGTGTTTCGAATTCTTTGGTCAAAGACTTCAATTGACCTTTTGTAATACTCACTGGAATATTTACCCATAAACTTAAATTAATTTTTCAAAAGTATTGAAACTCAAGTTTGAGATTCAACACTTTTCCTCAAAGACGAAACAAATAGAAATGTTTGATAAGAAGATATATAAATATTCTATCCAAACACATGTTTAATTTGAATAGATATGCATAGAAAACCATGAAATTTTCATCTTCACTTATACTGACCATACGGGTCAAAAACCGACATTCCACTGATAGATGATGACGACCCACCACTACCACCAGCTCCATCCTGACTCGACCCGTTCTGGTAGTACCGACCACCACTACCGGATCCTCCATCCTGACCCGGCCCATTTTGGAAGTAACGACCACCACCTCCCATAACCATAGGTTGATCCAATATACCATAACCATAAGGACCCGGAGGTGGGGCATGAGTTGGTCCGTGAAACCCAATACCATTTCCACCAAAGGCCGGTTTAAACGACTCACCTCTAAGTGAACAACCACGATCGGTCTCGAACTCACGGTACCGGTTAATGAACACGTTGAGCGGTCCAACGTAATCTTCGAACCCAAGCTTACCCATAGCCCAAAGGATATCTTCAGCAGTTATGGTCTTACGTTGCTCACGTTGGCAACGCTCGTTGGCTTCACCGGTCACGAAGCTGATGTACTCAGAGACACATTCTTGAATCGTTTCTTTGGCGTCGTCGGAGATTTTGGCGTGCTGCGGTAAATTTTTTCGCATGATCCTTATCACGTTTGCGATTGGCATGAATTGGTCTTGTTCACGAACCATACATGTTTGTGGCTGCACCACGATACTCCCGTTCTTGTCTGCGTCGTTGGTCACTGTTGCGTTCGGGTTATTGTGCTGGTCCAAATTCAATCCTGTTCATAGGAACCAAATCCATAGAGATAATACACAAATGAGCACGTAAAGATATATTAACTGAACTAGAAATGAAATGAACATTTTTGAATAGTAGAAAACAAGGACTATATGTGTTTAGTTACGAACCAATAAGATAAGAGATAAGTTAGTGGACCCCGTGAAGTATATACTGTTCAGATTCTTGCCGTTACATTTATTTATAATTGTAGAACGAAAAAAGTCAAAAGGATCTTTCCTCTTCCCGAAATGCTCAAATTTTGACGTTAGTATGAACGCGTATTCCCAACTTTTTTCATCAAATTTGTAGCTTGATTATTTCAACTTTTTTTACTAACTAAGCAAATGAATATTTATTTTACGAACAGGAAACAAAAAGGAGAAATACGGTGGTAACCAGAGTAAGTAATTTGTTTTTTTTTTTTTTTAAACATAGTAAGTAATTTGTTTGAATGAATTCTTTTGGTAACTAGAGAAAAAATTTCTGTTAAATATGTGAATTTTCAAGTGTATTTATTTTAATTTTTATATAAAGATGGACACACGATAATTTCATTTTGAAACGGACAAATAAAAGCTCAGCCATTACCGCGAAAACTAATAAAGAAAAGATCATACGGGTAATTTTGTTACTTTCTATTGACTCTAAACAAAACAAAAAGATTTTTGATTTTAAGCAAATCAGTACTACATGAAAACTATCCCACATTAAAAAAAAGAAAGTCCAAACCCAAATCTAATAAATATACAAAAACCAAATGGAACTCAAAACAATCCTTATGCATGCACCGGTATCTTCAATGAACACATAATAAAGACCATCCGCCACTAAAACTTGTTTGATAAATACCATACCATGAAAATATTTGAATAAAAGAACATCTTACATCAACCTCATGCATGCATGCATATATGTTCGATATAGTCTTCTTCTCCGTACCATTCGCAGACATTTTCAAAACATCTAATGCTTTTTCACGACAGAAAAATCTCTACTTCTTTGTTGAAAAGACACAAAAATCTTGAAAAAAAGTTTCTGATTTTCATGTATACTATATATAGGCCTAAATATATAGCCATTTATATTGATTACCAGGGTCGGATTTGGGTAGCTGATAGTGAGAGAAAGGAGCTCCACGTTCCATTGTTTCTCTGCCGTCTTTTTTTTTCTTCTTATAAAATAAATATTTGAGTGATTTGTTGCATGCAAAGAGAGGTTGATGGTTAAGTGGTTTTATAGAGAGATGATACAAATGTCGAATGAGGCGGTTCTTACGAGGTTTTATCTCCTTCTCTCCCATTGGCTCATTTCATTGGCTACGAGCCAGTCAAACTATCCCCACTGCTCTTCTATCATTGGTCCTTTTTATTTCACTTATTATCATAGTTAATCTAAGTATTCTGTTTAGAAAGAAAAGAGGAAGATTATAAGGCTCTCTCTGTTTGTTTATAATTCAATGTTGTTAACATTTTCTATAATACATTCTGAATCAAAAAAAGTACTAGAGCTATGGTAATCGAAGCGGAGAAATATTTACATGGCGATTTTGTATTTATATATTTTAATAATTTTACGTTTCGTTTTAAATTTATTGTATTATATTAATTAATTTGAAAAATATTATGGAAATGGTAATTTTTATTTCCTTTTTAAAATCTTCCGTTACGATTTTTTTTGACCTGAAAATTTTGTTTGCAATCTATTTTTATTAAAAGGTTTAGTGTATATTTATATTTGAATAAAATTTCAAAGTATTGTAAGGAAGAGTTACGAAAGTTGAAGATAATGGTGTTTACATGCATTTACAATTGAATTTTGCTTCAAATATAATGCATACTTAACTAAGAATATATAGAACCAACACCACAATGATCCAATGGCGGAGGAAGATTTACACGGCATTATCTAGTTATGATTTCTAAGAAAGAAAAAATTACATTTTAATTTAGGTTCACTGTAGCTATTTTTAAATCTATTATTATCTTAATTGGTGTTGTTCAAATTATTGGTTTTTATGTATTTTTTAGTATCAGAAAGATTAGACCCAAAGCCCATCCAAATGAAAGATTTTTTTTTTTTCCTCATTCCAAAAGAAAATATTTAATGGTGGAATCCCTTTTAATCCAGTGATTTGACAGTTTGAATCTCGGAGAATACAAATTAATAGAGACAAATTTTACCAGAGATTTTCAGCGTAGGGCAAGGAGAGTTGTTCAGAGTGGTCCTGCATGTTAAGTATAAAATTGTCCGTTGTATAATCGTCCGTGTAACTAATCTCATAATTTGTAATAATTCATAAATCCAGACCATTAAAAAAAAGATTTAATGATATTTATACAAAAGATGGAATTATATACCAACAAAACCAAAAACCAAAAAGAAATATAAACCGAAGGAACCTTACACATAGTTTTTTTTTTTTTTTTTTGAATTACCAGGAGGTTCTGGGCCGTACCCCGTAATTCTCTAGACCCGAAACCACAACAACATGTATTATTAGTTTTGTCCTAAATGTCACTCGATCCAACGACTTCTAGACTTTACCTAAGATCTTTACTAGTTGAGACCTTACACATAGCTTTGAATGCTCTCAATTTCAAATAATCCCTTAAGCCACGATGGAACTCTTATTTGTTATACTCTGAGCAATGAAAGTACACCTTTGTTAGGTTTCACTCTCTCTACTTCCGGTCTCCAATCTTTAACCTTTGTAGTGCCATCATCATAACCAAAACTTGAAACTTGAGAGCTGATAAGGATTTTGGTTTCAGTACTACCTCAATCAGATCCTTATCATGGGATGCAAAGCTCACTTTTTCTAACCTATGAAGTATCATGCTATCTATAGCCCACAAAAGATTTCAAAATTTAATATCTTCTCTACTTGATATGTTCACAAAAGCTCTCTTCTTGTGAATGAGGACTTTACCTTTTGACCAAGCATTCTCCACACTGCACTTGTACTAATTAGGTTTTAAGGGTTCCAAGGGTATACATTTCCTTATCCCATCTTCTCCTTGCTCTTGTGATGCAACAGCTCTCACACGCTCGACTAAGAACCAATTCGTCGTGTCCACACTTGTATTTTGTATTGTATCCATAACCCATAATCTTCTTCCCTCAAACACTAAAGAACTTATATTCTTCCAGATTGTCAATAAGATCTAAGGAATGCTTCTTCATATTTCATTAGGGACTCCAATTCTCCTTTATTGCAAGAATGTAACATAAATTTGAATAAACAAAACTCAATTCAAAATTTGTACTAGGCCAAGACACTATCTTCTAATTTTTTGTTTTGTTATTATTTGTCTTCCTATAAACGATTTCATGATTTTGTTCTCTATTGAATGTAACATGTATTTTTTAATATACATAATTTTCTTATATTTATGAAATTAGGTAATAAACAAATGATACTACAAAACTGTCTTGTGTGTTTACATTTTTTTTGTCACAAGTGTGTTTACATATATATAACACCAAAACACAAATGAGTTACAAAATATTAGTCACCAACTGGCCCGAATGAAATCCAGCTTCCCCACTATTTCTAGAGTTTCATTTCCGAGACACACTAGTCAAAAGAGCCCATTAGGAAGACTAGAAGAACCTAACAATCACAACAATTCAATATACGAAACAACTAGTATGCTTCATTAATCTACGAAATTAAAACAAAAAAAAGCTAAAATAAGTTTTAGGAACGGTTGTGAATTTATTTATTCATTATTTAAGTGATTTTACATCATTTATAGATTCGTTATTTAACGATTTTTTTTATATAAATAGATCTAGGCCCCATAAGAACATGACCCTTTCTACACTCAAAATCTTGGGATGTATTATTTTAAACAACGAATGAGTATGATCAGACCTTTTCGTATAGAAAATGTATTATTTTGAAGAAATCACCAAGACGTCTAATACAACAATGTTGAGCTGAAATTGATAATCGAAATGGATGATCAAAAGTTAAGTTTTCGTTGAATAAATCGTGAATTAATCCCCATAGAAAAATGACCGTGATTCAAACCTATACCACTGGATTTTGTCTTAAGGAGAAAAATATACACAAAATAAATTATATAAAATATTATAAACCTACATACAAACATGAGGTAGTACTTATTACAACGATGTGAAACATACAATTTTTTTATCAAAAAAGAAAAAAAAGAAACATACAATTTTAGTTTTCGTAATTTTACTTATCAACATAATATACCAAAGAACCTGGAGCAGTAGAAACTAGGTGCAGGTTTAACGATGTATTCCTCATGAGAGAATTGGTTTTCAGTGCAAATTTTTTTGCAAGCATTCTCACACAAAGGAATAGTTGCTTTTTTAGCAATTTTCATGCATTGATTAGGGATACAATGCTTGACACACTTATCCATCATATTCATCGCATACGAGACTTGAGTCGAAACCATCATCGTAAATAAAACTACAATCACCAAAATACTACTCTTTCCGTTCCTTGAAGATTGATGTTTTGACTTTTTTTCATACAAATTAAGGAATAATTAGTTATAAATTATGAATGCATTATTTTTTAATATTAAATATTTTTTAATATCTATTAACTAATAGTAATTCAGAATTTAAATACTTTTAATTAATGTTTTTTAAAGTTTGCAGAAAGTATTTTTTAATAATCTAAAACATCAATCTTTATGAAACAAAAAAAAAATTCAAAACATCAATTTTCATGGAATGGATGGAATACATATCTTTGTCATAGTTTGAGTCGCCATAATAAGTCAATTGAGATGAGCTTTCAAGTGTTTAAAATGTATTTAAGTTTTGTGTGGGTTTATATAGCAAACCATTTTGTAACAATATGATAAACGTTAGGTTGACCGTATGTGTTTAAACAGCGAAAGTAGTTTTATTCACTTTTAGAATTTCTTTTATTTTACAAGTCTATCGGTTTCTTGTTAACTTTTATTTTTCTATTGTTTATGGCCGTCCAAACAATAGCTAATATTTATACTCATACGGTTACGAAGGAGCAAAAAAGCAAAACGACATTTAGATATGGGATATGGTTTGGTCCTTCCAGCGATAATAGAAAAAAAATTATAAATAAAAAAATTAATCACGGATTTTAATCGCGGCGACACTCAAACAAATAAGTTTGTATACTAATTATTAATAGTAGTATCAAATAGGTGATAACACTGAAATAGTATTATATAATTTAAATTGTCAAAAGACACAATAGAAAATGAGGCTATTTTTTATTTCTTCTCATGAAATTAAATAAAACAATCAAAACTATATATTTTTTGTTATGGACAATTAAAAAAACAAAAAATAAAAATAAAAACAAAATGAAAATGTCGTACAAGTACTTCTCATACCTTAAAACAATCATATACACATTAGATACGCAACTGTTTTGTTTTACGATGTACAAGTACTTCTCATAGCTTAAAAATGAGACGAGTTGTTTATCGTATATTCGTCTAAACTATATTTTAGAACACTTATGCATCTATAATATGACACATAGAAAGAAAACAACTCGAGGGCATCTGTACTTTCCAACCTATTAGCATATTCTATTGCCGAGTTTGCAAAAGTCACTATAGTCCTCTAATGATTTAACCATCATGATAATTCTTTTCACTTTGATGCACCTTCTCTTGCAAACATATTTACGTTCGAACACATTCAAGCATTGGTTCACAATGCAATGTTCGATGCAAACGTCTACCATCGCCGAGTAAGATAGTTGTGTTGAGAACATCATCGTCCATTGTAGGGGTCATATTCCACCCCTGTGAGATCGATATAGCGACGAGATCAACTCCGCAATATCTTGACGAAATCACGACGAATCTACGGAGGCTCAGTCTGAATTTGGGCCCAAATTGACATTAAACCCATGAGCAAAATAGGTTTAATGGAATAATGGGCCTAAATTAGAATTATTGTTTAATGGGCCAAGCCCATTTTATTAACTGGCACACTTTAGGTATTCTACTATATATAGCTCTTCATTATCACCCAGAAAGGAGAGAACTCATTAGCAAAAAACTCTTGTAACAGCTCTCTTCACAGCTTAATAAAACCTCTCTTGAGATCTTTGCGTTTGGTTGCTTTACGTAGAACTTTACAAACCCTGAAGAATTACTTAGATCGTGATTGTGAGATTCTACCGCCACAATTTGGAGCCATCTAAGGGGACGTAAAGTTTCTTACTCAAAAAGCACCACCGCGCCCAAGAGAAGAAATGACTCTCGAAGGAGACAACAGCGACAACAGTCAGCAACAGATCGCAACAGATGGATCCGCGGCTAAGGATCTAGAGATAAACGCGAACAAGCCCAAGGACGTCACCAATCCTCAGACCAAAGAGAGCGCGCCCGACGGACACAACACTGCAGGGGACAAGACTGTAGCAAATCCGTCGCAGCTCGCGGCGGAGATCACGCAGATAAAGGGAATGTTTGAAGAAATCCTGAGGAAAACAAGGGAGCAGGACAACTTCAACAATACAATGAGGAACCGGATGGATTCTTTAACCGCGGCAAGCCACATTAAAACGACAAGGTTTACACCCCACGCCGTGGACCGTGTCGCCCCAATAGCGCTCAACTTCTCCACACCTTCGGAGGCCCAGCGGCTTCGTCGACGTCGTCCGATTGACCTCAACACCGAGCCGACTCCCGGAAGTGGTGGACGAGACATCAACAAGGGTAAAGCCATAGCTGGCGGCTCTGCATCGGCAGGAAACCCCACACAGCCTGGCAGTTTAGCATCGGCCGGGAAAACAGCAACACGTGGCGGTTCGGCATCAGCTAGCAAGCCTGCGCCAGAGGTTGATCTCGAGGATGAGGTCGAAAAGGATGACTCCGACGATCCCAATGAACCAGGACAAAAGTCTGCAAGACAAACCTATCATCCTGAAGACGAGCAATACGCCTTCGAGCTTGCTGAAGAGGAAGAACGCCTCCGCTGGGAGAGACAACAGATTGCCGAAGAGGAAGAACGTCTCCAACGGGGAATGCAGCGCGCCGCTGAAATCCGAAGAGGCGCACCACGGGTGCGGCAAGACGAACTGGAAGAGTTGCGCGCCTCTATGCGCCGAACCGACATGGACCTAAAGGCGATGCGCTCACAGATGCATCGAGCGATCAGCGCGGCGCCAGAAATTGATCGAGTACTTGAGGAAGCACAACGCACGCCGTTCACAGCCCGCATCTCTAAAGCAACGCTGTCTGACCCGGGAAAAATCAAGGTGCCGCCCTACGAGGGTACGTCTGATCCAACTGACCATATCACTGCCTTCACTATAGCAATAGGGCGAGCCAATTTCAGAGAAGATGAAATGGATATCGGTCAATGTCATCTGTTTGTGGAACATCTCAAAGGACCGGCTCTCCAATGGTTTTCGGGGCTTGAGAGCAACTCCATCGATAACTTCAACCAGCTGTCTGAAGCCTTTCTCAAGCAGTATGCAATATTCATAGAACGGAGAACTCTAGGCGCCGATCTGTGGACAATGACGCAGGGATCTACTGAGACTCTCCGCAATTTCATCGAACGATTCAAAACCGTCTTATCAAGAGTGAAAGGCATCGATGACTCATCCGCCCTTGAAGCTCTGAAGAAAGCGCTTTGGTACGAATCAGACTTTCGAAAGGAAATAATCGTGAACGAGCCAACAACTATCCAGGATGCTCTCCATCGTGCCACCAAGTTTGCAAGAAACGAAGAGGAGATGAAACTGTTGGCGGAAAAGCATGGAAAGACAAAACAGCCCAGCGCTCCTTCTCACAATCAGAATAGCCAAGGTAACAAGAAGAACAACCAAACGTCTGGATTCGTGGAGCACGAAGGAGGATTTAGAGGTGCGCATAATTATCAAGTGGATTCTCCCGGTTACGGCAGAGGACGGGGCCGAGGTCATGGAAGAGACACAATGAGCAATACATGGATCTCGGATCAAGACTCTTACGATGAATCGACTTACTGTGACTATCATCGCATCCACGGGCATTCAACTGTCGATTGCAGGACTCTCGGTCGAATGCTTGCCGCAAAGCTGGCGGCTGGCCAACTTAAAGGGGACTTCAACCTCAAAGACTTTGAGATGGAAACTAAGGACGAGGCAAACGGCGAACCCCCAAAACGTGGGAGGCGTAGTAGTGAGAGTCTACCTCCGGAAACCAGACGGCGAATACACTAAGTTACTTCCAACAATCAAACGAACTACGAAGCGACTTGATCCCCTAATAGGGTACGTAGGCAGCTCGTCTTCATATGGGTTCAGTTGCTCCCTCCTTCAAAAAGGGGGGGAATGGGTACGTATACTCGTATACTCCCATATTTATACACGACTTGCCGTTTAAAAAAATGTCAAAAGCCAAGTTTTTACTTGCAAATTTATCAAAACCCAAGTTTTTACTTGCAAATTTATCAAAAGCCAAGTTTTTACTTGCAAATTATCGAAAGCCAAGTTTTTACTTGCAAATTTATCAAAGGCCAAGTTTTTACTTGCAAATTTATCAAAAGCCAAGTTTTTACTTGCAAATTATCGAAAGCCAAGTTTCTACTTGCAAACTTATCAAAACCCAAGTGTTTACTTGCTCACTCACTCAAAGTCTTTAACAGACTACTTCTCTTTATCATCTTGTCGCCGTTGGCCACAGTGACGAACTCTTTACATCCCCCAGTGGATAAAGCGCGCTATATAAATTCAGTGTTCATTGCTGGAGCGGTGTTGTTCACGGGAACATATCCGTAAACCAGAATGTTCAACTCAGAAACCCAGCACACAACAAATCGCTGGTATAAATTCAGTGTTCATTGCTGGAGCGGTGTTGTTCACGGGAACATATCCGTAAACCAGAATGTTCAATTCAGAAACCCAGTTCTCCCGCGGACGCGCGGACACAACAAATCACTGGTCAAAATCTTGTGTTCATTGCTGGAGCGAATTTGTTCACGGGAACATATTCGTAAACCAGAATGTTCATCTAAAAAACCCAACAACTTTGTTGGTCATTACGCAATAACATGTTCATCTTCAGAACGGGCGCGTCGACGCAAACTCACCTTGAACCAAAACGACCATTCCAACTCAAATCAATGTCTCAAATAATGCAAGGCAAAAATGACGCTGAACAAAAGGACAAACATCATAAGCTGAATCAAATACTAAGTCTGAAATCTAACTAAAGCGCGATCTCGTCAACGTCGTCGACAACGTCATCGACAATCTCAATGGTTTGTTCAGAAGAAATCGCCGGCGGGGAGTTTTACAAATTATCATCGCTTGACGAATCAAAAGAACTCGAATCCGAGTCAGCCTCCTCTTCAACGACACCAGCGTTCGTCTCCACAACTCGATCATCAGTCATGCCAACAGGAAAGTCCTTAAGGATCCCTTCAAGCTCACGCACATGCTTAGCAAATACCTCATCCGCGAGCGATAGGTTTGCCTCTTGCTTCCCAAGATCAACGAGCTCTTCACCAAGGGACGATCTTTGGCGCCAGTTCACGCTTTGCTTCATCAACAGCTCGCTGCATAGCTGCATCATAAAGATGGGCTTCGTCAAAGTCGATGTTCGCAGGACCTTGTCGTAATTCACCTTGTGATGTCGTCGTCTTCTCCACTTCGATGCGCAAGCTTCCCTTGGTCGTTGTCCATCTTGTCAAAATCAGGGACCTTATCGCTGTTCACCACGCGATGCCGACGATGTCTCCACCTTGCGATGTGGGATTTCTTCGGTCGTTGTCCACTTCGTCAAAATCACAGACCTTGTCGCTGTTCACCTCGCGATACCGACGACGTCTCCACCTGGCGATGTGGGTTTTCCTCTCCTTGTCCACTTCCTCAAAATCAGGGATCTTATCGCGGTTCGCCTCGCGACGCCGATGTCTTCTCCACCTCGCAATCCATGCTCCTTCACTTAGTTAGTTCGAAGCACCATCTTTCTCACCCGATCGAATCTCGCCTCACACGCCCATTATGTGATGTCGTCGTCTTCTCGTCGTCACGGTGTAAGCCTATCCACTTCACCAGACTGGGTCTTCACAAGACCCCGTTAGCACATACCTTTTAGCTGCGTGAAAACCTTGTCGCAAAGGCCTCGCCATCAACGAACGCCACCTAGCCGGAAAAACTGCAATCTCATTGCGAACTTCATCTATCGCAATTAGAGCATTGGAATAGACCGGCCTCGTCAAACTGACGGAGTAGGATTCTGTAGAAAGAACCATTCTCCTTCCAAGAAGGAAGGGGTCAGCGACCATCTCCCCGGAATCGTCTAAGTTAGAAATTGTCGCAGCGGTGTCCTTCGCGCGCGAGCCGTCAAGCTGCGAATCCATGGAATCAGAGACCATCCTTCTAACTTTACCTCTCCGCTATGCCAAATGTCAACGATTCGAGTCAGTTTCACTTCACAAAGCCGGCCTTCGCTACCAAGTCATTGAGTCGCCGAGTCAAAAAAAAAAAAAAAAAAAAAAAAAAAATATCAATCGGCCGAGTCGACTCAGTGGGTCAACTCGACCGAGTCAACTCAGTGAGTCAACTCGGCCGAGTCGACTCACTGAGTCAACTCGTCAGCTCTCGAAGCCGGGTTTCAGCCGCCGATCTCGCCTCGCCTCGCCATCAAAGAACGTCCCCTCGCCTCGGCTTGCTCGTTGATAAGCAAGCCGGAGGCGGATCTCTCTCCTCGCCGCGGATCTCTCTCTCCTTGTCGTTTTCTCTCTCTCACCTCGCGAGGTGGTCGGAGCTCGTCGGAACCACGATCTTCACCTCCGCCGTCGACGCGAACCCCTACTGCTGCTGCTGGTCCAGAAGATCAACTCGCCGTCGACGCAAACCTCTCCTCGTTGGACAAGACACGAGCCACGAACCGACGACGATGGCGATGACGACGAGCGACGACGACGGTGCTGGCTGTTGTCAGGTGCTGCGACGACAACAGATGGGCCAGAGACAGACGGTGGCGGAGGAGAGAGAGGCGGCGGCTCCATCGAAGATCGGCGGCGGCCACACATAAAAATCACAAAAAAAAAACAAAAACCAAAAGACAAATAATAATAAAATAAGGAGCAGATGTGATTTTTACCTTTTGCTTTGCTGAGGGAAAGTGATTTGGTAGAAAATAATGTCCTGGTAGCAGGCCTATTTATATTGGGAGGATTTCCTAAAATCATTAGGTTTTTGTAAACATCCTAAAAATTTTCCAGCAGGCCTCAAAGCCCATCAACGCATCAAGATCATCAACTTCCTCAGTCTCCTGAGACAATAAAAAAAGAAATAAGCCCAGAACAACACGCAGACATCGGCTCCACACGGAATAACAAGAACTTCCCGAGTTCGATGACAAGACATCCACGCCTGGCAATTTCGCAATCCAACATATCGATCTCAGACTTCAGAAACTTTTACCTTGGCATCATCATAACTCGATACTACCAAGCTGGGGGGCTAACTATAGGGGTCATATTCCACCCCTGTGAGATCGATATAGCGACGAGATCAACTTCGCAATATCTTGACGAAATCACGACGAATCTACGGAGGCTCAGTCTGAATTTGGGCCCAAATTGACATTAAACCCATGAGCAAAATAGGTTTAATGGAATAATGGGCCTAAATTAGAATTATTGTTTAATGGGCCAAGCCCATTTTATTAACTGGCCCACTTTAGGTATTCTACTATATATAGCTCTTCATTATCACCCAGAAAGGAGAGAACTCA
Organism: Arabis hirsuta; assembly: GCA_964056655.1. NCBI lineage: Eukaryota > Viridiplantae > Streptophyta > Magnoliopsida > Brassicales > Brassicaceae > Arabis > Arabis hirsuta. The sequence goes on along the minus strand of OZ053305.1, from coordinate 20,133,573 downwards.
TTAGCAAAAAACTCTTGTAACAGCTCTCTTCACAGCTTAATAAAACCTCTCTTGAGATCTTTGCGTTTGGTTGCTTTACGTAGAACTTTACAAACCCTGAAGAATTACTTAGATCGTGATTGTGAGATTCTACCGCCACATCCATAAAGACGCAATCATTAAGAAATTGCTTACATTCTTCGTCACTCGAGCCTACACTTTCAGTTACCTTTATTTCTATTTTGTATTTACTTTGCAATCTCGTGTTTGTTGGATGATTTTATGATAAACTAAAAGTTATGATTGACCAAATTTTCAACCCAATAGGGTTAAACATGTAAATTTATAAATAGGCCTTATGAAAGTCATTAAATGGCCGAATAAGAATCAAATTTTGGTGGTATACGATTGTGATTTGGTGTCGTTGAAAACGCAGATCAGAATGAACAATCATCGGAGGCAGATCGACCTCCTCAGTCTCTGCCTTCGATAATCTTCGAAAAATGGCAACTGGTAGAAAAATTTCTTTCAAAGTCACTTTTGTTGGATAATTCCAACAATTGAAGAACAATTAATCTTAGGATGAGAAGATTCTAGGAGAATTAGAGAAATAGAAAATAGGAGTTACAAATAAGAAAATTATCTAATTATGGTTTGTAATCCTAATAGGTTAAGGAGTAGCTTAATCCTATAAATATGAAGCTCAATGGAGAGATGTTCCTTGAGACTTTGAGAGAGTTGATTTAGTTTTGAGTTGTAGTTTCTAAATCTAATAAAAGAAGTGAAGCTCTTTATAATTTCAAGTCCTTGAATTGGTATCAAAGCATCAAGGAAGAGACTCGATCAAGGCGTGTGTTGTCATTACGTAACCAAGTATGAGGGACGAGATAAAACAGACACCGCAGCGTTCGAAGGACATTGGAACTCCATCTATTCATTGTCCGATGCTAACCTTGACGAATTACACGGTTTGGGCGATGAGAATGAAAGTTACTCTTCGAGTAAGGGACGTATTGTGGGGGTCGGATTTCACCCCTATGAGATCGATATGGCGATGAGATCAACTCCACAACGTCTTGACGAAATCAAAGCAAGTCTACAAAGGCCCAGTCTGAATCTAGGCCCAAAATGATATTAAATCCATAAGCAAAATGGGCTTAATTGAATAATTGGCCTAAATTAGATATATTGCTTAATGGGCCAGGTCTATTAGCTGGCCCATTTACTTAGAAGTATTATATATAGTCCTTCATTATCACCCAAAAAGGGGATCAGAATTCATTAGCAAAAACTCTTGTAACAGCTTTCTTCACAGCTTAATAAAACCTCTCTTGAGATCTTTGCGTTTGGTTGCTTTACGTAGAACTTTACAAACCCTGAAGAATTACTTAGATCGTGATTGTGAGATTCTACCGCCACACGTATGGGATACAATAGATCATGGATCAAAGGATCAAAAGAAGAATGATGTGGTGACATCACTATTGTTTCAATCTATTCCTGAGGCACTCATACTACAAGTTGGAGAGCAAAATTCAGCAAAGAAGTTGTGGGATGCAATAAAATCACGTCACCAGGGAGCAGAGCGGGTGAAAGAAGCTAGATTGCAAACATTAATGGCTGAACTAGATAAATTACAGATGAGAGATAATGATATGGTTGATGATTTTGTTGGTAAAATCTCAAGTATTGCAGCTCAGTCTTGTTCCCTCGGAGAAATCATCAATGAAACAAAACTTGTGAAGAAGTTTTTGACGGGTCTTCCCAGACACAAGTTCATACAAATCGTAGCATCTCTTGAACAAGTCTTGGATCTAAATCACACTGGATTTGAAGACATAGTTGGGAGGATAAAAGCGTATGAAGAGCGTGTAGGAGAAGGAAACCATTCTGATGATCAAGGGAAACACATGTTTTCTAATTCCACCAATAACCGTGGAGGTTACGGAACTTACCGAGGAGGAGCTAGAGGAAGTTTTAGAGGTGGAAACAGTCGTGGTGGTTATGGAAGAGGTAATCAAGGAAGTGTTGGCTCTGGTAGAGGCATGGGACGAGGAAGGTTCAAAGGCCAAAACAGAGGAGGAGAGAACACAAACCATAACCAGCAACAAACAAAAGATCTGTCCAAAGTAGTGTGTTGGAGATGTGACAAGCCTGGTCATTATGTTTCGAGATGTCCCGATAGAGCAACAGAACATCAAGAGACAAATCTAAACGAAACACAAGAAGCAGACGCACTATATGTACACGAAGTGGTGTTCTTGAATGAAGATAAAGTGTTTCCTAAGAGTTATAGTACCAATCAAGGTGAAGTAAGTGAAATTTGGTACTTAGACAATGGAGCTAGCAACCATATGACAGGGAACAAGGATTTCTTTTCAAGTTTGGATGAGAAAATCAAAGGGAAAGTGAAGATGGTTCATATGTTGATATTACTGGAAAGGGTTCGATAATCTTTGTAGGCAAGAATGGTGAGAAGAAAGCACTCAAAGATATCTACTATATACCTGATTTAAAACACAATATAATCAGCCTTGGACAAGCCACAAAGAATGGGTGTGAAGTGTATATGAAAGGAGATGTTCTTACACTAAGGGACCCTAATGGAAAATTGCTAGTACAAGTCATAAGATCATCAAATTGTCTTTATAAAACACCAATGGAAATTTGCTATCCTAAGTGTTTACAAGTTTTGGATGACAACATATAGACATGGCATGCTCGGCTAGGACATGTAAGTGTTGATGTTATAAATAACATGGTTAAGAAAGAGATGGTTGTAGGAATGCCGCAAGTGTTACACGAGAAGAACGTGTGTGATGCTTGTATAGCCGGGAAACAAACAAGAAACTCGTTTCCTGTCAAGACTACGTTCCGTGCAACTCAAGTTTTGGAACTAATCCATGGAGATTTATGTGGACCAATCTCACCACCAACACCATCGAACAACCGGTATGTTTTTGTCTTTATAGATGATTATTCAAGATACATGTGGACCATGTTATTAAAGGAGAAGAGTGAGACATTCGATCGGTTCAAAAGGTTTAAAGAATTTGTGGAGAATCAAACCGGACGAAAAATTAAAACCTTATGCACCGACAGAGGAGGAGAGTTTACATCAGCTGAGTTTAACTCGTTTTGCAAAGAGAACGGAGTTAATAGACATTTAACTGCACCGTATACACCCCAACAGAATGGTGTAGTTGAACGAAAAAATCGCGACTTTGATGGAGATGACAAGAAGTATAATAAAAGCCATGAAGATTCCGAATGACATGTGGGGAGAAGCTGTACGTCACTCAACCTATATCATCAATAGAGTTCCCACAAATGCTCTAATAGGTCAGACTCTGTATGAAAGTTTTATGTCCAAGAAGCCTAACATTAATCACTTAAGAGTTTTTGGTGTGTTGCTTATGCAAATAACACAAAACCACATCTTAAGAAGCTAGAAGATCGGTCAAGAAGTGTAATAAACCTTGGAACAGAACCAGGATCCAAAGCATACCGACTCTATGATCCAATCACGAGAAAGGTGATTGTAAGCAAAAACGTGATTTTTGATGAAAGAAAGGTTTGGAATTGGTTATCAACAACAACACAAACTAATGAATAACCAGGCATGTTCAGAGTATCTCATGGAGGTGTTATAGAAGATGGAGGTGAATATAGTAATACTCAAGACAACGATGATACCTATCACGAACCAGAAGCTTTTGAGAATGAGAATCAAAACGAAGAAGAAGAGGTGAATGATGATAATAATCATGGAGGAGCTGAATATCAACAAGTCGTGACTAGGTATGGTCGTGTAATCAATACACCAAAGTATCGTGAGAACTATATACTCCTAGCTGAACTAGAAGGTGAGAAACTTTTGCTAACAATTGATGGAGAGCCAGAGAATTATCTAGAAGCTATGAATCTACAAGAATGGATTGAAGCTATGACAGATGAGTTGGATTCAATTGTGAAGAACAATACATGGGAGCTTGTTGAAAAACCGAATGGAGTAAAACCCATAGGTTTGAAGTGGATTTACAAGATTAAGAAGAAAGCAGACAGCTCAATGAGTAAGTATTAAGCGAGACTTGTGGCAAAAGGCTATGTACAACAACAAGGTATAGATTTTGAAGAGGTGTTTGCGCCAGTAGCTCGAATCGAAACTATACGTTTTCTTATAGCACTTGCAGCAGCAGGAGGTTGGGAGATACATCATTTAGATGTTAAGACGGCTTTCTTAAATGGAGATCTCAATGAGGTAGTCTATGTAAGCCAACCTGAAGAATTTGTAAAGAAAGGAGAAGAAAATCGAGTTTACAAACTTTGTAAAGCTTTATACGGTCTACGACAAGCACCTAGAGCATGGAATGTAAAAATTGATCATGTCTTAAAGGAAATGAGCTTTAAGAGATGTGTGAATGAGCCGACTGTGTATCTAAAGAATGAAGAGAACGAACTTCTAATCGTGGCAATCTATGTTGATGACTTGTTTGTAACAGGAACATCATGGGAAATAATTGATCGGTTCAAGAGTGATATGTCGAGAGTATTTGAGATGTCGGATCTTGGTAAGTTGACATATTACCTTGGTGTAGAGGTAATTCAAAGAGCTAATGGAATTCAAATAAGGCAAGAAGGTTATGCTCAAGGAATCCTAGTTGATACCAAGATGGAATCGTGTAACTTGACTCATGTTCCAATGGAGTCAAACACAAAATTATCAAAGGCAGAGGAAGAACCGGAGATAAATGCCACCGAATATAGAAGAGTCATTGGTTGTCTAAGATATTTACTTCACACAAGACCTGATTTGGCATATTCCGTTGGAGTCTTAAGTCGATATATGCAAAGTCCGAGAGAGTGTCATGGACAAGCTCTGAAACATGTTCTTAGATATGTGAGAGGAACTACTAACTTGGGCCTATTTTTCAAAAGAGACAAGTCAAGGAAGATCATCGGGTATAGTGATAGTAGCCATAATATTGATTTAGATGATGGGAGGAGTACTTCAGGCCATGTTTTCTATCTTGGTTCATCACCGATCACATGGACGTCACAAAAACAACCCACTGTCACGTTGTCTTCTTGCGAAGCGGAGTTTATGGCAGCGACAGAAGCCGCAAAGCAAGCTATATGGCTTAAGGAATTGATGAAGGAGATTCTTTGTATAGACGAGAAGGTCATACTAAAGATCGACAACAAGTCGGCCATTACTCTTACCAAGAATCCGGTATTTCATGTAAGGAGTAAGCACATACTTTCTAAATACCACTTCATCCGAGAGTGTGTGGAGAATGAGCAAATTGAAGTGGAGCATGTTCCTGGCGTGGAGCAGAAGGCGGACATACTTACTAAGCCATTAGCTCGAATCAAGTTCAAAGAGATGAGGAGTTTAATGGGAGTTCAAGCAATAGAAGCTGCCAAAGTTCAAGTTGGAATTATGGGGGTGAATGTTGGATAATTCCAAGACTTGAAGAACAAGTAATCTTATGATGAGAAGATTCTAGGAGAATTAGAGAAATAGAATATAGGAGTTACAAATAAGGAAATTATCTAATTATGGTTTGTAATCCTAATAGGTTAAGGAGTAGTTTAATCCTATAAATATGAATCTCAATGGAGAGATGTTCGTTGAGACTTTGAGAGAGTTGATTTAGTTTTGAGTTGTAGTTTCTAAATCTAATAAAAGAATTGAAGTTGTTTATAATTTCAAATCCTTGAACTTTGACCTCTAATCCTAAGATTCTTTTCAAAGTGTAATGTGAATCGATTCTTCTTCTACATTTTCTGTCTCTTTCATAAAAAAATACATGTATTCACTTCTGATTGATAATTCTCTCGTTTCTAAATTGATTGGTGAAATTTTGTATATTTTTCAGTTTCAGCGTGCCGGAGGGGGCTCCGTTCACGGCGGTTCCTTTTAACCTCACACGACAAAAGAGACGACATACTAAATATGAATTGTCTAAGTCCAGTATTAAATACTAAATAGATGTACGACCTAATGACCATATCACGAATGGGAACTTCTATATTAAATATGATATGATGAGCCGCGTAGGCTGCATGGGAGCTTCGACATCATCTCCCTAATGGATATTTGACCAACCATGGATATAAATTATAGATACACTTCTATAGACTATATATGTATATTTCTAACGAATACAACTTGACCAAATCTCATTTACTTGTTTACAAATTCCCCGCGACAAAATATAATAAATAGAAAGATTTTTATCAGAGCTAAAAACGAATTCAAACACCCCATGTTCGAGAAAACCACAGAACCAAACCAAGATTTTTTTTGTTTGAATTAAAACTAGGAAAGAAGAAAGATTATGATGAATCTAGTTAATGAATAACCAACAGTATAAATGTATAATTACTATGAAATGGAACAGATATTCCCGTTAGGCTGATTTACCAGCTATAATATGGCAATTTGTTCTCTCATCAGAACAACTTAAGAAAACATCGTTACGTGAATAATTGAAAAACCTGATTCTACCTTAGTACACGATAATATTTTTATATTTTGCATTCGTTTACAAAATTAAAAGTATAGTTTTGGATCCCTAATTTGATGCTTCTCCACATCATTCAAGTTTAAAAAACAAAAATTCAAAGTTACAAAAAAGGATCAAAGAGTATAGTTTTCACCTGTTCAACCATATGTTTACTAATCTTCCTTTACAATTTTTTTGTACGAATCTTCCTTTACATTGATAACAATATTCTCATTATTTTGCGTGGTTGTTTATAATTTTATATCTTTAAATGGGAAAAAAAAGAAAAATTAATAAGAGATATTAAGCCAATAACCAAGAAAAAAATTATAACTTAATAAATAACCAAATCACCCATGATTTTGTGGTTGTGATTGTTCCATATAACCACTTTTGGTTAGATTTTGATTTTTTTTTTTGGGTTATTCACCAAATTCACCCAAGTAATAATATGGCATTTGGGATTTCAGTAGGTAGATAGAAGTTTGCTAATATCAGGTTGTAGGACGGCTACCTGATTCACCGGTCATCATCGCTCATTTGTCTTTTCTTTATTTCAGTTTCCCACTTGTTATATATTAGAGTTTTCCTACCAAAACTTCCAAATACACTATTCTCTTTAATATTTTAATATTAATAAATATGATATCTCACTGAAAATGAAAAATATCTCCAACTGAACCTTTAACCTTTATGTATGATATTTATAGTTTTAAGAAAATTAATATTCGTGGGGTTTATTTATACATTTAGATTCTTTCTGCGGCTAAAATCAAAATTTGATATTTTAGTGTCGCGCTAAATAAATACGTAGGTCTAGACACAGATCGGATATCCAGAAAAATGCAGTATTGATGATTTGATTTGTTTTTTATGGATATCTAATTTTTGATTTGCTTTGTTTCAAAAAAATTTGGATATTTGGGATGACGGATTTCATGATTTTTTGTGGATATTTGCAGATATTCGGATCTTCGCGGATATCTGTTTTAAACAAAAAAAATTTAAAACACCATAACCTTTTTCAAAAAAAAAGTTTCAATATAAAATTTAAATTAATTAATCAATAAATATATGAAATGAATCTAATTTTATTAAATAAATTGTTTAAAAAATAAAAAAAAATGAAAAATTAAAATGGTGAATATCTATCTATTTTATTATAAATATATTAGTCAAATATATTTAAACGTAAAAAAATGTATATATATACGTTATAAATCTACCATATTGTATATATATAAGAAATATACGGATTAGATCGGATATTCGAATTTTAAAAATTAGTACTTGTGATTTGTTTTAGTTTAGATGGATACTAAATTTATTATTTGCTTTGCTTTAATTTAAAACGGATATCCGAATTTTTCGGATCGAAACAAAACGTAATACCGAATCAGATCGAATTTAATGGATATTTTACGTAATTAATGATGATCATCGTCGCACGCGTACAAAAAGAGTTTGTTGTACGTGAGAACTACACGAATCTTTTGACGCCTGCTATGACATGTGGAGCGCTCATAAGTTTTAGTGACGTGGACACAATCTTGACCGCTCAACATTTTATCCCTTCCCATGTGGCACAGTCTATGTCGTAGATGCTTCGTTAACAACCAACATGATGGGCCGTGACAGCCCATTAGCATAAAGCATGGGTCCCACTTTGTTTGCCAGCTCAGCTTTATTGGTCCAACTGTAAAAGGAGCTGTTTGGCTTTACCTTCCCATTCCTACTCTTCGAGCTTCCAAAGTGTAGCCATGCATTTTAAAAAAATGATAGCAAGAATACGTTTGATTATATATATAGATATTAAATATATAAGATACAGCGAATCTGACATGCACGACGTATCATTTAACATATAACGGACAATTGCCGGTTATATGAACTATTGTTAGCCAATTGACTTTAAAAAAAAAAAATTATAGTCACGGTCGATCGACGCATTTATGGATCTAACATAAATGGATTTAACTAGTCCTCGGATTTTTATCCGAACCGAAATAACTGATCCGATCCGAACTGAGTTTTTGTTATTTCGGTTCATGTTTGATTGTTGGGAAGAATCCGTTCGGCAAGAATTTAAAATATTTCGGGTAATGGATAGTTCAGTTCGGTTAGTGATAACCGAATGGATAACCGAAGTTTTCTAAACATAAAAAAACTATTATATTACATATTTTTATCTCTTCTCTTCTCTCACCCATACGCATCCTGCCTCTTCACGAGTTCTCTCTTTTTCAGACCTAATTTTTCATCCATCATATCCGACCCAAATCTTCTTCACTCCAAGCTTAATCACTCTGTCGACCATAACTCTCCTCTTCTCGAAGCTCTACCTAGTATTCTCCGATCGATAAAGCAGCGGTTAGTTTCATGAATCTTTTACACTTTTGGATTCATTGTGATATTTGGATGTAATTTGAGGTTTCGAATTCGAATCTTGTTACAAATGACTCCAAAACTGCTTAGGTCTTGTAAAGATATCAACAAACTTTGTAATATCTTTGTCTCTACACATATCTCTACATACATATATATATATGATTAGAAAATTGGTTAAAGATTCACAGAGTTCAATTAAAAAGGTATAGAGATTCAAGGTAGAATATCAGTAGGTCTATTTTACGAAATTAACCATGATCATTGAAACAAATTTTTAGATGTCTTGCGAAGACAACTATGAAGAAATTTTTGAAGAAGAGGTTGAAGGAGAAGAAGAAGTTCAGAATGACGGTAATGATGTTGGTAAGAAAAGAAGAGAAACCAAGTTTTGGTCTGCCTCCAAAACCAAGAAAAAAAGTTGCTCATCGATCAACAGTCTGGCAATTTTTTATTCAAAGGGAAGATGATCTGAGTATATGTAATTGTCGGTATTTTGGTGTAGACATTGGTTGTGACACGACGAAAAGTGGCACAAGTCCAATGAGAAACCACATCCAAAGTTGTAAGTTGTACAAGGCTTATCTAGAGAGTGGGAGTCACAAAGTGTTGGCTAGTGATAGTAGCGGTGGAATGACAACTGTTGTTCAGTATGATAAGGATCTTTTTGTGTGAGATGATTGTTCTAAATGAACTGCCACTTTCGTTTGTTGAATCAGAGGGGTTAGAAGATTCTGTCATAACTTACTCCCCATGTACACAGTTCATTGTAGAAAAACAGCCACTCAAGACATTTTTGCAATGTTTACGAGAGAGAAAGCTGCTTTGAAGGAGCTGTTTAGTTCGGATAAGAAGTGAGTTCTCTTACAACAGATATATGGGTAGCTCCCTCTACCTCTTATAGTTACATGGTAGTAACAACTCACTAGATTGATGCAAATTGGACTTTACAGAAAGGATTTTTAGCTTTAAACCGATCACTGATCACAAAGGAAAAACCATTGCAACACATCTCATTAAATGTTTAGAAGAATGGGGAATTGAGAATGTCTTTACAGTGACAGTTGATAATGCTCAGGGTAATGATAAAGCTCTAAGGTTATTCAAGGATGCAATGAGACTAAAGGGAGCTACTGCACTAATTAAAGATGGTGCATTTCTTCATATGCGTTGTTGTGCTCATATCTTAAATTTGGTTATGAGAGATGGTCTAGCACATGTGAATGATAGCGCTGTTGCTATTCGAAATGCGGTGAAGTATGCGAGATCATCTTTTACAAAGTTGAAATCTTTTGAACTGCGTGTAGAGACAGGGAGGGTTTCTCGAGGTAGCTTGACTTTGGATTGTCTTACTCGCTGGAATTCTACCTATCTTATGCTCACTGCTGCACTTAAACAAAGGGTTGCATTTGAGAAGTTATTGGAGGAAGACAAATTGTATACTAACTACTTCCTTGAATTGGAAGAGAATGGACAGAAACGGGAAGGACCTCCAATTTCTACAAGTTGGGATGAGGTTCAAAGGCTGGTTAAGTTTCTTAAAATCTTTTTCAACTGCACCTTGGCTTTTTCAGCGTCTAAAACCGTAACATCGTCATTATGTTACAATGAGATTGTCACAGTTGAAAGAAATCTGATTCTGTTAAGCAACAACAGTGACGAACAATTAAGGATAGAAGCAACTAGTATGAGGATAAAGTTTGAAAAGTATTGGGATGGACTTATGAATATGAATCCACTTGTGATCATTGCAAGTGTGTTTGATCCAAAGAACAAAATGCAGTTTGCTTCCCTTTGCTTCGACAAGCTATATGGTAAAGAATCTATGGAAAGTGTTCATCTTAGAACATCTATTAAGAGTGTCATGAAACAGCTATATGAAGAGTATGTGTCGATGCTGAATAAGCCATCTCAAGGTGAGGTTGCTGGTACAAAAGGTGGTAATGGAGATTCAGATCAAGTAGCTGATTTGTTTGATTTATCCGATGATGATGGTTATGAGAGAATGGACTTGTACGCAGAAATAGATAATGAAAACGCAAATGAAGAAGCTAGTAGCGAGTTGGACATATATTTGATGGAGAAAGTTGTGCCACGAAGTAAAAACAGCTTGGGATTAGATTATGATGTTCTATCATGGTGGAAATGTAATAGTCCTAAGTATCCAATCTTATCCGAGCTAGCTAGAGACATCCTTGCCATTCAAGTATCTTCGGTTTGCTTCAGAGTCTGCTTTTAGTACGACTGGTTGGATTTTGGATCCTTTTAGAAGTTGTCTAACACCTTACATGGTTGAAGCTTTGATTTGCACACAGCAATGGTTAAGGAATACCATCCATACCGAAAAACTTGCTAACTTAGCGCAAATGATGGAAGAACTTGAATTTCATGACTCACTTGGTAATGTTTTATACATTTTTAATTTTGATTTTCGGCTCTCACATGGTAATATCTAATCGTCTTTTTTTTCCCTTGTGTAGAGCCTCACAAACTACCAGAAGGAGCTCATTGAGTTGATGTCACTTTGTTGCCTCAGAAATTGATATTTTCTTATGCTCTTTTGTTAAATCTATTTGGCTAAGGTTTGTGTAAGATTCAAGTTGCTTGAAAACTTTAATGTGGTTTCTAGCTATATGGTTGAATCTTGTGTTGTGTTTAGGTTGTTTTATCACTATATTTCTAGATATATGGTTGAATCTTGTGTTGTGTTTACACATAATAGTGAATAGTGATTCATTTTCAGTAAATCTAACGATCCAGACAGAGAAATAATGAGTTATTAAACTAATACTAATAATTTAACAAAACAGAACCAAATTATCTGAACTACCCAATTTATCCGAATTTTAAAACTAATTAACCGAAATTATCCGAATTTACCCCAATTTAGATTGAACATTTTCGGGTAGTTTCGGTTTGAAAACAAAATACCCGAACTAACCGATATCTGATCCAATCCGAATCGAAAAGTGTTTCAGTTATATTCGGTAGAATTGTTGCTATCCAAACTATCTGATTATCCAAAGTACCCGAACCGAATTATCCGAATTATCCGAAATCGCAGGCCTAGATTTAACCATGAATATTTTTCTTCCATTGGATTTTGATGTTTTTGATAACTTGTAAATGCATCCAAAACATTCAAAAATCCATTTATAATATCGTCCATACGTACGTGTACTAAATTAATTATGTATAGTTTGGAGATGTAAAATTAATAACTTTCTAGTTAACCAATATCGATCAATATATAGTACTTTCACAAATTATATATTATATATACATCATTAAATACGTAAAGTATTAGAATGAATTACTTATAATATGATCAAAAATTAGAAATGAAGAATATTTTTAGAATTATCCAATATTCTTAGAATTTCTCTAATCATATTACACTTTTCTTTAGAAATACTAGGTTTTATACCCATGCTACGCGTGAGTTTGTTTTATCGATGGATTTAATATAAATTTGTACTTGTTAATTTTTAAATTAGCAAACGTTATCATATACAGATGCAAAAGGTATAATGGTAAGAAAAATAAACAATCGTAGAAAAAGAAATAATTAATTTATAATAAATACTTGAAACAACCCGATTGATTTTTTTTTATATTAACATTGGACTCGAGTTAGTATTCCCATAAACACTAATTTTCAATATCCAATCAAGACAACAATCAACAACCAGCGGAAATCAACTCAACGATTAATTCAATCAAATAAAAAAACCAACAAGTTAACCAATTCCAATATCAATTCCAATAAAACGCATAACCAGACTCCAACATGAATCAATTTATCAACTCTAAGTTCACAACCAGCAACTTAGCAATTCAAACAATAACATAAAGCCACACAACCGAGACTCTAGATCATCTCCTCTTCCCGACCATGATTCCACGATCACACTTTGTCTTTACCTGCGTCACATGGTTAAAAGAGATGCGTGAATATTATTACAAATACTCAGTAAGACGATCGTCCCATCTACTTGGCTATACACACAAGCATAAGAAAATGATACAATACCAAACGAGCACACAATAATGCACAGCACAATAAACAGCACGAGAAACATGCTTCAACAGGCTGCGTCGATCGACACATATCGCCTGTGTCGATCAACACGACCCTTGCGTCGATCGACACACATCACCTGTGTCGAGCGACGCACGTCACATAATCGAGGAACGCGAGCCTATCCTCTAATGGTTCGTTTCCAGGATCCGACGTAACAATTTCCTGCACCCAAAACGTCAACAAACACACGAATAACATCTAAACCTCACAATCAATCATCACCACATCAATCCATCATCAATCAATCGCATTATAACATTTTCTTTACCCAGATAAGTCATGGTCATGCACTCACCTTAACCTATCAGTTGCCTCTGAACTCAACCTCTGGCAGCTCTCCTCTTACCTCAACCTTTGCTTGATGACCACTGCAAACCAAACCAGTCGGTTAATCCAAACCAAACAAGTCAGTTAACACAACCAACCAAACCAATCTGATTAACTAAACCGAACCCACCCAAACTGGTTAACCAAACCAATTGGAGTTTCCCCTAAACCAGATTAGGGTTTCTGAAAACAGAAACAACACGCTGACTTTGAAAGCAACTGAGAACGAAACATATCTTAGAATCAAGATCGGAAACATGATCTGGAATCTTGAGAACGAGACCTTTCCAATGCTATGCAGATCGCCTCCTACCTTCTTCTGGTACGACGGGAAAACACTCACAAATCGCAGATCTAATTCTGCACGAACTTCTCTCGGGAAAACAACATTAACACTCAGAATACTAATCCAATTGATAAACCGATTTCGCCCAAAGCTAGATATGAGAGTGGAGAACTTACCCCAAAACCCTAGGTTCTCTTAACCAAAACCAGCCAAACCGAACAATTAAAACCAAATCCATTAGTTCTCTTGCGTCGATCGACGTACGACCAAAATTCTCAAAAATTGGTTCGCGTTCGTTACAATTCTCCCCCACTAACATAGATTCGAGCTAATCATGCAACGCCGTCACACTACGGTCAACACACCTGACCCCACCTAGCCAGCGCCACCTGATATCAACACTCCTGAACCCACCCGGCAAGCACCACCTAAGATCAACACTCTCGATCTTTGAGGCTCGCGTCCAATCTCATACTTACAATCACGTTTCATATATCAATTGCTCATAACTCATATCTCGTATCTGAACACCTCACACTCTCAGGACGTCTCCTTCGAGCTCTCGGTGCCATACCACTCACTCCATCAGGACCTCCAGTCCGTCAGGCTATCGATATGCTCCATGCCCTCAAACTCTCAGGACATACAGTCCGTCAAGCTATCGGTATGTAGGAAAACTCACATCCCCTAGAGAGAAGTACATCTCTCAAAGAAATACATGGAAACTCACATCCCCTGGAAAGAACTCACATCCCTACAAGATAATGCTGGGAAACTCACATTCACTCGAGAGAACTCACATCTCTCAAGAAAATACAGGGAAACTCACATCCTCTGGAGCAATCAATCCACAACGTGCATCATAAGCACTTGTCGACCAGAACCGCCTCCCGTGGTCTTATCCTGACATTTCATCTCTCCTGGAATATCTTTTCAACCATGACTAATCGCAAGGTCATCTGAAACAACCCCATCACACAGGGTGTTTCCACTAGAGTCTCTAGGAAATAGATAGTTCTAACTCACATAAAACTTCTATTTCTAGATTCTCCCCAGGAATAGACAAGTTCTAACTCACATAAAACTTCTATTCTCGACTCTCCCTAGGCAATAGAAAAGTCCTAACTCACATAAAACTTCTATTCCCAAGCTCTCTCTAGGCAATCGACAAGTCCTAACTCACATAGAACTTATATTCCTAGACTATTCTTAGAAAATGGACAAGCTCTAACTCACATAGAATTTCCATTTCTAGCCATCAACACCAACTCCATGACCACACAAGTCGTACCATAAGAACTCCTCATCTTATGAACTCATTTATAAGAAAAACTCATCTCATAAATCTCAAAATGTATATTCATTACATCACCAAACAAAAATACATAAACAAACTCATAGCAACATGCTATCACTGAAAATGAAAACCAGAAAAGATAACTCAAGCATCAACTTGCTTCTCGAACAACTTCAAAAACTTTTCCTTTATCTTAGCCTCTGGTTCCCAAGTCTCCTTCTCAACACCGTCACAGTCCAACAAGACTCTCAATAATGGTATCTTCTTCCAGTGCAACACCTTGACTCTCCTCTCGAGAATCCTTACAAGTCTCGCCTCCAACGTTATGTTGGGCTGAAGATCCTCCAGAATTCTAGCCAACACTTCCACAGACTCATGCAGACACTTCTTCAGCATCAAAACATGGAAGACCTTAAGAAAAGCCTTCATACTCTGAGGTAACTCCAAACGATAAGCTACCGGTCCAACCCGTTCCACAACCCTGAACGGACCCATAAACATTGGACTTAGCTTATTCTCTGAAATTGATCTGTTAGGACCCCTCAACATCGCAGCCTTGAGATACACATGATCTCCAAGCTCGAACTCTAACTCTTTCCTTCTCTTATCAGCATAACTCTTCTGCCGATTTTGAGCCTCCTTCTTGTTCATCCTCAAAACACGGATCTTCTCCGTTGTTTCCTGAATAAAATCTGCACCAAACATGCTCTTTTCCCCCACTTTATTCCAGCATAATGGTGTACGACATGGCCTTCCATACAAAGCCTCATATGGAGCCATACCGATACTTGCCTCGTAGCTATTATTATACGGAAACTTTACCAAGTTCAGATGATCCGCCCAATGACCACCATAATCTAGTACATACATCCTCATCAAATCCTCAAGGGTCTAAATCGTCCTCTCAGATTGCCCATCCGTCTGAGGATGATAAGCAGTACTCATATGCACCTTAGTACCCATCTCACCCTGAAAGGCTCTCCAAAACTCTGAGACAAACCTCAGATCTCTGTCTGATACGATATTCGCTGGCACTCCGTGCAGCCTCACTATCTCCTGCACATACTTCCTAGCCAAAACTTCCACTCCATCGGTCTTTTTAATGGCAAGAAAATGTGCTGACTTAGTCAGACGATCCACAATCACCTAGATAGCATCATAGGTCCGCGAAACCGGCAACCATGTCACCATGTCCATGGTAATCAGGTCCTACTTCCACTCCGGAATGGGTAAACTCTGTAATAAACCACTCAGAACATGATGCTCAACTTTCACAAACTGATACACATGGCAAACTGCCACCCACTTAGCCACATCCCTCTTCATCCCAACCCAGTGATAGTACCGTTTCAGGTCACGATACATCTTAGTCGCTCCCGGATTAATCGACAAGATGCTCGCATAAACCTCTCTCAAAATCTCCTGCCTCAGATCCTCATCCTTAGGCACACAAACTCGTCCGTTCACAAGTATTGTTCCATTCGCAGAGACCTGATACTTTAAACCTACAACCTTAGAAGTATCAATCAATCCCTAATATTTCTAATGAACTACTCGAATCCTGCTATACAAATCTGCCTGGTTAGCTGCCTCTAACGCCAACGGTTCCTGTGAGATAACACATAACCTCAAAGTGTTAATCTCACTCACCAAAACCTCCATATCCCACTCCTAAGCCAAAGCAACCCTCTTCCGACTCAACGCATTTACAACCAAATTAGCCTTACCAGGATGGTAACCAATCTCCAGATCATAATCTGCTACCAACTCCATTCATCGCCTCTGCCTCTAGTTCAGCTCTGGCTGCGTAAATAAATATTTCAGGCACTTATGGTCTATAAACACCTGAACCTTTCCGCCATAAAGACAAGATCTCTAAATCTTTAGAGCGAAAATCACTACAGCCAACTCAAGATCGTGGGTAGGGTAGTTGCGCTCGTGCTTCGTCAACTGCCTCGAAGCATAAGCGACTACTTTTCCCAACTGCATCAACACACAACCCAAATCAACTCCGAAAACATCTGTATACACCACGTATAGCTCGCCCGGCTTCGGCAACGCTATCACTAGTGTACTAGTCAACATCTCCTCCAGCTTCCCGAAACTCTCCTCGCAAGCTGAAGACCACACAAAAGGGTCATTCTTCCCTGTCAGATTCGTCATCGACTGCGCCATGCTCACAAAACCCTTGACGAAGAAACCCCATCTGCAGAAACCACGTGATCAAGAAAACCAATTTCCCGCTGCCAGAAACTGCACTTGCTCAGCTTCTGCTCCTGCAACTTCTCCAGAACCTCCCTCAAATAAACCTCATGCTCCTCAGGACTCCTCGAATACACCAGAATATCATCAATAAAGATAATCACAAACTCATCCAGATACTCCTGAAAAACCCGGTTCATCAACTTCATGAACGCTGCTGAAGCATTAGTCAAACCAAATGGCATCACCACAAATCTGTAATGCCCATATCTTGTCCTCAAAGATAATCCAGATGAACTCTGTACCAAACCAGCCAATCCATACTCAGAATGACATCGTACAGCTTTACCAGACAAATAATCAAATCTGCAGGCATCTCCAGCCTCATGATTATCCTCACCGCTATCCCGCCCAAGAATAGCTAAAAACTTCTCTCCAGAAACTTTAACTACCCCCAGCTTCTCACCGGAATCGCTCTAGATACCGCTGTTTTCCGCACACCCCGGAGTAATGAAGCAATTCGTAGCTCCAGAATCAAACAGAACATGGGACTCACAACCGCCCACTAATAAGGTCCGTGCACAAATCCCATATGCCTAAGAACCTAATATCCCGAGTATCCCGAGAGTCGTCCCTCCTACTACAGCTCGCCAGCTTGTGATCCATACTCCAACACCCGAAGCATTCGGGACCACCCTGACCTCTCTGACTCGGTCCCAAACTTTTCTCCCACTTCTTCTTTCGTCCTTGTGCAGGCTTGCCACCCTTGCTCGGACCCTCCTGATGCTGCGACCTCCTCTACTGAACAGGCGAACTAACCACCACCACCCGCTCCCTCAGATCCTCCTGATTGTTGCAACTGTCTCAACCAGCTCCTCCCTCGAGGCAAACTTACTCACTCTACAGCGAGTCCTCAAATCAGCTCGAAGTCCTCTCAAGAACCTCTTAACCTAGGCTTGCTCGCTCTTCATATCTCTCCCACCATGACCCAGAAGTCTACCAAACTCCACATCATACTCCCTCATTGATCGGTCACCCTGAAACAACTCCATAAACCTCAACTCAAGCCGATCCACCGCCTCCTGCGGGAAATACTTGGCATTAAACTCGGCCAAGAAGTCCTCCTATGCCATCTCTGCATGCACCCTCTTGGCAACAACACCTTTCCACCAGGATGCGTATCACTCTCCAGGTAATATACCGCCAAATCCACCCGGTATCCTTGTGGACACCTCTGAAAGCAAAAATTACGCTCCAGCCTCAACCGCCACTCATCGGCCTCCTCAGGCTTGGCACCTCACCAGAAAAACCCGGTGCCAATCCTCTACATCTGCTCCATCATCCTAAGATAGGATGGAAGTTACTCCGCAGCCGCCACACTAGGTTGCACTCCAGCAATACCCAACTGCACTCCAGCAATACCCGGCTGTACTCCAGCCATACCCGGCTGCAATCCTGCCACTAGTGGCCCTACCGGAGCCTGAACCTGAGCCAGCACCCCTCCCGGTAACCTCTCCAAAATTAGCTGTAGCAGTCCCGCCAAACGATCATCTCGATCCTAGGCTACTCCTGCGACAACACTCCCACCTGGGCCCACCGCACCTCCGACCACACCAGGACCCACACCAGTCCCACAGCCCTCACACTGGTACACGTAGTGGCCACACCCACGGACCCCTCCTAAAACATCTGCGAAGCTGCCACATGCACCTCTGCGGAACTCTGGGCCAGACTCACGGCGGTGGACTCACTCACAAGTCTCCGACCGCGCCCACATCCTCCACGACCACCATGGCCTCCACGGCCACCACACCATCTACCTCTAGCCCCCCTAGTATCTCTAACCATTTCTCTTCACTACCAGAAGCAGAACTTAGAATACTAGAAAACCAGAAAGTCACAAAAACATATACCGTGGAATCTCATTGAAAGCTCGAAGAAGATGATCTAGAACTCCAAACCCCACACAACAATTGATTAACTACTCATAATCAATGTAACCACATTTCACACACAATTAACTAACTCACTTAATCAATTACGTTCTCCCGCCCTAGAACCATGATATGCTCAAATTTGCCCTGAGCTACTCTCTCAAATTAAGAGATCGATGTAGTGCTTAGGGGTCGAATCCACAGGGAATCGAATAACACAACCAATTCGTGAGTTCAAATTTTGCTAAGTAAATATGTGTGAATGAAGTAAAATAAAAACAGTAGGCGAACGAATAAATGATTATCAAGGTTTTAGGATTCAATTTAGACAAAGGTTAGGCCTTGGGTAATTCGTAGGGATGATTTGAGATTCGATTGTGTCGATCGACACGGATATATTTAAACCGTAGGATTTTATTAAGAACCGTTCTAGAACATAAACACGAATGTAAAATCAATCAACTTTCATTGCAGAGACTATCTATGATTAGATTCCTAAATCCCAAATTTCTTTGCGAACCTAGAGAATTAAATCAAGCTTTATAGTTCAAGTTTAATTGCTCACAAAATTCCTAAGCCAAATTTCTTTGCGAATAAGCAATTTTGCTCTTCTATGATTATTTCAGGTTATCAATTATACTTTCGTATCTATTTAAACAACCTATGATATCTAATTTTAGTTGATCAATCCTAAAATCAGAGTTATACTAATCTAGATGAAGAACATAAAGATAAATCCTAACAGGGTTTCAATCCATTCAATTTCTCATCAAACCCTAGAACTACCCTAAGCCTAACAAACAAACTACTCAGACATAGATGATGTAAACATTATCAATGAATAAAAAACTTGCATAAAAGATATAAGGTAAAAGATACAGAGAGGATAAATCGACGGAGTCTGGAAGTCTGTCATCTCCAAAGCTCTCTTAATCTCCTCTCTCAAAAATCTCCAATCAAAAACTAGATCCCCCCCTAAAAGCATAAAGAAAAACTATATATATGGTCTACAATTCGGATTGGGCTTCTTGTACAACTTCTGGGCTTTTTGGGCAAAACTGGAATTTTTTCAAAACTTGAAGTCTTCACGTGTCAGACGGGCATGTCGATCGACACACAGGTCCGTGTCGATCGACACAGACTTGAAAACTCGACTCCGACTTGATCAGTTCGGCCTTTCATTCCTCGATGCTCCAAAATATTCCAAAAGCTTCCAACAAAGCTCCAATCGTCCAATAATCTACAAAGACTCAAAAAGACTCGAAAAATACCAAAAGACTCTACGAAAAGGACTTATATCATGGTCAAAAACGGGTGAAAACCATGATATATCAACTCCCCCAGACTTAGCATTTGCTTGCACTCAAGCAAAACATACACTAAGAATGTGAAAAAGGTTTGAAAACGCAGAAACTTACCTTCCCTTGGAGTACTGAACCGACCCCTTTCAGCTAGTTATCCACATAATGCATAACCGACTCAAAATCAGACCACTATGTACTTCTCCATAGACATTCGCAGCCTTCCAAATTCATCCACGACTACTCAACATAACCCGTTAGTTATCATTGCAAGGTCTCGTCCCAGATCTTGAGGCCAAAAGCCTTTTAGACTCATTCCCATTCTATACCATGACTAGTGAATCCATATAACTTTCTGTACCCTTTCTCCCCCAGACTTATTTAATTCGAATTTTTTTTTTTTTTTTTTTTTTTTTTTTTTATGAATGGAATGTTGAAACTCAAAAACGGTGCTTTCATTACTGTTGTTCCTTGTGAGGAGACAGGGTCGTGAGATCGCTCGTCCTCTACATCCATTCTAAGGGACTCAGACTGCTGCTTTTGAGCTCTGGGTGATCACCTCTTGAGTACTGATTCACTGGAATTGTATTTCCTCATCTAATACTCAAGAATTATCATATCACCCCATTCTTCATCATTTTTTTCTTCTTATAAATTAGGGAGAGGGGTACCATTAGTTTCAATAGGAATTTGTACTATTCAGGTATGAATGAGTAATCAAGCTTTATGAAAATCAATCACCAAGGAGACCGTATGATTAGCTCTAACCTGGCGGATTATGCTGGAAGTAACAAACGTCTCTAGTTAACTGGTCAGCTTTAGGATTTCCCATAAGTCTGACTCTGAAATCGATTGGTCAAAAATGGTCACTCTGCTGAAAAAGGCAATCCACTAAACCAAAAGAAGGATCATTGTTTCCAACTGACTATTTTGACTCAATAAAACGTTTTGGACTGACTCTCAAAAACGAACACAAAGTTAGTAACTACCTCCCCCAGTCTTAAACAACACTGTCCCCAGTGTTATCAAGCTGAGTTCGGCATAAAGAATCAAAAGGATAACGAACTTGGGAAGAGAAAACGAAATTTTACCAAATGTTTTCCCCATGTCGATCGACATAGAGAACCGTATCGATCGACATGGATTTTCGAACCATATCATGAGTTGTGCGGAATTGGAGACAGAATGTTGCATCGTGTCGATCGACATAGATATTCATGTCGATCGATACAGCATCTCTGGATATTTCCGCAAGTTTGATCATCATTTTCCATCGTTGAAATAAATTTCAAAGCTAATCATTCTGCAAAACTCAACTCAAAAGACGTGATTAAGAGGAAAACATAGGCGAATTGCATTAGTTCATCAGTTCTGAAATCCTAAAGAAACATAAAACAAACTGACTCAAAGAAAAACAGGAAAATAGACTCAAAGTTAGATAATAAAAGAAAATAAAGAGAAACAGGAAAAAGGATAAGTGATCTAATCAGCCTCCTCAGATGATGATGAAGGTCGTGGAGTAGGTTGGCGAGGACGGATGCATCCACAGCGTGGCCAAGTAGACACGACAGTCTAGAGGATCTGGATACTCTGAGCCATCCAACTCTGAAATTCATCTAGAGGTTGGCTAGGCAAGGGTGGTAACGGAGGAAGCTGAGGTGGCGGAGATGGAGCACGAGAAGTGCCTGCGCCTGAAGTACCAGCTGGAGCAGTAAGTGGCGCGCGAAGACAACCCCCATGTTAGGATGAGGCTCAATCCAAGTCGAGGGTTGAGATTCTTCCCAGGCCGTATCTGAGATATCCTGGCGTAAAACGTATGACAATAGGACCAGCTCCTGAAGCCTCATCTTCCCGGGATCCACCTTGTACAGTATAGTAGTGGAGAACAGGCGGAGCAAGTAGTGGAGGACTCGATGCCTCACATCGGTGTGTGTGGAGGCAGCAGCAGCATATATCCCAGTCCCAAATCGCGCCCAAAATGCTTGTAGATTCGGGATGTTCTTCGGAAGTACCTGATAATCTCGACCCTCATCGAAACCATACACCCTGCAAAGATCCCGGAGAGTGATCATGTGGCGAACTCCTCTGATCTTGAAACTCAATCTCCGTTGTCCTCCAGCATCAGCGTGCTCTGCATTCCTTTCTACACAACCAAATCGCACCGAGGCGAAAAATTGACGTACTAAGTCAGGGTACATAGGGTAGGGGTGTGTGGCAATGGTTCCTAAGCCTGCGTTCTTCAGCAATGGTAACACCTCAGTCCTGAGTCCCAAAGCACAAATTATCCTTGAGTTAGCATATCGGGTCGGAGCGAGCTTCACTTTCAACCATTCGTTGTACAGAAGTGAATCATAGTCATCCCACTCCTCCGTTATTCCTCTGTTGACAACATCATCGTGTATCAGAACTTTTGCAGGAACCTCACTCCATCGCCTCTGATTCGCGATCTTCTCCCCCTCAGGTAGTGGCCATGGATGACGCGAGGCAACGGATTGTGCTTGTGTACCAGAACCAGACGCATCATCCTTGTCTTTTCGCAGGCGCTTGGTACCCTGTGTAGTCATCTGCAACCAACCCAAGACAAAAACAAACAAACAAAAATCCGAAATCAGTACATGTTGGGCGTTTCTGTGTCGATCGACACACATTTCCGTGTCGATCGACACAGACCAAAACAGTTTCGGAAATCTGCAAATCAAAACTACCCAAATGCCACAATCAACCACAATACTCTCTAAACTATCTCTAGCAAGCTCACGAGTCCATGCCACAATATCGACCACAATATCACACCAATTTCGGTTTCACCACTTAAAAACCCCTAAACTTCATACATTCTCAAATTCGAATCTAAACCACCAAAATCAACGTAAATAGCATATGAATCAGGTTCAATTTCACTCGAAAAATGCATACTAAGCAATTTAAGTATCCAAATTGGACCAAAAACAACCCGAAATCACCTTTTTCTCATGAATGTCGAACTGAAAAAGTAGAAAAAGGGAGACATACCTTGGTAGATCGAATAAATGGTGAATAGAAACGGAAAGAGGACAAAAATTCGATCGGATTAGGGTGAAAATTGCTCAAATCGGTGAAAGAATGAAAAAGTTACGAATGTTTGTCGATCGATTCGATTTTCGGAAAAACAGAAATGTAGAAATACGATAGATCTGGTTTTTAAAACACTTACCTTCTATCGTGGCCGTGTCGTCCGTGGTCCATGTGGATCGACACACAAGACTGTGTCGATCGACACGGATCATTCTGTTTCGGAAATCTAAAACATCTACACTAAAAATTAAAAGATGAGGAAACAAAACGAAAAATCAAATTAATTTACACGTACCAGTGGGTTGCCTCCCACTAAGCGCTTGTTTTCAGTCATTAGCTTGACTGTGTCAGGACTCAGGCAGTGGGTGCATCATCCAGAGGCACAATGTGTCCTTCCGGAATCTCGGCTTCCGCCCAATAATGTTTCACCCTTTGCCCGCTAACAGTGAACTCCTTCCCATCCTTGCTAATGAGGACAACAGCTCCGTGTGGTCGTACATCCTTGATGGTAAAAGGACCGGACCAACGAAAACGAAGTTTACCAGGAAAAAGCTGTAAACGAGAGTTGTAAAGCAGTACCTGGTCATTTGGTTCGAATGTCCTAAAAATGATCCTCTTGTCATGATATGCTTTAGTCCGCTCCTTGTATCAGACGCCTCTCTGCAGTAGGCTTGATGTCGAAGTTGAAATGCTTAACTGCCCATACTACTCTGTGTTCCAATTCAACCGGAAGATGACACGCTTTCCCATAAAGCAGATGAAATGGAGTAATCTCCAGAGGTGTCTTGTAGGCAGTCCTGTAAGTCCAGAGTGCATCGTCGAGTTTTGGGGACCAATCCTTCCTTGTAGAATTGACCGTTTTCTCAAGGATCTCCTTGATCTGCCTGTTGGATACCTCGACCTGGCCACTCGTCTGAGGATGATAAGGACTGGCCACGCGATGGTGAACTCCGTATTTCTGCAAAAGCTTAGCAAAAACTTTGTTAATAAAATGTGTTCCTCCATCACTAATAACAACCCTGGGAATTCCTAATCTAGGGAAAATGATGGTCTTAAACAGCTTAACAACCACCGCAGCATCGTTTTTAGGACTAGCAATCGCCTCCACCCATTTAGAGACATAATCCACAGCGACCAGGATGTACTTGTTCCCATAAGAAGACGGGAACGGGCCCATAAAGTCAATGCCCCAGCAATCAAAAACCTCAACCTCAAGGAAGAAGTTTTGTGGTATCTCATTCCTCTTGCTAATCTTACCTCATCTCTGACAAGTATCACACTGCGCAACGAAGACATGCGCATCTTTGAACATAGTAGGCCACCAAAACCCAGCTTGCAGGACCTTTGAGACTGTCTTGAATGTGGCGAAATGCCCAGCATACTCAGAACCATGACAATGATACAACACATCTCGTACCTCACTCTCTGCAATACATCTTCTGTAAATTCTGTCTGAACAATGCTTGTAGAGATAAGGCTCATCCCAGTAGTACCTCCTTAGCTCTCTCATGAACTTATTCCTCTCATATCCCTTAAGACTAGGAGGTGCTTCCTCTACAGCTAGGAAATTTGCAATGTCAGCATACCACTGTCGGTGTGATTCTGAAACAGAACATACAAGGTCGTGTCGATCGACATGTAAGAGTATATCGATCGACATATCTTTTGCTGAAATCTGAGGTGTGACGACTGAGTTCCGTGTCGATCGACATGTGTCCTTTATGTCGATCGACACGACATCTGACAGTTTGAAAACATGTTGATCTGGCACCGTGCTTGCTTGCAAACCAGTCTCAATGTAGTGCACACTCTCTTCTGGGAAGTGGTCATCGATGGGGACGTGGTCTTCTATCCGAATTCGCAAAAGATGATCCGCGACACCATTTTCAACTCCTTTCTTGTCTTTCACCTCTATGTCAAACTCCTGGAGAAGTAGAATCCATCTCAACAGTCTAGGCTTAGCATCCTTCTTCTGCATCAGGTATTTGAGTGCTGAATGATCTGTGTGCACTATAACCTTAGCTCCAATCAAGTAGGGGCGAAACTTCTCAAAGGCAAAAACCACTGCTAGCAGTTCCTTTTCCGTAGTTGCATAATTCTTTTGAGCCTCGTCTAGTGTCCTACTAGCATAATAGATGGCATGCAGCTTCTTGTCTTTCTTCTGACCGAAAACAGCCCCAACTGCATAATCACTGGCATCATACATCACCTCGAAAGGCAAGTCCCAGTCCGGAGGTTGCACTATTGGAGCACTCACCAAAGCCTATTTGATCTGTTCAAAAGCAGCTAAATAGTTAGTATCAAAAAGGAATTTGACATCCTTACAGAGCAAATTGGTGAGTGGGCAGGCGATTTTGGAGAAGTCTTTGATGAATCTCCGATAAAATCCAGCATGTCCCAGGAAACTTCGGACCTCCTTGACTGAAGTAGGTGGTTACAGACTTGTCATGACCTCGATCTTAGCACGATCCACCTCAATCCCATCAGCTGAAACTCTATGACCAAGCACGATGCCATCTTTCACCATAAAGTGGCATTTCTCCCAATTCAGAACCAAGTACTTCTCCACACATCTGGCCAGCACCTTCTCCAGGTTATCGAGACAGTCCTTGAATGTAGAACCGTGGACCGAGAAGTCATCCATGAAGACCTCCATGTAATCCTCAATCATGTATGTGAAGATTGACATCATGCATCTCTGGAAGGTCGCTGGGGCATTACATAGTCCAAAGGGCATTCTGCGGTATGCAAAAGTTTCATAAGGACAAGTAAATGTGGTTTTCTCCTGGTCCTCTGGATGAATGGTGATCTGGAAGAAACCAGAGTAGCCATCAAGAAAGCAGTAATAGGGGTGATTCGCCAGTCGCTCCAACATCTGGTCAATGAAAGGCAGGGGGAAGTGATCTTTCCTGGTAGCCGCGTTTAGCTTCCGGTAGTCAATACACATCCTGTGTCTAGTCACCGTCCCCATAGGAATCAGCTCATTCCTCTCATTTTTTACCACTGTGACTCCTCCCTTCTTGGGTACCACGTGAACCGGGCTAATCCAAACGCTGTCCGAAATGGGATAGATTATCCCGGCCTCTAGAAGTTTCAGAATCTCTTTCTTGATGACTTCTTGTAAATTTGGATTTAGCCTCCTCTGATGCTCAATTGACGACTTGGTGTCATCCTCTAAGTGGATCCTGTGCATACACAAGTCTGGAGAAATCCCTGAAATATCATCAAGAGAATAGCCAAGAGCTTTGCGAAACTTGCGCAGCTTGCTTAACAATAGGGTGAGCTCTGCATTGTTCAATGAAGCATTAACAATGACTGGGTATGTTGAATTAGAACCAAGAAAAACATACCTTAGCCTGGCTGGAAATGGTTTGAGTTCGATTGTTGGAGCCTGTTGTTCGCTCCAATCGCTGTTTGTAGACCCGTGTCGATCGACACGGGCATCTTGTCGATCGACATGAGTCTTCAAAGATCCGTCCAACTCTGCATTACCCACCAACTGTCTCACTTTTCTCCCAGCATCCATCAGCTTAGCATACCCTTTAGCAACCTCATCAAGCTGGCTCTCCACTGTCACAGAGTTAACCAAAGTCCTTTCCAAGGGATCAATGGGATGCGTCTCATTGAAGACTTCTTGTACAATGTCTGTGAGCGCGTCGACATAAAATGTCTGATCATCTATGGTGGGTCTCTTCATCAGCTTATCCATTTCGAATTTCATCTCCAAATCCCCCACACTCAACGTAATACTGCCTCCTTTGCAATCAATCATAGCCCCCGCTGTAGCTAAGAATGGTCTACCCAAAATCAGCGGGTCCTTGGGCTCCTCGTTGTATTTCAAAACAACAAAGTCTGTAAGAATCAAACAGTCTCCAACCCTGATTGGGACATCCTCTAGAACACCATCTGGAATTCTAATAGATCGATCAGCCAGGATAAGAGAAATCCTAGTAGGCTGGAAATCGGTCATTCCTAGACCAACAGCAACAGAGCATGGCATCAGGTTGACACCAGAGCCTAAATCACAAAGAGATCGCGGAAATCTCTCCTTGAAGATCAAACAGTCCAACACAAAACTTCTCGGATCTGTCAGTTTTTCTGGAATCCTGTTCTGAATCACTGCACTGACCTGCTCAGAAATCATAGCTACCTTTTCTTCAAGTCCGAGATTCTTTGTGACCATCCTCTTCACGTAGCGACGGATTACCGGACTAGTCCGGATGGCATCAATCAAAGGAAGCTCCACAACTAACTTATCCATTACAGCCTTGCATCGAGCATCCTCTAGCTCATGTTTAGACTTCTTCTGGCTTCGAGGATAAGGTATCTTAGGCACATATACTCTCTCCTCAGCTTTAGCAGCAGGTTTTGACAAATTTGGGATCATCTGAGAGTCATGTCGATCGACATGGGGTCCTTGTCGATCGACATGACTTTTCTGTGAGGCATCACCTGTAACGTGTTCCCCATAATTCAAGTTTTCGAGACATGTCGATCGACATGAACTGTCATTGTCGATCGACATAGGGTTTCCAGCAGAAATCTCTTCCTCATCTATCTCTATGAGCTCGTCTAGGTGTTCTGCAGTGAGTCCTTTCTTCACTGCCGGCTCCTCCAGCATCTTACCACTTCTTGTGGTGATAGCAGCCACACCATGTTTGGGATTAGCATCTGTCTTAGATGGAAGAAAACCCTCTTGCCTCCTCGAGTTCTCTGCAGTCTGAGCAAACTGAGTATCCAATTTCTTGACATGGGTGTTCAGAGCTTCGAATTTCCCATTCAGATCCTGATACATCGCATACATTTTCCCGTTAAAACTCACGGTCATCTTCTGTTGCCCTTCCAAGATCTGCTCTAGCATGGATTTAATCTCACTGCTCTCTGCTGTCTGAGGAGGAGGTGCCAGATAGGAAGAGGAACCGTAGTTCCTAGTGTAAGTGCTCTGAAAAGGCTTCTGATACTTAGTCTTCTGAAACTGTGGCTTAGGAGAATAGGTGGGTGAGCTTGGATTCCCAGTGAATGTAGTCCTCTGGTTATTCCCACTGAAGTTTTTGTTATCTTGCTGATTGCCAAACCTCTGATTCTGAAACCCAGTTCCGCTGACATAGTTGACATCTTCCTCTTCATCCTGTGTCGATCGACACATGCCTCCTGTGTCGATCGACACGGGCTCTAGTATGAAGGTTTCTACCTCCTGAGCAAACTGAACTGTCTTCTTTCCTACCAGAATATTGTGTACAGTATCTAGCTTAGCCTTAACCTCTGGGATTTGGCTTCCATCCATGTTTCCACCCAGCTTCTTCCTTTCAAAATCTGCATTTTTGGTACTGTTGCTGGAAGCCAAATTGTCGATGAGAATCAGAGCATCTTCCAGATATCGGGTGTTGAAGTTCCCGTTGCTAGCTGAATCGAGGGCCATCTGATACCTCCAGTCAATCCCTCTGAAGAAAATGCCCAACAGCTGAACATCACTGAAACCATGGTGAGGGCAGTCTCTCTGGTAGGCCTTGAACCTCCCCCAGGAAGCCTTGAATGCTTCAGTAGGACCTTGCTTGAAGGTGGAAATCTTAGTCCTCAGGTCCTCTGATCTCGCCTCATCAAAGAAATTGTTGAGGAAGGCGTTCTTGGTGTCCTCCCAAGAGGTTAGCGATCCAGGCTCTAGCTGCTTCAGCCAGTAAGCAGCTTCTCCACCAAGAGAGTAAGGGAAGAGCTTGCAGTAGAGGTAATCACTGGATACTCCATTGGCCTTAATGCTAAACGCCAAATCCTCAAACCTCTCAAGGTGATCCATGGGGTGTTCAGAAGATAAGCCATGGAATGGGTGCTGAGCCACAAGAGAGAAATAGGCGGGTTTAAGCTCGAAGTCGTTCCTCTGGAAAGCAGGAGGACGAATCGCTGCCCTGTTGGCATAGAATTCGTCTGGCCTGTTGTACTCTCCTAGAGTGCGCCCACGCCCAGATGGCTCATGGCGCTGTACATCATGCTGCTCCTCCAAAATCACAGCCTTATTCTCACCCAACCTCTGACCCTGAGCATTACGTCTACGACCCTCAGAGTCCTGAAGAAACCCATCGTCACCTCTGATAAGGATCATTGGATTCATATTGGCTGTCCTTGTCGCTGCTCTGTTGGCTCGTTCTAAACTTACAATCTCAGGATTGAGATCAAGTAGCTCTTTGTTCTGGTTGCTTCTGGTAACGCGATGATGCATAAACCTGAAACACACAAAACAAAAAGAAAAGAAAAAGTAAGTAAAATAAACAAAAATAAAAACTTAGACAAAGTTCTAATAACACAAATCGATTGGTTAGATCGAGTCCCCGGCAACGGCGCCAAAATTTGATATGCTCAAATTTGCCTTGAGCTACTCTCTCAAATTAAGAGATCGATGTAGTGCTTAGGGGTCGAATCCACAGGGAATCGAATAACACAACCAATTCGTGAGTTCAAATTTTGCTAAGTAAATATGTGTGAATGAAGTAAAATAAAAACAGTAAGCAAACGAATAAATGATTATCAAGGTTTTAGGATTCAATTTAGACAAAGGTTAGGCCTTGGGTAATTCGTAGGGATGATTTGAGATTCGATTGTGTCGATCGACACTTGTGTCGATCGACACACAGGTTCGTGTCGATCGACACGGATATATTTAAACCGTAGGATTTTATTAAGAACCGTTCTAGAACATAAACACGAATATAAAATCAATCAACTTTCGTTGCAGAGACTATCTATGATTAGATTCCTAAATCCCAAATTTCTTTGCGAACCTAGAGAATTAAATCAAGCTTTATAGTTCAAGTTTAATTGCTCACAAAATTCCTAAGCCAAATTTCTTTGCGATAGGCAATTTTGCTCATCTAAGATTATTTCAGGTTATCAATAATACTTTCGTATCTATTTAAACAACCTATGATATCTAATTTTAGTTGATCAATCCTAAAATCAGAGTTATACCAATCTAGATGAAGAACATAAAGATAAATCCTAACAGGGTTTTAATCCATTCAATTTCTCATCAAACCCTAGAACTACCCTAAGCCTAACAAACAAACTACTCAGACATAGATGATGTAAACATTATCAATGAATAAATAACTTGCATAAAAGAGATAAGGTAAAAGATACAGAGAGGATAAATCGACGGAGTCTGGAAGTCTGTAATCTCCTAAGCTCTCTTAGTCTCCTCTCTCAAAAATCTCCAATCAAAAACTAGATCACCCCCTAAAAGCCTAAGGAAAAACTATATATATGGTCTACAATTCGGATTGGGCTTCTTGTACAATTTCTGGGATTTTTGGGCAAAACTGGAATTTCTTCAAAACTTGAAGTCTTCACGTGTCAGACGGGCATGTCGATCGACACACAGGTCCGTGTCGATCGACACAGACTTGAAAACTCGACTCCGACTTGATCACTTCGGCCTTTCTTTCCTCGATACTCCAAAATGTTCCAAAAGCTTCCAATAAAGCTCCAATCGTCCAATAATCTACAAAGACTCAAAAAGACTCGAAAAATACCAAAAGACTATATGAAAAGGACTTATATAATGGTCAAAAACGGGTGAAAACCATGATATATCAAACCATAAGGGCTTTGATACCAAACTGAAATAACCCGACTCATTTTTTTTTTAATATTAACATTGGACTCGAATTAGTATTCCCATAAATACTAATTCTCAATATCCAATCAAGACAACAATCAACAACCAGTGGAACTCAAAAATCCAATAACCAACAATTTAACCAATTCCAATAAAACGCATAACCAAATTTCAACATGAATCAATTTATCAATTCTAAGTTCACAACCAGCAACTTAGCAATTCTAACAATAACATAAAACCACACAACCGAGACTCTAGATCATCTCCTCTTCCCAGCCATAATTCCACGATCACACTTTGTTTTTACCTGCATCACATGGTTAAAAGAGATGCGTGAGTATTATCAGAAATACTCAGTGAGACGATCGTTCCATCTACTTGGCTATACACAGAGGCATAAGAAAATGATACAATACCAAACGATCACACAACAATGCACAACACAATAAATAGCACGAGAAACGTGCTTCAACAGACTGCGTCGATCGACACACATCACCTGTGTCGATCAAAACACATCACCTGTGTCGAACGATGCACATCACAGAATCGAGAAACACGAGCCTATCCTCTAATGGCTCGTTTCCAGGATCCGACGTATCGATTTTCTGCACCCAAAACGTCAACAAACACACGAATAACATCCAAAACTCACAATAAATCATCACCACATCAATCCATCATCAATCATTCGCATTATAACATTCTATTTACCCAGATAAGTCATGGTCACACACTCACCTTAGCCTATCAGTTGCCTCTGACCTCAACCTCTGGCAACTCTTCTCTGACCTCAACCTTTACCTGATAAACACTGCAAATCAAACCAGTCAGTTAACCCAAACCAGTCGGTTGAACCAACCAACCAAACCAATCTGATTAACTAAACCAAACCGACCCAAACTGGTTAACCAAACTAATTGGAGTTTCCCTTAAATCGGATTAAGGTTTCTGAAAACATAAACAACACGCCGACTTCAAAAGCACAGTGAGAACGCAACGTACCTTAGAATCATGATCAGAAATATGATCTAGAATCTTGAGAACGAGAGATTTCCAACGCTATGCAGATCACCTCCTAACTTCTTTTGGTTCGACGAGAAAACACTCACGAAATGGACTGGTCGCAGATCCAATTCTGCACGGACCTCTCTCGGGAAAACAACAATAACACTCAGAATACTAATCCAATTGACAAACCGATTTCGCCCAAAGCTAGATATGAGAGTGGAGAACTTACCCTAGAAGTTTCACTCCAATCCGATCTGATTAGACTGTCCATTCCTCTACTCTTCTAAAATGGGCCAGAACTGTCTCCATCTCCTTCTTAGACACGACGGTTCATCTCCTTCTCATCTTCTTTTCTCTTTCAATTTCTCAGCCGTTTTCACAATATCTCTGCATAAAACGGAGGCTGCTCCCTTTTAAACACGAGCCCTCGGGTTCTTTTAACCCAAACCGAACAATTAAAACCAAATCCGTCGGTTCAATTCAACCTTGCGTCGATCGACGCACACCCTTGCATCGAACGACGCACGACCAAAATTCTCAAAAATTGATTCGCGATCGTTACATACTTATTTGTATTGGTAATTTTCTACGTGTGTGAAGAATTATATATATATATATATAATGTTTAGATCTTGTTGTGGCATATCCTTGAACAAAGTATTTATAAATCTAAATTTCAAAGTGACGTTAATATAAGACGGTTGATATTGTATGTAAGTCACTCGTGACAGATGCGCTTTTCTTTGTGGTTGATGTCAGCCATGTCACCGTCATCACCGTCTTCCGTGTCATTGTCTTCAAACACTACACGTGGTCTAGATGTCTCTGCAATGTTTTTTTGATCAATGTTATGGTCTCCACCATTGACTTTTTCTTGGAGAGCTTTGCCACCATCATAGCGTCTTCTTGGAGAGTTTTGTCAGCGACATTGATTTCTTCTTGGATGCGTGTGACTGTAATAGTTTGGCGAGTATCATTGAAGTTATAGGATGTAAGTGCCACCTAAAATTTAAAAAGTGCGACCTACAACATTTAACAAACATTGCGATCTTGAACTTTGATTTTCAATGGCACCAACATCCTCACCCGGCAAAAGAAACAATGATTAATAATCGTAGAAAGTGGTGTATATAAGAATCTTTTGAGGAAAAGAGGTTACATACAAATGTGTTTCCAATACATATGTATCTCTCATATCAGTTAGTTTTATTGCATCACGGTCAAAGATTATGAAAGTCGTGACAGTTGCGACGTTGTCTTTGTAACAAACTGATATCTCAACTCGATATCTAATTATATAATTATATTGATAATATAATTTTTAATTTTTTTCTTATTTTTTGTTTCTAATTATTTAATATTTTTTCGTTTTCAAATCTATTTTAGTATGCTTTCCAAAAATTTGTAAAATTGCTTATGTGAACAATACATATATCAATGAGATAGTGTATTGTGATTGATTGTGTTTTAAATTAAAAATAAAAGTCAATATATAAAAACTAATAAAAAATAGAAATTGTTAGAGTTAATGAGATTATGAAATAAAGAAATTAGACTACATGTAACTATGTAAGCAATACTATTGGTTTTTGTTTCATAGTTGACTAATCATTTTAAATCCTTTGTTATCATGCGATTATTAATTTCTTATAATTTCACAATTTTTCTATGAATTAGATTCTATTTTAATAAAATGGAATACTAACAAATTTAGTGACATTGTTATTGATCAATTAATTTATCTATTCCAATAATAAAAGTGTTCAATTCTTTTATGACCTGGTTACAAAAAATGACCCCTAAATTGATTTGAAATACAAATGTAACCCATATATCTCATGTTTGAAAAAAATAATCCAAAGAGATAGTGAAATTACAACTACATCCTTTATGACCAAACAATAAAACGGAGACATAATGACTGTTTTAACCTAGAGAAGTCTACTAACTAATGTAGAAATCTACCAGTAGACTTCTGTTAGGAAATCAACTCGTAGATTCCATGAGAAGTCTATTGGAGGGGGTTTAGTAGACTACCAAAGCAATCTACTATATAATTATATTTTAAAATTAAATTTATAAATTAACAAAAAATATTTTGATAAAAAATTTTGATTGATGACCTTACTATAAACAATTGTGAAGTATGAAAAATAAAATTTCACGAAATTAAACATACTTAAACCTACTTAGACTAATTAGGTTATTAAGACTACTTTTGTGATTTAATAGACTACTACAGCAGTCTACTATATAATTATATTTTAAATTTAAATTTATAAATTAACAAAAAATATTTTGATAAAAAATTTTGATTGATGACCCTACTATAAACAATTGTGAGGTGTGAAAAATAAAATTTCACAAAATTAAACATACTTAGACAAATTAGGTTATGAATGAAATACATACTAGGATTACCAAATAAGGTATATCAAAGGTTGCAAACATATTTTTACACTTAGGGTTAAAATTAGGATTTATTATTTTTATATTTAAAATGTCAAATTTGCATAAAAATGTTAACTTGTGAATATATTATACGTTTTGAATGTTTGGAATAATTTTGGTATAGGATTTCGAATAATCATTGAAAATAATCGATTTATGTGAAGTAGACTTCATTTATAGGATGTGTAGACTTCTCTATAAATTTCTTCAGTAGATTTTTCCAGTAGACTTCTCTTGTAGACTTCTCTAGTAGACTTCTCCAGTAGACTTCTCCAGTAGACTTCTCCAGTAGACTTCTCCAGTGGACTTCTCCAGTAGACTTCTCCAGTGGACTTCTCCAGTAGACTACTCTTGTAGATTTCTCTATAAATTTCTCCAGTAGATTTTTCTAGTAGATTTTTCTAGTAGATTTCTCCAGTAGACTTCTCTTGTAGACTTCTCTAGTAGACTTCTCGAGAAGTCTACTAAACGAATTAAAACTGCATTTAGAAGTCTACTAACATATGGAGGCAAATTTGATTTTTTTAAAAACATTTGAAAATTTTGAATTTTTTTTTAAAAAAAACTAAAACATTTGAAAATTTTGAATGTTTTTTAAAAAAAATTAAAACATTTTAAAATTTTGATTTTAAAAAAAAAAATTAACCTAGCCTAATCATCTTCTCACCCCAGATCTAGATCTGACTCTCTACTTGCCCATTTCTTCTTATTATTCTTCTTCTTCTTCGAGGAGGTCCAGGTCGCCGGAGCAGAATCACGACGGTCGGATCTCTACTCCCCCCCACCGCATCTTCTTCTTCCTTTTAACAATTTCTCTCATTTTCTAGATTCTTTTTCCTTCTCAAGGAAACGTACAATTCACAATGTCCGAAATTTTGTTTATGCGCTTCTTTTATACAAATCTTTTTGTCTCAAAGATATGAATCAAGATAATTCCATATTCTTCTCACGAGAAAACCCATCATGTAACATTTCTCTCTGTTTTTTATTTAAATATCAATCTTAAACTATCAGAGAATCAACCCAGGTAGACTCGAGAGGGACTCCGTCGTCTTCGGCGGCTGTATCATGTCTAACACCAGCGACGCAAGGCATTGGCGGAGTCTCGCACTCTGGTGTTACATCGTCCCGTGGCAGAAAAGCTCTATATTGGCCTTTGAAGTGGCCAACACAATAACCAAAGGTGCTGCTTTGCTGCAATCTTTATCTGAAGAGAATCTGAAGCTCATGAAGAAGGATATGTTACGTTCTAAGGGAGTTAAGAAATTGGTTTCTACAGACACCACAGAGTTGCAAATTCTTGCTGCTTCTGATAAAAGGTTTTTTTGTTTTATGTTTATCTGCATTTGTTTCGTCTTTGGTTCATTTTCGTTTTGTATTCTTATTCTGTTTTTTGCAGGGAGGAACTCGATCTTTTCTCTGGAGAGAACATTTAGGTTCTTAAAGAAGATTTAAAGCACAATGACCAACCATATCAAGATGACATGGGAGAACAAGTTCTTTGTGCGCTACAAAATTTCTTTTCTGCTTTTGGGTCAAAGGAGATGAAAAATGAGGGAATCTACAGTGTCCTCTTGAACTACTTACTTGCTTCTCTAAAAGAAGTTATTTTCATGGTTCGTGGTGGAGATGATAAGCTTCTAGCATGGTATTATTATTTTTTATTTTTGTCAATAAGCTTAATTGTTAGTTTAAAATTATTCTATTTTTACTCATTTCAGTCGAGTGATGATGCTGAGGTCCTTGTAGAGATCCTTGAGTTTTGACAGTGCTGGAAAATTTCAGAAAGAGGAAGCTTGGTGACTCGCCTTTTTTGTTGGAGGAAAATGGAACAATGAGCTGTAAAAAATGCGGAAGGAAGTCAAATTATCAAGAGGAAATCTCTTATGGCATCAAATGAGAATATTGGATTAAGTTCACTTGTCTTTACTTCTCCTAATTTAGCTCTCATTCTCTTTATTTCTCACTCACTCCCTTTCTAATTACTTTCTCTAAAGCTATAATTAGTGGTGTCGACTCTCGACACAAGTCCATGGTTCCCACTTATGCAATAGATTACTCGTAATGTTTTGTGAATGCGTATATATGTCTATGTTCTCTAGTATTTCGTAGAAAATATAAGATATTTGGTCGAAAATACAAAATATTTGGGTTAAGATAGCAAAGATTAAAAAAAATTTTTTTGAAACAACTCTTACTATTTAATTTAAAATAATTCAGCCAAATTATAAAAGTGACAATACAAAATTTAAAATATTAGTAAAACTTGGAAAACATCAAATGAAATGAAACTGAAAAAAATCTCTCTAAAACATTTTTAGACTCAGGGCAACTCCAACCAATGCAGTAAATTTGGTGTTGAAATCACATCAAATTTAGTGTTTTAGTGTTGAACTTTATTTTTCATCTTCAATCACAACACCAAATTTTACACTAAAAATAAATTTTTCATTATTATATTATTAAATTTGCTGTGAAGAAGTCTTTTTGTAGATTTCTCTGTGATGTCTGCTGGTAGACTTCTCTGAAGTCTGCTAGTAGACTTCTCTCTGCTGGTAAACTTCTCTTTGAAGTCTGCTGGTAGACTTCTCTTTGAAGTCTTCTCTCTGCTGGTAGACTTCTCTATGAAGTCTACTGGTAGACTTCTCTATGAAGTTTGCTGGTAGACTTTTCTCTGCTAGTAGACTTCTCTGAAGTCTGCTGGTAGACTTTTCTGAAGTCTGCTGGTAGACTTCTCTCTGCTGGTAGACTTCTCTTTGAAGTCTTCTCTCTGCTGGTAGACTTCTCTATGAAGTCTACTGGTAGACTTCTCTATGAAGTCTACTGGTAGACTTCTTTCTGCTAGTAGACTTCTCTGAAGTCTGCTGGTAGACTTCTCTGAAGTCTGCTGGTAGACTTCTCTGAAGTCTGCTGGTAGACTTCTCTGAAGTCTGCTGGTAGACTTCTCTCTGCTGGTAGACTTCTCTGAAGTCTTCTGGTAGACTTCTCTGTGAAGTCTGCTGGTAGACTTCTCTCTGCTGGTAGACTTCTCTTTGAAGTCTGCTGGTAGACTTCTCTTTGAAGTATGCTGGTAGACTTCTCTCTGCTGGTAGATTTCTCTGTGAAGTCTGGTGGTAGACTTCATAGAAAAGTCTACCAACAACATTTAAGTACTACTCAAACAAGAAAATTAATTTATACAATAAATATTGCACCTAAATATGTCAAATTCGTACACAAGGAAACACATTAGCTAACACACATGTGAAAAAATAAAATCTAAAAAAATCATTATAAATAAGTTTTAAATGCATTTATAAAAAAATTAAATCTGTAGACTTCTCTATGAAATCTACCAACAAACACCTAAGTACTACTCAAACAAAATAATTGATTTATACAATAAATATTGCACCTAAATATGTAAAATTCACACACAAGGAAACACATTAGATAACACACATGTGGAAAAAAAAATCTAAAAAATTTATTATAAATAAGTTTTAAATGCATTTATAAAAAAATTAAATTTGTAGACTACTCTATGGAGTCTATTAACAACACTTAAGTACTACTAAAACAAGAAAATTGATTTATACAATAAATATTGCACCTAAATATATCAAATTCACACACAAGGAAACACATTAGATAACAAACATGTGGGAGAAAAAAAATCTAAAATATTCATTATAAATAAGTTTTAAATGCATTTATAAAAAAAATTAAATTTGTAGACTTCTCTATGAAATCTACTGGTAGACTTCATAGAGAAGTCTACCAACAATAGCTAAGTACTACTAAAACAAGAAAATTGATTTATACAATAAATATTGCACCTAAATATGTCAAATTCACACACAAGGAAACACATTAGATAACAAACATGTGGGAGAAAGAAAATCTAAAAAATTCATTATAATAAGTTTTAAATGCATTTATAAAAAAATTAAATCTGTAGACTTCTCTATGAAGTCTACTGGTAGACTTCATAGAGAAGTCTACATAATGGGTTATTTTTGCAATTAAGACAAACGCCAGTAGACTTCACTAGTAGTCTATTAGGTTATTTTTGTATTTGACCAGAATTTGACTTTTTTCAGTAGACTTCTCTATGAAGTCTACTAAATAAAAAGGTTATTTTTTGCAATTGACCAAAGTTTAACTTTTTTCAGTAGACTTCTCTTGCAGTCTACTCAAAAGGTCAGGTTACATTTGCAATTGACCTAATTGTTGACTTTTCGAGTAGACTTCTCTAGAAGTCTACTCTGAAAAAATGTTAGTTTTGTGTTTGACCAAACATTTATGAGTAGACTTCTTTTGCAGTCTACTACTGATTTAAGAAGTCTACTGATTTATTTAAGAAGTCTACTGGTTTATTTAAAAAGTAGTAGACTGCATAAGAAGTCTACTGATAAATGTTTTTCTTGGTCAATGTTTGAGATTTTGGTCAAACGCAAAACTAACATGTCCGTACATAACAGACTTCTGATGCAGTCTACTAAAAAAGTCAACAATCTGGTCAATGCCAGAAATAACCTTGCAGTAGACTCTATTTGCAGTCTACTGGAGAAGTCTATTGGAGAAGTCTACTCTATAAAGTCAAAGTTTTGGTCAAATGCAAAACTAACTCATTTTCAAGTAGACTTCATATGCAGTCTACTAGTATTTTTTTTTGTTATCAAAAGAAAACAAGTAGACTTCATGAGCAGTTTACTTTGAATATTTTTAAAAATAATCAATTGCAAATCTAACCTTTCATTGACTAGTAGACTTCTGGTGCAGTCTACCAGATCGAAAAACACAATTTTAGCTCCGTTTCCGCCGTAGAGCTCGGTTTTCAGTTCCGTCAAGCACCTGAAACTTATAATATGACTCTTAACAAAGAAGCCCAACCATCGTTTATGCAAGAACCATTGAAAATCAATAGATTATGAGAGAAAATTTTTTGAAAACCAAATTTAGAGAGTTTTTTGGATGAAATTGGAGAGGAAATGGGTGAGAAAGAAGTTATGAGCTCACCAATGAAGCTCTAATCCACGAAAAAACAGTTGGAGAAGCATTTAGAGCTTGGTTTTGGTTGTTCATGGTGGTTGGAAATATTGATGATAATGGTATTTTTGTAAATAAATTAATATATTTGGGTGTTTATTTGATAGTTTTGAATATCTGATTTAAAAAAAAAATTCAAATATAATGGCAGTTTTGTAAATAAATTAAATCTTATGGTTGGTTTGATAAAATTTTAAGGAGAGAGAAAGAGGAAGTTACATTTGCAATTGACCTCAAATTTGAGGTTATTTCAATAAGCATCCCTTCTTTTATTTCGTTTTGTTTTAGATAACAAAATTATTCAATTCTTTTGCTTTTATATATTGCTTTTTTCTCACTATCTTATTACATAAATTAATAAAATTATAAAAAGTTAACATAATATATTATTGTATAACATGGAATTTTTATTGTTTACATAATTGTATAATATGAAATCAAAAAATCCTCTGTTAATTTTACAAAATTATATATTGTTTTCTATTATTAATAAAACGAAAATTTAACATAATATTATGGATTATCTTGTTTTGTTTCCTCTTCCATCTATCTCGTCGTAATGACACAATCTCTTATACATTATTTAGGAACTGATTTTGTAAATTTTGCTTATATATCCATTCCACAATCACTCTTCCAAATAAATGATTATATGACATGACAAAACACAATTAATTTCTTACTTTTAAAAATTTGAATAACACGAAAATATCTTTATAAATGTTTGCTTATGGTTTCTTAAAAATTAATTCGAATCAATCCTCTTAAAAAGGAACATTGAATAACCGAAAATATCTTAAAAATTTTGAATAACACAAACTTATTTTTAAAAAAATTTCTTTTAGATAAATACACAACATTTAAAATTAGGTCTCCTACGTATATGCTTTAAATTACTAAATTAAACAAAAAATGTTGGTAACCCAAACGGAAAAAGTTATTTTTAATTCAAAAAATTCAAAATGATGTATTGTTAGGAATATTCAATATTAGCTACATTAAGAAACATCATAAACAAAAATTTATTAAATATTGAATACTAAAAAACAGTTAAACATCATAAATTAATGTAAGTTAAATATATCATCATATAAATATATAAAATTCCATGTCATAATTAAAACATATGCAATCCAAAATAAAGAATGACCTGTCTTTTAAAGTGCATAAGACTGAATATAGTTCCATGTAGAGATATTTGCCACTATAATTCCATTACTCATTAATTATAATTATTTTTTAAAGAATGACTAAACGAATATTTAAATTCGCATAAGATCTAAACAAGTAAAATATCTTTTCCAAAACTAATTGATAATCTTCCAAAAGTAATTGAAAATCTTCTATAACTAAAATATCTAGTTTAATCCTCTGATTTATAAATTTTCGTAGATATTTTTGGGATCATCTAAATATTAGTTTTCTAAAAACAATAATAATTCGAGTGTAAAACCCTAGACACCTAACATATCCTCGCTTATATATAGTATCAAACGAAGCATAGGAAAACTGAAGACAATCTTCGCACCAAAAATTCCTAACCTCAATATATATTTGATAATAAAATCGTTTATTTATATATTTCATAAGATAATTTATCTTCGATTCAAAATTTTTTTTTAGTATTCTATCAAATTTTGTTACATGTTCATTGAACATATTATGTTCTTCAATAGTTTGGTTTGGGTTTATCATCATATCATGTCGATTATTAAGGTTTCGTAGATAACTTTTTCCGTAATTTATAGAACTTTTTATTATGTTCATTGAACAAAGCTACGAAGTGATTTATATATGTTCTTCAATAGCATGTCTTTTGTTTTATGATTCGAAGTGATCTATGTTCTTCAATATATTCTTTTATATATATTTAACCAAATTTTTTTATTGTACATAATGCCATATATAGTTATTTTAAATTTTTGTATGTATATTTTTTTTTGTCAACAAATTTTTGTATGTAATCAATGTATTTTTTTTATATATCTTTATGTGTATTTGAAAATGAACATTTCAAATTTATGATAAAAGTTATGTGTAAACATATTAATTTGTGTTTATCTTTTTAAATATCCATATTATCATATATCCAATACAAGGAAAATTAAGATTAAAACTCTATATAAAATGAACTAATTTCAAAGAAAAAGTACATATATAAAATATATTAATATGAAATAGTAAACATATATTACTTAAAATAATTCAATAAAATGTAGAAAAATGATTTATATCTACTACTTAAACATAATATAAAACTTTTTAATTTTATTTTTAGTGTATTTTTTGGATATTTTTTTAGAGTCACCTAGTGAAATATATATATATATATATATACAACTCATATGATTCATCACAAAAGCACAAGTTAATACATATGATTATTAGAAACAATTTATAGCATAAATCACAAATTAATACATATGATTATTAGAAAAACAACCGATCAAAAAGAAGAACGATGAGAATAACAAATTTCATACATGGATCAGTATTCAAATTTATGAGGGAAAAATAAATCACATAAGTAACCCTATATAAATGACAAACAAACGGAAAAACAAACACACAAAAATCAGACATGTGAGGTTTGACAAATCAGATTTGATTCTTTTCTCTTCTCTCGTTTCCTCTTAGTATTCATCATCAGTTGTTTTCCTTTTCAAGATAGAAGTCTATACTAACTAAATATATAATATGTTAAATTTTACTGTACCAATCACTAAATTTCACATGGGAGAAAAGTTGATGAATTATTGACAGTCTTCCTCTACAAACTTCAAATTAAATAAGCT
The DNA here is from genome assembly GCA_964056655.1 of Arabis hirsuta. Taxonomy (NCBI): domain Eukaryota; kingdom Viridiplantae; phylum Streptophyta; class Magnoliopsida; order Brassicales; family Brassicaceae; genus Arabis; species Arabis hirsuta. The sequence continues at coordinate 20,091,315 of OZ053305.1, read as the reverse complement.
TGTCAAAGAAAAATGGCTTTGAGTTTTAAAAAAAAAAACAATGACTTTAAATTACACCACACGTAGTTATCGAGTTAGCTCAAGCACAACAAATTTAAGAAAATAATTTAAAAGTGAAAACTAACTCATGAATGGTTAGTTGATTCAACGGAATTGTCATGTATTAAATAGATGGTAGTGAAGAAACGTGATAAGGTCCTAGAGTTTCAGGTTTTGAAGATAAAATAAATAAGACAATAGCGAAGAAAGACTAATAATTTTGCTATGAGATACTTTGAATATGGAAGGGGAAAGTATGGCGTAGTGTACCTACTCATTATGGCGTATGAATGGGAAAATACCTTTAGCCATACAGTACCTCCATGATTTCCAATATAATTATCATTTTTGTATCGACTGACTTTTTAATGATGTGGACAAAAAATAACTAGTGCTTATTAATCTGACTATGTTAATATTGGCTTCAAGTAAAGACGAAAAAGGCATAACAAGTGTAGACTCACTCGGTCACATAGAACAAACACCACAAAACAAATCTTGAACTTGCATTTTTGTTTAGAAAATTCAATCGAAGATCTCCCTCGACGTCCCCCATGCATTTTTTTTGTTAATCTTGTATAGTATAAAAAGGTGACTAAAAATGCTTCTGACCACCGCAGCCATAGCCACCACTCTAATAATTCAATTTTTGTTATACTCTTTTCGTTTCAAAATAATTGTCATTTTGAAATTTTTTACACAAATTACGAAAACGAAAACATATTAAAAATCTGTTTTGTCCCTAATTAATATAATGTTTTATTTGATATGAGTAATTAATAAGCTGAAAAGTAGGGATAAAAATAGAAAAATTAATCATAAATGTGCATTGAAATTGCAGAATAACAAATAATATGAAACAAAAAATTAAGGTTAGAATGACAACTAATTTGAAACGGAAGTAATATATAATATATGGATGTGACCCAAATCGACATTGAATCGGATTGATCAAAAGGATGAACTCAAACTAACTATATTGAGTTCGAAGTAAAGAATAATAAATACAATAATATAAAGTTTGAATTCGGAGAGTGAACAAATAATAGTTCTAGTGGTAAGAGTGTTTATTCGGAGATGTCATTTGCTTAGTTCGTTCTCCTCTCTTTTATATCTTGTATCCTCATTCACCTCGGCTTTAGTCCCATTGTTTCTCTTTAAATCTCATCATTGATTTGTTGGTTTATTTCCGTTATAATACATTTTCCGTTATACATTCTGTTTAGTCCTTCTTCCTTTAAATGAGCGTACTTCATTATAAGTTTGGACCTAACACCAGTAGTACTAATTAATGGTGTATTAACATTTGAATACGTGTGAAACTGTGAATAATGAAGTTTACTTGCACGGTTGCGCTCTAGTTTTTATGATGTTGTGGTTAATGGAAACATAATCATGTATCAGCATTTCAAATCAAAGAACTCTTATCAATATAATTTCTATATATCTGAAACACTACCGAAATGTTAGTTTTGATTTTATAGTTTTTTTTTTGTAGCAGCGAATATACCATTTCATTTGTATGGGCTATAAAAAATATATAGGTACCATTTTATTTTGTTGAAAGAAGTATGGTTATTGATGTGTTAGATATTTTGAAAAATTAAGATATCCATAAACAGATATGTATTCGACTATGTAATCTATTCGATACCGTATTTGATCCGCAAATTTTGGATACCCTATTTTGTTGCTGCAAAATATTAGAAGTATTCATAAATTATGTACGAGAGTTTAAGGATTATAATTCGATTTAGTGTTTTTTTTTCGAAAATAATATAGTAAACTAATTTAAATGATTTTTTTTTTCCCAATCGGATGCAACTTTTGTTCTGAATTTCAAAAATCTATCTAAAGTTACATGTCACTTAATTTTGGATACTTAGTTTTGGATGACAAACCACTTTTGGAGGCAATTCTGGTAAGTGTTGTCTTCCATTGCGATCGAATAATCTTATTGCGTATTTTTTGTTTTTGTTTTTTTTAAAATTTATGCGTATTTCTTTATCAATGAAACAAAATATTAGGGTTTTCATGCCTATTTTCATTATAATTATTCGTCAAAACAGTATATTTTGCTGTCACTATTGTTTATGTATTTATATAATAAATCAAGTATAAAATACATGTGACGTACGCAAAATGCAAGTTAAAATATTGAGACAATTGAAAAATACCACTTTTGGTTATTAATTTGCAAAAATGTCATTAATGATGTATTTTTAAAGCCTAAATCTTAAAATTCTAAATCCTAAAAGATATTTTAACCACTAACAAATCCTAAACCCTCAAAACTAAACCATATTACAACATAGTTAACTAAAATATAAATAATATAATAAATAAATAATTTTGAAAAAAATAATAGTTTTGTATATTTTTTGAAAATATGGTATTTTTTGAAAATATGGTATTTTTGTATATTCTAACTTCTAAAAGCTTGTCTATCTGTCGCTATCCTTATGGGAATATGAAACCTAACATAAGTTAAAATTGGCATCGAATAACAAATGGAAAAATCAACTAATCAAAATTAATTAATTATCAGAAGTAGGATACTATAGTAAAAAGAGAATCAAAACTAGAAAGAAAAAAAACCCACCAAGCCAGCTATCAACTAATCACAAAAGAGAACAAATTTTTAAAAAACTATAGGAATAGTAGTAGTCATCAAACACAATCACCTAGAAACTCGCTTCTTAATCAAGATTTCTCGATAATCCTCATCATAATCATTTTTCTTTATAAATCTAATTAAATATACCTATATAAATACAAACAAAGGTAGACCATAACTAATCATTTGGTCTTCTACGTGGGTTTTGTACCTTACTTACGTATGAGTAGCCCATACTACGCTTTTAATTATACAAAGACAAATTCCAAACTATCTCGAGTATGTTTAATTACACCACGAACACTGTAAGTTTGATTTATTTTATTTTATTATCTAAATTAAATGTTACTTTTTCGGGCTGGTGGGCTTTTTGTGTCCGCTTCCCGATGTTTTTTTTTAGTTAAAGGATTTTTTTAATGTTTGGTTACAAAATACAAAACGTTTATTTATACATTAAAAATGGACTGCTTTTATTTTTGCTATCTCTCTTCCGTCTCTGTTGTCTCTTTTTCTTCCTCTTTGATTGTTTTCATTCTCCTTTTGATGTTCTTGTAGCGTTCTGTACGAATCTCTCTCTAGGGTTCTTCTCAGATTAAGAAACTTGTCAAAATCCCTAAAAAAGTTTCAACCTTTTTTCTTTCCCGAACAAAATCCGCCGGAAAATGTGTGTTTCTCCACTGGGTTTTAGCCGTAATCTGAGAAATCAGTAAACCCTAGACGCAAACGGAATCTGAGTGCCATTTTTCTGATGAGTCGAAGAAGAAGAAGAAGAAGAAGAAGAAGCTATTGAAGTGTCTTTAAGCATCGTCGTTGAGTAGAAGAGAGAGAGAGAGAGAACGAGAGAGCGAGAGTGACGAGACGATTTGGTATTTCTAATGGTGAGATCTCGATCTCAAGGAACAACGAGGCGCGTGACTCCCACGCCCATTTTGGATGTTGAGAAGCCGCTTCCGAACGGAGATCTCTACATAGGGAGCTTCTCCGGTGGGTTTCCTCATGGATCCGGTAAGTATCTGTGGAAAGATGGGTGCATGTACGAAGGCGATTGGAAACGAGGTAAAGCTTCAGGTAAAGGGAAATTCTCATGGCCAAGTGGAGCGACTTACGAAGGTGAGTTCAAATCCGGTAGAATGGAAGGGTTCGGAACTTTCACCGGAGCCGACGGAGATACTTACAGAGGAACATGGGTTGGTGATAGGAAACACGGACACGGACAAAAGCGTTACGCCAACGGAGATTTCTACGAAGGTACTTGGAGAAGGAATCTACAAGATGGTAGAGGTAGGTATGTGTGGAGGAATGGGAATCAGTATACCGGAGAATGGCGTAACGGTGTGATTTCAGGGAAAGGTTTGCTTGTTTGGCCTAATGGGAATCGATACGAAGGTCAATGGGAAAATGGAATACCTAAAGGGAATGGAGTTTTCACTTGGGGTGATGGTAGTTCTTGTGTTGGAGCTTGGAATGAGAGTAATATCATGAGGAGTTTCTTTAATGGGGTTGAGAAGAATGATTTGGTTGTAGCTACGACTAGGAAGAGATCTTCTGTTGATAGTGGAGGTGGAAGTTTAGGAGGAGAGAAGATTTTTCCTAGAATATGTATATGGGAATCTGATGGAGAAGCTGGAGATATCACTTGTGATATTATTGATAATGTTGAAGCATCGATGATTTATAGAGATAGGATCTCTGTGGAACGTGATGGTTTTCGTCAGTTTAAGAAGAATCCTTGTTGGTTTAATGGCGAAGCGAAGAAACCTGGAGAAACTATATCTAAAGGGCATAAGAAATATGATTTGATGCTTAATTTGCAGTTAGGAATCAGGTAAAGGATTTTCTCGAATTCGTTGGATCTGGTTTTTGTTATAGCTTGCTTTTATGTTGTGTTCTTATGAAGGTTGTGATTGTTAAATTAGGTATTCTGTTGGCAAACATGCTTCGATTGTTCGAGATCTTAAACAGACCGATTTCGATCCAAAGGAGAAGTTTTGGACAAGGTTTCCACCGGAAGGTACTAAGACTACACCGCCGCATCAGTCAATTGATTTCCGGTGGAAGGATTATTTCCCTTTAGTGTTCAGGTATCTATAACTATCAAGAAAGGTTTAAATTTAGCAAATTTAGCAAGTTGTTGATTTGTGTTTAGGTTTGGTGATGTGTCTATACCCAAATCTGGTTTTAGTTGATAAGATTATGTGTTGAGTTATGTTTCTTTTTGGGCAATTTTGTTTGTAGACGTCTCAGGGAGCTTTTCCAAGTGGATCCAGCTGAGTATATGTTAGCTATTTGTGGAAATGATGCTCTTAGGGAACTATCTTCACCTGGAAAGAGTGGAAGCTTTTTTTACCTAACTCAAGATGATAGATTTATGATCAAGACGGTGAAGAAATCAGAAGTCAAGGTTAGTACATTAGTAGTTGCCTCTTGTTTTGACCTTCCTCTTGTCATTTTTGAAAGTGTTTGTCCACAAGAAGTTAATTTTCTTAATTAGCGGTTGGGACAGCTTTTGTTTGTTTCTTTCTTTGCTTTCACATTACTTTCTCAATCATAAACTCCACTAAGTCTGTGATTAGCTAAATGAAATTTGACTTGAAGCTTTTGTCTTCTTTTATCCAGGTGCTTCTAAGAATGCTTCCAAGTTACTACAAACATTTCTGCCAATATGAAAACTCCCTCGTCACTAGATTCTATGGTGTTCATTGTGTCAAACCCGTCGGTGGCCAAAAGGTATGTGTTTTTAAGCTAAGGCTTTATGGGTCTCTTTTGTTTTCAGAAAATTTACCATTATGTTTGCCATTTTATCAGACTCGGTTTATCGTCATGGGGAACTTGTTCTGCTCTGAGTATAGAATTCAGAGACGGTTTGATCTCAAAGGATCTTCCCATGGACGGAGTACTGCAAAGCCTGCAGGGGAAATTGATGAGACCACGACTCTCAAAGACCTTGATCTTAACTTTGCTTTCCGTCTTCAGAGAAACTGGTATCAAGAGCTTATGAAGTAAGCTCCATGCTAACTCAGTTTATTTTATTGGCTTTTGCCATTTGGCTATACAAAGTATTCTGCAACCTAAACATGTCTCTAATGAGGATCGATATTCATGATCAGGCAAATAAAACGCGACTGTGAGTTTCTGGAAGCCGAAAGAATAATGGATTATAGCCTTTTAGTTGGTGTTCACTTCCGTGATGACAACACAGGAGAAAAGATGGGGCTTTCTCCCTTCGTCTTGAGATCTGGTAATTTAGATATCATTCTCTGTCTGTGACCCCCATGGAAGTCGACTTATCGTGAAATTTATAACATATGTCAATTTCTTGTGCAGGTAGGATAGATTCATATCAGGATGAGAAATTCATGCGTGGTTGTCGCTTCCTAGAAGCTGAACTTCAAGACATGGACCAGATTTTAGCTGGCAGGTAACATAAACGTTACAATCATTTATCCGGGTTTCATTTTAAATGTTAAGAAGTTGACTTCACAGAAGAAGCTTTCTGCATTAATAGTCTTTGATTATGGCAGAGACACATGGAGTGGTTGAGAGATACAACAATTTCTTGTAATTAGTATAAGATAAAATGTAGGAATGATTTATAATTTGCTTGGCAATTATAGTGAGGTGTGAAACAGATCATGTGGTCCTGTTTTCCCATATTTTCTTAAAGACTCGTTCAATTCATGGTTCCATCATTATCTTTGTAACAGGAAACCATCGATCAGATTAGGCGCAAACATGCCAGCAAGAGCGGAACGAATGGCCCGAAGAAGCGATTTTGATCAGTATACATCAGCTCACGGTGAGATGTACGAAGTGGTTCTCTACTTTGGAGTCATTGACATCTTGCAAGACTACGACATAACCAAAAAGATCGAGCATGCGTATAAATCATTACAAGCCGATCCAGCTTCAATCTCAGCCGTTGATCCTAAACTCTATTCCAAAAGGTTCAGAGATTTCATCAGTAGGATCTTCATTGAAGACGGCTAAAAGATGATGATAGAGGATCATTATAGCTTCATGGACTAACATTTTCTTCTGTTGAAAATGGCTGCGTCCATAAGGGTAAAAAGGTAATTCTCAATGAGAGAAAAAGGCGATTTGGATTTATTTCTATTTTTGAGATATGACTAACCAAGTTTTGGGTTAGGGGGGCTTTTATTATGTTTTGTGGTGAGCTACATACACTTTATAACTATATATGTGAATATAGATTGTGAAGGTTTCGTACATAGGCAGAGAAGAAATTACAATGGAAAAAAATGAATTTGGGTTTGTAAATTCGGAAAATATGGAATAATAGAGAAGAATGTACAAGCTACAGAAAAGAAATGTTTATAAAGAAAAAAAAAAAAGAAAGCTGATCCCATTATTAAATTGTCTGTAGTCACATATTCTCATGGGATCCCTCTTTAACCATCCGAAGTTAAGGGGTCCATATCTTTGTGTGTTCAATACAACTTGTAGAAATGTTGAATATAGAAGAATCATTTTGATGTGATAATACTAGTTATTTTCCAAAAACATACATATCATTAGTAAGAAGTAAATAGGTATATGTATTTGTGAAACTGTACGGTCAAAGAAGGAAGAGTTAAGTTGGGGTTGGTTTCATGAAAAGTAGAGAAAGCTAAAACGAGAACACCACATGTCTTTTCCTTGCATTCTTTTTCTTCTTTACGAAATCTTTTGGAAAATGTTAAAGCTTCTTAAAATTCTCATGTCTCATTTTCACTATGACAATTTTCATTCCTAATTTCTTAGGTTCAGATCAATTTTTTATTTCCCTAATATATATGTGGTAGCTTCACAAAGTATGTAAATGTTATATGACTTTTATTCACATTTAAAGTCTTGAGATCTTTAAAATAATCTTCAGAAGGCTGAAATTGTTTGTTTGTGATTGATTTATATCATTACACTTAGATTTGTTCTCCAATCTAATCAGCAATCCACATTTGCATCGTCCATATTTCTCTAAGTTTTTTTTTTCAAAGTTGTTTTTTTCCCAAACTTTACATTATAATATTGTGTTTTAGTTATGCTGAAAATTATATTTTTCATTAAAAGAAGTTTTGTATGTTTACGTAAAACTCTTTCTGAAGTAAACAGTAAACAATTATTGTTTATCCTTGAGTTTAAGACATACCATAGTACATATAATTGCTTGCATTGGTAATAATAAACAACTTTTGTTGCAAAAGAAAATGTTAATGCATACTAGGAAAGGTTTAATGTAAATAATACTATAGCTTATAGTAGACATTAGTCACATGGTATTCTATTCATAGATCCACTAGAGGTTAAAAGCTGACATATTTTCTAAGAAACTACAATGCCTAGATATTAATAGACTATACCAATTTGGAATTTCAGATAAGTAAATAAGATGAAATCCTAGCAATAGGAGTAGAGAAACAGAATAACAAAAGTCAAAGCTACAAAAGGTATAATAATTCTCATAAAAAATAAACGGTTGAATAATTAGTTTAAGTGTTTGAAATCCCAAATTAAAAGTCTTTGTTTAAGAATGCCTGACAAATCATAGGTCAAGGTTTAATTCCTTAAGAACTAAAAATAATTATTGGGACCATTAGTAATACTTTTTGATACTTTCATTCTTTTTCTGTTTTTCTAATTTACTTTCGCTCTTCATTTTTTTAAATATTCATAAGTTTTAAATGGAGATGAGTTTGGTAGTTTATTAAAGAAACTATAGTTGAGGTTTGCAAAACACCTAAACCATTAGTTTGATAGGGCACTAAAAGGAAACAAGCTTGGTTTTTTTTTTAATGAACAACTTAAGTTTGATCTTATTATTAAAAAAACTTAAGGTTGATATTATTCTCCACTAGTTTTATCATCCGATGTATCAAAAATTATAAAAAAGGAAAGTGACAGAGGGTTGAGAGTAGCAGCTAGGTGTCTGTCATATCGTTGCATGCCTAATATTCCATTCTTTTTAGTTTATTATCACAAAGATTATCAATTTTCTTAAAAAAGTTATTTGTTTATTCGACTTTACTGCTTTGGTCAATAACATTACCAAGATACATTACGGATATTTTATCTCGGTGATCTTCCTGTCTTGTTCAGTATGTGTACGCCTGGAGGCGGAACGGATCAGAATAAAAAATTTAGTATTTATTATTCAATTTGTTTTTGTTGGATATCTAATTTTTTTATTTGCTTTGCTTCGAAAATTTTTGGATATCCGGATAGAAAATTTTGGATATCTAGACAGAAAATTTCGGATATCCGGAATTACGGATATCTGAATATTTTCCGAATATTTGCGGATATCTATTTTAAACTAGAAATAATAATTAGATATTTTTTCAAAAAATGAATATTTTAAATATAATATTTCAACTAATTAATGGATAAATATATAAAATTATCTAATTTTATTCTATATAATTAAAGAAAAATAAAAATTGAAATATTAAAATAGTGAAAAATGAAACATATACGTTATAAATCTACTATATTATATGTATATATAAGTAATATATGGATCGGATCAAATATTTGAATTTTTAAAATTAATATTTGTGATTTGCTTTGCTTTTCACATATACTAAATTTTAGTATTTGTTTCGATTTGATTCATAATGAATATCTGGATTTTTCGGATCGAATCAAAATGTACCGAATCGAATCACATCTAACGGATAATTTACCCAGTCCTCATGTCCATCTTCGCAAAAGTGGATTATATGTTTTTATATATCTAGTGGCTTGCGGTTTTACATATTTATATGCCCTATTTATATACCCTCTTTTTGGTTACAGATCGTTAACGTACGTCATGTCTAAATATTTTTACGCAACAATTTTTAGGGTTAACATCAAAAGTACCGTTTTGTTAAATGTTCAGAACTCAGAAGAAGACTCTCCTCTAAAAAGAGCAAAGTGAGTACCGACTCGCATGGAAAAATATGATATTTCGTGCCTCGTTTTTTTAGTAATTACTAAAGACAGTTAACACGTACATTGTATATCTAGCAATATAGGATATGCAAAAAGATTCAAAAAAACTTTTGAGTTAAAGTCTTCGAGTGTGAGATATTCCCAAAAAGATTGGTTACCACTTATCAATTATCATCATAATAAGATCCATAAAATTCATAGCTAACCGAGTTATGGTCAAAGAGATCGATATCGTGCTCTCCATATCGTATGTTTGACTGCTATAAGTGCCAACATTGACGGATGCCCAAAACGACTAAAAGAATAAGATGGCTCAATTTATAAAAGAAAAACGATCATTTAGAATAATAAATATTATTGTCATATAGAAAAAAGACAAATAAAAAACTAACAACTAGCAAACAAAATATTAGTTATAAAACTTAATTTTTTTCTTTTTATTCAACAAAATTGTTAAATCAAAGCTTTTAACTAAATTTTTTTTATGATAAAATAACCATTTTGTTATGTCAAGTCATTCAATCTTGTATGTAACAATGTTATTTTACTTTAATTCTTTAACAATTAAGAAATTTTTTTATATTCTTAGTTACTTAACTATTAGAAGCCCATAATTTTTAGCATATAGACCCATATTTTGTTTATTTTTATCACAAATTTTTCAACGTTTAAATATATGTTTCTATAATTTTATTATCTGAGTTTAACTAAACGAAATAGATAAATATATGCCCTTCAATTTTGCTCATAAAAAAAAGATGCCCTAAGCAAAAGCTTCCATTTTTTGCATTATGGCACGGCTCTGCTGCTATATACGATGGTGATAAATTGATAATGGTCGACACATAATAATTTATCTGGAAAATCCAAAATCTGATCAGTACAATTTTTAATCTAATATTAAATTTAGAGTATATTTTCTTGCATAATTAAATTCTTCAATTACAAAAGTCTGATACGTAGTGGATTAGACGATTATAATTTAATGATGTTCTACCCTCTTAAACTTGTTATTTTTCAAAACACTTTTTATTTATTTATTTTTTTTTTGAAATATAAGAATTGAGTGTTGCAAACATATTTTACGATAGTGTGGGTTTCGATTTGGAAAAATCTGATTAAATAAACAAAAAGAATAGAATGTAGTTTTCATGGATTCAGACACATGGGGTGGAAGATTTTGACATTGAAGGCCCAAATGAAGACAAGAAGAATGGGAAATTAGGGATTGGTCTCAACTTTGGGACTATGCTTGTCTGAAGTTGAAAAAGCTATCAAATGTGCCCATTTGCGTATTTTAAAAATGGGTATACAGTATTTTATTTAACACCTCCAACATAATGTTCCACCATGAAGGAGACATCTCCCCTTAGCTATTATCCCTTTCTGATTATTCTTGTGTTTTCATACTTCTTTGTTCGGCACAAATAATTGAAAATAAGTATAATTTTGAGAAAAAAATTATAACGAAAAGAATCACTAAACAGGCAAGAATTGTAGACGAATCATCCTAATACTAATGATGTTGTCTTTCACTTCGTCTAGAAAACCTCGTGACTCATGGCACTAATAAAATATAAGTATATAAATGGGTATACTGCTCTTTTTATCTAACTCTTGCAAATTGCAATATATTGGGTATTGCGTGATTGATCATGATTTGATATTATAAAATCATGAAGGAGAACACCAATAAACTATGTGAGGTATCATTTATAAATTGCTGTTCTCGGTTATACTTTAATTTACAATATCCCACATATAATACCAACTTTGAACACTATAGTTTTCACTAATTTTTGTTTTCACCATTTTTTTCTTAGATAAATTTTTTTTCTTAGTTTTATCTGTTATTTATAGGTTAATTATTTTTGAAATTAAATCTTTTGAAATTTACATTTTGATTGTACCACATATGTGATATAGGACTCGGAATCACACCAAACTTATGATTAAATGATTTCAAGGCAAACGGCTTGAAATGGACGGTGGGATTATAATAATTATGGAAATAGAGTTATCGTTGATTGAATCACACAAATCAACACATAAAAGAACAACTTGAATCTCATAAGTTATTATTCCACATGAACAAAAGAGTAATAGAATCTCACATAATACTCTATTGATCAAAACTTTTATTTTAGGATGAATACACAAACTAAAATAGACAAGCAAAAAACACAAAGCTTTAAGAAGAAAAATTTCTCTTTTATTTTCCAAAAACTCTATTTGTATTTACAATGAATGGATATTGATCTTATATAGGTTCAAATTACAAATCATCAAATAAATCAACATAAATGCAAAATAAAACTGTAGAAGTCTCTTTAGCCCAGTGGTTGATTAAAAGTTTATTAATGCTTCTACACCAGTAGATCTGGAGTTCGAATCCTAGAAGATGCGATTTATTATTATATTTGCAAATTAATGGAGAAAAACTTGTAGGAGATCTTCAGCGTGGGGCAAGGTAGAATCGTTTGGCATAGATCAAGGCGTTGACTTATCCGTTGTGGAATCTTTGATGTAATAGTTCTCATAATTTATAATAGAATAATAATAAAATGCAATGTTAAAAAAAAGCAAAATGAATCAAATTAATCACAGAAATCAATCAAAAATTAAATATAATGAAATACTGTATTTATCAATCGACATTAATGGAAATTAGTTCTTTGTATCTAGACACTTTTTGATATATCTATGAACTAACTGTTTTCAAGAAAATCTTTTAAATTTTAGCATTGATTTGCATTAAACATTTGTTGATACGCCATAGATGTCAACAATATCTTTGAGACTACATCAATATGTCGAGATCCGAATAGCATGTGTCCATCTTTTTTGAATTTTCTAAAAGTTTGGCTATTTTTAATCTCTATAATATTAAAACAGAAGTACATTTAAAAGAATATCCGAAATGTATATCAATATTACTCAAATTGCCATTGCCTTATAACTAAATAAATTCAATTGAAAAGGGTAATTTTGGACAGATAAAGTGGCAATTTCAGTAATATTGAGATCAATTTCGGATATTATTTTCACTGGATCCGATTGAAAACGCCCGGATCCTGCGCGACCTGTTTCGTGATCCGTGAATTTCATTAATGGCATTTTCGTAATTTTAAAAACAATTTTATCAATCCGAGATTTTAAAAATTCGAATCCATCTAATTATGACTTGCATTTTCGTTTAGTATATATGGTAGTCAATCAATAGTGAAATATAATAATAATTCCAAATTTTAATTGTCATAATTATTTATTTCCTTATTTGCAATCAACCAAAAGGAAATCACAATATCATCAAGTAAATCGATTAATGCTATAACTATGATGTTAGTGGCAAGAAATATTAATGGTATATAAAATGTTTTTTTTTTAGGTTTTCAAATTATCTCTGCAAATAATGATGTTAGACTTTAAGATTTTTATGTGTTACATCTATGAAATATAACTAATAAGTATCTTTTGATCCAAAAAAAAAAAACTAATAAGCATCTATCATAATAATTGCAAAATAAATAAACTAATTTTAATATATATTTCCTGACTAAAATTATTCTAAACGAAATATCTAGTTAATTGTCAACATTAACTAATCATTGGTGTTTGAAATTTCGAACCAAACTGATATGCTAATTAATTGTAATACTCTAAAAATATCAGAATGATCTTAAAGATATTATGGTATATTCCGAAAATATAACAATTTTACATAAATGCTAACTGATTTACCGGATTGCTAAACTAATATGCGAATATATATATATATATATATATATATATAATTGCACACTCGAAAATCTTTCAATAAAAGATATTCATAGATCCTCTTTATTTATGCTTACGAAAATATCTCTCATTTAATTTGCATTTCCTAAATAGATAAAGTGAAACTAATTAATAGCACAAATAAAGATACATTATGCAAATCTTCCTCTAAAACAAAAGAATATTTTGTATATTATTAATGGAATATGCTAACAAACATAATTTTAAACTTTCCTTATCAATAAAAATGAAATGATTCTCAAAGATTTTATTTTGAAAATCTTAGAACTACGTTCACTAATCATCCTATCCTATATAAAGAACGTACAGTAATTGTCGACCATCAAACGCATGCTCATCTTTTATTCAATTTGTTAAGAAACTGATCATTCTAATCAATATTTCTCTCATTTTTTTTTCCAGAAAAACGAGAAGATTCGACATGCTCTAATGCATTGACCAATTTTGCTAGATTAGTAAGTTCACTGGATCCTTCTTTTTTTATTTCATAATTTGTTTATTTGTGAGCTTTATTTTTTGTTGATTTTGTTTAATAAAGTTTGAGCAATCCTCAAATCCAAGATATCTTTTTTTATTGACCTTATCAAACTTAGTATTTGAAAATTTGACATAATTTAGCTTCTGTAATTTTAAGTGGTTTGTGGTTAGGAAACCAAGACATCAAACGAACCATTTTTTAATCTACTTTGTTTGACTATTAAGATTAGAATATATACATTTGTATAATGATTTACATCACAAATTTATTAATTTTTTATTCCGAAATCTGAGTTTTTTTGTGAATCTAAAAATTAAGTTTAAAGCTAGAGTTTCATGAGAAAAGTATTACAAAAATTTGGTTGTTTTTCGACCCAAAAAAATAATGGTTCGTGGATATTCTAATTTTGTTGTTTTTAATATGAAGTCGATGGATATTGCTTTTTCAACAAACTAACGGGATATTCTTAGTGTTTTCTTTCAGTTAATCTTTAATTTGATTAAATTTACCTTTCTACATGTGGTCCAGGTGGGATTAAAGCAACAAAAATCCAATTGTGGAACAGAGGAAGATAAATCTCAAAATCTTGGTGAGAAAACTTTTCAAATAGAAAGACCAAGTCGTTTGTAGATTTTTTTCTACCTAATCTAATCTTTCATGAACCAAAACCTTGATTTATTGTCTATTCTTCCAGTGTTAGATCTTAAGTAGCCATGTTTGGAGTGAAGAGTGAAAAACTGATGAAGATGTGCAAACAGAAGGCTACAATGCGTCCCTATGAATAATGACTCATAGTCATAGAATTGGTGAGTTGATAAAGATTTTAGAAAGCATACGACGAAATGCTTTTAAATGATTTAACACAAAAGCTAAAACTGGAGTTCGTGCTGAAGCTAAGGATGCCATGGTCGATGATGTTGATTAACGGTGTAACGACTGCAAACCAATTTCTGTGGATTTTGGCCGTGCGTCGATCGACGCAAGTCGGATTGAACCAGACCGGTTCGTTTTCAATTATCCGGTTTGGCAGGTCGGTTTAGGGAACTCTAGGGTTGATATATAAAGGAAGAATAGACAGGTTGGTGGCCGATATCAGAAATCAGAGAGTTTGGGAGTTTTGAGTGTTTGTGAGATTTGGGAGTTGTTCTTGATATGTGGAGGTTGGTTTTCATGTTGGTGAGGATCCAGGAGCGTGTTGGGGCTGTGTGCTGCACGATTTGGGTGTGAGATTTCAGATTTGGAGGCCATGTTCTTCATGTTCTTCGCGTTCTTCGTGGTTTCTCATCCTTTTTCCTTCCAGAATCGAGGTGAGTGCGTGACCGGAGGTTTATCTGGGTAAAGGGTTGGCAGAATGCGATTGTTGTGTTGTTTTGGTGTGTTTTCGTGTTGATTTGCGTGCAGGGATCGATGTAATTCGATCCAGGATCGATCCGTGAGAGGATATATTTGATCATGGATTCTGTGATGTTGTGTCGATTGACGCAGAGCAAGTGCATCGATCAACACCGGGGTTGTGTGTTGATCGACATTGGGGTTGCATGTCGATCGACACATTGGTGATGCATCGATCGACGCATGGTGGTTGCGTCGATTGACGCATGTCTGTTCGCAGCGAACTTATGTGTTTTGTTGTGCTTTGCGTGTTGAGTGTTCACCCTGGTATTGTATTGATTCTTATGCATGTGTGTATAACCTGTAGACGGGATGACCGTCTCACTGATTATTTGTGATAATACTCACGCATCTCTTTGTGCCATGTGCTGCAGGTGAACAGAAATTGTGATCGTGTAATCAAGGCCGGGAAGATAGGATGATCTAGGGTCTCGGTCTTTTGTTTATGCAGTGTTAGAATTGCTAGGTTGCTAGTGAATTCTGGATTGTTGTTGAGATTGTTTATCGTTATTGGAATTGAATTTGGAATTGGTTAGAGATTTAGTAAAGTATGGGATTTACTGAATGCTATGATTGGTTTAATTGTTTAATCGTTTATTGTTCCGCATTGCTTGTGTTAACCGTTGAGGATTATTATCTGTGATAATAATAATCCGAAGGGAAATTTTTTAAATTTTACGGGTTGGGTTGTTTCATTTTGGTATCAGAGTCCTTATGGTTCTAGGGCGGGTGAAATTAATTGGTTATGTGATTTAGTCAATTGATTGTTGTATGGGTTTGGAGTCCTAGATTATCTTCTCCAAGCCTACAATGAGATGCCACGGTATGTGTTGTTTGACTATCTGTTTTTCTAGTACTTAGTTTCTGCTGGGTAGTGAAGAGTGATGGCTAGAGCGGCTAGAGGCAGAGGTCGTGGGGGCCGTGGAGGCCGAGGTGGTCATGGTGGGCGTAGACGCGGGCGTGGACTCGAGAGTGAGTCTGAGAGTGACCCAAAAGACCACGCAGGAGCAGGTGGCTGACTCGTAGGTGTTTTAGGAGGGGTCCGTGAATGTGGCCGCTACGAGTACCAGCTTGAGGGCTGGAGGGGCTAGTGTGGATCCTGGTGTGGCGGGTGGTACGGTGGGCCCAGGTGGGGGTGCTACCGCAGGTGTTGTCCAGGACCGAGATGATCGCTTGGCGGGTTTGCTGTAGTTGATTCTAGAGCGGTTACCAGGTGGGGTGCCGGCTCCGGGTCAGGCTTTGGGAGTGCAGCCAGGAGTGGTTGGTGTTCAACCAGGTGTGGCTGGAGTGCAGCCAGGTGTGGCTGGTGGTCAGCCGGCAATGGCTGGAGTTCAGCCGGGAGTGGCTAGTATGCAGCCGAGTGTGGCGGTTGCAGAGGAACTTCCATCCTACCTTAGGATGATGGAGCAGATGCAAAGGATTGATTCTCGGGAGGTGCCAAGCCTGAGGAGGCCGATGAGTGGCGACTGAGACTGGAGCGTAACTTTCACTCTATCAGGTGTCCAGAGGGATACCGGGTTGATCTGGCGGTTCATTACCTGGAGGGTGATGCGCATCTCTGGTGGAGAGGTGTTGAGGCCAGGAGAGTGCAGCCGAGATGGCCTGGGAGGATTTCTTGGCTGAGTTTAACGCCAAGTATTTCCCGCAGGAGGCCGTGGATCAGTTGGAGCTGAGGTTTCTGAAGTTGGCTGAGGGAAACCGGTTAGTGAGGGAGTTCGACGCGGAGTTCAGTCGACTTCTGGTGCATGCGGGTAGAGGCATGGAGCGCGAGCAGGCCTAGGCGAAGAGGTTCCTGAGGGGAATTCGAGCTGATTTGAGGACTTGGTGTAGAGCTAGTAGGTTCACCACAAGGGCAGAGCTGGTTGAGACTGCTGCGGCGATTGAGGATGACCTCAGGGAGCAGGCTGTTGTGGTTTGTCCACCAGTTCAACAGCAGAGGAGGTCTTAGCAGCAGGTGGGTCCGAGCAGGGGCGACAAGCCTGCACAGGGACATAAGAGGAAGTGGGAGAGCACTTCAGGACCGAGTCAGAGAGGACAGGGTGGTCCGGGATGCTTCGGGTGTGGGAGCTTGGATCACAAGGTGGCCAGTTGCCCGAAGAAGAGTTAGACTCGGGGAGCACAGGTGTGTTTCCACTACAGAGAGCCAAGGTATATCAAGTCCAAGTGTCCTAGACTGCAGTAGATGGCAGTGGCGGTAGTGCAGCCGGTGGCTCAGATTGCAGCGGCACCACGGGTGTTCACTTCGGCGTAGGTGGGTGGTTCTAGCGCCAGACCGATCACAGGCGGGTGAATAATACTCATACATCGGCACAGGCGGGTGGTTCTAGCGCCAGATCGATCTCTTAAGCACATGAGTTTGTGCAGGGGCCTTAGTTGTGGGCGGATGTGAGTCCCACGTTTTGTTCGTTTCTGGTTCTACAAATAGCTTCATTACCCCGGAGTGTGCGGAGGGCAGCGGTATCCAGAGCGATTCCGGAGAGCAGCCGGGAGTAGTTAAGGTTGCGGGTGGCAAGTCGTTAGCTACTTTCGGGCGGGCTCGTGGTGTGGATGTTCTGGTGGCGAGAGAGTTGATGCCAGCAGATCTGATCATTACTCTGGTGGAGTTGTACAATGTCATTTTCGGGATGGATTGGCAGGATCGGTACAGAGTTCATCTGGATTGTCATTGAGGATGAGTTATGTTTAAGCGGGAGGTGGAGAGGTTGGTTTATCAGGGAGTGAGGCCAACTTCCGGGAGTTTCGTGATTTCGGCCATACAGGCTGAGCAGCTGATTGAGAAGGGTTGCAAGGCATATTTGGCGACGATAGTAATGCCAGAGACTGTTGGAGAGGTTCCAGTTGGGGATATTCGGATTGTTCAGGACTTCCAGGATATTTTCCAGTCATTGCAGGGATTACCGCCATCTCGGTCTGATCCTTTCACGATTGAGTTGGAGCCTGGGATGACTCCTATATCCAAAGCGCCTTACCGTATGGCTCCAGCAGAGATGGCAGAACTGAAGAAGCAGCTGGATGATCTGTTGGGGAAAAGATTCATCCGGCCTAGTGTTTCACCGTGGAGAGCGCCGGTGTTGTTCGTGAAGAAGAAGGATGGAAGTTTCCGGTTGTGCATCGATTACCGGAAGCTTAACCGAGTCACTGTGAAGAACATGTATCCTCTGCCGCGGATTGATGAGTTGTTGGATTAGTTGCGAGGAGCTACTTGGTTCTCCAAGATTGATTTGGCTTCGGGTTACCATCAGATTCCTATCGATGAGGCGGATGTTAGGAAGACTGCTTTCAGGACGAGGTATGGGCATTATGAGTTCGTGGTGATGCCTTTCAGGTTGACGAATGCGCCAGCAGCGTTCATGAGGTTGATGAACGGGGTGTTCGAGGAGTATCTGGATGTGTTTGTGATCATCTTCATCGATGATATTCTGGTGTATTCGAGGAGTCATGAGGAGCACAAGGTGCATCTGAGAGTGGTTCTGGAGAAGCTGCGAGAGCAGAAGCTGTATGCGAAGTTGAGCAAGTGCAGTTTCTGGCAACAAGAGATGAGTTTCCTTGGCCATGTGGTGTATGCAGAGGGAGTTTCTGTGGATCCGGCTAAGATAGAGGCTATCAGAGGGTGGCCTAGACCGAGGAATGCCATCGAGATCCGGAGTTTTCTCGGGTTGGCGGGTTATTATCAGAGGTTCGTCAAAGGATTTGCGAGTAATATTCAGGACTTAGGGGTCAAATTTGTCCTGAGCTACTCTCTCAAATTAAAAGATTAATGTAATACTTAGGGGTCGAATCCACATGGAATCTAAACACACAATCGACTAAAGAATTCAAATTTTGCTAAGTAAAAGTGTATGAATGTAATAAAAATAGCAAAGTAAACAGCGAATGATTATCAAGGTTCTAAGAATTCAATTGGACAAAAGAGTTAGGCTATGGGTAATTCGCAGGAATGAATCGAAATATGATCGTGTCGATCGACACAGAGAACCGTGTCGATCGACACAGAGATAAAAACGGTTAGGGTTTTATTAAGCGCGGTTCTAGAACTCAAACACGAATGTAAAACCAATCAACTTTCGTTGCAGAGATTATCTATGACTAAATCTCTAAATTCCAAAATTTTTTGCAAACTTAGTGAATAAAATCAAGCATTAAGTTCAGGTTCAATTGTTCACAAATTTACTAAGCCAAATTTCTTTGCGAATAAATAATTTTGCTCATCTAAGATTATATCAGGTTGTTAATAATACTTTCGCATCTATTAAAGCAACCTAGGATATCCAATTTCAGTTGATCAATCCAAAAATCAGAGTTAAATCAATCTACATGAAGAACATAAAGATAAATCCTAACAGAGGTTCAATCCTATCAATTTCTCATCAAACCCTAGAATTACCGTAAACCTAACAAGCAAACTACTTAGACATAGATGATATAAACATCATGAGATAAATAATTTGCATAAAAAGATAGAGTAAGAGATACAGAAGGGTTCGAAATCGATGAATGTCTGAAGTCTGAAATCTCCCAAAAGCTCTCGAAATCTCTTCTCTTTCAAGTCTCAATTAAAAACAAGCTCTCTACCTAAAAGCCTAAGGAAAAACTATATATAATCTGTCAAATTCGGATCGGGCTTTGTGTATAACTACTGGGCTTTTTGGGCAAAATTGGAATTTCCTCAATCTTTTCGTCAGACCTGATCGTGTCGATCGACACACTAAACCGTGTCGATCGACACAGTCATGTAAAATCGATTCTGACTTGATCACTTCGGCTCTTCTTTCCTCGATGCTCCAAAATACTACAAAAGCTTCCATTAAGCTCCAATCGATCATTGACCTACAAAGACTCTAAAAGACTCGAAAATTACCAAAAAGACTCTATAAAAAGGACTTATATCATGGTCAAAAATGGGTAAAAACCATGATATATCAACTCCCACAGACTTAGCATTTGCTTGCCCTCAAGCAAAACATACACTAAAAATGTGAAAGAGGTTTGAAAACGCAGAAACTTACCTTCCCTTGGAGCACCGGATCGACCCCTTTCAACTAGTAAGCCACATAATGCATAACCAACTCAAAACCAGACCACCATGTACTTCTCCATAGACATTCGCAGCCTCCCAAATTCATCCACGACTTCTCAACATAACCCGCTAGTCCTCATTGCTGGGTCTCGTCCCAGATCTCGATGCCAAGAACCTTCTAGACTCATTCCCATACTATACCATGTCAAGTGAACCATACAACTCTTGGTACTCTTTCTCTCCCCCAGACTTATTCGATTCAGAAACTCAAAAACAGTGTTTTCACTACTATTGTTCCTTGTGAGAAGACAGGGTCGTGAGATCACTCGTCTTCTATATCCGCTCTAAGGGACTCAGACCGCTGCTTTTGAGCTTCAGGTGATCATCACTTGAGTACTGACTCACTGGAATTTTATTTCCTCATCTTATACTCTAGAACTATCATATCACCCCAATCATTTCATTTTTTTTTTAGAACAATGGACAGGAGTACTATTACTTTCAATAGAGATTGCACTTGTCTTGTATGAATGAGGAGTTAAGCCCTACGAACATCAATCACAAAGAGACCGCATAATTAGCTCGAACCCGGCGGATTATGCTGGAAGTAGCAGATGTCTCTAGTTAACTGGTCAGCCTTAGGATTTTTCATTAGTCTACCTTTGAAATTGATCTTGGAAAAATGGTCACACAACTGAAAGAGACAATCCACTAAACCAAAAGAAGGATCATTGTTTCCAACTGACTATTTTGACTCAATAAAACTTTTTGGACTGACTCTCAAAAATAAACACAAAGTTAGCAACTACCTCCCCCAGACTTAAACAACACTGTCGCCAGTGTTATCAAGCCTAAATTTGGCGAAAGAACAGAAAAGAAAAAGAAAACACCAAATGAAAAGAACGAGAATTTACTTGTTGCAGGGTGTGTCGATCGACACGAGTAGGTGTGTCAATCGACACACTGTTGTTTTCTCGTCTCGTCATTTTTTTTTGAATTAAATTAAAATCAAAAACTAAAAAGTTAGTAAACAAAGATCCACTCAGCCTTTAAGTGGATCTTTGAGGGGCCTTCTGTCTCCCTCGTCCTTTGGATGGTCCTCCTTTGCAGTCAGCATTGCTCCTTCAATCCTCCAAGGAACAACACCAGGAAGGAGTTTCATTGTGTTTTGCAGCAATTCCTGGACAATTTCCTCTCCTTTCTCCCTTAACTCTAGGGGATGATGATTCTAAACCTGGAGAAAGGTTTGGAAGTCTTTTTGCACTTCACCTTGCAGGTAGTCAAGTCTCCATCAGATCTCAAAGAGGGTGAAGTCAAGGGTGGGGCACATGGGATCTTCTTCGTGTCATCTCCAAGGACTGAACTCCGCTTTCCTCCATTTGTAACGGTCATACAATAATTCTCCTTGACATGAACTGCGGGGTAGAAGACATCCTTGTTGAACTTAGAGAAGGAGATTCTCTAATTGGGAATATCCACAATCGCACCCAAAGTAGCAAGGAGTGATGACCCAAGAATCAATGGTTTCTCGCTGTCCTTCTTCGTCTCCATAATGTGAAAATCCACCGGAACCAGACAATCTCCTACTTGAAGCATCAAGTCAGAAATGAACCCTTTTGAAAATGTTGAAGAAAAGTCAGCAAGCTCGAGAGACATCTTTGAAGGTTGCAGATTCTTAATCCCCAGCTTCCTTGCAACAGACTGAGACATGACATTCACATTAGCTCCAGTGTCACAAAGAGAATTCTTGAATTACATGCCTTTGATTGAGCAAGGAACAATGAACATCCCTGGATTCGGTATCTTTTGCAACTTTCTCAGCGGTAGTTGAGCATGTCTCCCTTTCCCCTCTGGTGTTTTGACACTAATAGCCAATGGGTATGGAAATTGGGCTTGTAGACCCTTTTCTCTGCTATGGCCGAAGGTTTCAAAGTGTTTGGACTTGTCTGGGACCCGTGTCGATCGACACAGTCCTTGTGTCGATCGACATGAGATTTTTGTGTCGATCGACATGAGATTTTTGTGTCGACCCCATGTCGACCTTGGGAGAAAAATCACCAATTGCGTAAACTCCAGTTTTGCGATTTTCGACCTGTGTGGACCGACACAAGCTTTCCGGGTCGATCGACACGGGGTCTGGAACGACTATCTCGTCTCCTTCATCCTCCTCTTGAAGCTTCATGAGTTGTACTGCATTAAAACCCTTCTCCAAAGCTTGTTCAGCCCCTATTTCGCACTCACAAGTGATCGAATTGACGTGTAGTCTTGGGTTTGTTTCCGTCTTGGCTGGGAGAAATCCTTCTTGCCTTCTAACATTCTCCGCGGTTTGAGCAACTTGAGTGTCCACCTTCTTCACATGGAGATTGAGAGCCTTAATTTTCCCATTCAGATCAGAGTACATGGCATGTATTTTCCCATTGAATCTCACTGTCATCTTCTGTTGACCCTCTAGAATCTGCTCCAGCATAGACTTCATCTCACTATCTGAAGATTGAGTAGGAGTCGTCTGGTAGGAAGAAGAACCATAGTTCATTTAGTAGTTGTTGCTCTGAAATGGCTTCTGAAAGTCATTGTTCTGATATCCTTGATGATTACCATACCTCTAACCCTGATAACCAGCTTCATTGATGTAGTTAACATCCTTTTCTTCAGGCTCGAAAGTCTCCACTTCTGCAGCAAACTGAACAGACTTCTTCCCAACTAGAAGGCTATGCACAGAATCTATCTTGGCTTTCATCTCAGCAATCTGACTTCCATCCATGTTCTCACCAAGTCTCTTCCTCTCAAAGTCTGCATTCTTGGTAATGTTACTAGCAGCCAAATTCTCGATAAGCACAAGTGCATCCTCGGGATATCTAGTGTTGAAATTCCCGTTGCTCACAACATCTAGAGCCATCTGGTACCTCCAATCAATCCCTCTGAAGAATATACCCAACAACTGAACATCACTGAACCCATGATGAGGACAATCTCTCTGGTAGACCTTGAATCTCACCTAGGAAGCCTTGAATGCTTCAGTCGGTCCCTGCCTAAAAGTCGAGATTTTCGCTCTCAAATCCTCTGAACGTGCCTCATCATAGAAATTGTTGAGGAATGTGTTCTTTGTATCCTGCCAGGTAGTAAGCGATCCCGACTCCAACTGCTTCAGCCAGTAAACAGCTTCTCTACTAAGAGAGTAGGGGAAAAGCTTGCAAAACAGATAGTCACTTGACACCCCATTAGCCTTGATGCTAGATGCCAAATCCTCAAATCTCTCTATATGATCCATCGGGTGCTCAGAGGGAAGACCATGGAATGGATGCTGAGCCACGAGTGAAAAGAAAGCAGGCTTAAGCTCGAAATCGCTCCTCGGGAACGCAGGAGGGCGAATTGCAGCCCTATTAGCGTAGAACTCATCTGGCCTGTTGTAGTCTCTCAGAGTATGCCCACGCCCAGCTGGCTCTTGGCGCTGCATAACGTTTTGCTCAGGCTTCTCCACAATCACTACTCCATTCTCATCTTGCCTGTGACCCTGAGCATTACGTCTGTTCCCTTCACCATCAACCAACTATCCAGCTGCATCTTGAAAAAGTACTAACGAAAGATGCTCCATTGTTGCTTCTCGTGTAGCTTTTATATTGGCTCTTTCTAAAACTCCTAACTCATAAACAAAATCCAATAACTCTTGATTCTGGTTGCTTCTGGTCTTGCGATTAGACATGCACCTGAAACACACAAAAACAAAAGAAAACGGAAGTAAATAAACAGAAAATTAAAACTTAGACAAAACTCTAAAATCAAAAATCGAATGGTGATTTTGATTCTCCGGCAGCGGCGCCAAAATTTGATATGCTCAAATTTGCCCTGAGCTACTCTCTCAAATTAAGAGATCGATGTAATACTTAGGGGTCGAATCCACATAGAATCTAAACACACAATCGACTAAAGAATTTAAATTTTGCTAAGTAAAAGTGTATGAATGTAATAAAAAATAGCAAAGTAAATAATGAATGATTATCAAGGTTTTAAGAATTCAATTGGACAAAAGAGTTAGGCTATGGATAATTCGCAGGAATGAATCGAAATATGATCGTGTCGATCGACACAGAGAACCGTGTCAATCGACACAGAGATAAAAAAAGTTAGGATTTTATTAAGCGCGGTTCTAGAACTCAAATACGAATGTAAAACCAATAAACTTTCGTTGCAGAGATTATCTATGACTAAATCCCTAAATTCCAAAAAAATTTGCAAACTTAGTGAATAAAATCAAGCATTAAGTTCAGGTTCAATTGTTCACAAAATTACTTAGCCAAATTTCTTTGCGAATAGATAATTTTGCTCATCTAAGATTATATCAGGTTGTTAATAATACTTTCGCATCTATTAAAGCAACCTAGGATATCCAATTTCAGTTGTTCAATCCTAAAATCAGAGTTAAATAAATCTAGATGAAGAACATAAAGATAAATCCTAACAGAGTTTCAATCCTATCAATTTCTCATCAAACCCTAGAATTACCCTAAACCTAACAAGCAAACTACTCAGACATAGATGATGTAAACATCATGAGATAAATAATTTGCATAAAAAGATAGAGTAAGAGATACAGAAGGGTTCGAAATCGATGAAGGTCTGAAGTCTGAAATCTCCCAAAAGCTCTCCAAATCTCTTCTCTCTCAAGTCTCAATTAAAAACAAGCTCTCTACCTAAAAGCCTAAGGAAAAACTATATATAATCTGTCAAATTCGGATCGGGCTTTGTGTATAACTTCTGGGCTTTTTGGATAAAACTGGAATTTCCTCAATCTTCTCGTCAGACCCGATCATGTCGATCGACACGATGTAAAATTGATTCTGACTTGATCACTTCGGCTCTTCTTTCCTCGATGCTCCTAAATGCTCCAAAAGCTTCCATTAAACTCCAATCAATCATTGACCTACAAAGACTGTAAAAGACTCGAAAAATACCAGACTCTATAAAAAGGACTTATATCATGGTAAAAAACGGGTAAGAACCATGATATATCAATGGCGTAGTCGATGACGAAGCTGACGGGGAAGGATGTCCTTTTTGTGTGGTCTTCAACTTGCGAGGAGAGTTTCGGGAAGCTGAGGGAGATGTTGACGAGTACACCTATGTTGGCGTTACCCGAGCAGGGTGAGCCTTACGTGCTGTATACAGGTGCTTCGGGAGTTGGTCTGGGTTTTGTGCTGATCCAGCAGGGGAAGGTTATTGCACATGCTTCGAGGCAGTTTAGGAAGTATGAGTGCAACTACCCTACCCACGATTTGGAGTTGGCTGCGGTGATTTTCGCATTGAAGATTTGGAGGTCTTATCTTTATGTCGGAAAGGTGCAGGTGTTCACAGACCATAAGAGTCTGAAGTATTTCTTCACTGAGCCAGAGCTGAAACCTGAGCCAGAGCTGAAACCAGAGACAGAGGCGCTGGTTGGAGTTGGTAACAGATTACGATCTGGAGATTGGGTATCATCCGGGTAAGGTTAATCTGGTTGCAGATGTGTTGAGTCGGAAGAGGGTTGATTTGGATCAGGAGCGAGATATAGAGGCTCTGGTGAGCGAGATTAGTACGTTGAGATTATGTGTGATCTCACAGGAGCCGTTGGGGTTAGAGGCAGCTAACCAGAAAGATTTGCTGAGCATGATTCGGGTAGCTCTGGAGAAGGATCAGGGTTTGATTGATGCTTATAAGGTTGCAGGTTTAGAGTATCAGGTCTCGGCAAATAGAACGATATTGGTGAACGGGCGGGTTTGTGTACCCAAGGATAAGGATCTGAAGCAGAAGATCCTAAGGGAGGCTCATTCGAGCATGTTCTCGATTCATCCGGGAGCGACCAAGATGTATCGTGATCTGAAGCGGTATTATCACTGGATTGGGATGAAGAGAGATGTCGCTAACTGGGTTGCAGCATGCAACATGTACCAGTTAGTGAAGGCTGAGCATCAGGTTCCGAGTGGTATGTTGCAGAGTTTGCCTATTTTGGAGTGGAAGTGGGACATGATTACCATGAACTTTGTGATGGGGTTGCCAGTGTTGCGGACCTATGATGTGATTTGGGTGATTGTGGATCGTCTGACAAAGTCCGCATATTTTCTTGCCATCAAGAAGATCGACGGAGCGGTGGTGTTGGCTAAGAAGTATGTGCGAAAGATAGCGAGGCTGCACGGAGTGCCAGCGAGTACTGTGTTAGACAGGGATCCGAGGTTTACCTCAGAGTTCTCGAGGGCATTCCAGGCTGAGATGGGCACTAAGATGCATATGAGTAGATCATATCATCCTGAGACGGATGGACAGTCTGGGAGGACAATTCAGACATTAGAGGACTTGCTTAGAATGTGTGTGCTGGATTACGGTGGTCATTGGGTGGATCACCTAAACCTGGTAGAGTTTGCGTACAACAATAGCTACCAGGCGAGTATTGGGATGGTTCCATATGAGGCTCTGTATGGGAGGCCATGTCGTACGCCATTGTGCTGGACTCAAGTGGGGGAGAGGAGCATGTTTGGTGCAGATTTTGTTCAGGAGACAACGGAGAAGATCCGTGTCTTGAGGCTGGAGTTATGCCAATAAGAGGAGGAAAGAGCTGGAGTTTGAGCTGGGAGATCTGGTGTATCTCAAGGCAGCGATGTTGAGGGGTCCTAACAGATCCATTTCAGAGAATAAGCTAAGTCCGAGGTTTATGGGTTCGTTCAAAGTTGTGGAGCGGGTTGGACCAGTAGCTTATCGGTTGGAGTTACCTCAGAGTATGAAGGCTTTTCATAAAGTCTTCTATGTTTCGATGCTGTGGACGTGTCTACATGAGTCTCAGGAGGTGTTGGCTAGGATTCGGGAGGATCTTCAGCCCAACATAACGTTGGCGGTGAGGCCTGTGAGGATTCTCGAGAGGAGGGTCAACGTGGTGCGCCGGAAGAGGATATCGTTGGTGAGAGTAGTGTGGGACTGTGACGGTGTTGAGGAGGAGACTTGGGAACCAGAAACGAGGATGAAGACAAAGTTCTCGAAGTGGTTCGAGAAGTAAGTGGTGGCTTGAGTGTCTTTTTCTGGTTTTCAGAGTCTGTGATAGCATGTTGTTATGACTTGGATATATTTTTCGTTTTGTGTTGTAAAGATTATACATTGTTGAGATTTAATAAGATAAGTTTTCTTTATTAAATCTGTTATAAGACATGAGTCTTATGGTATGACTGGTGGAGTCATGTGTAGTGATGACTAGTGTAGTCATGCATGGTGATGACCGGTGGGGTCGTGTGTTGTGATGACTGGTGGGGTCATGTGGCATGATGACTGGTGGGGTCATGAGATGGCTGGGAATGGAAGTTCTATGGGAGTTAGAGCTTGTCCATTTGTCAGGGATGAGTATCTAGGGATGGAAATTCTATGTGAGTTAGGACTTATCTATTCTCTAGATGGCGCTAGGAAATAGAGGTTTTATGTGAGTTAGAACCCATCTATTTCCTAGGGGGAGTCTGGAAATAGAGGTCTTATGTGAGTTAGGACTCGTCTTTTTCCAGGGACTTTGATGGAAACACCTGGTGGGGGGTTTTTTCGGATGACCTAGTGGTGGTCATGGATGAGGTGATATTCCGGGATAGGGGATGTCATGATGGGCCACGAGAGGCGATTTTGGTCGACAGGTTCTTATGATGCACGTCGCAGAGTTATTACTCTGGAGGATAATGGGTTCTCCGTATATACTTGAGGGATGGTGGTTCTCTCTAGGGGATAGTGGGTTCTGTGCATATACTCGAGAGATGGTGGTTCTCTCTAGGGGACGGTGGGTTCCCTACATATACTTTGAGGGATGGTGGTTCTCTCCAGGGGATAGTGGGTTCCCTGCATACGATGACTCAGTGGGTGACGATCCTGAGAGTTGGTATGGTGTATATGTATATGAGTTATGAGTATGAGTTACGAGCAATAATGTCTGTTACGTGATTGTAAGTATGAGACTAGATGAGCTTCGGGGATCACGAGAGGATCTCAGGTGGTGGTGACCAGGTTTGGTCAGGAGGATAGCCGTAGTGAGACGGTGTATGTGATGAAGCTCGAGGAGCTTTGGAGATCGGGAGATGATCTCAGGTGTAACATCCCAGTTTCTAGAAATATGTGGTGCATGCGGAAAAAGGTTAAGAGAATTGATTTGGCTACCTATATCATCAAAGTGCACTTATCTTTTCCGTCACACATCCAGAGAGAACTCCAGAGTTTAGCGTGCTTGGGCTGGAGTAATTTAAGGATGGATGACCTACGGGAAAGTCATTTCCAGTACCATGTGAGTGAGGACAAAACACGGGGAAAGATCACGTAGTGATTTGCAGGGTTAGTAAACAAGTTTTTTGAGCCTCCCAGACTAACGCACCGATCGTCGGACAGGGGTGGGCCCACAGGCCGAGAGTGGGCGTAGGGTCCATTGGGAGATGAGGATTTCTCCTGTATGTTATTGAGAGATAAAGATTTCTCTCGAGGGGATAAGGATTTCCCCTGCATACCGATAGCTCGACGATGGTCGAGGCATTACAAGTGGAATCAGTGCGAACTCTGACGAGTGTGTGAGTTACACTGTCGGGGGTAACGATCCTTGTACGCAATGAAGACGTTGCGATCAGTTAGTGGGGGTGATTGTAACATCCCAGTTTCTAGAAATATGTGGTGCATGCGGAAAAGGTTAAGAGAATTTATTTGGCTACCTATATCACCAAAGTGCACTTATCTTTTCCGTCACACATCCAGAAAAAACTCCAGAGTTTAGCGTGCTTGGGCTGGAGCAATTTAAGGATGGGTGACCTACTGGGAAGTCATTTCCAGTACCGTGTGAGTGAGGACAAAACAAGGGGAAAGATCACGTGGTGATTTGCAGGGTTAGTAAACAAGAAGTCTTTCGAGCCTCCCGGACTAACGCATCGACCGTTGGACAGGGGTGGGCCCACGGGCTAAGAGTGGGTGTGGGGCCATTGGGAGATGAGGATTTCTCCTGAGGGGATGAGTATTTCCCCTGTATGTTATTGAGAGATGAGAATTTCTCTCGAGGGGATGAGGATTTCCACTGCATACCGATAGCTCGACGGCGGTCGGGGCGTTACATCAAGGGGGTGTTGACCGGGTTAGGTCAAGATTGCAGCCGTGGCGAGACGGTGCAATGGGGCTAGTATGAGACTAGTTGGGTTCTCGGATTGGGTGTGATCTCGAGTAGTGCTGGCCGGATTGCCAGGAGTGTTGATATCTGTAGAGCTGACCGGGGCGAGTCGAGGTCGCATGACCATAAGGTGACGGTGTCGCATGATTCGAGGTCGAATATGTGTTAGTGGGGGAGAATTGTAACGACCGCGAACCAATTTCTGTGGATTTTGGTCGTGCGTCGATCAACGCAAATCAGATTGAACCAGACCGGTTCGTTTTCAATTGTCTGTTTGGCAGGTCGGTTTAGGGAATCCTAGGGTTGGTATATAAAGGAAGAACAGACAGGTTGGTGGCCGATTTTCTATAAGAAATCAGAGAGTTTGGGAGTTTTGAGTGTTTGTGAGATTTGAGAGTTGTTCTTGATATGTGGAGGTTGGTTTTCGTGTTGGTGAGGATCCAGGAGCGTGTTGGGGTTGTGTGCTGCACAATTTTGGTGTGAGATTTCGGATTTGTAGGCCGTGTTCTTCGTGTTCTTCGCGTTCTTCGTGGTTCTTCATCCTTTTTCTTTCCAGAATCGAGGTGAGTGCGCGACCGTAGGTTTATCTGGGAAAGGGTTGGTAGAATGCGATTGTTGTGTTGTTTTGGTGTGTTTTCGTGTTGATTTGTGTACAGTGATCGATGTAATTTAATCCAGGATCGATCCATGAGAGGATAGGTTTGATCCTGGATTTTGTGATGTTGCTTCGATCGACACACGAGATAGTTCATCGATCGACACCGGGGTTGCGTGTCGATCGACACACTGGTGATGCATCGATCAACGCATGGTGGTTGCGTCGATCGACGCATGTCTGTTCGAGGCGAACTTGTGTGATTTGTTGTGCTTTGCGTGTTGTGTGTTCACCCTGGTATTGTATTAGGTCTTATGCATGTGTGTATAACATGGAGACGGATAACTGTCTCACTAAGTATTTGTGATAATACTCACGCATCTCTTTTTGCCATGTGATGCAGGTGAAGAGAAATTGTGATCGTAGAATCAAAGCCGGGAAGAGAGGATGATCTAGGGTCTCGGTGTTTTGTTTATGCACTGTTAGAATTGCTAGGTTGCTAGTGAATTCTGGATTGTTGTTGAGATTGTTTATCGTTATTGGAATTGAATTTGGAATTGGTTAGATAATTAGTAAAATATGGGATTTACTGAATGCTATGATTGGTTTAATTTTTTAATCGTTTATTGTTCCGCATTGCTTTTGTTGACTGTTGAGGATTATTATTTGTGATAATAATAATCCGAAGGGAAAAATTTTAAATTTTTCGGGTTGGATTGTTTCAAATGGTAGAGCGATTTACACGGGGTAAGCTTTATTTATATTTCTACTAGAATTGGTAAGAATATTTTTAGGATAGTATGTATTACAATTTATTGTTAAGAATTATTTAAATCCAATAACAAACGTGTGGTTTAAATGTTTCATATAATTAGCCCAAAAAGTAATAAAACCCAAGATTGGAAATTAGTTAATGACTATCTTTGATTACATTAAATCTCGAAAGTGATTTAATTATTTAATATTTTAAAAAAATTGAAATCTTTTGTTGCAAGTTTATCAAAAAATACAATCAAAGTTGTATAAAGAAATCACGATAATTGTGGTTTCATTAACAACCCTATAATTCCTTTTAAAAATTATATTATTTGTAGAAATTTTATCTGTTTTTAATGTAACAATTATTTTACATATGGAGAAATGATATGGAAAAACTATTTTATTCGAATATGTTTGACCAAGTTTTTAATATTGATACAAAGCCCATTTTTTATATTTAAAATTGTCGAAAAGATTGTGAGTTAAAAGTTATAAAAAGGCCAAAATAATTAAAGACGGTAAGAGTATGAAAAGTAATTTAATAGACGTCCAAATTTAAAAATTTTATTAGCACATAAAATCATTGCACATTATTAAATTTTGTTTAATAGACTAAATTTTACTTGAAAATCTGAAATTTTTATTTCCGTTCAAAAGAATAATTAGATTCTCATTATATAAATAGTTGCAAACTATACAAACAACTATTAATTTGTAAATTCTTAAATTTGTCAATTTTTAGTAAATAGTTTTTAAAGATGCGGGTTTTACTTGAAACTACTCCATTTTTGTTAAAAAAAAAAAACATAAGGACCTTTAAACCAAGAAAAAAAAACTAATAAGAACCTACACCATAATTAGCTTTGTTAAAAAAACATCATTGTATACCATAAATAACTGTCACGAAATAAAACTATTTACCAAACGAAATGAAAAAATGAAAACATTTCAACAAATACAGTAAATTGATCTTAAACTAAATTTTTGTCTATACAATTTAATACAAGGGGCAATTGCAAAAATACCACAAATTAGTGGACACTTTACAAGCGTGCCACACACATACTCCATTTTGCAATTATGTTACCACTTTGTTCAAAAATGACAAATTTGTCCCTTTCTCTCTTTTTTTTCTCTTACTTTTTTTCTCTCTTTTCTCTTTTCTCTTGCCAAAACAAAAATCAGATCTATTTTTTTTTCTCTCTCTCTCCCTCCCGTGAATCCAAATCCATAAACTATGAATTTGTTTTTTTCTCTCTCTGAAAATCTAAAAACCATGAATCCATATCTGAATACTTTCTCTAAACCATCACAGAAGATAAGAATCTCTCTAACTAATCAATTCCACCTACAAGCTAAAACATACTAATCAATACTACCTACAAACTAAAATCAAAAACCATCATATTATTTCCAACTAATCAATTCCACCTACAAGCTAAAACATATTTATCTAAAGTTAAAACATATTATATACAACACAATAAAAAAGTCAAATATAGTTTACAACATATATAACGAATGTTTTCGCACATAATGCGGGTGAGAATCTAGTTTTTTATTATGAACCCAAATCATGTGTAAATTTTCCCAAAATAGATTCCTAAAGGCGAAAGTGTTGTCATAATGGTAGATATCCAGAAAGTACAAATGTACAATTACGGCTGTGTATATGCATAATAATGATTAACTAGATTTTTATTAATAGATTTTAACATATAATTTTTTTTTTAATTTATGGTGTTGAATAGGGGTGGGCATATTATCCGAATCCGAAATCCGGACCCGGATCTAATCCGAAGTAACCGATTTTGGTCGGTTTTGGTTCTTGTTAAATAACCAACCGGTTATTATTTAGAATTAGTTTGGACATCCGTACGGTTCACATAAAATCTGATAACCAAAGTTAAACTGAGGTAAACCAACATATATTATATATGATACACATAATTTCTTACATTTACCTTTTTTGTTGCATAATTTCAGTATCGAATCGATACTACCGATGTTGACTCCAAAATTGGTTGATTGAACAAGAATAATGCTTATGGTTTAAGATATTTCAGTTTTACTTCTTCTTCTTCTATGGATATTTAGACTTATGTTCTTTCTTTTCTTTTACATTTGAACCTATTATACTTATGAATGCAAGTGTGTTTTGGCTCATTATGATTTTGAATCTTTTTTTCATTTCATAATCACTAGATTTTGTAAGAATTTATCACTTGATTTTGAATATTCTTCTTATTACATGATGTCTAGGTACTTGTCAAATTTGTTTGGGTTCGGATAATAATGGATCCGATCCAAATCCGAATAGACTTTCGTTAGGTAATGGATCTCATCTACGACACAAGATCCACACCAAACCCGAATGCAACCGATCCGATCTGATCCCGATCCGAAACTTGTAATAATCTAAATGGTATCTCTAGCCCTCAATCCGAAAATCTAAAAATCCAAAAAAACCGTACCGGATCCGACCATACATCCAAATGCCCACTTCTAGTGTTCAGTGAAAATATATGGCTATTTGAGTTTATTTTCGAGTTCGGTTTGTTCGGTATTAATAATTATTAACCGAATTCTAACCAAAATAAGTATGGATTGGTTTGGTTTGGTTTAAGAAAAAAACATTTCAATAGTATAAAACTAAATTCCTAAAATAAAATTATGTATATTTAATTATTTAAACTTCAAACTAAATAAAAAAAACCATGTAAAAATTAAAAGAAAAACTTAATGTAATAAAACTAAATTTACTTAGAAGAAGAAAAAAAAATAGATGAAGAGAAGAAGGTATGATAGTGTTATAGGTAGAAGGAAGAACTAGAGTTTTCTTTGTTTATAATTTAAGTTAAAAAAAATGAAAGTTTTAATTAGAATAAGTAAAATGATAATGAAAATGAAAAATAGAATACTAAAAATACAGTGTTAACCAAACAAAAATAAAAATAAGTAACCTAAATAACTATATTGAGAAAAAAATAAAAAATAAATAAATAATCAAACGTGATAATTAAAAAAAACATCTATAATATTATTTAATATATACAATAATTATTTATTAAATAAAAAAGTACATTGGTTTATCCGTTTAGTTTGGTTTTAAACTGTAGTTTGGTTTGAACCGGTTCGGATTAGATTAGTTTGGTTAATTTGCTCTTTCCTAAGTTGTTCAGTGAAACTTTTGGGAATGATGTGATTAGTGAAAATTAGCTATTCCATGCATATGTAATATTAAGAAAAAAATTAAAAATATGAAAACTGGAAAAAAGAAACAACATTAGTGACAAAGTCAAAACAATTCAACTATTAAAAAAAAATAAAAAAATCCTCAAATCCCAATCTAACCCTACAAAGACTTCACACTCTATAAAGAGAGAGAACAAGCAAAAGAAACCCTAAAAGTATCATACAGTGTGCCTCGTATTCTTTTCTTTTAGTAATGGCGGAACTCGAAGAACTACAATGGTTTCAATGGATTTTGATGATGTCTTCATCGACGATATGTTCGATACCGACAACGTATCATACAACCGTGAAATCGACTACAATCCTGATATATCATAGTTTTTACCCGTTTTCGACCATGATATAAGTCCTTTTCATAGAGACTTTTTGGTATTTTTCGAGTGTTTTAGAGTCTTTGCAGGTTAAAGAACGATTGGAGCTTTATGGAAGCTTTTGGAGCATTTTGGAGCATCGAGAGAATATGAGCTGAAGTGATCAAGTTGGAATCGAGTTTTCGAGTCTGTGTCGATCGATACGGTCCTGTGTGTCGATCGACACAAGCTCGTCTGACGTGAAGATTGATGAGTTTCCTTTTCGGCCCACAAAGCCCAGAAGTTTCCTGAAAAGCCAGTCCGAATTTTAAACCTTATATATAGTTTCTATTTAGGATTTTATGGAAATATCTTGTTTTCTACTTGAGACTTGGAGGATCAGAGATTTGGGGAGACTTCAGACTTTCAGAGATTTCGAAACCCTTTTGTATCTCTAACTCTATCTTTAATGCAATTTATTTCATTCATTATGATTTCATCATTTATGTCTGAGTAGTTTGCTTGTTAGGTTTTGGGAAGTTCTAGGGTTTGATGAGAAATTGATAGGATTGAAACCCTATTTAGGATTTATCTTTATGTTCTTCATCTAGATTGGTAAAACTCTGATTTTAGGATTGATCAACTAAAATTAGATATCATAGGTTGTTTAATAGATGCGAAAGTATTATTGATAACCTGAAATAATCTTAGATGAGCAAAATTACTTATTCGCAAAGAAATTTGGTTTAGGAATTTTGTGAGCAATTAAACTTGAACTATAAAGCTTGATTTAATTCTCTAGGTTCGCAAAGAAATTTGGGATTTAGGAATCTAATCATAGATAGTCTCTGCAACGAGAGTTGATTGATTTTACATTCGTGTTTATGTTCTAGAACTGCACTTAACAAATCCTAACGTTTTTATCTCTGTGTCGATCGACACGATCGATTTTGATTCATTCCCGCGAACAACCCATTGCCTAACTCCTTATCCAATTGATTACTTGAAACTTTATCATCTCTCATTTGTTTACTTTTTGTTTTCTACTTCATTCATACATTTTTTCTTAGCATAATTTGAACTCACGAATTGGTTGTGTTATTCGATTCCCTGTGGATTCGATCCCCAAGTACTACATTGATCTCTTAATTTGAGAGAGTAGCTCAGAGCAAATTTGAGCATATCAAATCCTAAACCAGAAGATGCAGGCAGAATCAAAGTCTATGTGAGTATCCAATTGTCGGAAACTTTATTAGATTCCATAATAGATTTCTTCTTGCCTGCCAAAGAATATTTGGATAACTTCGTGCGTTATAGTTGGGACCAACTGAATTGCTTAGTTGACGAAGAACGTCTCAGTCTCTATCAGATTCTTTGTGTGAGGTCGCAATTCCCCGAACATGTCAATGATGCCATCTTTTACCTGTTAACTATTCTCCAGAACATTGTGCTTTGTTATTATATGTTACTTTAAGGCCAGTCCTACACTGGAAGTGGCGACACCGGAGGAGGATATGCAAGTCTCCTTTGATGAGATGAGCACCATTGATATTGTCCGGTATAGACCGGCAAGCAAGTTGAGTCTTTGTCAAGGAAAGTATACAAGAAGACGACGACGACCAGCTCCTTTGACATGTGTACGATTTGTTTGGATGAGTTTAAAATGGGAGAAAGAGTCGTGACTTTACCATGTGGACACGAGTTTGACGATAGATGTATCCTCCAGTGGTTAGTCACCAGCCATGTTTGTCCATAGTGTCGTTTCGAGTTGCCATGCGAAAACTAGTATATAGCTTCTTATAAGGTTAATATATTGAGTGAAATTAAACTGTACAAGGAATATTGTTTGCCTTTTCAGAGCTTTGGATCTTTCAAAAACAGAGTAAAAATTGAGAATTTAGGTAGAGGATGATGCTACGTACATTTTATGAAAGTTGCACAAAAGTGATTGTGTTTATTGTGAGTGTTATTGAAGTTGCAGGCTGAAGGTTAAATGGTTGCTGTGTTGATGCAAGTTAGATGACTCGAAATCAAGAAAGGAGAGTATCTTAGGATTAGGATATTGTTGTTAGAGAAAATAGTTTTTCAAGAACAGAGTTAAAACAGAACACAGTAACTTTATTAAAACTGAATGAATTGTTTTACAAAGACAAAGTCTTAATATAGACTTGAAACGACACGAACTAAACAATACGAAAAAAGAAGAGTTGTGACACTTTTCTCTCGTGACCCTTAATCATAAGAGAAAAGTACTTAAATAGCATAGAAAAGTTGTTATATTACTAGAATAGCATACATCTTTTGGAAATTACTCAAAAGTTTTTAAAGCCTAGTAAATTACAATAAACACCCTTGGTTATTTTTTTTAATTGAGGTTATTTATAATTAAAAAATGATTAACTAATCCACGTCAATAATCACTGTTCCACGTCACTAACTAGGTTAACCGTGTTAACAAGTCAGAGTAGGAAAATCAAATGACGGAAAAATTAAAACTTTGTGTGTTGTCGTCGAAACTTCTACTTTTTCTCTCTAGTCGGTTTCTGAGAAACATTCACCGCCGTTGTCGTCGAAACGTCTGCTCTGCATTTTCACAGTCAGATTTTAGTCGAAGATGAGTATAAACAGAGGAGTGGGGATTCTTCATCTTCTTTCGTTTTATTTTGAGTATAATCTGAGGAATCGAACGTGTTTGTCGCTTGTTAACGGTATTGTGGCTGATTTATTATTCTGTGGCGGCTTGTTTTTCGTTGCTAGTGGCTGTTTAAGTTATTTATTGCGGCTGATTTATTGTTATGTTGTGGCTGATTTGTGTTGTGTTGCGGCTGATTTACATGTGCAATGCTATTGTGGCTCCACTTTATGTTATGCTTGATTTATGTGCCGTTGTGGCTGAGTTTGTGTTTGGTTGCGGCTGGTTTATTTGTTAGTTGTGGCTGAGTTTGAATTTTGTTGCGGCTGATTTATCATTAATATGTTATGTCTTTTATGTTCAGATGTCTGAATATCATGCAATTCCTGAAGATCAAGCAAGGGATTACCCTCCAAGAATATGCGCTGAAGGGGCTTCTAAGCTGGAAAATAAAAAAATTAATCACAATGTCCATTTGGGAGACTTCCCTCGAGTCAGAGACGCAATAAGACATGATGTGTGGGAACACATGAAGCAGTTTCCTCTTGGAGTAGTTGCTAAGCTAGCTGATAGCCAATTGGTGTGGTCTGGGAAGACTGTACACTATCTACTATGTAGACAGCTACGAGTACATGACAAGGAGATTTGGTCTCTCGTTGTTGATCAACCTATCAGGTTTAACTTAATCGAATTTGGTGCACTCACGGGTCTAAACACAGGTCCACCGCCAACAGAAAGTTTTGAACCTGAGCAATACAAAACGTTCTGGGAGGAGTTGAAGGTGCCGCTTGGGGTAAGACCCAAGTTAGATGAACTGAGGCCAGCGTTAGAGGTATGTCAAGG
Organism: Arabis hirsuta; assembly: GCA_964056655.1. NCBI lineage: Eukaryota > Viridiplantae > Streptophyta > Magnoliopsida > Brassicales > Brassicaceae > Arabis > Arabis hirsuta. Next base: position 20,053,537 of record OZ053305.1, on the reverse strand, counting down.
CTGGAGTTTTGAAAAAAGAAAATGGTTAGGGCTGTTGCTTCTTCAAACCATGGGACTTTATGGCTTGCATCATAATTCTAGAATACCCTTTGAAAGTGCAAAATGAGTATTCGGCGATGAAGCCTTGAGGACTTATCCGTGGGGTCAGACTGCATTCGAAGTTCTGGTTGGTTCAATTAAGATGTTGAATCCAGAAGGAAAGTCGTACACCATTAGCGACATGAAGGACGTGTTGCTGGTTTGGGCGTATGAATCTGTGACTTGCTTCGGAGAGCGTTTTGGAAGAGTAGTCAATGAGAACGAAATTCCTCTTTTGTGATGGGGTGGAACCCGTACACGTAAAAGTCTTACTACAGCCATAGCTGAGGAGATCAGAGACCATGGTGAGGTAAGAAGGTTGACTTGGCTGAGTTATGGATCTTTTTATTCTGTCTGACTTATGTGTTATTTGATGGCTGAGTTATGAATCATTTGATGTCTGACTTATGAGTTACTTGATGGCTGAGTTATAAATCATTTGATGACTGACTTATGAACTACCTTGATGGCTGAGTTATGAATCATTTATTTGATGTCTGACTTATGAGTTACTTGATGGCTGATTTACTATGCAGGTGCGTGTGAAGAAAATGGTTATGAAGGAGGCTGTAGAAGAGCTGTTTCAGCAGTGGGCGAATGAAGAAAATGACCCAGAAGTTGTAAATCTGGTAACAGACATACATGCGGATAGGTTTGTTAGAGTTTTTTGGGATGTGAAGAGCGATGAGAAGAAGAAAAAAATGAAGGCTGCAGTTTCGTTAGATTCCGATCAACCCCCCGCAAAAAAATAGAAGAAAGCTACGAAAAAACAGGAAGTAAGCAACAGTGAGATTGTGTTGCAGCATGTTAGTGAGGAGGATATGGGGAAAGAGACGGATTTGATGACCATAGTCAATGTCTTGGAAAACCTTGTCAAAAGATTTGACAAGTTTGACAACTTTGCTAGTAGAATAGAGAGTGTTGAGTCGTAGTTAACCACCTACAACACAAAATTTGGAGAGTTGTCAGATTTGAAGAAGATGATTGGTGATACAGTCCGAGCTGCTGTGGAAGAAAGAGTTGCATCTATTGAGAATGATCGGATGCAAATGAGAGAGCGTCTGAATGCTCTCGAGGCACGGAACAGTACTCAAAAGGATGATAACCAATCAAAAGTGAACAACATCCCGCAGAAATCCGTTAATAGTCCAAAGGTACGTTACAGTTGAGTTATGTTTATTTTTGACGACTGAGTTATCCTTATTAGTCTCGGCTGAGTTGTTTTTATATGTTCATACAGCCGAAAAATGACGAGTTTAAAAGTCCTGAACCAGTCAACAGCCCCCTGCATAATGTACGTTACAGTTGATTTATGTTTATTTTTTACGGTTGAGTTATGGTTACTTTTGACGGCTGAGTTATTACCTATTTAACGACTGATTTATTACCTATTTGACGGCGGAGTTATAGTTAGATAGCGACAGATTTATTTTTTTTATTCTGGCTGAGTTATGTTTATATGTTAATACAGCTTAAAAGTATTGAACCAGTTCATAAGACCAAACAGAAATTGGTTGAGGAGTTCGGTAATGACGAAGATGAAACAGTTGATTTCGTTACTGTTTCTCCTGCTAAGAAATTGGTTGAGGCAAAAAATCAGGAGGCTGAGGTTAAAAAGAAGAAGGAGGCCGATGCTTTAAAGAAGAAGGAGGCCGCTGCTTCAAAGAAGGAGGCCGCTGCTTTAAAGAAGAAGGAGGCCGATGCTTTAAAGAAGGTCGCTGCTTTAAAGAAGAAAGAGGCCGATGCTTTAAAGAAGGAGGCCGCTTTAAAAAATGAGGGGCAAGTAAGAAGGAGGTTAACGAGGAATCGTAAAGGCGATCCGAAACCAACGGAAGTGACTATCCCAACAAAGAATAAACAGATTTTAGACGACAGTGAGATTGAGGATGTCACCAGCAAAATTGTCGCAGAATATAACGAACTGTTGTCGGAGTCTGATGAGGAAGAAGAGGAAAGGATTAGGTCTGACAGAATCAAAGGTGTTGGGTATGAGGATTTAGTAAACGGCAAAGTTCCGGCAGACCTGCAAACAAACAAGAAGTGGTTAGAAGATGTCGATCACTTGTACGGAATTGTACAGACTAGAGGAGATCATTGGGTGGCATTTCACGTGGACCTTCTTAATGAGAAGATCAAAGCTTACGATCCCATTATTGGACAGGTGACACCCGAAAGTGAATAGAAAATCCTAGATTCATTTATGCCGTTTACGCAAATGCTCCCAGTTATGATGAACGACTTAGTTCCTATCAATCTTCGAAAGCCAAGATTGAAGCAGTTTGGGTTCCGAAGGAGGAGAGGCAAAAACATCCCACAAAACGTCCAAGTTGTCGAGTGTCTAGCGCTTGGCACTACTTTCGATGGGATAAATGATGCGAATATTCAGGGTATACGGGTGAAGATGGCATCAGATATCCTCGATGAAGGAACTTATAATATGTTTGGGGTTTAGGGTTTTGTGAAACAGTAAAGAGATTGTATTTTATTGATATAAAAAAATGTAATAGCAACTCTTCGGTTACTGAGTAAAGGCTGACTTATGTGTCAGTCAGCTTTTACTCTCCTTAATAGCGACTGACTGATTGCGCAAAGAAGCGGCTGACTTAAAAGTGACGAATTCAGGATTCGGCTGAGTTATGACTGACTGATTGTGCACGGCTGACTTAAAAGTGACGAATTCGTGTTTCGGCTGAGTTATGACTGCTTTGTGCAAAAGAAGCGGCTGACTTTTTGGTTTAAATATTCAAAACACAAATAACTAGCTTATCTATCCGGTTGATTTATACATGCAAAAAACAAAAGATACGGCTGATTCATACATTCAAAGCACAAAAGATAAGGCTGGTTTAAACATTCAAAAAACAAATAACTAACTAAAGGGTCTCATAACTAAATTACATTCAAAAACCAAAATTATCAGGGCCAAACTCTTCAAACATATCGACCAGATTCGTCCAAACTATAGTGTTTATCCAATCTGGCTTCTCGCCACCATGCGCCCATATCCTCCTTAACGTGCGCATTTGAGTTCGAAATAGAGTTCTAGCCAGCAGATTAAAATTTGTCCAAAGTGTGTTTCGGTTCCCAACTGTATTTTCGCTACAAAATAAAAAAAAAGAAAATATTATTGTTGCTCATAATATGAACCCGAAAGAAAGATATTAGGGTTGGCTTACAGCGAGTGTAAGAAACCATCGTTCCTTAAAATAACCGGGAATGAAGCGGTAAGTCGGCCACTCATGAACCCAGCCTTCTCGAATAATCTCCGGGATCGCCTTCGAGAGCTCGTGTAAAAATTTGAACCACGTGATGGTTGTTTTATCAATAATACCAATACCAGGGTTTAGAACAGGGAGGTGATCCCGCTCAACGGAGTATAATATGGCATTGACACTGCTGAATAACTTGGAACTACAGGGTGGGACAACAGACATATCGAAAAGGAATATAAAATAGATAGATTTATGAGAAGAGAGAAAATAGTGTTGGATAGAATGTGATGGGAGAGAGGAGGTTTACGAGAAGGTAGATATATATAGATATTCAAATACGAAACGTCGCGAGACAAAATTATACATTTGCGACTGACTAATGGCTGACTTATGCCACGTTTCGGTTGACTTATATGTCGAAACTCCTAGTTCCCAAAAGATTAATCATAAAAGTTCCTAAAAGTTCAATCATAACTCCTAGTTCCCAAAAGATTAATCATTACACCTAATATAGGAAGCGTCTCGAGAGTATTAATTTCAATATAATTACGTATTCAGAAAACCCTAGGTTAGCAACCAACGGGGCTCCTCAATTTCTCCTCTCTTGCGAAATAAAAATTTAAAATCTCAATCAATCACCTATAATGGCCTCTCCGTCACGATCCCCAAATCTGCAACCGGATTCTTCCTCTTCTACCTCTGAAACTCGATTCCCTAGACCCGAGAGGGTTGGATATTCCATTGACTTCAACGCAAATCCATGTAAGTCTCTTCGACTTCCCCTGTTCAAGATCTTCATGTTTTGACTTACTTCTCAGTGTCTGACCCCTTTTCTCTTTCCCTTTCTCTACGAACCAACGACAACCACTTAAGCCCCTCAGGAGATCGCTGACTACACGATAATGGGAGGAAATCTCTTGTAAGTTCCATGAACCAACCATGTTTCTCGCCATTACAAACCTACACACTTCTAATTGCATACATGTCGATTCAAACACCAATCTCAAATTTTGCAGCACTAATCTGAAATCTGTTTCTTTATTGCGAGATGACCAATCGACAGGGCCTTCGACAATTATGCCCAAAAGATGTCACGAAACGGAGAAAGCTTTTTGTTCTATGAGGCAATTGTCGAAAGAGTTTTCAGGTAAATTCTTAGTCAACATGTGTATTGTATTGAATGTCGAATTCTGTCATTATGTGTCGAATTCTGTCATTATGTGTATTGTTGTTTTCAACCTAGTGAAATTAATACTGTCAAACTGTGATGTTCCTTGTATTTTGTTTGTTTATCGTTGTGCAGGTACTACCAGAACTTTATCGTTCAAAGGAACAGAGCTCGGTTTGAAGAGGAGAAGTCGAAAACTGGAGATGAAGGCGAATCATCTCGCCGGAGTCCAATTCAACCACCAAATCCAAAGAAACACAGAGCCGATACCTCGCCGTAGCAAAGCGGCACGCCAATTCGACTTTTATCTCAAGCTTTCTGTAAAAGATTGAACTTTTTAAGTTTTGTATGAAATTTCTCCTACTATATCTCCTGTTTTGTATGATAAGTTTGCTACTATATCTCCTGTTTGAAGACTTCCCTATATCATCTACGAAATTATACACATACACATTGTTCTTAAACCCTAAACCTTAATTCCTAGAGGTATAGCAAAGCATACACATTGTTCTCACAAAACTCTAAACGAAACCCTAAACCATAATTCCTAGAAGTATAGCAAAAGATACACATTGTTCTTACAAAACCTTAAACCCTAAACCCTAAACCCTAAACCCTAAACGAAACCCTAAACCATAATTCCTAGAAGTATAGCAAAAGATACACATTGTTCTCACAAAACCCTAAACCCTAAACTCTAAATCTTAATTCCTAGAGGTATAGCAAAACATACACATTGTTCTCACAAAACTCTAAACGAAACCCTAAACCATAATTCCTAGAAGTATAGCAAAACATACACATTGTTCTCACAAAACTCTAAACAAAACCCTAAACCATAATTCCTAGAAGTATAGCAAAAGATACACATTGTTCTCACAAAACCCTAAACCCTAAACCCTAAACCTTAATTCCTAGAGGTATAGCAAAACATACACATTGTTCTCACAAAACTCTAAACGAAACCCTAAACCATAATTCCTAGAAGTATAGCAAAACATACACATTGTTCTCACAAAACTCTAAACGAAACCCTAAACCATAATTCCTAGAAGTATAGCAAAAAATACACATTGTTCTTACAAAACCTTAAACCCTAAACCCTAAACGAAACCCTAAACCATAATTCCTAGAAGTATAGCAAAAGATACACATTGTTCTCACAAAACCCTAAACCCTAAACCCTAAACCCTAAACCCTAAACCTTAATTCCTAGAGGTATAGCAAAACATACACATTGTTCTCACAAAACTCTAAACGAAACCCTAAACCATAATTCCTAGAAGTATAGCAAAAGATACACATTGTTCTTACAAAACCCTAAACCCTAAACCCTAAACCCTAAACCCTAAACCCTAAACCCTAAACGAAACCCTAAACCATAATTCCTAGAAGTATAGCAAAAGATACACATTGTTCTTACAAAACCTTAAACCCTAATCCCTAAACCTTAATTCCTAGAGGTATAGCAAAACATACACATTGTTCTCACAAAACTCTAAACGAAACCCTAAACCATAATTCCTAGATGTATAGCAAAAGATACACATTGTTCTCACAAAACCCTAAACCCTAAACCCTAAATAGTCATATAATTATATAAATAATAAATCATCTATTCTCTATTATATAAATATGGCGTGTGAATATATGTACGTAATCGTTACGCACGCGTTTGGTACTCTCAATACGCTAAGCATATTAACCTTTTCTATGCAATTTGAGTAATTTTCTCTATTTTTTATAATATTTTTGGCAACTACGCAGTAACCGAACAGTTTCAGTAACCCAACAGTTTTCGGTTTTTTCTATAAATACCAAGTGAACACTCAGTAACTGAACATTCGTTTTTATTAACTTTTGAACTTGTTTTCTCCTTTTGCAATCTCAAATACAAGTTAGTTTTTCCTTGTTCTCCACGTATATGTAATTCACGTTTTTGCAACTTGATTTGTTTATATGTTTATATGTTTACATTATATATTAACATCTTATTTTCGATATACATGCAGCATCAATGGCAGAATCGAAGAAGATGATGAAGCGTCCAACGGAGGATGACCATGGACCAAATGCTGTTAAAAAGGCAAGAAGGGAAACCGAGGACCATTACAAGACGTTGATCCTCTCGCTCAAGAAATAGATTAATAATAAAGTTGAATTGCATGATGCTTTTGTGGAAGTTCTATTTATTTCTGCGAAAATGGATTTGCTTGAAAATTTTATCGGGAAGGAAAATGTTGACTTCCTTGCTGAGTTGGACAAACTTGCAGCAGAACTCGTTGAAGCAAAAAAAAAGATGTATAACGCCAGCGTTGAAGAACTTGATTGGATAAAGTTTCATGCTAAGTACGGAAATATGTTTATCTAATGCTTATGTTTTAGTAGTCTAATGTTTTTATGTTTATGAATATCTAACTTTATCTAATGCTTATGTTTTAGTATTCTTCGTAATAACTCAGCCTTACATTTGATATAACTCAGCCGAAATTCAGCCTAACATCTGATATAACTCAGCCTTACATTTGATATAACTCAGCCTTACATCTGATATAACTCAGCCGAAACTCAGCCGAAACTCAGCCTTACATTTGATATAACTCAGCCGAAACTCAGCCTAACATTTGATATAACTCAGCCTAACATTTTATATAACTCAGCCTAACATTTGATAAGTCAGCCGTTTATTAAATATATTATAAGTCCACCGTGTAGTTAGCCGTGAAGTTAACCTTAAGTTACACATTTTTAAATTTAAATAAATAGAGAATATATGATTTATTGTGGCGTCTAAATACGTAATCATAACCAAAATTAATACTCTCGAGACGCTAATCTGACGAGCTATATGGCGCTTCCTATATCATAGGTGTAATGATTAATCTTTTGGGAACAAGGAGTTAGAGCATGTACAACGGATAGAGACTTGATGAATCTCTAAAAAATAGTATTATATTCATTTTCATTATTTTTTTAAATTTTAAATTAATAGAAAAACGTGGATCCAATAGAAAATGAACATATGTTCGTGGAGGGTATGGCTAAAACTGTTTCTCAAATGAGAAACTTAAAAACCTCAATTCCCTTCTCTCTCCAACTTTTTATTATTTTATACTTTTTTATTTGATGAGAATTGATGCTAGAGACTCCGTTGTACCTGTTCTTATGATTGAACTTTTAGGAACTCTAATAAATAAGTCAGCCTTAACACGTTTACGTCACTAATAACTCAGTCATAACTATTCAGTAACCGAACAGTTTCAGTAACCCAACAGTTTTCGTTTTTTCTCTATAAACACTCAGTAACCGAACATTCGTTTTTATTAACTTTGAACTTGTTTTCTCCTTTTGCAATCTCAAATACAAGTTAGTTTTTCCTTGTTCTCCACGTATATGTAATTCACGTTTTTGCAACTTGATTTGTTTATATGCTTATATGTTTACATTATATATTAACATCCTATTTTCGATATACATGCAGCATCAATGGCAGAATCGAAGAAGATGATGAAGCGTCCAATGGAGGATGACCATGGAGCAAACGATGTTAAAAAGGCCAGAAGGGAAACCGAGGAGCATTACAAGTCGTTGCTCCTCTTGGTCAAGGAACAGATGAAAGCGAAATCTGAATTGCAAGATGCTATGATGGAAGTGAAATCTATTAATGCGAAAATGGATTTGCTTGAAGAAATTATGGGGGAGGAAAAGTTTGACTTATTTGCTGAGTTGGACAAACTTGCTCATAAACTCGTTGAAGCCGAAGAAAAGATGGCCAAAGTCGAAGTTCCAGAAATTGATTGGATGAAGCTTGGTGCAAAATATATGGCTGACTAAATGTTTATCTAATGCTAATGCTTATGTTTATGTAATGCTTATGACTCAAATTTTTATGTATTTTTAGTACTCTAATGCAGAATTTGTTTATTTTATCATAACTCAGCCTAACCTTTGACATAACTCAGCCTAAACTTCGTTTATAACTCAGCCGTATGAGACCCTGACCCTTTAGTTAGCCGTTTCTTTTGCACGAAGCTGTCATAACTCAGCCGAAACACTAAACTGAGACGCTAAACTGACGGTCGAAAACGAAGAGTCGAGGAGTCGCTATTTTTTTTTTGAATCTGTAAATACCATTTAAATACTCATTAACTAGTCATAAACCCTACTTGTTTTTCTACTCAGTTACCGACCAGTTGTTTTTCGTGACTACTCAGTAACCAAAGAGTCGCTATTAATGAGAGTAAAGGCTGACTAACACATAAGCCAGGCTTTTCTCAATAACCGAATTTTTAAATTTTTTAAATGTTTTAAATTGTAAAAAAAATTTAAATCTATAAATACCATCTGTTTAGATTTTCATTAACTTTAAATCTCTAGAGAAATACACACCATCTGTTTAGATTTTCATTAACTTTAAATCTCTAGAGAAATACACTTTGTAATGGAAGTATTCCCTCTTACCGCCCTACCTGAAGAAATCCAAGCCTTAGTGGCCGAACGTGTGGCCGCTAACTCTGTTGCAGATCTATATAGATTGAGAGAAATATGCAAGTCTATGAAGGAACTAACAGACCGGCCCGGAGTGTATGCATCTATAGATGTGTTTACCTTCCTTTCGTACATACATCTATCTAGCTTGGTGATGCAAGTTTGCTACGCTAATGGAAACCCGAGTACACTGTTCTTAAAGGGTGTACAGAAGTTCTTCACGTTCGACCTCCAAGATGAAGGCATTGCTTTGATTAAGAGAGCAGCAGATGCAGGATTCGAGCGTGCTTTGAATACATATGCAATGACACGCAAGGTATTTTGGAATAGTGAGGAGTATTTATCTCTTTTCACAAGGGAATCTGTTCAGAGGATAGGCAAGATTGTTAGATCTCTAGACTGGGGTTGGGGAACGTCTCACACTGATGCGTTTCTAACAAAGAAGTATGAGTTCATGTCAAAGGAATTAACCTTGTTCTATAATTGCACATGTACTCCATTCGTGGACCGAGATTGGGATCTTTGGTACATTGAAGACAGTAAGGAGAACAAATTGTGTGACTGATGCTTTTGGATCAAAGAGTTAGGTCTTTTTTACCGTGATTTTAAGCCGATTATATATTGGCCGGACACTAGGCTTTGGGTGTTGTAATATAAACTACTGTTTCCTCCTTTATAATGTAATTCAGATCAGTTATGTATTTTTGGTACTCTAATCCTTTGTTTCTTTGTTTATGACTTCACTTTTGACACGCATGAGATAACTCAGCACTCTGTTAAATATAATTCAGTCGTGTAGTAAATATAAGTCAGCCGTGTATTATATATAAGTCAGCCGTTTAGTATATATAAGTCAGCCGGGTAGTATATATAAGTCAGCCGTGTAGTATATATAAGTCAGCCGTGTAGTATATATAAGTCAGCCGTGTATTAAATACTCCCTCCGTTTTGGTATGTAAGTAGTTTTGCTTAAAAGCGCGGGTATTAAGAAATTTTAACCTTTTCTAAAACAGCAATAAAAACGTTTTTTTGTTTATTGCAGACAATCATTTTGTCTGCACATTTAATTAGAGAGAGATTACTGTTAGTAATAAAATTAATAAAAATTTGAAAGTAATACCAACAATCTGAAAGTAAAACTAATGGAAGTAAGACAACACTTACGTTAGTATTTATAGTGAATTTACACTAATAAATGTTAGTTGACTAAACATTGTAAGTTGTGTTCAAAAAAATTGAAGACTAACGACAAGGCATTTAAGTTCTTAGTGGAATACTGTTTATTTAAATTATTTTATTGCTTTGGGTTTTGAGAACACCTTATATTGTGAAACAAACCCATTTTGCTTAAACTACTTACATACCGAAACGGAGGGAGTATAATTCAGCCACTTATGTTTTAGTAGTCTTATGTTTATGTAATAACTCAGCCTAAATTCTTCGTAATAACACAGCCTAACATTTGATATAACTTAGCCGAAACTTCGTTCATGACTTCACTTTTACACGCATTAGATAAGTAACCCTTTAATCATAGACACGAAAACAAAAAAAAATCAGAACATATAAAATCTCCACCTTTGGCTTTGATTCTAAACCCTAGGTTGTGAAATAACGCGGCTCCTCTCTTTCTCCTCTCTTGCGAAACCAAAACTTCTGACTTCCTCTGCGAACTTCACGAAAGAAGATCCATGTAAGTCTCTTCGACTTCCTCTGTTCAAGATTTTGAACCATGTAGAGAGTATACTCCATAAGTATTAGGAGGATTACGAACAGCACTCATAAACTTAGGGTTTTTTTTATCTTTGAAGCTCCTTTTCCAACTTCGACAATAGCGGATCAAGTATGTAAATCTCCTACAAACCCACATTTCTTTCAACCTCTTCTTCCCGGCTTCCACTCCCACCTCGTACGTAATCTCCCTTCTTCCCTCCCTCTAAATGTCTTTCTTCTTCTTTACGGTTTGTGTTTGTTGCAGAGCATTCCGATGAAGTTCTTCTCGAAATACATAGAAGGAAGAAACGAAAGAAATATGATGGAGCTTAAGTCGGACGCGTCTAAGAAAACATGGAAAGTTAAGATGGAAGGTCGGACACTCACCTTTGGATGGAAAGAGTTCGCAGTTGCTCATGATTTCCGAGTCGGAGACTTCGTCATTTTCAGACACGAAGGATATTTTTTGTTCCACGTCACTGGTCTTGGACCTAGTTGCTGTGAGATTCAATATGTACAGTCTAGCAATAACGTTGATGATGATGATGATGTGGAGGGGGAGGAGGAGGAGGGGGAGGACAAAGAGAAGAAGAGAGAAACTAGTGAGAGTAGTCAAAGTGAAAACCGATGTGTAACACTAACTGTCACACCAGCTAGTCTAAAAGATTCTAGACTTGTAAGTTTAAGTAAACTTTCTTGAAGGAGTTTTGTTCCCTTATTTTTTTTGTTATTGATGCTTTGTCAAGAGCTTATTATCTCTTTCTTATGCAGCATATTCCACTGAGCTTCACTAGGGCTCACCAGATGGAAAAAGAAAGAGGGAAGGAGATTATTCTTTTGGACCAGCATGGAGTAGAGTGGCCAGTGTATCTATGCGTGCCAGACATACGTATGAGGTTGCGCTTTGGTTCAGGGGTTAGAGAATTCTTCAAGGCTATTGACATTAAGGCGTACGAATCTTTTGTGTTGGAGTTGGTTTGGGAAGACAAAGCATCTCCTCCTATGCTCAAGTTCTGCTCCAAGATCGAGGCATGATGCCTCTAGTTTCCTTCCACCAAATTCTTCCCTCCCTCTCTTTTTTTTGTTTTGATGAAACTTTAGCTTGTTTTTTTTTTTTTTTGGATGAAACTATATTGCTTGTTTTTTTTTCTTTTGGATGAAACTAAAGCTTCTTTTGGATGAAACTCTTGCTTATTAAGTTATAACCTTATAGATTAAGTACAACAATTTGCCAAATTTAAATATCAACAGTGTCATCCATAGACTACTCGAGAAGTCTACATAACTCAGTCGTATTATAATTCAATTGACGGCTGATTTATCGATGTAACAAAAACAAAAATCAGCCCTTACTAAGACATACCGTAGCCCTGTCGTGTATATAACTCAGCCAAACCTCAAACATACCCTAAAATCGAGATAAATAATGTTGAGACATAGGTTCTCTTTCAACGTATAAGTCAGCCGAAACGTGCCATAAGTTAGCCATTAGGTGCATATAAGTCAGTCGAAACGTGTAATTTATCTCTCGACGTTTCGTATTTTGGGCGGAAAAAAAAACTCAATTTATTCAATTTATCTCGCGACGTTTCGTATTTTCGGCGGGGAAAAAAACATTATTTATTCAATTTTATCACGTTTCGTACTCTCGAGACGCTATACTGGCTGTTACTGGCTGTTATATGGCTCCCTATACTAGGAGTAATGATTAATCTTTTGGGAACTCTAATCTTTTTTAAATATTATTTGTTTTAAAATATTATGATTTGTTTTTAAAATATTACGCGGTTGGACGAGTTACTATCTTCATCTTCTTCCTCATCTAACCCAATCTCATCGTCGTTTATTGACAATCAGCCGTGTTGTAATCATAACTCAGTCGTTTATTGACAATAATTCAATCTTTACGGCTGATTTATCGCATTAACAAAAACACAAATCCATACATAACCAAACAACACTTTTAAATCGGACAAGTTTTTGCATTATGTCCAGACTGTTTACAACGGGAACATGCGTGTCGTTTCCTAGGACGTTTTTTGTCAAGGGCAACTTCTAAAGCAGATTTTATCCTACTTTTCTTAGGACTTCCTGGTTGTTGACGCACAAGCAGGGGCAAGCACGGTTGGTTAGCAACATTATTTGGAACTTGGAGCGCTGAATCTATCGGCATGATCGACTCAGCGTATGCGTTTACCAAATAACTGTTGTTGTAGTAAGGACTGCACAAGGATATACGATAAATTTTCCTGTCCTCGGCAGCTGCGATTGCATGCACGCATGGTCATTTCTCGTGCTCAAAACGCCGACATGTGCATTTTCTCGTTTCCAAATTCACAATATGCAAAGACGATCCATATGTAACTTTCGTGTGATAAGGATCAATCCTTTGTACCGTTATAAGTCTGGCGGCAATGACACGGCCCTATTTATTCATAAAAAATTATTAAACATTATGGCTGGCTTATCATAAAGGCTGGGTTATGGAACAATAATGACTGACTTATGAACTGCAATGGCTGACTTACATGTAGTAGTTTCTCGACACCACGTAAAAGCATGGTTAGCTGTGATTTCGCTTCCTCTCTCCGTTCTTCAAACCATCTGGTCATCATAACCCGTATCGATTCTAATAGTTGAACAATGTGAAGACTTCTAGCATTTGACAGTGCTCTGTTCATTGATTCCGCTATGTTCGTAGTCATCAAATTGTACCTTTGGCCCGAGAAATGAACACGCGCCCACAGTCGGACATCAGCTCTTTGGAGGTAGTCATGAAGTTCAGGATTAATCGCTTCAACATCCTCTAACAACGTATTAAACTCAAAAACCCTAAAACATTTTGCCGCTTTCCTCACCAGATGAAAGACATCTTTTCCTTTGTACCGTTGCAAAATGTTCTTATATAAATGGTAAGTGCAAATTCCACGAGAAGCCAACGGAAACACATTTCCAATTGCTTTTCCTATCGAATTATGCCTGTCCGATATAATCGCAAGACCCTCATCGTCAGGAATCAAAATTTTTAGTTGCGTATAAACCATTGCCATGAATCATCATTTTCAGTGTCAACCACACCGAAGGCTATTGGGAAAATCTGAAAGTTACCATCCTGAGCTAGTGCTGTGAGAAGTGTCCCTTTGTATTTACCGTTAAGAAACGTACCGTCGACAATGACAACTTTGCGCATGAAAGGAAACCCATTTATGCTCGCACCAAACGCAAGGAACACATACATGAATCTTCCAAACTCATCAATTTGAAGACGCGTAACCGTACCCGGATTTGCCCTTCTTATCATATATAGGTAAGGAGGCAAGTCTTCAAACCCACTCTCAGGAGTTCCCATATCGATTTCCCTTGCAAATTTTAGCGTCCTATGTGATTTCCAATAATCCATCTGTCCACATGGAAAATAAGTCAGCCGCATCGTACTAATAAATCAGCTGAAATATAAAAATAAGTCAGCCAAAACGTACTAAAAATCAGCTGAAATAGAAGTCAGCCGCAACGTACCAAAAAATCAGCTGAAATATCAAAATAAGTCAGCCAAAACGCACTAAAAATCAGCTGAAAATAAAACTCAGTCGCAACGTACAAATAAATAAGCTGTAATATACAAATAAGTCAGCCTAATCGTACTAAAAAATCAGCTGTACTATACAAATAAGTCAGCTGCAACGTACTAATAATTACCTTTACACCAAAATGCTTATTGATAGTTATTCCGACACTCTTAGGTCGAACTGACGGACCAACATCACCGAGATAATCCCTGTACAACTGGCCTAAAATATCTGGTGTTGCTTGTCGAGATCGATTAGAACGCTCAGTTACAGAACATATATGCTCCGAATCGTAAATACGAACATAAAATGCCGATAATTCCCTTTGTGTAGAAGCACGAACTCTCTAGAGACATCCATCAACCCAACACTTAACAATGAGTGTGTCCGAATTAGATACGTCTACATCAAAATCAAATTGATCTCTCACCGTAAGAAGTTTCAGTCGTTTCTCCAAATCGGTTTTACTCTCGTATCGTTGCCCTACCGCGAGGTTTAGCGAAGACATCTCCAACCTTAGAACCTCTGGATTCCTTTCTGATCCGCTCACCGACATGTTGTGAGCTCTCTTCTTAAGCGGTAGCGTCGGTGAATCTTCGTCTTGTGTTGGAGACTCACCGTATGAACTGAAGTTATCATCTTCAGATGAAGCACCATCCGAGTCGTCGAACATATCAAATCAGCTTTCAAATTCATCATCTTCTTTGTTTTGTTCGCCTACTTCAGATTCTCCGCCTACTTCGTATTCTTCACTTTCCATTTTACTTGCGCAATCCATGTCTTCATCGTCGCGTTTATCTTCGTATTTTGTTTCAACACCAGGACAATTATCATTACTTAAACCACCGTAATCTTCGTATGTAGATTCTACTTTTGAGCCATAACTGAATAACCTTTTCTTCTTCTCTCTCACTTCGTCATTCCGACTAATTTCGCTCTCCTTTTTCTCCGTAATCTCTACATAGAGACGTATCTATTCGAATTTCCTTAGGCTTAGAAAACCTATCAACTGTCGAGTATTGGAGACGTAAACTGGTGGAGTATCGTGCGCCATTGTTTTCAAAGTTTTATTCGAGAACATGTAGCTCAGCTGAATCTGATGGCTCGACTCGTTCAATCCGTAATCATCGAGTACAGACTTCACAAGTTCGTCGTGTGTTGTTTCATCATTTAAATACAGAACTCTACACCCTCTACCGTCGGTGTTGAATACGTATCTGTTTTTCTTGACCCAGTTACCGGAAACAATAATTACCGGATCCATAAGATCTCGAACAAAGATCAATGAAAAAAAATAATGAGGAAGGAAAATAGATGAAGAGGGTGACGATTAAGTTTATGGGTATCAGATGATAAAGAAGGTAAATAGATGAAGAAGAAAAAGACACGGCGTCACAACATAAAAATCTAACAATGACATGGAAAATGACATGGAAAATAGGAGCTGATGACATGGAAAATCGGATTTGATGTCATTAATTTTTTGCTTATATGGCAAGTGAGCCACAAAACGAAAACGTAAATCAGCCTAACTAAATCAGTCATCAAATGCAAATGTAAGTCAGTTGCAACGTGAATACTATTTCAGTAATAAAAACAACAAAAATCGGGTTCGAAAAGAGGCCATAAAAGGGCGTAAATTAGCTGGAAAATATTATGTCAGCTGTATCGTCCAATAAATCAGCCGTCAAATGAATGATATTGTAGTAATTAATCTTTCACTAATAAATCAGACGTAATAAGGCCGAGTTTACTATTAATCAAGCTAAACACGGTTGATTTACGCTAATTATACTTAAATCAGCCGTAACTACCTTTCATAGGTAAGCCGTCCGTTTAGTAACATAGCCAATCGATGATCATTCCATCATCGTGAGAAAAATATCTCAACCAGGCGATGTACAAATCAGCCGTCATATATGTACGTAAGTCAGCCATTATAAATCAGGCAGATTTTTGTAAACTCAGCCATCACATAAATCTTAAGTCAGCCAGAAGATCTTAAATCAGCCACGTTTTGTAACTCAGCCGTAACGTTTGGCTTATTTGTATATGTAAATCACCCAATTTTTTTAAGTCAGCCACATCGTATATATAACTCAGCCGTCAATACCGCCGTAATGCTTTAAGGCTGAGTTCATTAATACACGTCAGCGATTTCCTATGTGGCGCTGGATTTTATCTGGCGTGGCACTCAAAAGTAATGGCATTCTTGTAATTAGGTTTTTTGTTAGAACGTAATTACAAGGGCACACTGGACATTTAAAATAAATCAGTAATAAAAAAAAGTTTTATATACTTCTAGTAATATTACCTAATTTATGTGCCGTTTAAGTTAAGTTCCCTAATCATAATAACTACTGTGATACATGTATAAACTAAACAACTTTAGACATAATTAATAACTCAATTATCGATCAATACTCTTTAATTGAGTTTCTCTCTTACTCTAAGTTTCCTCCTTAATTCTTCAAATCTTGTGACGCCAAGTCCTTTTGTAAGGAGATCTGCAAGTTGATCTTCTCCTTTGACATATTTGAGTTGAATGCGTCCTTTTTGTTCTGCTTCTCGAACGAAATGATACTTGATCTCAATGTGTTTTGTTCTTCTATGTTGCACCGGATTCTTACCTATCGCGATCGCTGACTTGTTGTCGTAGTAGATAGGAATACCATCTTGTGAATCGAAACCAATTTCAACCAACAGTCTTTGTAACCAAATAGCTTGATTCGTCGCAGCGCACACAGCAATATACTCTGCCTCCGCAGTAGATTGAGCCACGGTTTGTTGTTTACTTGATTTCCAACAAAACACAGCAGATCCAAGAGTAAAGACGTACCCAGACGTGCTTTTCTTGTCTTCATTCGAGCCATCCCAATCGCTGTCTGAGTAACCTAATAGTTTTGGATCTCCCACACTTGTAAATTGAACTCTAAAGTTTGATGTTGGTAGTGCTTCATGAGTGGCATAGACATGTACCGTGAGAGATAAGAACTCGCTAACATCAAATCTGGTCTTGATGTACATAGATACAACAAACCACCAACAATACTTCGAAATTTTTGTTGGTTCTTAGTACTCCTCATTGTCTTCAACATTCTTTCCTTGTGGTGTAAGTGAGGTACTTACACTCTTGCTTCCTTTCATGCCAAACTTCTCAATAAGTTTGCAGGCATACTTTTCTTGTGAAAGAAATATACCATGAATGTCTTGAATTATTTCCATCCCAAGGAAATGATTTAGCAGCCCCAAATCTGTCATCTCAAACTCCTTCTTCATACCTTCTTTGAACTTGTTAATGAGATGAGAGTTGTTTCCAGTGATGATGATATCGTCTACATACAAGCTTACTATCATTATATCATCTCTTTTCTTCATCACATACAAGGCTGCATCATTCATGCTTCTTCGAAATCCATGTTGGAGAAAATATGAATCAATTCTCCCATACCAAGCCCGAGGGGCTTGCTTTAAACCGTATAAGGCCTTAAACTTTTTGAACATTAAGAGAGCCTCCGACTTGTTTTTGATAAAATATACCAACACATGTGAGTACAATCATCAACAAACAAAAGAAAATAACTACTTCCATCAAGTGATGCGGTTTGCATCGGTCCACAAATATCCGTATGAACAGTCTCAAGTTTCTCCTTTGCTCTTGTTTGAGACTTCTTTGGAAATGCCTCTCTTGCTTGCTTCCCAAGTTTGCATGATCCACACACTTCTTTGTTCACGTTGAATTTTTGTAATCCATTTACCATCCTCTTACTTTGCATAAGTTGTAATCTTGAATTACCCACGTGACCGAAACGTCTATGCCATAATTTTACCACTTCTTCTTCACGAGTAATCATGGCACATTCTTCAGAAGAGTTCCATTGGATTGGAAAACTTTTATGAACCATTTGAATTTATGTGATCTTCTTCCCCTTTGGATCTAGGATTGTACATTGCTTGTTCTTGAACAAAACTCGATATCCATTGGATATGATTTGCGGAACACTTAGCAAATTTTTCGCTAGTCCTGGAACTAGAAATACATCTTTTATCACCCTTTTTCCTCTGTTTGTCATGATGATGATATCTCCTTTTCCCGCTGTCATTACAACTGCTCCGTTTCCAACTTTTATTGGAACATTGATGCTTTTATCTAGTCTTGTGAAGTGTTTCACATCTTTTGTCATATGATTTGTGCAGCCACTATCCACCAACCATACATCATCTTTTGTGATTTTTGGTGACACTTCACTTGCACTAAAAAGCATGTGATATTCATCATCTTCTTTCTCAAGACTCATCTGCGCTCTTTCGTATTTTTTAGAACGACATTCTCTTGAGAAATGACCGACTTTGCCGCAATTGTAACATTGTTTTTTATTTCTTTGATTTTTGCCTTGATCTTCCGTCTTAGGTTTCCTCCAACAATCAGTTTCTACGTGATTGTTCTTTTTACAGAAACCACACCAAGTTCTGCCTTTGCCTTGATACCCATGGCTTTTATTGTTTTCCGTTTTTGAAACAAATTTGTTTCCTCTTGTTTGAGCATTGAACGCTCCTTCCGTCGTCTTATCTTCTCGAGCAGCCACACGTTTTTCGTGTGCTTTCAGAGTTCCTATTAACTCTGTTACCGGCAACAAAGTCAGATCCTTCGTTTGCTTCATCACAGCCACTATGCTGTCAAATTTCTCTAGGAGAGAAATCAGAATTTTCTGGACAATTTGGTAGTCCGTCTTCTCTTTGCCATGAACTCTCAATTTATTTTCCAAATCAATTAACTTGTCGGTGAACACTTTGATGTTGTCACCTTCGTTCATTCTCAGATTTTCGTACTCCTTCCGTAATGATTGTAATTTGATCAACCGTACTTGTGAAGTCCCTTCATATTTGAATTTCAGTGTAATCTCACGCCTCCTCTGAAGTAGTTGCAGATGTTATACGAGAAAAAATCTGATCCGTCACAGCAGTTTGCAGGATTTGTAGAGCCTTCGTATCTTTCAAAGACGTTTCTTTCCATCGATTTCTCTTTTGAACCACTTTGGGTGTATAAACATTTTGTTCAGGTTGGATTGGAACTCCATCTTCCACCACTGTCCATAATTCTCGTGTCTTAAAGATAGTCATCATCTTAATGCGCCAGAACTCATACTTTCCCCATCGAATATGGGAATTACTTGTTGCGATGTTGTCTTTATCATCTTTGTTTCTTTGTGCGATTACTTGTGCTGATTTGTGCTTCTATTGACCCTTGAATCAATAAAGCTCTGATACCATGTTAGAGAAAATAGTTTATCAAGAACAGAGTTAAAACAGAACACAATAACTTTATTAAAACAGAATGAATTATTTTACAAAGACTAATATAGACTTGAAACGACACGAACTAAACAATACGAAAAAAGGAAGAGTTGTGACTTTTTTCTCTTGTGATCCTTAATCATAGTAATTATTGTGATACATGTATAAACTAAAAAATTTTAGACATAATTAATAACTCAATTATCGATCAACAATTGTTTGATAAATTCAATAGAGACCAAGGAGCTCCGCATGTGTAATCACTTGAATCACATGATGCATAGCTGGTGGCGATTTGGCATTAGAGTTGCAGAACTTGGAGTTACCTTCTTCCCAAATCGAGTAATGCATAGATGGAGGTGAATAATCCGTGTTGACTGGTA
The DNA here is from genome assembly GCA_964056655.1 of Arabis hirsuta. Classification (NCBI taxonomy): domain Eukaryota; kingdom Viridiplantae; phylum Streptophyta; class Magnoliopsida; order Brassicales; family Brassicaceae; genus Arabis; species Arabis hirsuta. The sequence goes on along the minus strand of OZ053305.1, from coordinate 20,033,634 downwards.
ATGATCATCAAAATATACAATATGTTGAAACAATAATGAATTTATATGAAGGAGAGGATCAAAGATTCTCTTTATATTGATTTCGTGTTCGGAAAGGAATTACAAGTTCGGTAATCAAAACAATAACAAGCAAATAAACGAGTTGGGAAAGATTTAGCCGAGCAGACTTCACGAGATCCATCTTCAAGCTTGTAAACTGTACTGCTATTTGAACTGGAAGAAATGGGTTGTGTTGGAGGTAGGAAACTTGGAAGAAGCAGACGAGTTGTGATCGTACTTTACCTTTTTCGGCGACAGTAGTCAGCGAAAGTTCTTCACTTTCGCTGGAGTTAGAGTCTTAAATTTGTGTCTTTTGCACCCTTATGCTCTGCCAAAAGTGGGAATTAGATTGGTGATGGGTCCCTGTTTATACTAAAAAGGGAAATGAGATTTAGTAGAGTTTTTCTAAATCATGAATTGGGCCGAATTGGTTTCTAGGCCGAACTAGGGAATGGGCCGAGCATAACACCTAATGGGCAAAGCCCATGTCCAACAAGACAAGTGCTTACTGCAAGTAATTGGGATGTACATATGCATAGCAAATATTTACATGTTTTCTTTTCTATCCCTCCGTGCAGTCGCAATAACATTACAGAAGATGCTGAGGCTGGAGCGGAAGTCGTTGAAAAGTGGTGACGGTAGGCCTTTGGTGAATATGTCTGCATGTTGATATGAAGAGGGGACCTGGCCGAGAGCAATTTGATAAACCATGGAAAATATACATAAGGAGAAAGTAGATAGAAAGTTGAGCTGGCAGGAAGAGAGATTGAATTTTTTTTTTTTTACGGCGAGAGATTTGAGTTAGAAAATCACATTTTATATATAAAGTGATTCCATCAACTATATATAAATATATGATACTCATGACCAATTAACTTTTTTCCATTGACTCACATGTTAAATAGGATCTAACTTATGGGAATGTTGGGTCCTTTGATTGTGTTGTTACTGTCCTTCTATCCAAAAGATGGAGGGACGGAAGCTTTTGATGATGTCCAATTTACTCCAGAATTGGTGCATCACAATCATTAGAGAATATAATTAATCACTACATAAATTCCAATATCTTTTAAGAAAAACATATTCTCTATTTTTTATACTAAATATTTAATTTTGATACAAAAAGAATGATTTGTGATTTGGTGAAGATTAAATGGAAGATATTTTTGGTGTAGATAATAAATAATATTTTTTTCAAAATGGCCTAAATCAAATATAACTTATCTCAAACATTATTTGTCAGAGAAGATCATTTTTTTAATGAGTTTTTTTTTAGAGAAAAAACTCTAATATGAACGTACTCATGTTGATCCAATATTGTACAATGAAACGTTTATCTTCTTACAACATAAAATTTCATTTGTATGCTAACATCAAATTTTATAGTTCATATAATTTCGTTAACATCACACAATAATTTTAAATTGCTTTATAACCGGAATGATAAAGATATTATTTGATTAAAGATATTTGTGAACTATATAATCAAGCTTTTTAACGGATGATATATTGAAAATGATCTACCATACTTATTTGGATTTATATTGTAACTTGTTAGAATATAATATATTTAAGTAAAGACAAATAAAACGTGGAATATGTTTCATAGGGTGTTAAAAAAAAATTTATAATATAATTTTAAATGAATTTAATAACCGACGAAACAAAAAATGATTTCATAATGTTTTTTTTTTATTTTTAACATTTTGCATCTAATAAACTGGATCTCCCAGATCAAATGTAGCCGTTAACCAAGGTCATCTAGACTTCACATTTTATCGAGAACTCTCACTTCATGAGAAGTTCATAAATATGAGTGTTTTGTCTTTTGCCTAAACACATTGTGATATGTGATATATTTGGATGGATGAACATAGGCATTCAAGTTAAAATAGGGTCAACAACTCTCGGTCACCCATTATTCATTATATCGAAATCTAAAATTTAACTTTTGTTTTGCCCAAAACAAAAAAACTTTTGTTTCCAACGGAATTGGCGATTCTGGTTCCATTTCTTCTGATTTCTAACTAGGTTTCAAACTACATAATCACAATTAAGAATAGGTATAATGGGTAGAAGTTTATATATAGTAGTAAGCAATTTTGACCCCAAAAAAAAGTAGTGTAGAGAAATAAGCCTATTTCTATCCTGAATTTTTGTGAGAATCTAAACTGAATTACCAATCGATATAAGACCACAAAACTAATCTTGTCAAAAGGAGACCTTTATTAAAACCTAAGAGTTTGATTACAAATTATGCCTTTATAATCTGTTCTCGTTTCCTTTACAGGTATTGCTTAAAAACTGGAGCTTTTGGAAATCCTTTCTGAACTCACGACTCTCTTCTGAATTTTGTTCTTCATTATAAAGAAAACATATCAGATATCTTTCTATGCTTTGGAATCACGATGGGCTGAATTTTTAGCTTTGACCCATTAGTCAATTTAGGCCTAGTTCGAGTGTGCCCAAACTGGCCCACAAACTCCACTTGTTTGTGACACACTCGAAAACCCTACTTCATTTTCCAGACTTGAAACATTTCTTCTCATCTTCTCCAAAGAAAAAAAACCACCACCGACCCCGATCATTTCTCCTCCAAGAAAACCGACGCAGCCATATCTTCTCCTCTTCGACGGCGATAATCTTCCCCTTCGCCATCTCCTTCTTTCTGGCTTTGTCCGGCTTCGATCCTACTTGTCGGAGTCGCTGGTTATCTGGTCCTCCAGCGGCGATTCTCCTCTCTCTGATTCTGTCTTCGCCGTCCGATGTTCCGGCTTGCCTCGCTTGCCGGAGACGCCGGCTTCTTCTCTCCTACGGCGGTTATGAAGACAGCCGACTCATCTCTCTTCGGCTCTGTCTTTGAGCATATCGGAGATCGCGATTGATCTTCGTCCTCTTCACCGGAGCAGCTGATTCTCGCGGCATCATCGTCGCTGTCCTTTCTTCAGTCAAAGCCTAAGGTCGCGGCTTTGGTTTTCATCGGGTCTTATCAGAACCCGATGACTTTGGGTTTCCAACCCCCCGGCTTTTCGATTTCCAGTTAAGTAAGCACACACACACCCTTTGTTTTCTCCCTTTGACCTCTCGCCTTGTGTCAAATCCGAAACCTCTGAAACTGACTCCTTCAATTTCTGATTTCAGGTTGACTCCACCTCGAACCGCTGTCCTCTTCACTCGGTTCTTCCTTTAGCTCCTACAGGTAACTCGTCTAAATCCTTTTACCCTATCGTATCAAACCCTAACCTGGTTTCTTTTCCTTTGTTGCGAGAGTTATTTGGTGATACGGGAGTTACCTGAAGCTGTCGCTGCCTTTAAGTGACGTTAAGCAGATCACAACACAAGCTAAACTTGGGTCCAGGTAAAGTTTTAGTTAAGAAATTTGCTGGGTTTTTGCTAGTATGTATCTTCGCTAGGTTGATGGTTCCTAGTTCTAGTGAATCTCGAAGGTGATGCCATTTGGTTGCAACATGTTTTGTCCTTTCATGATGTACTGCATTCTTAGCTAGAGAAATAGCACTTTGTGAATAACAGTTAATTGTAACACACTTGCCTTTAAAACCTAACTCGTCACAAAAATCTTGCATCCATATAGCCTCTTTAGCTGCAGTAGATAGGGCCATGTATTCTGCTTATGTGGTCGATAACGCAACAACTGATTGCAATGTAGAATGCCAACTTACTGTGTTTCCCCAAACCTTAAACACATATCCAGTTACTGATCTTCTCTTGTCAAGATCAGTGGCATAATCTGAATCACTAAAACCTTCAACACTGAAATTGCTATGTTTAGTGAATGTAAGTCTAGTTTTTAAAGTGCCTTTAAGATACCTTAAAACCCACTTAACAACTTCCCAATGCTTTCTTCCTAGAGCTGACATAAATCTACTAATTACACCAACTGCAAAACCCAAATCTGGCCTTGATCCAATCATAGCATACATTAGGCTTCCAACTGCACTAACATAAGGAATTTCGTCCATAAATCTAGCCTCCTCTTCTCTTTCTGAATCACTTAAGCTCTTGTGCTTAAAGTGAGTAGCTATAGGTGTAGTAACCGGTTTTTAATCGATCATTCCAAAAACCTTTAATACTTTCTCTATATAGCTTTCATGTGACAGTATGAGAACTCCTTTCTCTCTGTCTCTAATGATATCCATTCCTAGAATACGAGAAGCCCTTCCTAGATATTTCATCTCAAATTCCTTGTTTAAACTCTCCTTCACTCGCCTAATCTCATCTTTGTTTCCAGACGCTATAAGCATATCATCTACGTAGAGGAGTAGATAAATAGTTTTTGGCGTGTTCACATTCCTCATGTAGACACAAATATCCTTGCTGATTCTGATAAACTTTTCCTTCTTCATAAAAGTGTCAAATCTCTTATTCCACTGTTTTAATCCGTAAAGAGACTTTTTCAAAAGACACACTTTATGTTCATCACCCTTTTTGATATATCCTTCAGGCTGTTCCATTAGAATTCTCTCATCTAAATCCCCATATAAGAAGGCCGTTTTTACGTCTAACTGCTCCAATTCCCAGTCCAAATTAACCACAATAGACAACATTATCCGTATGTATACATGTTTTACCACTGGAGAGAAAATCTCATTGTAGTCAATTCCTTCCTTTTGGGAAAAACCCTGAGCAACCAACCTGGCCTTGTGCCTTTTATCTTCAACACTCGGGATGCCTGGTTTCAGCCTGAATATCCATTTACAGTCCACTGTTTCTGGTTAAGTGGTCTTTCAATCAGAACCCAAGTCTGATTTCTGATAAAAAGAGTCCATCTCTTCATCAGCTGCACCATTCCATAACTTCCTCTCCTTTCCTCTCATTGCCTCAGAAAACATTTTTGGCTCCATAACCTCTATATCTTCAGTAATCGCAAGTGCATAAGCAACATAGCTAACATCTTCATATCTAGAAGGACGTTTAACATCCTTTCTCCTCATTCTGTCTCGGGCTAATTCACCATCTCCTACGTTTGTCTCTCCATCATTGATCGAATCCTTACTGTCACGATCTGATGGAGAGTAGACCGAACCAGTGTCTTCAGCTTCTGTATTTTCAACTGAGTCTGTACCAGATTCAGATTCCTCTGAGTTTTCCACGCTGTCACTTACTCCACCTTGAGCTGAATTTTCGTCAGTTACTGTAGCAGTAGGTGTAGGGTCTGTAATCAGTTGTGCACTAAAATAAACCTTCTTCTTTTGTTTTCCCTTAGTATCAGATTCTGAGTTTGCAACCTCTGAACCGGATTCTTTAGAATTATTCAATGTGTGTTTGTAGAGCTCCATTTCATTAAACATCACATTCCTACTCGTAATGCACCTGCCTTCATCATCCAACCAGACCCTGTATCTTTTTACGCCAAAAGGATAACCCATGAAGAAACCCTTAACCGCCCTAGGACTAGTCTTGTCCTGTACTACATGAACAAAAGCTGAACACCCAAACCTTCTAAAGTGTTTTAAATCAGGTTTAGTACCATACCATACTTCCTCTGGTAACTTAAACTCTACAGACGAATTAGGAGACCTATTTATCAAGTATACCGATGTAGATGTAGCTTCTGCCCAGAATTCTTTCTCTAAACCAGTTTCTGCTAACATGCATCTTACTTTATCCATGATTGTCCTGTTCAATCGTTCTGCTACCCCATGTTGTTGAGGTGTGTAAGTGCATGTTCTATGTCGTTTAATGCCTAATTCCTTGCATAGATTATCAAACTGATTATTGCATAATTCTAATCTATTGTCTGTCCTTAAACACTTAATCTTCTTGCCCGTCTGCGTTTCAACTACTGTTTTCTATTCTTTAAACTTCCCAAACGCTTCATCTTTTGATTTCAGAAAGTAGACCCATACCTTCTTAGAGAAGTTGTCTATAAAGCTCACAAAATACCTGCAACCATCGAGACTTGGTGCATTTGCAGGAGAACCCCAGAGATCTGAGTGTACATACTCCAAAATCTCTGTAGTAGTGTGCTTAGCAGCTGGAAAAGGCTGCTTGTGAGACTTGCCTAGCACACAACTATCGCAGAAGCTAAGTTCTTTTCCCTTAAGATCTGATATATATCCTTGTTTGCTAAGAATTTCCATATTCTTAGGACTCATGTGTCTCAGTCTAGAGTGCCATATATCAGTCATGTTTACTTGTTCACTCACTGTGTTAGCTTCTGCACCAACTACCTTAGCTTGTAGGTAGTATAAACCGTTTTTATACTTCCCTGAGAAAACCTTTTTACCGTCTTTGTAATAATGCTGCATACCATTACCACCTTCATACTTATAGCCGTTTTTGTCAAGCATGCCTACTGAAATCAGACTTTTATCAAAATCATGCATATATCTCACATCGCATAAGATAACTTCTAATTTGTCTGGATTTATAATTCTAATTTTTCCCATTCCTTTAACTTGACTAATGGTTTTGTTTGCCATTCTAACCTTAGTTCCATCAAACTCTTCCAGGTCAAACAGCTGGTTTTTATCTGGAGTCATATGGAAAGTACATCCAGAATCAAGGATCCATTCTCCATTGGACGCAGCTGTGCAAACAGTCAAAACCATGGGCTGTGGCACTTCCAGAACCACATTAGCAGACTCAGGTTTTCGTTGCCCCTTATCTGAACATTCTCTCTTCCAATGTCCTTCTTTACCACATATGAAACATGCTCCTTTGTTTGCTGCATCAAATTTAGGTTTAGACTTAAATCTTCTTCTACTTTTAGATCGCCCCCTATAGTTGTTTCGCTTGTCTGATCTTTCCCTTGAACCAACAAACAAACAGTCTGAACCCGAATGTCCCTTATGCAGTTTTCCTTTCTCCTTAAGTTCCATCTCTTTGTCATAAGGTGCACTTGTGAGTTCATCCACAGTGATGGTCTCTTTGCCTGTCCCATATTTCAGGGTATGTACCAATGGCTCAAAGGGAGGAGAAAGGCTAGAGAGAAGCTGTATAGCTTGGTCTTCCTCTGATATCTCAACCTTTAGGCTGGCCAAATCAGCAACTAACTTCAAGAAGGTATCTACGTTCTCCTCTATAGATTTTCCTTCTTCCATCTTGAAACTTGCAAACCTTTGTTTCAAGTAAATCCGGTTTGGTAATGATCGATTCTGGTATTCCTTTTCCAGAGCCTTCCACATGCCAAGGGCAGTGGTTTCCTTCATTACCTTCCTTAGGATTCTATCGCTAAGACAAGTTGCAATAAGATTTCTAGTCCTTAGATCTTTTTCAGCTTTCTTAGGATCAATCGTTGTGAGTTTAACTGCTAGTTGTGTTTCACCTTCCTTTAGCACTTCTTTTGTTTCTATGGATGTCCAATCCTCACTCAACACTGCTAACAGTCCCTGTATCTCCAATTGACCAAGTAATTTGAATTTTCATAATCCAAAATCACTTGATCCATCAAACTTCTCCATCTCAAACCTACCCGGTGTAGGATCCATCTTAACAGATAAGTTTTCTTATATCTATAAACTTAGATTCTCTGCACTCGCACCTGGAATGCTCTGATACCACTTGTAGAGAAATAAGCCTATTTCTATCCTGAATTTCTGTGAGAATCTAAACTGAATTACCAATCGATATAAGACCACAAAACTAATCTTGTCAAAAGGAGACCTTTATCAAAACCAAAGAGTTTGATTACAAATTATGCCTTTATAATTTGTTCTCGTTTCTTTTACAAGTATTGCTTAAAAACTGGAGCTTCTGGAAATCCTTTCTGAACTCACGACTCTCTTCTGAATTTTGTTCTTCATTATAAAGAAAACATATCAGATATCCTTCTATGTTTTGGAATCACGATGGGCTGAATTTTTAGCTTTGACCCATTAGTCAATTTAGGCCTAGTTCGAGTGTGGCCCAAACTGGCCCACAAGTAGTAAGCAATTTTCTCACAAGCTGCATTTATAAAAGTCTCATTCTTTCTTTTTATTTTTATTTTTCCACAAATGAAAAGAAAAATATTGAACTAAAAGGTTTTCCTCAGCTCCTTCTCCGGTAAGCAAATTTGTATACCTTTTGATTCTTTACAATACAAAATGTTCATCTCCTCTTTTCTTTTCCCCCTATCTAAGAGAGTTGTAAATTCGCATCCCACACAGCTTTATTACCTTCACCACACATTGCATGAACCATCCACATTCTATCAACTGAATTGCATATCCCACTGCACCTCCAGTCAAATGATGCCACACACACTTCTCCAACCTCTGCCTTTATTTCACAGTCTTTGGGAAGAAAGAGAGTAACAACATGAGAAAAGCTCAAATCTTCTTTTAATTTACTAATTTTTTAGGCATAGTATACAAAATAGAGCTTTTACCTGGAGGAGTACTACAACAGAAATTACGATCATCGATTTGCTCAACCTCAAGACCGATGAACCATGATCCGAGTGTCACATCTTCATTTGCATACTTGTGTAAAATTGGCCTGCAAATTCAAACATCAATTTTTATGCTTGGATAATAATGTAAAACATATTTTTACCTTATTGAGAATCCAAGAAACACATAGTAGTTAGTTACTTACTGGTTAATAGCTATGTATGTGGCAAGATCCTTTGAGATGGCATAAATTTGTCCAGTAGCATGTCGAAAATATTTGTTACCTTCTTCTCCAAATTTCCAATACTCGGGTTCGCGATATTTGGCTGTCCTGCACGTTTTGAGAAAATTTGGCTTAAAATTCGAATCAATAAAACCGAATAATCGAGAAAAACTGAGATAACAACACACATTGGGGTTATTACTTTTTAGTAATAACTGGTCCGGATTTCATACATCCAATGTAGACCCTTGGCTTAGAACGGTGAGCAGCTAATGTGGAAGCAAGCGTACCTGAAAAGGCAAAGAGATGAGCAACATATATTCAACAGTTAAACTCAAGGAGAATGAAAAAAAAAATGCAAGAAAGAAATTTTGGTACCAAGATTGACATGAACATCATCATCAATCTTGACATAGAATTCAGCATCCCATTTTGCAACTGCACTAGAAAAGAAGATTTTGGTTTTTGCAGATAATTTGTAATATCCTTCGACATGATCCTGCAACGAGTAAAGAATAAAAAAAATTTCAAGAAAACCGTAAAACAAATCCTAGAAGAATCAAGTGGTTTAATATCCGGTCTCACCAGTCTAACGAAATCTTTGTATTGTGCATCTTCTGCATCAATTTCCTTATCCAATATACTATTCGGCGCCGCGCTGCCAACACATTTTGTATACACACACTCAAGTAAGAGTTTTTAATCTACTAAAAAATTCATTAGACTACATTGGATTCCATTACTATTTCATGAATTTCACCTGTGTCCAATCATGAATTTGATGACTATTCCCTTCTCTTTTTCTAATTTCTCAAGCTTTTCCCCTGTGATAGATACATACAAATGCTAACTAAGATTAGCTAGAGGCAATGACACATGAAAAGAAACAAAGATTTGAAGGAGAGGAGGTCACAAAAAAACCTTGAGGCATCCACGTCTCTCTAAGCGAATCACGACGTTTTCTACTGCTAAATGCAGTATTGATACCAATCACCATGAAAACTTTCTTCTTTTGGTTTCCTTCTATTGAAGAATTGGTTAATGAGACATCAACAATCTGTTGAGAGTTCTGTGTAGCGGAGAGCTGACTCTGAAGCATAGAAACTGATTTATCCAATGATCTGTGTCCATAAGAGTATAATCCTTAACATGCAACTCTATGATTTACAAAAACAAAAAAAAAAATGATTTTTTTATAGTAATTTCACTCACTCTATTGCTTTATGAGTTTTCAAAACCTCTTCCATAACATCTTTTTCATGTGATTTGTTCTGTTCAAAGATTATAAAATGTGAGATTTTAATACTCAAAATATACATCTGAAATTGAACAAATTTTTCAGTTTTAAGAAAAATACTTTCTCATGGCCATAATCTTCTGAAACTATATTAACTTTCTGATCACGCCGGTGCTGTAAAATGAGCTGGTTACCGGAATCCGATGACGATGGTCTCAATCTGAATATACAAATCCGATTCAAAGATTGAAAAGCAAGAAGACAAACTCAAAAACTTAAAAGAAATAATCAAAACCTAGAGGTGAAAATTGCTCCGAGGAAAAAGCAAGAAATGCAGAGAAGTGTAGTCCATGTCCAGGATAGTCTCTTGGAGACTTTAGGCTTCATGGTGAAAGTGACACAGAAAAATGAGAAAAGAGAGAAGAGAAGAAAATTTCAAGTCTGTAATTTTGTAACGGAAATGCAAATTAATACATGCAATGGCATTAGTAACAATTCTTATAAATGGAAATTTATTGCAAGTTTGACTGTTTTTTAGTTCAAAGAATTTAATATGTCAGGTGATTTATTTCCAGTTATAAGTTAAATTAGATGTTCAAAGAAATGATATTTTGACCAACAAACAAATAAATAACCTTATATGGTTTATGTTTACAAATTTTTATTTATTTTCTAATAATTCCAACTAATGAGATGAATATCCCTTTTTGTTGTGTGAATGATTAAAGATTTAGTTATTGTACTTCTATATACCCCTAAATTTCAAATTCTATTAATTTTTTTATTGATTATCACATCATTTCATCTAAATTTTTTAAGTTATTTGTATAATAATATAGTAAATTTTTTATTGGATTTCAAATTGTATTATATGCTGCGTCTATATTGAATATCGATAGTTCGCACTCAGCATAGTAAGTTTTCTTTTTACCTAGGCTATACTTACTTAGTTAATTAATAATAGGCAATAATTTATGGGACAATTACAAAAATGCTACTTTTTTATACACATTTGCAAGAATGCCATTTAGGAGTATTCATTTGTAAAAATGCCACTAATAATATATTTAAAAATCCTATATCTTGAAATTCTAAACCCAAAAAAAATGTTTTGACCCCTAAACCCTCCTAAACCCTCAAAACTAAACTCTAATAGAACATACTCAAACATAAATAATATAAAAAAACAAAAATTTCAAAAAGTGGCATTTTTGCAAAGATTTCAAAAGTGTGGTATTTTTGTAAAAATAGCATTTGAAAAGTGGCATTTTTTAAAATTTCTCATAACGTATCAGATATTTTTCGTAATAATTTTTTAGTTATGTATATACGTAAGGGAGAATTGCAAAAATGTCACTTTTGGTGTGTACAATTTCAAAAATACCACTATGTGTTGTCTATTTACAAAAATATCACTAATTATGAATTTTTAAAGCCTAAATTTTAAAATTCTAAACACTAAAAAATGTTTTAACTCCTAACAAATCTTCAAAACTAAACATTTTTGCAAAATTTTTGAAAAATGTCATTTCAAAAATGGCATTTCTCAACAAAAAAAATTATGTAATCTAGCACAAATTCATAATCATTTTTTGGTTTTGTTGTTAACTCTTAATTTATTTTTTTATAAACCACAAGCTTGTGATATTTTTGAATTTTAAGATTGTGGACGTCTTATAGAAAAGAAAACATTTTTTCTTCAACAGCATAATAAAACATTTAAAATAGTAGTTTACGATAAGTTTTATAGAAAATTTGTAATTTTTGTTATCAACAATATGTATTATATGGATTTGAATTTTGATAATAACACAATAACGACACTAGCACAAACCAATAGAACATATTTTAGGTTAATTTTGAACTTTTTTAATTAACGTAGATTCATATTAATTTTAACAATAAGTCATCAACCAACCTATAATATATTTTCAAAATGCTGAAATAGATGATAGTTGCATATTTCAGTGTACAATTTTGCATGAATTCTTCTTCTTATACCCGAAGCATAAAAGAATACATGCAAACTTGCAAATAAAGTAATTACAAAAGGAGAGGCGTACAATTCAACTAAATTCACTTCTTAGTCAAATACTAGTTTAGTTTTAGACTTTTAGTTTAGTGTTCAGAACCAAAGAATTAATTTAGACATATAAAAATATTTTAATATAAGGGAAAAAAAAACTGAAAGAAGTCACCGGCTACTCCCGGTTTTCCTCATTAGCCCTCCGTTGGAACAGCAAGTCACCGTCTAGAATCAGTCACATTGGCACGTTGCCGTCTCCACCAATTCAGCCGGTAGCCCTTCCACATTCCATTTTTGGTTATTCCCCAATATCCATATAGCTTCCGTTCCATTCGATTTCTCTGGGTTTTCTTCATCTTTTAGGGTTTCTTACGAATTTTCATGGAAACCTCTGCTTCTTCTCTACACAATCATAATCGAAGCTTTCATTGTTATACTTCATCTCCTCCTTGTTTTTGCTGCTAAAGATTTCTTCGATTCGTTTTTTGTTTTGGGGGAAATTGATTCATGGACCGTGCTCAATCGGATCTCTCTTTGGGTTTCGGTAACTCCCACGCTTTACCTTCGTTACCTCCTCCGACGAGAATCCCGATTGCTGATGACTCAATCACGCTTCAGATTGATTCCAGTTTCCGACCATCTTCTAATCCGATGCCTCCTGTTCCGCTTCAGCTTCTCGAGCAGAGATTCGATGACACCGGATCGCGTTGCCGTGTCGTCGATGAAGACGACGACGTTGTTGATGATGAGTACGATGATCAAAGGGAAGAGGAGCAGTTCATTCTCTTGGGTCATCCTATGAAGTTGAAACGGTGTAGAGGTAGCAATTCTATGTCATCACCAAGCCCTTGTAAGAGATTTGTAGTTGATTCTGGGATTGAAAGTAGACGAGATGCAGTTAGAGCTTGGGGTAATCAGTCTATTGAAGAAGCTGATCCTGAAATTCATGAGTTTATGGAAAAGGAAAAGCAGAGACAGTTTAGAGGAATCGAGCTTATAGCTTCTGAGAATTTCGTGTGTAGAGCAGTAATGGAAGCTTTGGGAAGTCATTTGACTAATAAGTACTCGGAAGGTATGCCTGGAGCAAGATATTACACTGGGAATCAGTATATTGATCAGATTGAGATTCTTTGTCAAGAACGTGCACTTGCAGCTTTTGGACTTCATCATGAGAAATGGGGAGTTAATGTGCAGCCTTATTCGTGCACTTCCGCAAATTTCGCGGTTTTCGCTGGTCTTTTGTTGCCTGGTGATCGAATTATGGGATTGGATTCTCCTTCAGGTGGTCATATGAGTCATGGGTATTACACACCAGGTGGAAAGAAAGTCTCTGGTGCGTCTATATTCTTCGAGAGTTTTCCGTATAAGGTTGATCCTCGTACAGGGTATATTGATTATGATAAGCTTGAGGAGAAGGCGCTTGATTATCGTCCTAAGATACTCATTTGTGGAGGGAGTTCATATCCGAGAGACTGGGAATTCCCTAGGTTTAGGCATGTTGCAGACAAATGTGGAGCTGTTCTTATGTTTGACATGGCACAAATTAGCGGTCTTGTGGCTGCCAAGGTATGTTCATTCTCATTTTCGCTAAACTTAAGGCTTAAGCACATGATCTTTGTGTTTGCTTAGTGGTATTTGTTTGACCTGCTTTCATTTGCATCCTCTTGAATGATTTGGTTTCTGTAATTGTTGTAGGAAAGTCCAAATCCATTCGATTATTGCGATATTGTTACCTCAACAACACATAAGTCTCTCCGTGGACCTAGGGGTGGTATTATATTTTACAGGAGAGGCTTGAAGCCCAAGAAGCAAAGCATGAATCTTAATCACTGTGAGAGCAATATCCAATATGATTTCGAAGAAAAAATAAACTTTTCTGTCTTCCCATCGCTGCAAGGAGGGCCTCACAATAACCATATAGCTGCTCTAGCCATTGCCCTCAAGCAGGCCGCTTCACCAGAGTACAAGGTTTACATGCAACAGGTCAAGAGAAATGCTAAGGCTCTAGCATCTGCTTTGATAAACAAAAAGTGCAAGTTGATAACAGGCGGCACCGATAATCATTTAATTCTCTGGGATCTAACTCCTTTAGGCTTGACAGGTATGTGATTAGTTATTATTAGCAGATAATGAAAGAAGTTGTTCTATGTGATTTAAGTGTATCAGCAATGCAATTTTGTCTATTTTTCATGGTGTTACATCTGCTTAACTATTTTTTGTGGGTCTTTAGGCAAAATTTTACCAAGCTATTTGAGACAATGGCCAAGTTTCTTAATATATCTTTTATTTATCATCTCGCGTGGTTGTTGATCAGCCTGCATGACTAGCTTGAAGGCCAATGATCAGCCTGGAATCTATAATCAAACTTGTTTGAGATCATAACAAAACTTTTATGTTTAGTTTCCCAAAATCAAAGTCTCACTTCTTTGACGTCTGTACAATGCATTTGTTTAGCTGTGTGTCCAAAGGCGACTCATATCTTTGGCCTTGTGATTTTCAGGCAAGGTGTATGAGAAAGTATGTGAGATGTGCCATATTACGGTCAACAAAGTCGCTATTTTCAGCGAAAATGGTGTTATTTCCCCTGGAGGAGTGAGAATAGGTAAGCTAATCAAATTCTCAAGGAAACCTCAACGCTTTGGACTCTGTAATTATAATTAAACTCATGCGCTTTGAGTTCTTTTTTCTTGTTACCTGATTCTTGACAACGGGATCGTGTATCTGTCTCAGGAAGTCCAGCTATGACCTCAAGAGGGTGTTTAGAATCAGATTTTGAGACTATGGCTGATTTTCTATGTAGAGCTGCTCAGATAGCAAGTGCTGCGCAAAGAGAACACGGGAAGTTGCAAAAGGAGCCGCTCAAAAGCATTTATCACTGTAAAGACATTGCAGATCTTCGGAACCAAGTAGAGGCTTTTGCTTCCCAGTTCGCAATGCCTGCGTTTGACATTTGAGTCAGCCCGAAGAACGAGACAACTCAATCTCTCTCATTTTTTCCGCCATGGTAATCTAAAATCCATTCACCTATTTCTCTATTTTACGATGTCAACTATTTACACTTCCTAAATTTGCTAAACTTAGATCAACATTTGGGGGGAAAAACAAAACTTTCCTGTGTTGCTATGGTCGTAATTGGTCGATGCTTGTGTACATAGACATTGGGTGTGTGTGTTGGGTATTAGTGTATGCCTTTATGTTCTTTCAAGTGGTAATAATAGAACAGAAAAAGAAAAGAAAAAAGTGAATAAATTCTGGGAAAATTAGCTGTAATGCAGTTGAAATTTTCTACAGAAAAAGGAATCATATAATTTCAGGATGTTAATATGTTAGGGAACACAAATAATTTCTGTAACCAGAGGAAAACTTGCTTCTGACTTCAATCATTGCTTTTTCCCTTGAAGAAAAATCATTATATTCTGAAGAGAAACGAAGAAAAAAAACTGTGACAAAAGGAATATACATAATTTGTTTATTTTTGTTATGAATGTTTTTGTTTTTATCATTGTGTATTTGTGTAAGTGGTAATGTTTATTTGGTATAAATCAGCTGAGAAAGTTGGTGTCCTACTGGGGAGGCAAAGCATGGAATTCTGGTGAGAGTCTCTAAAAGCAATTTAGATTCTGCAAAAAAAAATTGGTGTTGATAGTGACCTCTCTCCTCATCTATAAAATTATATTATTATTATTTTTTGTCTTTCATATTTTACATATTGAAATTTTTTAGCAATGCCTTCTAAAGTTTTTTGATGAAATAAGTATAGAAGGCCAATGAGGCAAACACACAGAAATAAAAGAGAGGAAAAAGGCTTTTAGACAAAAGGGTTCTTTTTCTTAATTGTTGCCAATAATCTTGATAATGTTTTTAGAGCTTTTAGAGAGAAAAAGATTGGTTTTTTTTTTATATACTAGTAAATAAGCTTTTTTTTACCTAAATTCAGACTACTGATTGTATATACAAGCATCATGTGGATTCTATTGTGTTGTATGCACTTCGTGAAGTTTATTTTTCTTGGAATGATTGTTGTTATGATAGTTGAACAATTTTCCAGCCATAACTGGCTCTAAATGAATTGTTTTGGAGTCTTTTTTTTTTTAATATATTTCTATAAAAATAATTTTTTAGACATCTAGAAAATTAAATACTTCTAGTGGGTTTTAACTTTTTTTCTTTTGGAAATGAAGAAACAAGAGAGCTAATAGTAATGGGAATTGGAACTTTTGGTATTTGATTGATACGCTACCAAGTGATTCTTGAGGGGTTTGATATTTAGTAAATAAGCTTTCAAAGACGAAAACAAAAAGTTTTTGTCAAATATTTTCTTTTTTTTTTGTTGGTAGAAAAAGGAGAAAGCAAAGATGAGTGAATTGTGTGTAAAGCAAATATTAAAAAAAAAAAGTAATAGAAACTTAAAGAAGGAAAGAAAGAGTGCTTTATAACAGTGGGTGGGGATGGAATTAGGGTGTGAAATTAGTAATAATCATAATTATTGACTCCAAAAGACACCAATTGGTGTGCCCAAAGCATATATATTTAGATGAGAGTGCCAAAGAATCAATAGACAAATCTGCTTTACAAAGGATCCATTTTCATCATTGTTATTGATTAACACCACACACACAAAAAATCACAATTCAAACTAATCTTTCTCTCTATGTGAATCAAATCAAATCAAATTTTCCAGTTTTGATCATTGGTTTTCTTCACTACTTTTCTTCTCCAACTATCTCAAAGAGACAACAAGCACTCCCTTTTTTGTAACCAACTGTTTTTTATTTAAGTTGTTATAATCTAATGATATAGTACTAGCTGTTTATGATGGTGGATGATCAAAATTATTTGACTAAACTCTCATTTGGCTATTGCGATTTGGATTAGTACTAATAGTTTTGCTCCAATACTCACCGATTATTTCATATAAAAGTCGCATAAATAGTGTATGTATCTCCACGAAAAATCTCGCGATTAATCATCTCAAGTATTCTTTTTGTCAAGCACTAGATCACTGTTCAAATATCATCTTTCACTTTTTTTTTTAATTTCTCTCTATTAATTTTTAATTTTGTAACTAATCAAGACATATATATTTGAACTCCAAGTTTTGAAATTTTTACAGAACAAACAACAAACATGCTTCAACGGCCTGGAACCAAAACTGAAAAGCAGACATTTGCTTTAGATATGATTCAGAGAATAACTCCATTTCTAGAATTATTATATATAAAAAAACATCAAAAATACTAGTACTAGATTGATTTCAAATTTCTTTTTTCATAACCAACAACAAAAAAAGGAGTTACAACAACTCCCTACCAACTGATTCGTCTAAGCCTATAGTCTACCCACAATTTTCATTTCTTCCATTTTTGTTTTTTTTAAACTGGAAAAAAAAAAATCAAAGTGTCAGCTTTAAGATTTCATCTATGGCTGCAGAAATCCAAAAGCTTTTTTCTTCCTTCAACAATTTCATCGAAGAAATCATCGATTTGCGCCACTATACTCTCTGTCCCATTCCTTAAATTACCAAAATACCCTTTTAAATTCTCCACTCTCTCTCTCAATTCCCTCTCTTCCTCCTCCTCGCTCTCTCCCCCTCCTCCTCCGCCGCTTCCGCCACCGCCACCGCAGAATCTCCGTTCCATCTCCGCCTTAAGCTCCTCCAACGCCGACTTGCTCCTTCGATACTCATGCATCAATATTCCTTTCCTCAGCCCCATCCTCACCACCTCAGACGCCACTCTCTGCTGCAACCTCCCCATCGCTCCGGCGAAACCGCCGACTTGTTGACTCTGCGTCTGCGTTTGCGTTTGCGATAATAGCGTTGCGTCTCCGGGATAACAGTAGAAGACTAGACCGTTCATCAAAACCTTGAGTAGTAACGAACTCATGTTCCTCGTCGCGTAAAGTACACCGCGAAAACCACTGAATCCGTTCTGTAACTTCGTCGACGACTCCATCGCCGTCGTGTGTTCCGACCAAAACGGAAACCTTTGAACTCGATTCTCCATTAAAGCTCTGTTCTCTTCCTCTATCCCAATCGCTTCTCTTCTACATCCCGAAATCGCCCTTATCACCTAAAAACCACCATTAAAGCTTTTTGATATTTGAATCCAAAAAACATAAAAAAGATTCGATTTTTCCGATTACCCACTTGACGAGAGAGCTGAGGAGAGAGACGACGGTGGTGATGATGGTGACCGTCCAGAGTTGAAGCGATTGAGATACCGGCGGAGGAGAAGTTCTCGACGGAGGAGACGGCGGATTTGATGACGAGACAAGCTTCCCAAAGCTTAGCGCTTTCGTCCATGTACTCGTCGAGCCATTTGTCACCGACGGGAAGCTGAAGTTTTTGAACGAGGAGAGTGAGATGTGAGTGAGATGTACGGAGAAGACAGAGAGCTCTCTGTAAAAAGTGTACGGACATGAAATTGTTTGAAAGGTAAACTCTTTCGAGATCTTCCATTGATCTGTTTAGAAACGAGTAGAATCCGTTCACTGAGTTTGTAGAGGACGGATCCATTTTTGTTTTGAGTAAAAATCTGAATTTTTTTGGTTCGGTGGGTCGAATTGATGATCAGTGAAAGATAATTAAGAGAGGAGAGAGAAGTGAGGAAATTGGGGGAGAGGGAAAAGGAAAAGGAGAGAATAAAAAGGTTATATAGAGATTAGAAGGTCTATGTATGTATGTATGTATGTATGTATATATGTATGAGTGTAAATGTGAATGTATAGATGAAGAAGAAGAAGGAAGCTCTCTGAGGTTTTTGATTCTAAGGATGAAAGGGATTGTTGGGTACAATGATGGATGTTTCCTACTGAGGAGGAAGATGATTGGTAATTTTGTCTGATTTTTTTTTTTTTTTTAAATGTGGAATAGGAGAATATGAAAAAAATTAAAGAGTTGATTTTTGAAAACAAGGTATAAAGAAGAAATATATTTGAAGAAAAGAAGAAAAGAAGAAAATGAGACATATTGGACAAGTATTTGTTTCGTGAGATCTATCTAAATTTGTGGATCTATTTTTTTTTTTCTTCTTATACTTCAAGATATGTACATTGAAAATTGTAATAACTTTGTTCCTTTTGGTCTTGGGAGAAATTGATTATTTGTTTGAATATAAACACAAAAAAATAAAATAAAATAAAAAATCTAACAATCACGAGTTGTGGAAATCCTTGGTCCAGTGGTTTGGTTAAGGGTTCATAAATACTTCTATACCCAAAGATTTAGAGTTCAAATTTTAGAAAATGCGATTTATTTAATATTGATGCAGATTAATGGAGACAAATTTGTAAGAGATATATAATCGTTTGATATATATCAAAAAGCGGAAGATTTATAAAATCGTCGATGTAACAATTATCATAATTTATAATAGAATAATAATAATAAATTCAGATGTTTAAAAAAAACAATCATGAGTTCAATTACCTTTGAATATTAGTATTGACTATATAAAATTTTCAATTTTGGTTTCTAATTCCATCTTCGTAATTTTGTTTGATTACAAAACTCTTGATGTTAAGCTATTTTAAAAGTATGAGACTTTTTGTGTCTAACGTCTTATATTTTTATATATCGGGTTGTGATGTGGATTACGTAACTCTTCTTATTTTTATAAATTCTATTGTGATGTAGACTACAAGTTTTATTTCTTGTTAAGTTTATTTACGCATTGAAAAGAAAAGAAAAAAGGATAAGAGCCAAATGGAAGATTCTTTATGTCTTTTTGAGGGGTAAAATTCTTTAGGTCTTTTTAAAAGGTATTTTGCATTGACATTCAAATTTGATGGTGAAGATCAAGTATTGAGAGATTCCTACGATGAACCTAAAATATACTAATAAATTATTAACGTACATTTGGTCTCTTTTCTTTGCTAAAAGCCTAAAAAGATAAAATAAAAATAAAGAGCCTTCGATGTATAGGGTTTTGAGTGGGGTTTTAATTAATTTTATAATTTTTATTTGTATATATTGGGTTTTAGTGTTCACTTTTTTCGGTGCTTCTTCCCTTTTTTCCTCCCTCGAGCTACTGATTTTATGGGTTTTTCTCCAAGAAAACAAAAAATAAGAAAATTGATTAATACTTAATAATAGTATCGTTCTTTTTGTTTACCCAATTCATATTTTCGTTCATGCCTCCTTTTACTACAATTTGCAACATTTGCCAAAAAAGAATAAATGGGAATGATGAGATTCTTTGTATGTATCCTTTTAGGTCGATGCACATACTCAAAATTCTTTTTAGGACATAGGTCTCTGTGATGTTTACAAGTCATCATCAGTCTACAAACTTATATCATCCATTTTTTATTGTTTTTCCTTAACAAAATAACTCTATTGTAGCAACATAACAAAAGATTAATTAATTGATTAAACCTTAGTTAGTATATTAAAATAGTCAATACCTTGATTGTATTGTAGAAATTATGCATATAGATGCCGCACTAGTGTGACTTAGTTGATCGAGATTGATTATGTAGTACGACGATAGATTCGTTGAGAACTATTATAATGAAATATTATTTTATTTATTTATTTTAAATTATTATAAACTTCAAAGTGGCATTTCGGACCCATTTAACGGCGGATATCTCAAAAGGAATGTTATGTATCCTATTAAAACAATAATAAATGCCAAAGGGAGAAAAATTAATTTAAATGCAAAAGTGAAATCTATCTTCTTTTTTTTGTCGAAGTGAAATATATCTTGTAAGCTAAGAGTATGCTTTACTTTATTTCTGTTACCAGTATTAAATGTACAATAGTAGTAGTATTTTTTTGGGTCGAAATTTATTCTACTAATTCGATGTTTCCAATCCAATCCATAAAAAAGTTTGGCATAATATCATAAAAAAACAATTTTGGTCAATTATTATCAAGATACGTTTAATAACTTATGTATTGAAAACTCGATTCAACGGATTTGAATTCAAAATGTGCGGTTGATAGAGGTTTTTTGTTTGTTAACAACATGCACTATGCAAATTAGAATTTGGATGTTGACATAATGACAACACTATCACAAACTACTAAACTATATGTTATTATTCGATTTATAGAGTTTTCATAAACAGATAATTACATTTATAAAATGTTAACAAGCTATTTATACGACTGATGTAACAGCATGAAGCGAATGTATTTGACATTGAATACCGTAACATTTAAACATAAAATTACCAAACTCCTTATTTCAAACAAATCATATCTTAAATAATTACATCAAATATATAAGAAGATGATGAGATAATATTTAATAAAGATGATAAGATTTTGTCAAATGAGTTATTTAACTTTGTAAAAAGTTTGTTTTCAAGTAGCATGTAAAAAATATTATTCCCACTTGTCACAAACAAACGTTCGAAGTAAACTTTTGAACTAATATGATTTAAAACTGCAAAACTTTAATTGTTATCAAAACAATTTATATAATGCATGTTTTAGTAGTAAAGCGCATGCAATTGCAATCGTTTGCCAGAAGCAGTTGCGAGAGAACCAATAACCAAAAGCCTAAAGACTGGTGTTCTAAAAACCGGTTCGCTAAAACTTGGAAAAGAAAACTCTCATCGAGATGATCTAAACCGGATGAGCCAATCTACATTAAGACAACATTTTATGGGCAAACCGCATTTAAAACAGCATTAGGAGTAGGTAGGGATGTTAAATAGGGTTTCTCAGCTCAGCCCAGCCCTATCATTTGAAAGCTCAGCCCTAACTAAGCCCTAACCCTATATTAGCCCTATCAGATTTCAAACAAAGGGTTTAAGCCCTGGGCCTATATAAGCCCTGTTTGATAATAAACAAAGTGCTTAAAAGTTAAATTTATTGAATTTGTTAATAAAAATTTATATTTAAATTTACAATGTGTTTTTTTTAAAACAAAACAATATATAAAATTAGAAACAAAATATAAAAATCGACAATGTATTTTATATAATGTTTTGTTTTTAAAATAAAACATTATATAAAATTTGTCCGGTTTTGGCGGGACAAAAATAATATAACAATGTTAGGGAAAAATGTAATTTTACGGTATTTGGTAGAAAACGCGATTTTGCGGTTTTTACAAAAAAAAACACAAATTTGTGGGTTTTGCGAAAAGATATGATTTTAGCGGGAAAATGCAATTGGCGGTTTTGGAAAAAAACGTGATTTTGCGTTTTTGGTTGGGAAAAACAATTTTGACGGTTTTGGCGGAACATGCGACTTTTTTGGTTTTAGCGGGAGAACATAATTTTGCGGTCTGGGCGAGAAAACGATGTTTTGTGTTTTTGGTGGGAAAACATGATTATGCGTTTTTGGCAGGAAAACATGATTTCGGGGTTGTAAACAGAAAAAGTGAATTTGGCGGGAAAACGCGGTTTTACGTTTTTGGCGGGAAAACATGATTATGTATTTTTGGCGGGAAAACATAATTTCGGGGTTGTAAACAGAAAAAGTGAATTTGACGGAAAACGCGATTTTGCGTTTTTGGCGGGAAAACATGATTTCGGGGTTGTAAATAGAAAAAGTGAATTTGGCGGGAAAACGCGGTTTTACGTTTTTGGCGGGAAAACATGATTATGCATTTTTGGCGGGAAAACATGATTTCGGGGTAGTAAACGGAAAAAGTGAATTTGGCGGAAAAACGCGGTTTTACGTTTTTGGCGGGAAAACATGATTATGCATTTTTGGCGGGAAAACATAATTTCGGGGTTGTAAACGGAAAAAGTGAATTTGACGAAAAACGCGATTTTGCGTTTTTGGCGGGAAAACTAGATTTCGCATTTTTGGTGGGAAATCATGATTTCGGGGTTGTAAACAAAAAGGTAAATTTGGAGTTTTGGCGGAAAACCATGATTTTGCGTTTTGGATGGGAAAAAGTGAACTCGGGGTTTTGGCGAAAAACGTGATTTTGTGTTTTTGGTGGGAAAACATGATTTTGGGAGTTTAGACGAAAAAGTGAATTTTGCATTTTTGGAGGAAAAATAATTTTGCGGTTTTGGCGGAAAACGTGATTTTGTTTTTTTTTATGAAAAAATATAATTGTGTTTTTGATTAAAAACTTAGCCCTTGGTAAGCCCTAAAAATCTTAGGGCTAATTAACATTGGCCCTATTTAAGCCCTGATATATTATATAGGGCTTAGGGCTCAAAAATTTTACTAGGGTCAGGGCCAGCCCTACATGGTTGAGCCCATTTTAACATCCCTAGGAGTAGGTGTAAATATGTATATAGAAGAAATGATGAAGAATGTGAAATAGTGTGTATATAATAAGAAGGATGGTGCGAGAGAAATGAGTAGTGGCAGTGGAAGAAGGGGACCATGAAATCTATGGGAAGCGTCGGACAACTCAAAACCTCGATTTCATAAAGAGACTTTCTCTCATTTCTTTTTCTTTTTATATATTATCGTTTTTTTTTAAGTTTCTGTCATTTTCTTAATTCTTAACCCATTTTCCTACTTTTGCAGAAGAATTAAAACCAAAAACATGGTATCAAATAGAAAATGTGTATTAGAAAATTATTTAACATGGTAACAAGTCTAGTAAAAAAACAGATGGTAATGGACAAGAGTCTGATATAGATATTTAGGGCAAAAGAAAAAACCAAACAAAATAATCTAGCACTAGTACCATTTTTTAAAAATATCTGTAAAAATACAACTAATTAAGAATTTTTAATCCTCTAAATCTTAAAATTATAAACTCTAAAAAATGTTTTAACCCCTAACAAACTCTAAACCATCAAAACTAAACCCTAATACAACATAGTTAATTCAAACATAAATGATGTAATGAATAAATAATTTTGAAAAAAATAGTATTTTTGCAAATATTTTAAAAAGTAATATTTTTGAAAAGTGGTATCTCAAAAGTGGTATTTCTCAAAATTTCTCAAAATAATTAGCAAACAAGTAGTTAAAATTTTAGTTTTGCTTCAAATTATCATATTTTTTAAAAAAATATCTTGTAAATTTTTCTTTTTACACCAAGTTCTCATAATTATTTTTGCTGTTTTCAGCAAGCTCCCATAAATGTTTCTCAAAATGTTTAAATTTCATAAATATAAAAATATGAAAGAATGTTTCGTTTTCTTATTAATGGTGTGATAGTCCATCATCTACTATTTCTCTCTCTACCCATTTAAATTTTTATTCAGTGACTTATTAATTATTTACTAAGTGAATATCCGAGTGTATACGCAAATTTGTCTATCTAGTATATTATTTGCTTCTTTTTTTTATGATTAGTTTTAACTAAAAATATTTTCTAAATATAAACTTTGAAGAGTTTCAGAAATCGTTTTAAAATAAATCCATACAATCATCCATTTATATATTTTTTTTTGTAATTGAAGAAGAGAAAAAGAAGAAAGGTGAGAAGAAGTCATATGAATCCATATATGAATTCAACTATTTGAACAAAGAGACATATTCTTCATATGGGTCTCGTTAGTAACTTAGTAGGAAGTTTTCATTCATTACAATTTAGAAATTAATTTTTTTTTCTTTCAAATATATGTGATTGGTTAAAATCGAAAATTGTAGATGTGTTTAGTGATTGTTTCTCCTTTCAACGAAAAATCTATTCCTCGTTTATTCTTTTAGATTTTTGTTTTGTTTTTTGAGAAATTTTAAAAAATGCCACATTTCAACTGTCACTTTTCAATTATGCCACTAAATAAAATTGTTTGTAAAAATGCCACTTCTGTTAAATCATATTCCTAAAGTACCCTTAAATTTAATACACTAATTTTTCTAATTGACGAGAAATCTCCAGATCTCATGTCACCGTCGATCTCGTCGTCCCCGTCGTCAATCTCACAGTCGTCGACGTCATCAATTTCGGGTCGTCATCCTCGCCGTCGTTAATCTCGTAGTCATCGATTTCATCAATCTCTGGTCGTCGTCTTCGCCGTCGATCTCGTCTTCGATCTAATCATCGCCGTCGTCAATTTCGTAGTCGTCGATGTCATCAATCTCGGGTCGTCATCCTCGCCGTCGTAAATCTGCTCTAAAATCATCTTTAAGAATCCGAGTGAAGAATAGATTAATACCGAAAAAAAACTAATCAATCTCATAATCTCTTGTTGTCTTTCAAATCGTTGCTGGATAAAATCAGAGCACTTAAGGACAGACTTTTCGGGTTTTAAATCTTAAATTGAGTTTGTATATATGTGATAGATCTTCAAATTTTATATGTAAAGAGCAAAAATTCCCAAAAATGATGAAGTTTATGTGAAGAAGGTTAATGGTGGCCGTAGATTAGGTTTGCAGAGGAAGGAGAGTCGAGGAAGAAATAACACAATTACACTTATGCCATCATTAAAGAAAAATAAATAAATAAAAAACATACTTTGACCTTCGAACGCGGGACCTAGGCTATTAATAAGCATCTTAATTAGATAGATTAGCAGCTTTTGCTGATCATATTATTGATAAAAATATATGAATTCATAAAACAGCAAATAGAATCGGGTATACACGGTTTAAAACTATTATAAAGTTTGTTAAAAAAACTTATAAAGTCTGTTAAAAAAACATATAAAATCGATAAAAAAAACTTTATAAAATCTGTTAAAATTTTTTATAAAATCTGTAAAAAATCTTTATAAAATTTTTTAAAAACTTGTACAAAATACTTATAAAATCTGGATAGCACTTTAACAGTGCAAAAAAATCGGACCAATCACTTTTTGAATTTTATAAGGTTTTTTAAACATTTTTATAAGGTTTTTTTTTAATATTTTTATAAAGTTTTTAACACTTTTATTCGTCTTCTTCAAATTGATCTTCAACTCCCATATTCTCCACACGATTAGTTGAAGTCTTGTCCTTTGCAACCTACATGTTTTGTAATGGGTTAGAAAATTATAAAGGTAAACATCTTTATAAAACTTGTAAAAAAACGTTTAAAAAAAGTGTTAAAAATCCTTATAATTAGATAGACTAGCAGCTTTTGTTGATCATATTATTGATAAAAATATATGAATTCATAAAACAGCAAATAGAAGTGGGTATAGACTGTTTAAAACTATTATAAAGTCTGTTAAAAAAACTTATAAAGTCGGTAAAAAAGCTTTATAAAATCTGTTAAAAACTCTTATAAGATCTATAAAAAATAATTATAAAATCTTTTAAAAATTTGTACAAAATACTTATAAAATCTGAATAGCATTTTAACAGGGCAACAAAATTAGACCAATCACTTCTTGGATTTTATAAGGTTTTTTTAACATTTTTATAAAGTTTTTTTAATACTTTTATTCGTCTTCTTCAAAGTGATCTTCAACTCCCACATTCTCCACGGGATCAGTTGAAGTCTTTTCGTTTGCAGCCTACACGTTTTGTAAAGGGTTAGAAAAGTATAAAGGTAAACATCTTTATAAAACTTGTAAAAAAACGTTATAAATTTGTTAAAAATGTGTTAAAAATGTGTTAAAAATCTTTATAAAATCATTTAAAAATCTTTATAAAATCCTTAAAAATCTTTATAAAATCCTTAAAAACGTATAGAAAATTTGTTGAAATAATGTTGAAAAGCTTTATAAAACTTGTAAAAAACTGTTAAAAATCTTTACAAAACAGTGAACAAAAAGCTCTGATCGAGCTGTTCAACAGTTTTTATAAAGTTTTTTAGAGAATGTAATTCTTATATATTTACATCAGGCGATTCATACCGGATCGGCATAAGAAGCGTGAGTTTTGTCTTCTTCAAAGTGATTTTCAACTCCCACATTCTCCATGGGATCAGTTGAAGTCTTTTCATCAGCAGCCTACACGTTTTGTAAAGGGTTAGAAAATTATAAAGGTAAACATCTTTATAAAACTTGTAAGAAAACGTTATAAAATGTTTTAAAAAAGTGTTAAAAATCTTTATAAAATCCTTAAAAACATAAAGAAGATTTACAATTAAAAATTGAGAGGACATAGTGGAGGACGTAGATTCCATCGCTTCCCTCGCAAACCCCATTTGCCTTTGAAACAGTCTTTGCACACCTCAATTTCCTTCTCATATGAGCACAAAAGCCAAGGGATCTATATCTCTCACACACTGTTTGTACCAAAGATTTCAAGCTATGTTAAATCTATCTAAGTGAACAAAACCCAGAACTGAGCCTAGCATATCAAGCACTCTAAACAACAATTTCACATCGACCAATCTCTTCAGCTTCTACTGCAACGATCTGTGTAGAATCAAATGCATTTTTTTCATATCACAAACAAGAGAATCAAAACAATGACAATTGTATAAACTTGAACCAAACGGTCAAATTAACAAACTTTCACAGAAGATCAAATCAAATATTCATCAAATGATAATTAGAATGTAATAAGACACTACACACTACAAAGAGATAATATAATCCATGAAGCTATCACTTACTACTTAAAAAATCAGATTAAACTCTTCTCGAAGTTGCAAAAAAAAAAGAATCTTTTTCCAAAAAACAAAGAGTTGCAGATAAAAAAAAGCTTTTATCACGATCATGACTTGCGAGTAGGATTGTGCTTCATAGATGGTTTCCTTCTGGTCTAAACAATCCCAGCTTCTATCTGAATTCTTTAATATCATAAAACTTGATAAACTCTGATTTCATCTCCTCTGTTTCGTCTTCCTTCCTCTTCCCTTCTTCTAATTCCTTCCCAACACAGTAATTCATGTCCTCCTCTGATTGCATAAACACAAGAAACAAGCTTTTGGAACAAAATCAATAGAGCATAGTGAGTAAGGTGCAATGAACACACATATTCCCACGAAACAAGAACAAAACCACTAAATTTCTCAGACAAAAGCAGTAGAGATGATAACCCGAGAACTCCTCAGTGTTGAACTCCGTCACCGTTAGGCAAGCTCCTCCAACGACCTTTTTCTCTTTGAAGCTCTTCTCTCTCTCTCATCTTCCAATCTCTTCACCTTCGATTGCAACGATATGTGTAGAATTAACTCACAAATTCAGAAACCAAACAAAATGAAATTGAAACACAAAAGCATGATCGATTGGAGATTTACGCGAGATGGATCGACTTAAGCATCGGAGCTCATCGACACAGAATTTTCTCAATTTCTCTAGCCATGGAACATAAGAGATCTCCGCAACGGTTTCTCCCTCATCGAATTCCGGTGGTGACGGTTTCTTCCTCATCAATTTGCCACATACCTCATCAACTGAAACTTTGATATTCGTGGCTGGAAAAATTTTCTTTTGGGCAAAATTGTCTTTTTTAGATAAAGTAGTGGCATTTATGCAAGAGGCACTCTGCGAGTGGCACGCTTGCAAATTATACTTTGGTTTGTTTTATTTAGATTGTTACTTTATTGCAATAATAGAACTATATTGTTGTAAGATTTTAAAAATTTAAAGTACCTTCATCGTTGAACATGAAATTGTTGAGAATCTCTTTCTAAACCATATTCTTCATTGCTGAGATTGATGGTAGTCTTTTAGATTTAGTCCAAATGTGTAGCCATTTTTTAATGTATAGTTGTCTATGACAGAACATCGGTTTAGGAAGATATACCAAACATTATCAATGTCCTTGATTTTTGTTAATGGTTATTGCGTAACATGCTCTTATTGGGTATTGACTCTTTCTCATTTTATATGGACAATTTGTATATAAAGTAGTTATGATGATCCTTGGTATGACATTTCTTTTTCACCATTTGTGTGTAAGTATCTCTGTTTCGAGTATTTTTCCTCTCAAACGTGTGACCAGCATTCTAGTACTATTGCACAAAACTGTTTTGTTTCAAAAGTATTCTTCCATTGTATTCGGCTTGGTAGTACTTATGATATGCCTCAAGTGTACAATCCAATGTCTTAAATGTGTGAAGATGCCATTGATGCCTTATCCCGTATAGTTAAATTATGTATTGAGAACCAATTCTCCAAAAATGGTTTTTTTTGTTTGATATCACACATTGGGTTTTTGTGGAGATATATTGGTATCTTGAACTAAAAATAATTTGTTCTTCCCTTGTGTAAGAGTGTTGCAGCAATACATGATGTTGCAGTTGGAATAACTATTTGCCCTTCTGATTGAATTTTTGAAATTAATCTTCTATTTGCTTTTCCAGTTTCATTAACTATAAATTAATTTTGGAAACATAGCCCACTGACGAGAGTACCTTTCCTTTTTTTTATCGTTGATCAATCCAACACTGCTTCGTAAACAAACATTTGCTCTTGGTTGAGACTAAAAACTAATTCGAAATATTTCCATTTTTGCTCATCAATGTTGTAGTTTTGTTCTTCCCTTATTATTGGCTTTGTCACATCTTTGAAAATGTTTTTATCTAGCTTTGACAAATGCGAGAAATCTGAAAGCCTAAAAATTATGTGAATTATCTATTTAAATCTCTGTTTCGCTTGTATTAAATATTTTGAGTTCTTAATTTAAGTTAGCAGTACTTTGATTATTACCTTTAAAAAATGATATAGAACAATTAATGGAGGTTAAAAATAAGAGAAATTTTAAAAATTCCTCTTTTCAAGCGTCACTTTTTAAAAATGTTATATTTTCAAAAATTTGTAAAAATGTCATTTTTAAAAAAAAAAATTATTATATCATTTATGTTTGGGTTAATTATGTTGTATTACGGTTTAGTTTTGAAGGTTTAAGAGGTCAAAATATTTTTTAGAGTTTATAATTTAAATATTTATGCTTTAAAAATCTATAATTAGTGGCATTTTTGCAAATAGACACCCTTAAGTGGCATTCTTGCAAATGAACACCATTAAATAATATTTTTAAAAATGTACACACCAAAATGGTATTTTTACAATTACCCCTAAAAATAATCCAAAATGTTTTCATTTTTGCTCATCAATGTTATAGTTTTGTTCTTCCCTTACCACTGGCTTTGTCACATCTTTGAGAATGTTTTTATTGGAAATAGGCAAATGCAGATTTTTTTTTTTTTCCAATCTAAAGATTTTGATTTTTTCATTCATGAAAGCAAATTATAACAGTTAGTACTTTTGCAGAAAACGATAATAAAGTATAGGGCAATTAAGATCTCCGTTTTGCTTTTAGATATTTTTAGCTCTTAATTTAAGTTGGTAGTAGTTTAATTATTAGCTTCTTAAAAAAGTATAGAGCAATTAATGGGGACTATATATGATATAATGTAGTGAAAACAAATCAACCTAAACTATCTAAATTTTGTAAAAGTGTCATACATCAAAATTTTGTAAAAGTATCATACTGCTAAAAGTAAAATACCATTGAATATTGAAACATTAAGAAACAAAAGACGAATTTGAATAGAAAATGATTAGGTATTACTATAGTGCAAGAAACATTTAAAAATCAAGATGAAAGTGTTTCTATCTTGTAAAATATAAAATAAAATATGAAATTTAAATAAAACTTTTAGTTTTCCTACCATTTCTTCTAATTATGGTTATCTTGTAAAATGAATGGAGTGTGACAGTGATATTTACCTGTCTACCCAGGAAGAGAAGTTATGATTAAGAATAATTAAGATAGTAAGCAACTGATAAGTACTGCTTAATCTTTGATTCAGTGATTTCTAATCAGACGGTGGAAAGAGAGATGTGTAGAATAATTTGATTCTTTTAAGGGTCAACAGCCCCCACTTGAGATCTAGAGATATGCTCCTTTTCAATTTTTATTTTTTCTTTTTCTCCACTATATAGCTTTGTATGAACAAAACTACTGGAACCGTTGTGAATCTTGTGATTTAGACTTTACAGTGATGAATTTGTTTGTGTTTACAACTTTAAAGCATCATGAGCATTTCTTTTTGTTCCGCAAACGAAAACTTTATATATATTTGCGTTTGACTTGACAAATATTAAAGAATTGAATATTATATTAAATTATATATTTTTAATATAAAATTTCAACACATATATAATGGTAACATTAACATAATGCTATTACTAAAATAATATAAATTATCTATTCAACTCTATAATATAAAAGAAATATAAATATGTTTGTATAAAAAGTAATATAGAGATCTAAAATATTTTTGACTTCATGAGCTTTATTTCATAGTTGGTTAAATGATCCAGTTTAAATGGTTTGCAAGATATATTTTATTCTTCAAGTTACTTTTAATAGATGTTAAAATTTGTATTCTACAAAAAATAAGAAAATGGTAAGTTAAAAAATCTCGTATAAACACAACGCAAAAGATCAAGTTGAATCTATTGATAATTCAAACAATTGATAAAGAATAATGTTGAATTAAGAGTTAAGAAAGCTGATTTTCAACAAAAAAAAAAAAAAAAAGTTAAGAAAGCAAATTCATTGCTGTTTTGATGTGGCCAAAAATACACAAATATTAATCAATTGATAAATGTCATACTTCATGCAGACAGATATGTGTGTATGTGTATCTATGTATATATGTGCTTATGATACATTCGTACACACGACAAATTATTTTTCGTTATGTGGGCCAAATCATTAAAACGATTAAGAGTGTGATTTGAATGTCTTATCCATGTTATATATGCCGATTGTTAATTATATTTAGAGAATTTAAAGAAATATTATTTTTAAAATGCTATTTTTTAAAAATATTACATTTTTATTATATTATTATATTTGAATTAATTATGCTGTATTAAAGTTTAGTTTTGAGGATTTAGAGGTTTTTAGAGGTTAAAAATATTTTTTAAGTTTGGGAATTTTAAGATTTAGATTTTAAAAATCTATAATTAGTGGTATTTTTTCAAATAAACTACTTTTAATGACATTTTTTCAAATAGATAATAAAAAGTGGTATTTTTGCAATTGTCCTTTCTATTTAATAATTACAAAAATATCATTTTTGATGTATATGTTTGCAATTACAAAAATATCACTTTTAGTGTGTACATTTGCAAAAATATCACTTAAAGGTGTTTATTTGTAAAAATACCACTAATTATGGATTTTTAAAACCTAAATTTTAAAATTATAAATACTAAAAAATATTTTGACCTCTAAAACTTTTTAAATCTTCAAAACTAAACTCTAATACAACATAGTTGACTTAAACATAAATAATATAATGAATTTTTTTTAAAAAAATAGCATTTTTATAAAAAATTTAAAAATCTGATATTTAAAAAAAAACACTGAAAAATAACATTTTTAAAAATTTCTCCGGAAGAACTTAAGGTATTTAGAAGCAGATTAATATTATTAATCAAAATAGATCAATCATTTTATGGAGAGAGAAGAGTGAGCAAGAAGTAGCAGAACAAGTCATATCAAGAAGAGACAGCTGTAATTTTCAGAAAGACGTACTTCATCAAGTTGTAGAGAGAAGAGAAGTATGATGCTTAAGGTTTGGTAACAATTTTTTTTTTTTTTTTAAAGTTACTACTTTTCTAAAAAGCATCTCTGCTTCTATTTTTGTAGTAGTTGTTGTTGTATACACTTCGACTCAATCAATATCACATTACATCATCAGACGTCGACAAAAGCTAGAGAATCCAGATTTGTCTAAAGGAAGTGTAACATTGTTAGAAAGGATCTTCCTTCTATGTATGTCTATATCCCCTTTGAATTTGTAGCAGAAATATACCATTTTAATTGTTACTAGTCCCAAAAATGCAAGAAAATCCTTTTGCTTTTTCTATATTTTGTTTTTACCGTTTTGTGTTACTAATCAAACCGAATAATATATATTAGAGTTTTAGTGTTGACAAAAAAATATATATTAGAGTTTTAGTAAAGGTTTATGGATAGAGAAGATCGAGAAGGAGGTACTTAGGTCATTGGGTTAATAGGGACTATGGACTTTGAAGTGACTTCTGTTTATGTTTAAGTAAGGTAGTCAAAATTTACATTTTTGGATGATTTTTACTCTTAAATACAGAAGTAAATTAATATATCATCATTGATCCTACGGTTTTGGGTGGACCTATCGTTATATATATAATTCAAGGTCGGCCCCTTATCATTCTACTACTACTTTTCACAGCTATTTGTCATCATTATTATTCTCCCTTACACTTTTTTCTTACCCACAAAGATGAAAAAAACAAAAAAACTCAAGAGGTATGCAAGTAAAAGGTGAAAAAACTAGCTATACGATTGTGTAGATGATGGGATTTGCGTAATGTGTGGATATGAATAATTTCATGCAGTACTGAGTATATTGTACTAGTGTTCCTCAAACCAGAGCAAAGACCAAGACTAAACTATATATAAGATTCATCATTCATGGAATGTGGCCCTTTCAAAGTTTCCTTTTGAACCCACAAGAGTCCTTTCTTTGTTCCTACAAATTTTGTCCTTTGTATAAATCTCAAGGGTTTTTTTTGTCCTATGATTATTAACAATCCACTACTACACTGGTCTATGTTTGTTCTCGAGTGCATGACGTTGAACAACGTTGTTAATTAGTGTCGCAAAAGAGATAACTAATCTTAAAGCATTCCTAAAGAGATTGTGTGTGTTTGTTATATGAATCTTTCTCTTTTGTGTGTGAGTGTAAAGGAGCTTTGATGAGCCAGAACTTGATTATTAAAGAGCCAATGAGTGTCTCTTTGATAAAAAAAACCATCTACAAATTGGGATACATATGCATTTTGTTACCCACTGGAACTAGGAGTAGCAAAGAAAAACAGATTTGGAATCTGTGATGGCTTGGCACATAGCAAATAGATATCAAGTGATACCAAATGGGTGTTTTGGCCTCTTGGGCAACTTATGAAT
Organism: Arabis hirsuta; assembly: GCA_964056655.1. NCBI lineage: Eukaryota > Viridiplantae > Streptophyta > Magnoliopsida > Brassicales > Brassicaceae > Arabis > Arabis hirsuta. The sequence continues at coordinate 20,000,103 of OZ053305.1, read as the reverse complement.
TCTCGGTCTCTCCAAGGTTGTGTCCTTGAATGCTTCCAGAGCTTCCTACAAGAACTTTTCGATTAACCTTAAATATATTATCATGTAATTAAGCTACAAAGTTCAGTCGTTCACAAGATATTTTCGTAAGGCCATATCCATCGCTAGTTTTTCATAGAGTATCTTAAGATTAAAAATAAAACAAAAACAAACAAAAAAGAGCACAGAGGTTGAGAGCATTCTCTCAAATGAAATACTCTAAAGAAAGTAAAAAAAAATTCTTGTGACACTTGTAGTATTGTGATTGGTTCAATTATTTTAATTATATTAATAATCTACTATATAAAAAGAGCATAACACTCTCTATCGAGTGCCACGTGGCGATTTCTTTACTTGACATGTACCCCAACATTTTTTTGTCTTTTATTTTACCTTTCGTCTTCCCTGCAACGGTTTGGATTAATGAACATTCAACACTCACCATCTCTTCCAATCTGATTGTAAAAATTATTTCTATCGACAACTTGTCAAATGATGATCGCTCCAACCATTCAATATCAATCCTCTCTCTTATTTCATTTGATCGCGTCAGGGTCTAATTCTAGATGAGGAAGGAAGAAAAATGAGTTGAAGAATCCATGATTGCTTTGCTTTCATGAAATAAATCCAATTGGAAGTTTTGTTAGTGAAGAAACGATGGCTATGGCTATTTCCACTTAACGCGATCCTTCTCGATTCTCTCCGGAATTGGGATTCCGATCTTTTTTCGCTTTCTCTTCTCATCCAAATTCCCCAACAGATGCTCTCACATTAGAATTGTGCGTTAAATCTAGTCTCGATCTCTTCAAGAGAGGACGGATTAGTTCTACACGATTTGGATTAAATTGTTTCATTCAATTTTAGGCGAATTTTGATATATCCTTGTTTTTATGGTTTTTGATATGGTTTTTATTATTCTATCTAATGGTTTTCATGCGGTTTTATGCCTTAAGTGGTAGTTTTAGTGTATTTGTAGTGTTTAGAGTCTTTTATAGGTCAGTTGGGAAAAAAAGACAAGAAAAGAGATATTGGACAGTTCTAAAGCGTCATATGTCAAACAATAATTGGAGGTCTTAAAATCATTGGATTGATTTGAAATTTGGACACAAGATATAAAATTGAGTCAGCTTGCAGCCAAAAGAAGATTGAAGTTATTTGGATCAACGTTCAGAAAGTTACACCAACTCTCGTGAAGACCCATCAATCTGGCTAAACCGACGAAAATAAAGGAAAATTTCACGTTTTCTAATTTGACTTGGTTTTGTCAGAGATTTCGACATGCACGATTTTAGACCTATAAATACACGTTTTTAGCCACTTTATAGAGAGAACCCTTGTAATTTATTCATACTTTTTGTTTCTAAGCTTTTGGGAGATCTCTGAACCCTATTGACAATTTGGAGAAATTTCTGAACCCTCTTGTTTATTTATTGATTTCATATTTTCTTCCATGAATGCTTCTTTTGATTTTATTTCTATCATGTCTGAGTAGTTTTTCAATTGGGTTTTAGGGTTTCAAAGGGATTTCAGGGTTCGATTGATTAAGATGTTGATTTAGGGATTGATAACTTGGTTTCTTCATCTAGGTTGTTCATATTGCTGGAACTTGATTAGCTACCTTGTTTCTGATCTTAGGTCATTTAACGCATCAAAAGTGTTTGTTTAAAAGCCTTAAAGAACTTATTTGAGCAAAACATCCCTAGCCAACGAAAACTGATGTTTGGGTGTTTTGTGAACATATCAAACTTGACCATTCATGCATGTTTAACTTCTTGAATTTAAACGACAGTTTAGGATCTTAGGTTGTTAGACATAGTAATTGATGCTACGATAGTAGATCAATTTGATTTCGTGATTTGAGTTCTAGAACGATTACTAATGTTTTTCTTGACAATTTATCTATTTCTGAATCCCTGCGAATTCCCTGATGCCCAATGCTTTTTCTTCTTAAGTTTACATCTTTTACTTACTATTTTCGTTTTCAATTTGCATTCACAATCATATTTTCGTCTTAGCTTAGTTTCATTCTCATAAATTCGTAGAGTGATACTTGGTTCTTGTGGATTCGATCCCTGCATTACTACAACCATTTGCTGTGCACTTGCAGTAGTTATATAGAGTTAAAACTTTGTGTATCAAATTTATGTAGGAACTTGTATGATTTTGTAGAATTAATAAACCCTAATTTAAGGAAATTTAGTTACTTTCATCATCCTCTTCTGAATATAAGCAAAACTGTATTTTCTCAAACTTGATATTGAAGATGTGTTATAATTGGTTCCATATTGATGAGAGCCGCTACATTTTGTTTGTTAAGTGATTCGATGATTTATTTTGTTGGATTTCTGTAAGGTCAAAGATGCTCTTGTCCAGTTTGAAACCTCATTAAGTTTGGATCCAAATCCTATTGAGTCACAAGCTGCTTACTATAACAAACTATGTTGTCATGCTTACTGGTAAAAACCTCGAACTATATACCAATGATTCTGCAAAGAATCACAGATTTTGAAGATTCTGATGAGATTGTTTCTCTTCTAATTTATCTACTATTGTTTATTGTCTTAATGTAGGGGAGCAAGAAAAAACAACTGATTGTTTGAGAATAACTTTGACATATTATAATATCAAGTTTCCCACGATTCTTAATGATCTTGATTTACCATCCTATCGCACATTACCCGAGTTTAAGAGGTTGCAAGCACATGTCTCATACCTCCTCTTTTTCCCCTCTCTTCTTCTTATCTCCACGAACTTTCTCATTGGGACTACTTCTTCCAGTTTTGTGCAGACTAGGTTATAGGCGGGGAAGATATTGGCGATAGTTTCCAAAGAGATCTGAAACTCATCAGCAAAGTATAAGCACCTTTTCGTGGCTGTAGAAAACTCTTTTATTTTGCATTTGCAGTAGCTGGAGGTATTTCAAAAATCTTTACCGTACCAAGACTGATTCAGGAAATTAGAGGCGGTGATGGTGCTCTAGATCTTCTGGAAACTACAAGAAATGCTGTAATTAACATTGGAGGTGAGTCGTTGACACAATTCGAATCTTTTTCCGTTCTTGAATGTGACTAAGCTTTTGGAACAACAATGTACATGTATTGTTGTTCTGCTTTCATTGTTTTGTCACCGCTATGCCTCTCAACCAACCGTGTTCTTGTACTTGTGCAGCTTAGGGATACAGTCGACCCATGAGTCTTTTATCCCACTTCTTGTTGCCTTGATTACTTATTAGCCTTTCAGTTTTTGAACCGGCTAAGTGATTGACATTGTTGTTTAGATGCTCCAGTCCGCATATTGGGTAAATCAGTTTCAATGTGAACCCTTCCCTCTTTTGGTTGCAAAAATGGATCTTTTTGGTTATCGTTTTGATACCTGTATTTTGGCTTTGTGCATATGAGATTTAAAAGAAAAAACTTTTTTTTAGGGGATGCATGATTGCGAGATTGAGCTGAGATCGCAAAGGAGTTATCGTTGATGGATGTCGATGCCGTGGTAAGCAAGTTAGAAATATGAAACTGTGAAGCTTTCTTACTATAATTGAATCTTCATAAATCTTTAGGAGAGAGTAGAGAGAGCTCTTCGGAAAAGAAACACTCTATTGTTTGTTTGTGTGCACAAAGTCAATGAGGTTGATACTATATGGGAACACATTTTTTCATGCTCAAAAAGAAATTCTTTTGTATTAATTTCGGTAACTTCTCATTTTTCTCTTTTTACGGCAATATTTATATACGAGTTTGAATCCGGATGGTAAAGTACGTAACACGTTTGAATTTGGTGATAGAGAAATTGGCCCTTTTTTCGGTACTGTATAGTATAGCATATGAAACATGTTTCATAAGAAAGAGGTAATCTAAAAAATATATATTATTTTAAATTTAAAGAGGGTTAGGGTTTATTTTATTTTGTTTTGTTGGGAAAATGATGGCCCAAACACGTTTCTATGCTAAATAATGACTCATTTTGATTCTCGGTTGTAAGACATAAGAATCAAATATGCAAGCAACTTGACTATTGAAAATGCAAGATGTCGATTTCATTTATTATGAAAGTTACTAGAATTCGTAATATGTTAGAGTTATATCCTAAGTCTAATTCTTTCCCACCTTCTCTTGGGATTTCATTATAGGATCTGATATTGTGATGATATAATTAAAATCAGATAACTTTTCTCGAGGACTTGGGATTTCATTATGATTGTATGGTCTACATTTAGTTACAAATATCTCTGGTTTGAATTCTTACATACGTTGTCAGATAATTTCGTACAAGGATTACATATCGTAATTTGATGGAAAAAATGGTCGAACTTCAAGCTATATTTTTTTGTCTTTTCACTTTTATTGGTTTCCATTATTGTTATGCAATAGTTCAATTATAGTATTAGTTCATATGAAATTGTTGTAACATCCAAACCAAAAGTAAACTTAAAAAAGAAAACCCGTTAGTTAGATATTTTTTAAAGAATTTGAACCTCCACCAATGGAGCTGTTATAAGTGCATAAAATATGACGACAATCAGCACAAACAAAAGCGGATCAATGACATGTTCCGTATACTACAAAAATCCACAGTAAACCACCAACAAAATAATGTCAAAATGCGAAAAATCTCATGATTAACCGTCATAAAGTATTGAAGCAAACTCAGAGCTTTTGAAGTTATGGAAGTAATGCATGAACTGATAGAGAAATAACACACAACAATGTTGAAGGAATTCAGCAAACTATTTGTCAATAAAACGAAGATCCTACAAATGATTAAATCAGACTAATCAGTTCTAATAACGGACTGGCGGGAAGAAGAAAGGTTTAAGCGCAAACCAAACACCAACCGGTTAAGATCCGGTTCAATTGTTTTTTGGTTTTAACCAATGTTTTGAAAACCGGACCGGACAATATATATATATATATATATATATATATATATATATATATAAATGAAAAAAATACTGATACAAAACTGAAAATGGACAATACACACTTAAATACAATTTTTAATATCACATAATAATTAATATATGGGAATATACAAACTAAAAAGATAGATAACCATTATATGCTACAAATATGAACAATAAAATTTATATACAATATTCACTAATATTAAATTTAAAAGCAGAAGAAGAGATATATAATAATCATATAAATAATAAAATAAAGAATAATTTCAGATCTTCATTTATAGAGTTCGTAACTATAAATGAGTGACAGACATAATAATTAATTTTAAACAAAAGATTATGTTATTCTCTTTAAAATTTGAGAATGGTTGACCAAAACAAACAAAGAGTTGATTTTGGGAGACTTTTGGTTTTCCATATAATAGGAAACTACAAATAAAAATAAATGTAATTTTGAAAGAGACAACTAATTTAAACTAAATGTAATAAAATATCATTAATTATTAGCTTTAAAACCGTAGAGATTTTCTAAAAAAACAAATTATGACTTAAAATATGTTAAATTGGAGTTTTATATCAAACCGGGTCACTAATTTTGTTGGTTTTTGATCGGTTTTAACGGTTTAACTCTAATCTGGTTTTTAACTCTAACCGGTTCGACTGGCCGGTCTGGTTCGGTTTTCAAAACATTTAACTAAAGCAAATATTGTCAATTATAAAAAAAATATCATAAGCAAATTAATGGAAAAGAACAAGAATTATTCAACTGATTACGATTTGTCAACAACTTGTAATAATTTCTTTCAACACAAACATATATAATTGTTAATTTTAGTTGACTTTCAAAGAAGAATTAGACCGAAAATCACCTAAAATCCGATACATTTTCACTTCATCTCATCAAATCCAACGGTCACCATTAAATTCCATATATTTAAAAAAAAAAAAAAATCGTGCGTGAATTGATTCATCGAACCAAAAAAAGACAATTACCGAAACATTATGCGTGTGGTTACGAAAGATCTCAAGATTCTTCAACTCGATTTCTCTTCTTCTTCTTCTTCTGCATCGGTGAGATTTTCATCTCCAGATTCGTTTCTACTCTTCATTGTCGAATCGATTCCTGAAACTGACTTAGGTTTTATCGATTCTGGTTGAATTGGGATTTGTCTCCTTTCATTTCTCTGGATCTTCAGTTTTAGTTAGTAAGCATGTAGATGGGGTTTATCTAATGGTTGCTTGCAGATGTGGAATCGAATTTGAGTGGACCGGTTCTTGAGGCTTATGCTGATCCTATGTCGGATTCAAATAGAATAAAAAATAGGGGTTGTTTGTGTCGGAATTAGTGTTGTTGTGACCTTGATTGTAATTCAGATTTTTCTATATAAAAACGCAACTAATTGTTGGATTGATTCTACAGGGATTCTTGATTCATCATCAATCATGGGTTCTGTAATGAGCTTGAGCTGTTCCAAGAGGAAAGCGACTAGTCAGAACGAGGAAGTCTTCTCAAGCGAATCTCGGAAAAGGCGAAAAACGTGTTCATCGAATGACGAAGATAACTGCAGATTGATTCCTAGTCTTCCGGATGAGTTATCGATTCAGATTCTTGCTAGGCTCCCTAGAGTATGTTACTCTAGTGTTCGGTTGGTTTCTCGGAGGTGGAAATCAGCTGTATCGACCACTGAGGTGTATAGTTTGAGGAAAGAGCTCGGGAAGACCGAGGAATGGCTCTATGTGCTGACTAAAGGTCAAGAGGATAAGCTTTTATGGTATGCTTTAGATCCTGTTTCTACGAAATGGCAGAGATTGCCTCCAATGCCGGTCATTGTTTACGAAGAGGAATCTAACAAGAGTTTATCTGGTTTGTGGAATATGGTTAGCCCGAGTATTCGAGTTGTTGAGATTCTGAGGAGCTTGCTCGGTAGGAAGGATTTCTCTGAGCAAATGCCGTTTTGTGGGTGCGCTATTGGTGCTGTTGATGGGTGCCTTTATGTCCTTGGCGGGCTCTCTAGGTCTAAAACCGTGAGCTGTGTTTGGCGGTTTGATCCGATTTTTAATTCTTGGAGTGAAGTGAGTTCCATGTTGGCGAGCCGGGCATATTCCAAAACAGGCGTGTTGAATAAAAAACTGTATGTTGTGGGAGGGGTTGATCGTAGACGGGGAGGTTTATCTCCGCTTCAAACAGCTGAGGTTTACGATCCAAACACGGATACTTGGTCAGAAGTTCCGAGCATGCCTTTCTCAAAGGCGCAAGTGTTGCCAAATGCGTTTTTGGCTGACTTATTAAAGCCTATTGCCACGGGAATGACTTGCTACAACGGTAGGTTATGTGTTCCTCAGAGTTTATACTCTTGGCCTTTCTTTGTTGATGTTGGAGGAGAGGTGTATGACCCTGAGACAAATCTCTGGGTTGAAATGCCGTCTGGTATGGGTGAAGGCTGGCCAGCGAGGCAAGCGGGTACGAAACTGAGTGTCGTGGTGGATGGTGAGTTATACGCTTTTGATCCTTCTTCTTCGATGGAGAATGGTAAGATCAAAGTATATGATCAAAAGGAAGATACATGGAAGGTTGTTATCGGGGAAGTCCCTGTTTACGACTTAACAGATTCAGAATCTCCTTATTTACTTGCTGGGTTTCACGGAAAGCTTCATTTCATTACTAGAGACCCTAATCATAACGTTACAGTCTTACGAGCTGATGTCCCAGACATCCCAAGCTCATCATCATCTAGCTCCAGTTCTGCTCCGGTTTCACACTCTTCGAGTGAAAAGGCCAATGTACCAAACAAGTCAGACACTGTTATCTGGAAAGTTATTGCATCCAAGGACTTTGGTGCTGCTGAACTGGTTAGCTGCCAAGTTATAGATATATAGAAAAACAGAAGATTTGACCCATTTCTCGTGGGACATTGAGAATCTCTTTGAGTACAGCTAGAAGCGAAAATTTGAAGCGTATGAGATCTTCTTCCGTAAGATTTTATCGTCTAATCTTTGGATGATCTAGATTCTATATTCTTCTGCTGACTTTAGCTGCCAAAGTAAGCTTGAGCAATAAAATGTTATGTAACAATATATATATATATATATATATATATCGCGACTGTTTTATCGATATTCTTCCAATGTATACGCAAATAAACACTATAGCATTCGTTCTCAGAAGAACAAGAATTGTCTGTAGTCATGATTCAATTGCAGAAGTTTATGAATCTGTTACATCAGTTTGCTTCTGCATACATATTTCTGTAGTGAGTAGTAAATAGTAATAGAGAAACTATTCCGTAATCTCGGTTCTTGAATCATTTTGCTTAACCGGAACTTATTCGGTTCGGTCAAGAGTCTCTTCCTTGGACTGAACTATATACCTAAGGATCCAACATTATGGATGTTGCAGGCAGAAGAAGCAGAAAAGGTTCAAAAAAACAAAATTATATAATCGTTGATGCCTAAAGAATTTAGATCGCATCATATGCTCATAAGAAAAGCAAAACCATTTCTGGATTCTCATTTCACACTTGACCTCTCTTTTCATTTCTTTTTATCTTCTCTTTGTATATGAAAGTTACTTTTGATTTATTTCAACGAATCTATTCTATGATTATTATTTTTTTCGTTATTATTCTTTAATATGATGTGAAAGAAACAGTCTTCTTTTTCTGAATGCATATATCTAAATATCAAAATATCACTAGACCGTTATTTATTTTATCCAAATGATGTATTAGTTTTTTGTGGAATGCACGAACGAATCTTTCTTCATAACAATATGTTGGTTGCCCGTTTAGGAGGAAATTTTTTTATGAAAGAACATTTGAACCGAGTTCAACTAATCGAAATAAAACTTTTTTTTTTTTTCATTTATAAAGATATCGTTTTTCATTTGAATAGTTTACTTGTAATTGTAGGTTAGCTTACATTTGGTTTCATTACTCAACAAAATCAAAATAGAATGAATAAATTTAGTTCTACTTCGGTAACATTTTTTTTTCAAGCTCAAAATGTTAAAAAGCATTAAACCAACATTTTCCTTATACTAAAGTCAATTATTTCATTTAAATACCACTTAATTTCGTATCTAGATCACTAGATGTTCCTTGTCTATAATGTTCAATGTAATGATTCCAATTTTCAAAAGAATTACTACTCGAATCGACTAGAAGAGATAATGTATCTTAAAACCCCACATAAAACAAAATAATTATAAAAATATTGATATATTATGAGTACGCATTTGGTTATTAAATACCATCTTTAATTAGTTAAAGTAGTTAGCCTTCTATAGTTGGTGGCTGCCATTTTCTAACCATTTGGAATTACAAAATGTATTTCCTGTGTATCTATGCTCATCCTAAATTCCTTAATTACCCCTTGTCACTCATACAAATTACATATATATTTGGCATATATGCCAATGTAATAAAGAAAATAATTGAGATTATGTGGGGAACACACAAATAAACAAATGATTTCCATTAAAAAAAAATTCGATGTCAAAGGAGTATCAATACCCACTTAATAATATAATTAAATCAAATTATTGATATCCATCCACTTGTTCATTTTCATATTGTACAACATGGCCAGAGTTTATAGTATTTTGCATCATTACGAATATCTTCTTTAGATTTGTAATATAAACATAATAACACCATCAAACAATCAATAAAGTTAATTCACAATAGACTTGAACAAATTAGATATTTTGATCACAATTTCTATTAGTCAGCTTTCTTTTATTGATCTTAAGCAGGGGTAAAAAGGTAAAATCAAAGGATTCAGGTAGGATTAGAAGAATCTCACTTGACAAAGAAAACCCAAATTTTTAAAAATATTTTCGTCTTTATTTTGTGTTTTGCTGCTCAAAGACAGCCTTTCAACCAAAGTGTCTTCTTCTTCTTCATTTTCTTAATCGAGAATTCTTCAATTTATAATTCGATCTGTTCTTCAGAACGGCTTGATCTTCGAAACAAGCGTCGGTATCACTGTAAAAAAAGGTTTTTTGTTTGGGGTTCTGAATCCTTATTAAGAACAAGGATTTGAAACTTTCTACTTGAATTTGATTTGGGTTTTCGTTGTTTTTCTGTTCTGGGTTTATTGTAATTGGATTAGTGAACAATCCATCAAACCCTGTGTTTTGTTCGATGAATTTCTTTTAGAGATTTTTGGTTTTGGGTTTTCATTTTTCTTGGGGAAAAGAATTGAAAACATGGCAGGTGAAGATTGGATAGAACTCAAATTTAGACTTTCAGATGGTACAGATATAGGTCCGAGCAAGTATAGTCAATCTATGACTGTTTCTTCTCTCAAAGAGAAAATCATTGCTCAATGGCCTAAAGGTATATATGTAGTCATGTCCCAAACTCTTTTGGTTCCTTTGTGTAATCTGTGATCTCTGTTTCTGCCTTTCCATTGGGGTTGATTGTATAAAGTTTTGTCTTTTTTGATTCTTGTTTCTGCAATAACTGAATGTATAGGGAAGGCTTTATTATGGGGTAGTTTTGTAGTGTTAGGTGATGCTGAAATTGTATTGCTTTTCATGGTCTAGATGTTTGGTATTTGTTTTGAATCTGCTGTTTCATTTACTCTCTTCTGTGGTACTACTTAAAGGTTGTGTTGGAAATGTATATTCAAGTTTGTAATCTATTTGACAGACAAAGAAAATACTCCAAAGACTGTAAATGACGTGAAACTCATCAATGCCGGGAAAATACTGGAGAACAATAGGACGCTTGGCGAGTCCAGGCTTCCGATTGGTGAGCTTCCTGGGATGATCATCACTATGCATGTTGTTCTCCGCCCTCCTACTTTAGACAAAAAGAGCGGTAATTTTTCCTACTGTTTATCGTTATGTCGTGACAATATATGTTTCCCTGAATTCTGTAGTAGCAAGCTTGGTGCTGTTTACCTTCATTTGAGGTCATGTTCATTTATCTCATTGTATGAAAAATTTTCATCTCCACAGAAAAACTGCAGAATGATCCTCCGATAAAGAATCGCTGCTTGTGCACCATTTTGTAGCTCCAATTAAATTGGACCATAGAAATTTTTATCCTTCAAGATAATGTCACTGAATGATGATGCTCCATGGAACAGCTTACATAGCTACAAAACAAGCTTTGACAAGTTCCTTCAGTACAGGTTGATTGGCTTAGACATGAAAACATAGAATTTGGTTTCACTTGTGTGGTTGATAATTTACTTCTCATTTTTTCTTCATTGTTTATCAAAAATGTAATATGATTCTTGAAGGATGGTTTTATATAATACTATACAATATTTTCAAAGACATCAGTACAATATCTATGTTCGTATTCTCAACTAAACTATTCATTCTTTGAATTAAAGAATATGGGTTTCTATATAATACAGAGAAGACACATAACTTTGAGAACCCCATATCTTGAATAAAGAACATTTATATTAAGCTATCTATAAACTTGAAAGTACTGTTAGAATTTGGACATATTCAACATTCTTGGGACATATATACATCTGTGCATTAATGTTCACCAAGAGTTGCTGATGATGAACGGTTTATGAGCATTGCTTTCTTGGATGCCCTAACGTTCTTCAGAGTCATCATGAGCTTTTGTCTCTCTCCTTCAACCTCTGCAAACTTGAGGCTTAGCTGAGAGTAACGGTCATGCATTTCCTTAAGCTCGGTCTCCACAGAAGCATACCGACCTTTTGTCTCCAGCATTTCTTCGATTAGATCGTTTATGTCTCTGAAACTCTGGAAGATTGCTTCGTCATCGGTGTGTTGCTTCAAGAAAGAGCTGCATTTTTAGGCGAAAAAGGCATAACAGTGTTTAATATAGTTATTTCTCATTCCTGCAGAATCTTGATTTTACAAGGGCAAAGATGAATTCTTTAATCATGTACCTTTGAAAAAAGAGGGTTGATTTTTTCTTTCCACGCAATGCTTCAGCAAGTTCTATTTCCAGTGCGAGAACCCTTTCCAACGCGTTACCGCAGCTGAAATTTTCGTGAGATAGAGGGAAGATACTTTGAAGTTCCTCCTTTGCCTGTTGAAACGATGATCATAAGAGCTCTGGACACACATGCTTCAATATATGAAAATCTCTAAAAGGTAAACATCTGTACCTGACGCAGCTGTATCAGCTCCTGTTCCAAACCCGGAAATCTGGTGTCCGAATCATTTTCATCTTGAGGTTGAACTAGATTCTCATTCTTCATCCGCTCTAGCTGTAAAGAAGAAAAGAAAGATCCAGTGACGCTAGGCCCTCACGTAATTTTTTTTTCTAGATACTTACCAACTAGTAGACATTTGCAATATAGAATATCAATCTAATCAAATACCAATTCAGTGATATTTATCCCTCCAATTATTAGAACTCCACTTTTAGATATTTGAACCGACAATCCAATATTACCTCACTGTTTAAGTGATCCAAGCTAGACCTTAAAGTCTCTGCCCTGAAATTATCATTGATCACCATTGTTTGGTCTCCATTTTCATTTACGCCACTAGATTGAATAGCACCCTGATGAAATGATAAGCATACATTAAAAGGTATACATATTATAAGGAGGATAAGAAACAGATAGTAAACCCTTTTTCCGTTCAGTCGCAATAAATAAATAATATGGTTAATATCTAACTTGAGAAATACGTACAGAAAACATTGTAGCAGCCTAGTCATTACCAGCTCGATGAATCACGTAAATGAATAGCATTTCATAAAGAAGGTGCAGCAGATTTTTAACTGGACTGGTAGGAGCTAAACTAGTTTTACCATGAGGTCTATGATACCATGAACTTGAAGATATAACTTCTATATAAATGCTAATCCAACCGACGGTTACCTGAATTTTTGGCCTGGGACTGTTGGTCCCCACCGTAGGCTCGTGGTTCACCAAGTTGCCTGAAGAGACTGCAAGTAGATTTTTGTCAGCCAACTCCTCCGATACACCATCCTCCATGCTCATATCATGTTTTACCATCTGAATATTTTTATGAGAGCTGCTACGTTGTACTAACTCTCTCATCAATTCTAGCTCTTTGGACATTTTCAGTCTCTCCTCTTTGCATTCCTGCAGAAAAGCTTCAAGCTTCTGCTTTTCTTCCTTGCAGCACTCAAGGCTTAATAATGAACAATCCAGCTCAGCCTTCATCATGTCATAAGCTGTTGTTTTCTCACGTCTGTCATAGATAACAGATTGCAGATCAGCCTCCAGTTCCAATATTTTATCTCCCAGCTCTTTAGTTCTCTTTACATTGCTGGATTCTGCCTTTTTCCTTGCTTCAATCTCATCAATGGCATCTTGTAATTTCATCAGAATCTCCTCACCATGCTTCTTGGACATGGTCAGTTGATGTTGAAGTTCCTGCACCTTGGTTTCATACTGTTCTTTGATGAAAATGATTCTCAACGACTCCTGCTGTGGAGTTAGTGGGGCTGGATAGTCAGCCTTTTCACGGGCACGAGTGCATTCAGCTTCAGCATTGTCCTTAAGCTCTTTCAAATGAATGGACAAGGTTTTGAACTCTTCTGTTTTCAGAATCTGCTCAGAGAGCTTCTGAGTGAGATCACCGGACCTATTTTTCAGTGTTGCAAGCTCACTGGCACTTTTTCCACACACCTCAGTTAATTTATCTTTTAGTAACTCGACTGTAATTTCCGCCTCAGCCTTTAACACCGCCAAGTTTTCAATTTCCTCTTCCTGCTCAATCAATAAAGATTTCAATTGCTCAGCCTCATGAGCACATAGGCTTCTCTCAGAGTAACTTCTTTCTGCAATCTCATGCTTGGTTGTGTATTCTTCAAGCTCAACTGACATTTCATCATTTCTACCAGTAAGAGCTCTACTTTTAGCCATGGAAGACTCTAGCTCAGACTTCAAGACTCCAGGTCTAATCAATAATTGATTGTTTTCTTCCATATACCGTGTTTCGTTGACTAGACAATGGTTGAGGGCAGATTCCATGTCAGTGTGCTTCTTTTGAAACTCAAGATGGCTCTTAGAGCAGCATCTAAGTTGTTCTGCAAGGTCATTGATACAGGTCTCAGACTGGATTTTTGTAAAAATAACCTGAACATCTGCAGCTATTAGAAATTGAAATAGTTCTTCAATAAAAGAAGACTCTTGATGAGCATTTCTAACATACTCCGAACTTAGAACACACTTTTCGGATTCCAGCTCAGCTACCATCTTCTCCAAAAGTTTCACTTGAGATTTCTGCAAATCAAAGTTCTCCAACAGCAAATGCTTTTCATCTAATTCAGAAGCGAGTTCTTCAATTCTGCTGTCTAATTTGTTTCTCAAACTTCTCTCAACTTTCAAGTCTGATTTTAAGGAGTCGAGATCTGCCAATAGCTTTATATTATCATCCATATACTGAGCTCCAATATTACGAGAGTCATTGAGTGCAGTCAGTACCTCGAAATGTTCCTTGTGGTGCTCTTCAGCATAAGCCTCCCACTCAGTTCTTGTGTAAACAATCTGGACATCTGCTGCTACTGAAAATTCCATCATTTCAAGTAACTGAGATTCCAGATTGGAAATATATGATGAATCACGATTCAAGCTTCTCACAGATGTTTCATATGTTGACAAAAGCTGAGTGTGAGTTCTCTTCTCCAGCTCCAGATCGGAAACCATTTGCTTGAGACGGACCAACTCAGAGCTTTGCTCATCAAAGCTCTGCAATTTGGAACTTTTCGCAATCAACTCAGAAGTAACATCTTGCATTTTAATTTCTAGTTCCTGCCTTGAGCTTCTTTCAAGTCTCAACTCTCGGTCATGTGTTGTCCTTAAATTCTCAAGCTCACGCACAAGGCCCAAAATTTCCTGAGATTTATCCAGAAGAGAAACCAGAAATCCTTTTTTCTCCTCAGCAAGTTCTTCCACAAGCAGCTTTGTTCTTCCATGTTCAACAGTTACAGAGCTTAATTCTGAAATCTCTTGACCAAGTGCCTCATTCTTAGCCACAAGTAGATGCACTTCATTCTCAAAATAGTCAAGGCGAGAAAGAAAGTTCATGTGACAGCTCTCATAGTTTTGTTCAGCTTCAGCAATAACCTTCATTTTGTCCATGATAGACTCAGTTTCCAACTGAAGTTTCTGGAGGAGAGCAGTGGAAGCTTCTAGTTTTGTGACCAAACATTGTACATCATTCTCATGCTTCTGCTTGAGCTCCGTAATATCAGACTTAGCAGCCTTTAAATAATACTCTGTCTTAGACTCTTCCTGCATCAGATCTTTATTCTCCGTCATAAGTACAAAACTTTTCTCACAGATCTTACACAAGAATTTATCAAGCTGCTCTGTTAAATCACGGGACTCCAAATTAAGATCCACTCCCTCTTCCCATAGAGGCAACGAAATCAGTTTTTCATTGTAGTAGCCTAACGTGTTCATCAACTTATCCTTCAGGCTACTGAAGGTTTCCTGCAGATTTCCATTTGCAGTAGCCAGATCATCAAACTTATCTCTCAGAGTATCAAAGTCAGCCTGCACAGTAGCAAACCGTGTCTGAAGATGAATATTTTCCAGCACTTCTTTATCCATAAGCTCTGCAAGCTCTTTTTTCTCACAAATGCATGTCTCATAATTGGTCTTCCAATTCTTGGACTCCAACACTACAGCTTCTAGTTCATCAATCTTTTTCAGAAGGAAGAGGTTCTCGTGAGTAATATTCTGCAAATTTGCCTCTAAACTTTGATTCTGCAAAGCTACGGCATTCCATTTGGCAATGCATGTGGTTTTCTCCTCATTCAGGGAGCAAACATCGTCCAAAGCAATATCCAGCCTCTGCTTCAACATTTCCTTGGCCTCTGTTGAGATCTCCAGCTGCCATCCAAGTTCATCAATTTTCGCTTTCATGATCTTTTTGTCAACACTTGCTTCAAGAAAAGTTTCCTGTAGAATGTTTGAGTATACTTCCAGATATAAGTTCCTTGAGTGCATCTCATAGAGTTCTTCTTCAACTTTTTGATATAGGCCTTCCTGCACCTGAAGAGATCTATTCAAATCTTCTAGAAGAATATCACCCTTTAAAGGGCGTTGCTTCATCCCCTTTTTCTCATTCTGAAACTGTGTGAGTTTCACATCACGAGTGTCCTGTTTCTCAGGCTTTGAACCATCTGTCAACTGAATGCATTCGTTAAAGCTTTGTGAAGGGTCTGGAAAAGCTTGCTTAATGAGGTTTTCATTGGTCTCAAACATAGATACAATCTGAGAGGAAAGCAGTTCAAGATCCTTCTGCAAATGGTTGACAGCAATAGAATAATTTAAGCGGGCCCTTTTAAGTGCTGCCTCTGCAGCCAGAGCTCGTTTATCCAGTTCTTCATTCAAAGAATCCAAAGTTTTCTTCTCCTCAGAAAATCTTAGTGTTTGCTCATTCATAGCTTGGCGCAACGTTCCAATCTCAGCCTGAGCGTCAGAGATACTATACAGGCACGTGGAATGTACAGTCCTTAGATTCTGTAACTCTAATAGCAACTGCCTTTGAGTTTCCTCAAGCTCCTGGACCAAAGATTCGTAATAGCATTCCATCTGATCCATTTTCTTGGTAAGGCTATCACGCTCAGCTTTAGACTCATCCAGCCCTCTTACAAGCTCGAGTATTTTATCTCTCATGGCACTTCCAGAATCTGCTGAATTGGGTTCACGAGAGGTAAGATCAGACATACCAAGATATTGAAGTGGATCAAGTTCTGGTTGATAAATATCAGTGTCCAGCTCAGAACCTGACACAAACTTCTCTGCTTTTGACACGCCTCTCTCTTTCTTTTCGGCCGTGATGATTCTCTCAGATGGTACTGTGCTGAGGTGAGATATAGGCTGGCCAATCTGCCTTTTAAAATCCAGTAGAACTCCCAGCAGAGACTCAAAGTCTGAGAGGAACAATCTTAAGTCCCTGTCATGGTAGCCATAGCAAACTTTGTTTTGAATTTCTCTCATGTTATCCTCTACAACTGAGAGACCCTGCAGCCATCTTAATTGTAGATCGTGGGAAACATTATCTTGGTCTTTGCTATTGTATAGAACGTGTGTTTTGACATTACGTAAGCGCTCCATCTCGTCTTTTAATTTTGAGCACTCTGATTTAAGCACAGACACTTCTCTGACTAATTGATCCCCAGAACCAATCTCTGAAATAAGTATTTGAGAAAAATCTTGAGCTTTGGAACCTATATCATCTGCATGGCACTGCAGCGAACTCACTTCCATCTTAATCTCATTAATGGATGATTCCATGTCTTCCAAGAGTCCTTTAAGCTTAATGTTTTCTTCTGTTGCATTGCCCAAATCGCTATTCTTACCAAGATATTCTGAACCCCATCCATGATGCCACTCGTGGCCGTCTTTCTCTTTCTGCAGGCTCTGAGCAAGTCCACTCAGATCTCCAGATACCACACTTTTGAGGCTGTCAATTTCATTTGTGCTGGATAGATCATGTCTTTCTGCATTTAGGCTTTCCGATGTGTTTGAAGAGACATCAAATCCCAATGCTGTATCATGGTCATTTGGGCCCACAGCTTCTTCCACTAACGGATCATCTCGGAACTTTTCTTTGAAACTCCCTTTTATATTTGTCTGCAAAAATATGTTGACAATATAAGTTGTGTCAACACCTTCACACCAAAATTATTTGTGTCGAAAAGTTGTCTTACGAATAGGTGAGCATAAAACTACATAAAAATCCGCATTTATTTTAGCAGCATAATGAGAAATCATTGATCCATCACGAGCAGTGAAAGCCTGAAAACACATTCATGAAGCTTTTATGGAAAAAGTTGATCAAACCTTATCAACATGATTAAGAGTCTCATCAGAAGGTGAAGTTCGGCAACGAGAAGATTCGTCAGGACTGCATTGGTCAGGGGTCGCTGACGGTCCCCTCTCCCTGAGTTCTCTCTGCTGCTCAAACTCTCTGAAACCCGTCTTTGAAGTTAACAGCTGTATGGTGACCTGAAAACAAAAATCAAAAGTTGAGGAACCAATCTCTGAACCTAATAAGGAAGTTAATATCTTTACCAGGACATTAAAAATGTAGAAAAAGATGCCAAATGGTCCATACATGTAAGATAGCTCCTGAATCACAACCTTGCAAGGGCAGTACCACAGCAAACGGTTTTAAGGCATCAAGGTACTCAGCAAGGTTAATCATAGCCTCTCCAAGTATACTTGATCTAGAAGTACCCTGATCTCACAAGAATGTAAAACGGAGCATAAATTAAATCCGAAATTACAAGTCAGAAAAAGAGAAAAGAGAGGAAAAAAATAGAATGATACCATAGCCACAACAATCTTATACAGTTTTTCATCATATTGCCTAGTCCTTGTATCCTGAAGCAGCCTTGTAGTTTCATAGATCGGATCCCCCCACTTGCAAGTTCCATTTCTCACAAGCGCTTTCGTTGTTTTCGATGTAGCTTTTACAGAGTCAGCGGGAATAAACGATATGAATAGTTTGTCCCATCCCGCTTGTGGAACCTTTAATAATATAAACAAAGCATTCAGCAAGGACGCAGCATCAACATCTTATCGAACTACTCAAGAATTCACGTAGTTCCACACCAACAGCATTCGAACACAAAGCAACAACAATAGGAAGTAACGAACTATACTTGAAGCTTGATGAAGCTAGGTGAGTAATGATCTGCGGACATACTAAAGAACGCCTGATGAGATTATTAGTTAGTTGACTTACATGGGTAGCGTGAAATTGCAACCGAAAGACCACTTTGACTTTGGCTTTCTCCAGCTTCCATTTTGTCAGTCTAGACATTACTCAAAAATCAAAACAGTCTCACCTGCAAAAACACATATGAAACGAGCTCAATTAGCCTCTTCATGTTAGTAATAACAAAGACTACAACAACACAAACAACAGTCATAACCAGACATCTTTCAAGCACTATCTAAAAAACAAGGAAAACCATAGAAATAGGAGACAGAACAATGAGACCATCACTACAAGCTTTAGATCCAAGCCACTTTTTCAGAGGCTAGCTAAATCCACTAAACCACACAAACTATCAAATCAGATAGGTTTGATCCCCGATCTTTCCTAACTTTCAATATGAAACCGAAGAGATTTCTTCGAAAATGGCGAAACATAAACAAAAATCTAACAGTGCCCATTGCTAGCTATCCTCAGATCCAAGCCTCCCCCAAACTATAATGCACTAGAAACACCTCAAACCCGAGAAAGAGATTCAATTCAAGTAATATGCTTAGTCAGCTACAATAAGTTCCCACTCAAAGAACACATTTTTCCAGATTTGGTAACCAAAAGAGAGGAAAAAGAAGAAACCCACAAAAAAAAATTGAGACCAAATTACCCACTAGGACTCTATAAAATGCTTAATTTCGTCAAGTGAATTTATAGAAAGAGCAAAAACTAAAGCTTGGTTTTTTTTTTTTTTTTTTTGGTATTGTGTGTGCATTAATGGGGTGGATCATTACCTAGCTCCGGATCTGGAGAGTGCTTATGTCGGAAGCAAAGCAATAACACCGACCAATGGAGAATCTCCAACCACGATATCTCTCACTTGTTCTTCTTCTTCTCCAGCTTTTTCCACTGAATCTCCGTAAATAATAATAATAATAATAAAATATAAAAAGTCGGTGAATTTCAAATCGGGGTAGTCTAAATATCAAGGGGGAATTAAGTGCATTACGGATCTAGAGATTGGGTAATGAAGATTGAAGAAGGAAATTAGGGATTTTGAGAGAGAGAGAGAGAGAGATTAGAGATTAGGTTGATTAATTGATTAGTGTTGGTAATTTGGTGAAATATCACAAAGGAGAAGAGAGAGTAAGTGTGTTTGTGTTGGGGTTTTAAGTATTAGTGAAGGGTTAATTAACAAGTAAGAACAGAGACATCCCGCCAAAGCCTATTATTAATCATAATAATTCTGTTTTCTTATATTTTTTTTTTTACTTTAATCACATGGTCCCATTTTTTTCCTTTAATCAAAACCTATTAAGAAATGAAGATTTATTATATATTTGTTTTGGGAAATTTGCTAAATTGATTCAGTTTGAAATTAGGAATGTCTCGATAACCTTTATACACATATCCTTTTGTCCCAATAACCTTTTGATATTTTCATAACCTAATTTTAACCTTCAATATTAGTAAAAATAAATTTTTAAAAATATTTTCGAAATTTTTAGAAAAAAAAGAATATTCATTTATTTTCGGTTTTTTTAACATACAAAGAATAAAAAAAATTTCAAACTAAATATATTAAATTAAAAAAAAAAACTAATTTCTCTCTCGCGACATCCGACATCATCTTTCTCCGCCTCTCTCTCTCGCGACACCGTCTTCTCTGCCTCTCTCTCTCTCAGTCGTGATTCTCATGGTGGAAATCTAATTTCTCTCTCTCTCGATATCGTCTTCTCCGCCTCTCTCTCTCTCTCGGTCGTGATTCTCAGGGTCTTTGTTTGCTGTGTTTCTGATTTTACAGACTGAGAAAGCTTTTCTTCCTCTGGTAATTTTCCGAATCGATTTCTCTCTGTTTCAATGTAAGATTACGCTATTTTAAGATTCCAAGTTATTTACATTGTTTCCTTGTTTATCAGCTCGAAGAAATCTGGAAAGGGAAAGCGACCTGGGAAAGGTGGAAACCGGTTGTGGAAGAACATTGGTTTGGGTTTCAAAACTCCTCGTGAAGCCACTGAATGTTTGTTTGCTTTTTTACTCTCTTTTGATTTCAGTTTTAGGGTAATTGATAGATCTGTGGCCTTCAAATTCGATGAAACTGCCAAATTCTTAGGCTTTGATAGTATCTTGCTATGTTGTAAGGTGCATTCTTGGATTTAGTAGATTGGATCTGCATTACCGGCATAATGTCCACTAGATTTTGAATTCGTCATTGGGAAATGTTTATAGTATGCAGTCAAAACTACTGGAATTAAGAATCATAACATGATGTAATAAACAAAAAGCTTTATTAGGAACCTGTGTATATCTTTATTGTTGGATTATGAGGTGATTGTGTTTGTTTCCTGTGTAACAGGAGCTTACATTGACAAGAAATGTCCTTTCACTGGAGCTGTCTCCATTAGAGGTCATATATTTGCTGGTACTTACCAGTCTGTTTCTACTAGAAAAGTCTTTTCATGACTTTCTGGATACAAGGATCTCTGCTCTTGAAAGCTTGAGACAAAGCGAAGCTCCTCAACTTTAACGGTAATGATACTCTCTGCTTGCTGATGTGCGATAAAGCTACTATGTAGGGTTTATGCAATTAGGTCTTTAAATTTATAACCCTAGGGAACTGCAAGTGCACAGTTAAGACAATTGTAGTACTTAGGGATCGTTCCGCTGAGTACTAAGTGATGAATGCGCTACAAATCTATATGATTCGGATTAAGCTAAGGGATAATATTATTTGGTTTTTGGGGTTTCATGGAAGCAAATAACAAAGCAAATAAATTAAATGGATAGATATCAATTAAGATTAGAAATCAAACAGTTCATAAAACATATGCAAACACAAGCAATCGATTTAAGGTTTTAATACTAGTTGTTCTAGAACTCGTATCACTAAGGTAAGGTCATCCCACTATCGTGAAGTAACTAACCATCTACGTTTTACACCCTAATAGACTCAACTATCGCAGGTTATTACAAGGTGAAAACATGCATTATTGGTCGAGATTGATTGTTCACTAAACTCCTTAACTAACCTTTCGAATTGTTAAGGTTTCTAGCTCATCGAATACTAGGTCCGGAGATATAACAAGCTTTTGGAAAATATATCAACCTAAGATCAGTCCTTGGGTAGCTAAGCCAATTCATGCTTTAAGTATAAATAAAGATGAAGAATCAATTCTAGAATAAATCCCTAAACGATTAAATACGTAAAAGCATAGAATTAAGAAAGTGCATAAAAATCAAATCAAAGCTAATACTCTAACATGTTTTGCAACACGTAGTAGCAAGAATAAAGCACATAGACAGTATAATTCGTTGATCTATCTAAGCGTAAGGAGTTAGATCTCATCTCTTTGCAATAGGGCAAAGATCAATCTATCCTTAAAGGCTTCTAGAATCAATTAAACATGAAGAACAAAAGAAAAACGAAATACATTGTTTAGGTATTGATTTAGGCTGTTAAGGCTGGCTGCTTGAGTTCCTAGAGAGGCTAAAAGCAAGTATATATAGGGGTTCAAGGAGGCATAAGTCAGTTAGGGTTACGTCGGGCAAATACGTCTTTTTCGGTAAAAAACTGAGGCAATTTCGATCATGATAAGGATCAGCCTGCGTGACCGGTATTGGAAGCTTCCATGCCTCTTCTAGAAGGTCGGCAAAAGGTCTGGATATCGGCCCATGGGCTGGCCCGGTGCTTGGCTCCATTTTGCACTAACTTCACTTCGAAGGCAGATTGATATGTCCTCAGTGTTTCTGATTTCTGATTTTTCTCTCAACCCTTTTGATTTCTCTCAGATTTTTGGCCAAAAACGCAACAAAAGCGACAGCTCACGCTTATATACCGAACCTTAGGGTTCCCTAAACCAGTCTGCCGAACCGGAAAATTGGAACCAAACGATCGGTCCAATTTCAACTTGTGTCGATTGACACACACATCTCGTGTCGATCGATACGCCACCAAAAATCCACCTTTTTGGTTCACGGGCGTTACAATTCTCCCCCACTAACATGGATGCGACCTTGAATCACGTGACGCCGTCTTACTAAGGTTAACACTCCCGCCTAAAACCCGACAAGATTCTCCTGGGAACATCAACGATGCAACGCCCACTGGTCCTGATTAGGGTTGCCCGATTGATCGCCCAACAATCAAACAAGAATATGCACGACCAACTATTGACCCCGAATTAAACCAAATGATCGTGCAACAATCAAACAAGAACATGCACGACCAACGGCGCTACATATGTTGCCAGGGTCATCCGAACCGAAGTTCAAAACGTAAGCCAAAACCCTAGACTCCCCACTCTCGGAACACACAGTCCGTCGAGCTGTGGCTGCAGAGGAATCACACATCCTCTGGAGAGGTTTTGGTCCCTCAAAGTATATGCAAGGGAACCACTTTCCCCTGAAGAGAACCTCACTGTCCCCTCAAGTACATCTAGGAGAACCACTATCCCCTGGGCAATCACGCTGTAACGTGCATCATAAGCACCAACCGACCGAAATCACCTCTCGTGGTCCATCGAAACAACGCAATCACCAGGGTGTTTCCATAGAGTCCCTGGAAAAGACAGTCCTAACTCACATAAGACTTTTGTTCCAGACTCCCCCTAGGAAATAGGCAGGTCTTAACTCACATAAAACCTCTATTCCCTAGCGCCATGGCCAATCACTAGGTAATCCAGAACAACCCAAATCTTCCGGGTGTTCCCCAGAGTCTCTAGAAAAGACAGTTCTAACTCACATAAGACTTCTATTCCAGACTCCCCCTAGGAAATAGGCAGGCTCTAACTCACATAAAACCCCTATTTCCCAGCGCTATCCAGGGAATCATGAGTCCTAACTCACATAGAAACTCATCCCCAGAAAATCCTCCTAGAACATGGACAGCCCTAACTCACATAAAACTTCCATTTCTAGCCGCCCTAGCCAATAGACAAGTCCTAACTCCCATAGAACTCTATCGCTAGACCTCCACATGACCTACCAGTCATCACAATCCATAACTCCACCAGTCATACCATAAGAACTCACATCTTATAACACATTTAATAAGGAACTCATCTTATTAAATCTCAAAAGGTATAATTGTTACAACAACCTCAAACGAAAATACATACAACTTATAACCAAATGCTAAAACAGACTCTGAAAACCAGAAAAGAAACTCAAGCCACCGCTTGCTTCTCGAACCACTTCGAGAACTTCTTCTTCATCATCGCTTCTGGTTCCCAAGTCTCGACCTCAATACCGTCACAGTCCCACACGACTCTCACCAACGGTATATTTTTCCGACGCAACACTTTGACTCTCCTCTCAAAAATCCTCACAGGTCTCGCCGCCAACGTCATGTTGGGCTGAAAATCCTCCGGAAACCTAGCCAACACCTCCTCAGACTCATGTAGACACTTTCGCAGCATCGACACATGGAAGACCTTGTGAAAAGCCTTCATACTCAAAGGTAACTCCAATCGATAAGCTACCGGTCCGACCCGTTCCACCACTTTGAATGGACCCATAAAACTTGGACTTAGCTTATTCTCCGAAATGGATCTGCTAGGTCCCCTCAACATCGTTGCCTTGAGATACACCAGATCTCCCAGCTCAAACTCCAGCTCTTTCCGTCTTTTATCGGCATAACTCTTCTGCCGATCCTGAGCCTCTCTCATGTTCAGCCTCAAGACACGGATCTTCTCCATCGTCTCTTGAACAAAATCCGCACCAAACATACTCCTCTCCCCCACTTGAGTCCAGCATAATGGTGTCCTACACGGCCTCCTATATAGAGCCTCATATGGAGCCATCCCGATACTCGTCTGGTAACTGTTATTGTACGCAAACTCAACCAGGTTCAGATGATCTGCCCAATGAACACCATAATCTATCACACACATCCTCAACAGGTCCTCCAAAGTCTGAATCGTCCGCTCGGACTGCCCATCTGTCTGAGGATGATACGCTGTACTCATATGTACCTTAGTGCCCATTTCAGCCTGAAATGCCCTCCAGAAATCTAAAGTAAACCTCGGTTCCCTATCTGACACGATACTCGCTGGCACCCCGTGCAGCCTCACTATCTCCCGCATATACTTCTTAGCCAAAACTGCCGCTCCATCGGTCTTTTTAATGGAAAGAAAATGTGCTGACTTGGTCAGACGATCCACAATCACCCAAATCGCATCATATGTCCGTGATACTGGCAATCCCGTCATGAAGTCCATGGTAATCATATCCCACTTCCACTCCGGGATAGGCAAACTCTGCAACATGCCACTCGAAACCTGATGCTCAGCCTTCATCAATTGACACACGTTGCACGCTGCAACCCAGTGATAATACCACTTCAGGTCACGATACATCTTGGTCGCTCTTGGAAAAAATCGATAACATGCTCGAATAAGCCTCTCTCAGGATCTTCTGCCTCAGATCCTCTTCTTTGGGTACACAAACCCGTTCGTTCACAAGTATCGACCCATTCCCCGAGACCACATACTCTGAACCTACAGCCTTCGAAGCATCAATCAATCCCTGATCCTTCTCCTGAGCAACTCGAATCCTGCTCAACAAATCTGCCTGTTTAGCTGCCTCTAACCCCAATGGCTCCTGTTAAATCACACATAACCTCAACGTACCAATCTCGCTCACCAGAGCCTCCATATCCCGCTCTTGATCTGAAGCAACCCTCTTACGACTCAACGCATCTGCAACCAGATTAGCGTTACCCGGATGGTACCTAATCTCCAGGTCATAGTTCGCAACTAACTCCATCCAACGCCTCTGTCTCTGGTTCAGCTCTGGCTGAGTGAAGAAATACTTCAGACTCTTGTGGTCTGTGAACACCTGCACCTTTCTGCCATAAAGATAAGACATCCAAATCTTAAGGGCAAAAATCACCGCAACCAACTCCAAGTCATGAGTAGGGTAATTGCACTCATGCTTCCTCAACTGCCTCGAAGCATACGTAATAACCTTTCCCTGCTGCATCAGTACACATCCCAGACCAACACCCGTAGCATCTGTATACACCACATAATGCTCACCCGGCTAGGCTAACACAGGTGTACTCGTCAACATCTCCTTCAGCTTCCCGAAACTCTCCTCGCAAGCTGAAGACCACACAAAAGGGACATCCTTCCCCGTCAACTTCGTCATCGACTGCGCCATACTCGCAAACCCCTTGAGGAACCTCCGATAATAACCCGCCAACCCAAAAAAACTCCTGATTTTAGTGGCACTCCTCGGTCTAGGCCAACCTCTGATAGCCTCAATCTTAGCCGGATCTACAGAAACTCCCTCTGCAGACACCACATGGCCAAGAAAGCTCATCTCTCGCTGCCAGAAACTGCACTTACTCAACTTCTCGTACAGCTTCTGCTCCCGCAGCTTCTCCAGAACAAATCTCAAGTGCACCTCGTGTTCTTCCGGACTCCTCGAATACACCAAAATATCATCAATGAAGATGATCACGAACACATCCAGATACTCCTGGAAAACCCCGTTCATCAACCGCATGAACGCTGCTGGCGCATTCGTCAACCCAAACGGTATCACAACAAACTCATAATGCTCGTACCTCGTCCGAAAGGCCGTCTTCCTAACGTCCGCCTCATCAGTCGAAATCTGATGGTATCCTGAAGCCAAGTCAATCTTGGAGAACCAAGTAGCCCCTTGCAACTGATCCAACAACTCATCAATGCGCGGTAGAGGATACCTGTTCTTCACAGTGACCTGGTTAAGTCTCCGATAATCGATGCACAACAAGAAACTCCCATCCTTCTTCTTCACGAACAACACCGACGCTCCCCACGGTGAAACACTAGGCTGGATGAATCCCTTCCCCAACAGGTCATCCAGCTGCTTCTTCAGCTCTGCCATCTCTGCTGGAGCCATACGGTAAGGCGCCTTATAGGAGTCGTCCCAGGCTCCAGCTCAATCGTAAATGGATCCGACCGCGATGGTGGCAATCCCTACAACGACTAAAACACATGTTGGAAATCCCAAACAACCCGAATATCCCCAACTGCAACCTCTCCAACAGTCTCTGGCATCACTATCGTCGCCAGATACGCCTCGCCATTCTCAATCAACTGCTCGGCATGTATCGCTGAAATCACGAGATATCTGGAAGTCGGTCTCATACCCTGATACACCAACCTCCCCGCCTCCCGCTCAAACACAACCCATCCTCGATGACAATCGAAATGGACCATGTACCGATCCAACCAATCCATACCCAGGATGACATCGTACAGCTCCACCGGACTAATGGCCAGATCTGTTGGCATCAACTCTCCCGCCACCAGAATATCTACACCTTAAGCCTGCCTAAAAATAGCTAACGTCCTGCCACCATCAACCTTAACTATTCCCGGCTGCTCACCAGAATTGCTCTGGATACCGCTACCCTCCGCACACTCCGGAATAATGAAGC
The DNA here is from genome assembly GCA_964056655.1 of Arabis hirsuta. NCBI lineage: Eukaryota > Viridiplantae > Streptophyta > Magnoliopsida > Brassicales > Brassicaceae > Arabis > Arabis hirsuta. Next base: position 19,973,106 of record OZ053305.1, on the reverse strand, counting down.
TATTCGTAGCTCCCGAATCAAACAACACGTGGGACTCACATTCGCCCACAACTAAGGTCCCTGCATAAATCCCATGTGCTTTAAGAGCTTGACACTCTAACGCAGACTCACAATTTCCAAACAAACTAAATTCAAACACCACAAGAATTTAAAAGATCAAGTCTGAATTTATACGTGTGATCGGTCTGGCGCTAGACCCGTCCGCCTCCGCCGAAGTGAAAACCCGTGGCGCCGCTGCAATCTGAGCCAAAGGCAGCACAGCCAACGGCTGCACTGCCGCCACCGCCATCTGCTGCAGCTTCGGACACTTGGGCATAATATGCCCCGACTCTCTACAGTGGTAACACACCTGAGCACCCCGAGCCTCACTCCTCTTCGGACAACTCGCCACCTTGTGATCCATGCTTCCGCACCCGAAGCATGCTGGACCACCCTGCCCTCTTTGACTGGGACCTGAAGTGCTCTTCCCCTTCCTGTTCTGACCCTGAGCATGCTTGCCCCTGAGCAGGCTTGCCGCCCCTGCTCGAACCCGTTAGCTGCTGCTGCACCGGTGGACTAACCACCACAACCTGCTCCCTGAGATCCTCCTCAATGGCAGCAGCCGTCTAAACCAGCTCTGCCCTCGTGGCGAACTTACTCGCCTTGCAGCGAGTCCTCAAATCAGCTCGAAGTCCCCCTAAGAACCTCTTCACCTGGGCCTGCTCGCCCTCCATGCCCCTACCAACATGTACCACGAGTCGACTGAACTCCAAATCGAACTCCCTCACAGTCCGATCTCCCTGACCCACGTTCAGAAACCTCGACTCCATCCGGTCCAACGCTTCCTACGAGAAATACTTGGTATTAACTCAGCCAAGAAATCCTCCCTGACCATCTCGACCTGTACCCTCCTGGCCTCAACACCTCTCCACCAGAGATACGAGTCAACATCTAGATAGTGAACCGCCAGATCAACCCGGTATCCCTCTGGACACCTGATAGAGCGAAAGTTCCGCTCCAACCTCCGCCGCCACTCATCGGCCTCCTCAGGCTTGGCACCATCCGAGAAAAATCCGATGCCAATCCTCTGCATCTGCTCCATCATCCTCAGGTAGGATGGAAGCTCTTCTGCAACTGTCACACCCGGCTGCATACCAGCCACTCGTGGCTGAACCCCATGCACTCCCGGCTGACAACCAGCCACTACTGGCTGCACACCAGCCACACCTGGCTGAACTCCCAGAGCTTGACCCGGAGCCGGCACCCCTCCTGGTAACCGCTCCAGAATCATCTGCTGCAAACTCGCCAAACGATCATCTCGTTCTTGGGCCACACCTACGGCAGCACCCCCACCTGGGCTCGCCGCATCACCAGCTACACCGGGACCCACACTAGCCCCACCAGCCCTCACACTAGTACTCGTAGCAGCCTCACCCATAGACCCCTCTTGAAACGCTTACGAATCCGCCACCTGCTCCTGCGTGGTTTCCTGGGCCACACTCGCGGCATTAGACTCACTCTGCAGTCCTCGCCCGTGCCCACCACGACCACCTCGGCCTCCACGGCCCCCACGACCTCTGCCTCTAGCCACTCTAGCCATCACTCTGCACTAACAAGGAGACTACTAACTACTAGAAAAATAGAATGTCATAAAACACATACCGTGGAATCTCATTGAAGGTTCGGAAGAGATGATCTAGGATTCCATACCCATAGAACAATCAATCAATTAACTCACATAATTAATCAATTGCTCCCGTCCTAGAACCATAAGGGCTCTGATAGCAAAATAAAACAACCTGACCCAAAAATTTAAAAATTTTCCCTTCAGATTATTATCATCACAGATAACAATCCTTAATGGACCAACACAAGCAATGCGGAAATAATTAAATAAACAATAACAACTAATCCATAAATTCCATACTTATTTAATTAACTAAACCGTTCAACCAACATCAATAACAATTCCAGAATCTATTAGCAACCTAGCAATTCTAACAATACAGCCACTCAGATGAGACAGTAGATAATCTCATCTTCCCGGCCATGATTCCACAATCACATTTTCTCTTTACCTGCAACACATGGCAAAAAGAGTTGCGTGAGTATTATCACAAATACTTAGCGATGCAGTCATCCCATCTACAGGTTATACACACAGGCATAAGCAAGAGATACAATACCAGGATGAGCATACAACAAGCAAACACAAAACAATCGAACATGAAACCAGTACAGATGCACTGTGTCGATCGACACAACCACTAGGTGTCGATCGATACACAACACCCGTGTCGATCGACATGCATCTATGTCAATTAACACACCACCATGGTGTCAATCGACACAACATCGCAGAACCCAGAAAACGAGCCTATCCTCTCATGGCTCGAATCCAATCGTGATTCATCGATCTCCTACACAAAATTCTTCCACAAACACATGAAATCCAATCCAAACAAACACAAGCAATCGTATTCCATCTAATCCTTTACCCAGATAAACCTACGGTCACGCACTCACCTCGAAAACGGATTGAATAGAGGATGAACACGAAGAACGACCACGATCAGCCTCTGATTTCATCCCCACAGACCCAAAATTACCACAGCAAGGTCCCCTTCTCGTTCCTCAAGCCTCAGGCACAATCCATCTCAAGAAAAACTCCCAACATTCACCCAAAACTTCTGATTTCTGATTGTTCTCTCAACCATTCTGATTTCTCTCAGATTTTCGGCCAAAAACGCAACAAACTTATATTCCGAACCCTAGGGTTCTCTAAACAAGTCCGCATAACCGGGCAATTGGAAGCAAACCGATCAGTCCAATTTCAACTCGTGTCGATCGACACACACCACTCGTGTCGATCGACACGCCACCAAAAATCCACCTTTTTGGTTCACGGGCGTTACAACCTGTTTGTTTTTGAAACGTTGATGTTTCGTTACAGCCTTCTCCAAACAAAAGCGATCAATCTTCTCACTCCCTTCTTCTGCATTTGTAGACATTAATCCATCATCACTATCATCACCAATGTCACTGTCAACATCATCGGATTGGGTATTGGTTTTGAAGGGAGAGTTGTGTTTAACATGAGACACTATTTCTTCATTTTTCTTAGGAACATATCAACAATAGGTGTAAATGTCACACACAATTCTATCAACGAATTCTTCTTCACGTACCCAACAAAATTTCTAACTTGCCGATCGGTTGAGATGAATACCGGTGGAGATCCCAACTTATTGATCATATTATCAGGTAGAAAACTGCACTCAATCTTAACATCACGTCGCTCAATACCGTAGTCCTCTGAATCCATAGTCTTTAGGTCCTCAAGAGTAGTTGTAGATTCCAAAACAAGTAACCTAGCTCGTTTTTCTTCATCAACAGCAAAGCTCCATCGATTTTCGGCTGAAGATATCCATTCACCACAAGTTACATAGATATGTTAACACATTAACCATAAGAAGAATTCAGGAAATTTTAGGAATTGTTTTTCAAAAACATGTAACAAAAAAGAGACTGAAAACGTGAAGAAGAGAAGATCAGGAAGAAGAATAGTAGATTTAGGAAAGATTTAAAGAAGAAATCGTTTTTGGCAACAATATTAATCACGATTTATTGATCCTAGATTTGGGGAATTAAAACCAACTTCAAAACGTAAGAAAAAAATGCAAAATGTGTCACCATGTGACATCAAACTCGTGACCTCTGATTTTAGGTATGTGCATTTTCAAACTAAGTGAGTTATGGGTGTTTAATCGAACAATGAAGCAAACGAAAGCAATATATTCATATAGGTTTTCCGTTTTTAATCAAAAAATTGTAGGATTCAAAAAATGCAAAATTGTGTCACCATGTGACATCGAACTCGTGACCTCGGATCGTGATATATGCGTTTTCGAACCAAGTGAGTTATGGGTGTTTAATCGAACAATGAAGCAAACTAAAACATTATATACATATAGGTTTTCCATTATTTTTCAAAAAATGAAAATGTGTTTTTTCCAAAAACACTTCAAAAACATTTGACAAAAACAAATCAAAAATGTTTTTGACGGAAAAATCTACGTTTTTGGAAAGTAAATACTGAATAAAATATTTTTTGGAAAGTAAATAACTAATGGTCCTAGATTTAGGGAATTAAAAATAATTTTGGTAGAATATACTTTCTACCATTTGGTAGAAGATAGAGAAAGAGGTAGATAAAAGGGGTAGAATATGTATTCTGCGCATCGTAGAAGATAAAGTCATTGGTAGAAATAGCATTATGCAATTGGTAGTACTGAAGCAAAAGGGTAGAATGTGCAATCTGCGATATGTAGAGCTTACGCAATTAGTAGAATACTTCCTTCTACCACTCGTAGATTTATACAAATTCGCAGAACACCTAATCTACGTATATTCGACCATGGTAGAAGGAAAAATAAATAATTTTCTGTCATGATTTTTTTTTGAAAAAGAATATAAACATGAATCCATATGCCTTGTACATTACTCTTTTGTATTTTTATGATTTTATAAACTTATAAAACCATTTATTTGTAATTTCTAATATTAATCAAAGAGTAATATAGGAAAAAGTTGGTAAAAAAAGGCAAAGGTTATTGGGACAAACCAATTTCAATGTGAGTCAATTTAGCAAAATTCCCATTTGTTTTTGGGATATGAAACCAATTCGGGTTATAAATTCAAATTTTACTTATATATATTTGTTGGTGCTGAATTCGTCATCAAATCTGGCCCTTTAAAGTCCAAGTCAAAACATTCCATTTTTGACAAGACTAAATGGGCCTACGGTATAGCCTCAGGAAAAATACAGAATTCGGTTAAAGGCCCAAGTTAGCTCTACTAGCGCTGGGTCAACAGATGCAGAGCTAACGAGCTAGTAACGAGTCAACAGGGCAGTTAGCATAGTCGTAAGAGCGAGATTCGCGAGAATTATGCCAAGAACGTGCAAAAGATACACGGAACCGCCCTGGATACGTGGAGCTGGATCGAGGAGCTGAATTGAGCTATAAATATACGAAATCCGATAAGATTTCGCCAACTTTTCACTTACGTAAGAGCTAAACACTACTTTTCAGCTTGTAACACATCTCACTCGAGATCTCATTGTATATTCGATTCATATCAATATAAATCTAGTTGTGCTCTACTCTTCTATTAATCGTTTAATTTATAGACATTTCTTAGGACCAAAGTTTCTTCTCCGAATTCACATACAAATATTCAGTGCGGAATTCAGCTTCCACATTTGGCGCCGTCTAAGAGGAAGAAATAGATACGCCTAGCACATAAGTTCGACCTAAGATCTGTTAGAACATAGATGGATAAATCAAAGTCTAACACGCCGAAAGCCAGAACCGGCCATGACTCCCAAGAGTCAAGAATCATCTGGATCCCAACCGCATAACCAGATCAGAACTAGAACCAATTTACGGCTCCGACTGATAACTGACTAGTGGTAGCAAGCCAGACTAACCAACGGCCATCGGCGAAGGTCGCTGTCTCAGCTCCCGCTGCAATGATCCCAGCGCCACCACGTGGCGTTTGGCTAAGAAATCCGGATATCTCCATGGACCAAGTGTCCGGAGGCCTCCAGAACGCGTCCGCCTTGCCACCCCCTCTCGAGAAGAAAGAGCGGCTGCAAGACGACATGACCGAGATCCTTTGACTGCTTTCCACCCTGGTCAAAAAGTCCGAGACGCAGGATGCGTCAGTCAGGACCGTCCAGGCTCAACTCGAGACGCAAGAAAGATCCTGCCTCGCTCAGATGCGGGAGATCTCTCAGCCGGTCGTCCAAGGAACTCAGGCCCGATGGGTTGCTGGAGGAGGATATCGCTCCTTCCAGGTTTACAAACCCTCGGTCGCGATTAGATTTTTCATGGGTATACGCCACCCCTACCATTGCAAACACATATCCAGTGTTCAATCCGTGTGAGAGCTCGACAACCATGACCGTGGACATTCCCAGTCGAGTTAACGAGCAGCATCTTCCACCTCCGCTAGGCTTGGAAAATGTTCAAAACACTCCATCCGGTTGGATATAAGTTACACCCCAAACAGGAACATCCAGGGCCCACCTAGGCGCCGCAGAAACGATCAATAACGATATGTTCTGATGATACGCTGAACAAAACCATGCCGAACTACGATTCATGAGATCCTGCATCCAACGAGCAATAAGCTTAGCCCCGGACATAGAGCGGGTGATATGTCCCATATTTTACCTATTTTACTATATATTTTACTATGTTTTCTATGCATTTATTTACAGTTTTATATTTTTTCTCGTATTTGTAGTTTTAGAGTCTTAACAGGGAAACAAAGAAAAAAAGAGCCAAAATAGGTGTAAATCAAGTTACAGAAACTTTAATAAGCCAAAGACACCATCAAGAACCAAGAATTCACAAGAATCAACATTCTACCAAATTGGACAGAACGTATACGCCAGAAGTTCAGCAGTGAACGGAGGATCAAATCGATTTTGAATTGGATGAAACTTGGTGTGAAGATAGATCTTTGAGTCAGCTTCACAATGAAGTTTGAATCATCTCAATTCGAGCTGTGAGCAGGAAGATACACTAAATTTGGTGAAGATACGTCAAGCTGCCTCAGAAACGAAGAAGGTGCAGAAACGGTCAAAATACCGGGCCACTTCATGGACCGATATTCCAGGCCAATGCTGGCACAAATCAAGGCATTTTGGTCCCAGTACCAGTCGTGATCCCTGACCGAAATCTCAACCGACATTGGAGCAGTTTTGACGTAAAAAGACGGATTCGACCTAAATGAAGCCCTAGAAGACCCTAAGCCTATATATACTTGTTTTTAGCCTTTTGTTAGGTAGGAGGCAGCCGAAAACAATAGAGTAGTTTATCATACAGTAGCAGCCACCACGAGTTCTCTTGGTGTTCTTCTTTAGATTTGGATTCTAGAGCAATCCGGTGGATGAATTCGCTTTGTATCTCGATATAGAGAAGATTCCTCTTACCCTTACTCTTTAATTCAAGTTTATTTATCATGAAGTCATCACTTATCTCTGGTTTTTTCGTGCATCATGTCTGAGTAGTCTTGTTTGCTAGGTTTTAGGTTTTCAATGAGTTTCATAATTCGAAAATAGATTGATGATTGTTTAGGGAATACAATGTAGTCTTCATCTTTACTTATACTTAATGCATGATTGCTTTACCGCGCATTTAGCGATCTGATCTTAGGTTGATATACTTTCCAAAAGCTTGTTATATTGCCTGAACTAGTATTCGATGAGCCAAAAGCCTTAACAATTCGAAAGGTTAGTTAAGGAGTGCGGTGAACTTTATCAAACTTGAGCTTTACTGCATGTTTCACCTTGTAATAACCTGCGACAGTTGAGTCTATTAGGGTGTTAAAACGTAGATTGTTAGTTACATCACGATAGTGGGATAACCTTAAATCAGTGCTTTGTGTTCTAGACAATTCATAATTCCTAAATCCCTAAAATCAATCAATCATTATTGTTGCATGATTCTCTGCGAAATACCTAAGTCCTAACGCTTTTTCTTTATTGATTTTCATTACAATTTACATTTGTTGCTTGCTCACTTTATTTTTAATCACAAAAACGACAAAAATATCTTGTTCTAGCTTAGTTTTATTCATTACAATTTGAAGTGTGGTTAAGAAGTCCTTGTGGATTCGATCCCTTATCTATACTAACCGTGATTGCTGTGCACTTGCAGGTAGTTGGTTGAGAGGTAAAACTCGACACACATCAGCGGGCCATCGAGAAAATTCGGAGGACCACCTTCACAGATCGGATCGCAAACACACTGTTCAGAGACATTGGGAAGATTAAGTTCCCGGAGTTCTCCAGGAACAGCGACCCAAAAGCGCACATTAGGGCATTTAGGCTGGCAGTAACATGAGCCCATTTCTCTGAGGAGGAAAGGGAAACAGGACACTGCCGCCTGTTTGCGAAAAAGCTTAGCAGGACTAGCCCTCGAATGGTTAGCAGGACTCGATAGCTGCTCAATAAGCGGCTTCAATCAGTTAATAGCTGTTTTCCTCAAGAAATACTCCGTGTTTATAGAAATAAAGGCCTCGGAAGCCAGTCTTTGGACACTAGCCCAAGGGCCGACCGAGCCCCTACGGAGTTACATTGGACGATTTAAGGAAGTTAAAGACCGGATAGCTAACTTGAATGAGGTAGTCTCCCTAGGAGCACAAAAAAATGGCATGTGGCACACGTTGAGGTTCCGAGATGAGCTAATGATCCACCCAACCATGCCATAGATGACGCGCTTCACCGCTCAACACTCTACGTAATCCTCGAAGAGGAAAAAGCTGCCTTGGTCGAAAGATACAAAGAGACAGCCAACCCCTCGGGACAGCAACCTCCAAGGAAATTTACCAAGAGAGAAAGGTACGGCAGAGCCCAGCAAGCATTCACAATCGATGGGGCTAAAACCAAGAAGTCTGATTACGATGGAAGCAAATTCTGCATCCACCACAAGAATAAAGGACACTCAACAGAAGAATGTCGCATCCTACTAGGCTCGAGAGCAACCTTCGAGCAAGGATCTGAGCCCGAGAAACCAAAAGAAAGCCCCAAAGCAGAAAAGGCTCTTCCACAACTGGACGCCCGAAAGAAAAAGAGATCCAAGGGCAAAAGGGAAATAACCGTGGAGGAAGAGACACCCGCATCTCCTCTACTAGCTCCCAAAAAGAGAATCGACCTCATATTCGGGGAGCTAAGGGAAATAACAGTGGTCTCACCTCCCCCAACACCGAAGAAAGCGGTTCATCCTTGGGCGAAAAGCCCAAAAATTTCCTGGAGATCAGCTTCCTCAATCTCGGCTAAAAGAATATACTTCATCTTGAGAGAATCCAAGTTGTGCCGGGATTCTGTCAATTCTATAAGAACAAAAGAAATTAGGGCGGGCACCTCGCATCCGCCCCCGACAACTAATAAAGAACCCCAACACGAAATTGCATTTAATGAACACAAAACATCCCACCTCGACAAACCACACGACAATACCCTCGTCATACAGCTCGAGGTATGCGGATGTCTTATGTCTAAAGTGCTAATAGACACCGAAAGCTCAGTCGACCTGCTCTTCTACGATGCTTACAAGAAAATGAGCCTGAGTTATTCTAAGCTGAAGGGGGAGTTGAGCCCCCTAACCAGCTTTGCCAGGGAAACCACTTACTCGATGGGGACAATCCGGCTACCCATCATAGCTGGAGGTATCCACAAGTTCATCGAGTTCGTAGTGATAGACCAACAAGCTCTATTTAACGCAATACTTGGGAGGCCATGGATATAAGCTATGAAAGCCGTACCATAAACTTATTGGGAGGCCATGGATATAAGCTATGAAAGCCGTACCATCAACTTATCACCAATGCATTAAATTTCCGACACCCAATGGAATTGAAGCCATCCAAGGCAGCCAGAAAGCCTCTAGAATATGCTACCTTAACAGGTACAAGCAGATCGAGAAATTCCCACAATAGCAATTATAGAAACAGGCAGAGCTGACCATTAACCAGCTCTCCAGCCTTAGCAATCCGCTTATGTCCAAACCTAGAGGAGACATAGTTACTCAGGTGTGCACCAACAAAGCTTATTAGACGCTGAAACGAGGTACCCGACTATATAAAAGCTAGCCTTAGCCGTGGTCGTCTTAGCCCAAAAATTAAGACCCTACTTTCAGTCACACGTGATAGTGGTGATGACTTCACATCCAATCCGAATAATATTGCACAGCCCCAGCCAGTCTGGGAGATTGGCCAAATGGGCCATCGAGCTAAGCGAATATGACATAGAGTATAGAACTAAAACCAGCGCTAAAGCGCAAGTTTTAGCTGATTTTGTAATCGAGCTAGCTCCACAAGCAGTTAACAAAACCGAGTCAGGAAAAACGTAAAATCTCCATGTAGATGGAGCCTCCTCGAAACAAGAGTCCAGAGTCGGAGTAAAACTCTCATTCCCATCAAGAGAGGTTCTTGAACAATCATTCCGACTCGGTTTCCTCGCTTTTAACAATGAAGCAAAATACGAAGCCCTCCTATCCGGTCTGAGGCTAGATCTAGGGATAAGAGCTAGAAAAATCTATGCCTTAAGCGACTCTCAGCTCGTCACATGCCAGTTTCACGGCGAATACGAAGCCAAAGATGACCGCATGGAGGCATATCGGAGCGTAACTCGAGACCTGGCCAAGCAATTCAAAAAATTTGAATTAACCAGGATCCTTTGAGGAGAAAATACGTCAGCAGATGCGCTAGCTGCTCTGGCTTAAACCTCCGACCCTTTGGTAAGGCGAATAATCCTAATAGAAGGGATAGAAAAGCCAAGCATCACTATAGCTACCAAGGCCGGAGTAATCACAGTAACTACGAGACAGAGAGCCAGGGAATCGCAGCCGAGTTCCAGCTCCTAAGCAAGAACGAGCCGGTCACAGGATGACGCTGAGCTGTTTAACAATCCCGAGAACAAGCCAGAGAAAGATAGCCCGAACAACTCACAAGAGGCTGAGTAAGCCGATGCTACTCATAAAGCCAAACCGAGCCCCGATTGGAGGATTTCAATCCTCGAATACATTATCTATGGGACAGCCCTCCAGGATAAATGGGAGGCCAGAAAACTCCGAGCGAAGAGCGCGTGCTTATGCATAATAGAAGGAAAGTTGTATAAACATAGCGCAGCCAGACCGTGCTTATCATGTATTCACGGGGACGAGATCCACGACGTAATGTCCAAGGTGCACAGTAGATCCTGTGGAAGCTATACTGGGGGATGAGCTCTATCATTACGGATAAAAATAGAGATACTTTTGGCCTACCATGATGGCCGACTGCGCCGCATTTACAACTAAATGCAAAAATTGCCAAAAGCATGCCCCGAGCTTACATCAGCCAACCGAGATACTATCATCGATCTCAGCTCCTTACCCATTTATGAGATGGTCGATGGACATAGTCGGATCTTTAGTTAAGTCAGGACCGAAACAGGTTGAATATCTACTCGTCCTGACTGACTACTTTACTAAGTGGGTGAAACGGTAGCTTACCAACAAATCCACTCTGACCAGGTGAAGAAATTCATATGGAAGCATATTATATGCCAACATGGGCAACCATACAAAATTGTAACTAATAACAAAATCCTGTGGAGAGGTGGAGTAAGGAGCCACAAGGGGTACTGTGGGCGTGTCGCACTACCCCCAAGAAAGCTACCAGGGAAACTCCCTTTTCCTTAGCCTATGGAATAGAAGCAATGATACCAGCTGAAACAGCTGTACCAAGTCTTCGGAGGGTGATGTACCCCCTAACTAGGAGCTGAACGAAGAAATGTTCCAAGACGAAATAGACATAATCGACGAGCGTCGCGACCTCGCCCTCATCAGAATTCAGAACTACCAACAAGCAGGAACACGCTACTATAGGTCTAGAGTAAAAATCAAGCGATTTATAGAAGACGACCTCGTCTTATGAAAAGTACAAGAAAACACAAAAGAGCCAGGTGCTAGAAAGCTAGGGATCAATTGGGAAAGTCCCTACCAAGTCACCGTTGAAGTTCACCCCGGCGTCTACAAGCTCATCAAACTCTAGAATGGAAAGACAGTGAGGAAGGCATGTAACGCCATGAACCTCAAGAAATTCTATCACTAGAACTATGGAACAAATAATTGAACTACATTATGGCTTGATTCCTTTACCGGGTACGTAGACAACTTGTGCCTCGAGTCCAGCCAACCCAACAAAATTCTCCACCTCAATCACCTCAGCGGAGAGGTTGAACTCTACTTGATAAAGGAGAACAGTTCATCGTTTACATCTGTGTATAATCAAAAAGGATAGAGAACCTAAATTTATCAAAGATCTATAACATATCAAAATCAATTTGAGCAGAACTAGAATTCGTAAGGACCTAACCGATCCCTAACTAAGACATCCTTAGGCATAAACCCATATTTACAAGCGAAGTCGATCTCAACTCAATCACACAAAAACGCGGACTTGATCACCAAGCCCAACTTCGTTACGATAAGCATCGGCCGACCAATACTAGTAACATCGCTACAAGAAGCAGCGTAGAAACGCTGAGGTGTAGCTCCCATGATCATACATTCCAACGAAGGATTAGACTCGAAATTGTCAATTAGTTTAAACCCTCGGAGTAACTCAGCTCGGAGCTGAGCTAAAAAATCACAAAAAGAAACACGCAAAGCCAAGATGAGTCGAAGTCATGGCAAAGATGCCACTTCGACTCCCATCTCAAAAGGTGAGCTGATTCGATGAAATCAGCTAGGCTGACCAGACTCGGGCAACTCATTCGATGATCAAAGATAGAGAAAACCTTAAAAAAACTAAGCTAGAATAAAAGTCAAATATTATCCAAAAGCCGAAAGGGGCATGCATATGGATTAAAGCCCTCCCGGACAACCAACAAAAGAAAAGTAGTAATATACAACGAACGAAGATACATAAAAGATCAAGAAAAAGGGGGGCAGCTGCAGATGGCCAAGTCCTCCTAGTTAACGGACTCAGCAGAAATCTCAGAAAGGTCCAGCTTTCCGATCGAGAAGTCGGACACGATTGCATCCTCGAAAGCCTTATCCGCAACGGCCCGACCTGTAGTCAGCTTCTCCGGTTCCCCAGGGATGGTAGATTTACCTGTAGAGAGCTCATCCAACAACTGAAGATTCGCTATCAGCTCCTGCAGGTGAATTTCTGCCGTGACCTCCGCCTCTTTCTTCTTGAACTTCTCCTTCACATCCTCCAACACCTGCCAGTACCTCGCAGCCATCTCAGCACACACCATCCTAACCGCGGCAGACACCGTTTCCTCCTTCGACGCAGCCGCTCCGCGCATCTCGCGTTTAAGAAAGTTAATGAGGTCGTTGGCCGCCACCAGGTGCATCATAAAATTAAGCTCCCTTCTCTTGTCCTCTTCAACACGGTGTCGAACCCTCCATTCATACTCCAACTTGCGCCTCTCCATAGCCCTCAAATGCCCGTTCCCTTCCTCGAGTTTGGCGCTCAAGCTGACCACTTCTTCCAGAGTGGGAGCGAGCCAAGGCACAATTTAGCGTCAGCCACTAAGGCTTTAGCGGTCTAAAAACCCAAGAAGCAAGACATGGGGAAAAGCAAATGGGAGGAATTCAAAAAGAAAAAGAAAAAAAAGGGTCAGTCACCTCTTCCCATGCTCGAGTCATCTCGCGCTATCTCCCGTAGAACTCAAAGGACTGGTCCTCAGAAGAGGCATGAGAATGGGGAAGCTACGCTGGCTCCTCTGGTTTCCATCCTGGCCGAACATCTCGTGCTGAGGAGGTTTCCGCAGGGTGGGAGGATTCACAGGGAGAGCTCCTGCCTGAAGGAACCTTTTCCGTGTAGGTCAGGAGCAGCAAAGGAAGTGTGGTTCCACCAGAATAGGAGAAGTCTCAGCTGGCAGGACCAGTGGAGGGAATTTTTGAACGCTCCCGGAGGAGCTCGAACCCCCCGGTGCAGCGCCACCACCCGCGGAGGAGCTGGTCTCCTCAGAAAAGCTCATCGTTGGATCAATAAGATTTGTACGTGGTCTCCTGGCCGAGGTCGCATAATCACCGCCATCACTAGAGACGGTTAGAGCGATCATGACCCCACATGGGTTCCTCTTCCTTCTCTTCAGAAGATCTCCCGAAGGAGTGGTTGAGGTCGAGCCAGCGTCAGCGGCGATAAGAAGGTTCGCCAAAGGAGTCGGGATCTTCGCCGAGGTCTAGGGGGCTGAGTGGAGCCTGATGGGCCCACGTAGCCAAAAATGACTCGCGTGCGAGTCCGCTGGCTGACCGAAGGGCCGCCTATGGGGGCCTGATAGAAAGCTCATGTAGGGCGACTGCCCAAAGCGAGGCGGCAACAAGCGGGGGATTGGTCAGCCTCGTCGAATCGGTAGGGCGGCGTGCGTGTCAGTGATAAGCCCTCTTTATCCGGATTGAGTTGAAGGAATTCCAACACGTGTTACCCGCCCGAAGCAGCGACAGCCTATAGGATGTTGCAACGGTCAATGAGGCTGAAGAGGTGTTTTCTGCGTCGAAAATCACGTCCGTAAGAAAGCATAGACAAGAAGAATGCAAAAATCGCAACCGAAATCTCATAAAAAGCGAATCGATACTTACTGATACCGGAAGAAAACCAGGTCGGAACCCGGCGGAAGTCATCAAGCGACGACACCTTCTCCGGCGAAACCCGGAAGAAGAAAAATTTCCTCTGCCAGTTAGCGTCCCGGTGTGAGTATTTCTTGGGGACGGTGACGATCCCTCGCCTTTCCCTGGGGGCGAGGTAGAAAGAGCCCTTCACCACGGAATTGCCTCAAGCGACGTAGAAATCAAAGAACTGGCTGGGGCTGAGGTTCATCTCATCCTCATAAGAACGAACGTACGTCTCGACGACGTGGCGAACGAAGCTGGGGACCATCTGAGGAAAGGCCAGCCCAAAGAATTTTAGGATGTTTATTAAAAAGAGGAGGAAGGGAAAGATCAACCCGTAAGATTAAAAGTAGCTGAGGTAGGCACAGCACCATCCCTCCTCGACTGTTTCCGACGAGTCATGCCCTGTAGGTAAACAGAATTCGACCTAAAGGTGAATGGCCAACGCCTTACAAAGGTCGAGTAGTTCTTGGGCCGTGGTCAGAGATGGTTCACAGGGTCCGAATTGGAATCTGAAACTAGAAGAAGCCATGGTTTTAGGCAAGAGTTTGAAGGCAAAACGATTTATGTGAAGTAATGAAGAAGCAGCAGAGATTCGGAGATGAAAGAGGAAGGTGAGAATGAGATCGGATTTGAAAATTAGGGTTAAAACCAATTTATTCACGAGGAGGAGAATGTTTATAGTGGTAGGACCCATGATAAAAGTTTGGCTAGGTGCGGATGACGTAATGAAATGAATCGGTCATTTGATGCTGCCCTGATCTTTCAACTTCCCGTAATCACAGCCGTTGGATCAAGATTGTATGGTTCGGATATCATGTGAATTCGTGCCTCAGCGGTGCAGGATAATGATGAGTAACCGCCTATCAAGTATTATTACTTAATATCTAATGGGATGGGGGCAACTGTTGGGGCTGGATTCGTCACCGAATCTGGCCCGCTAAAAGCCTAAGTCAAAGCATTCCATTTTGACAAGACTAAATGGGCATGCGGCCCAGCCTCAGGAAAAAGACATAATTCGATCAAAGGTCCAAGTCAGCTCTGTAAGTGCTGGGTCAAGAGATGCAGAGGTGACGAGCTAGGAACGAGTCAATAGGGCGAATATCACAGTCGTAGGAGCGAGATTCGCGGAGAATATGCCAAGAACGTGCCCGAGATACACGGAATCGTCCTGGATACGTGGAGCTAGATCGAGGAGCTTAATTGAGCTATAAATATACGAAATCCGAGCAGATTTCGTATACTTTTCACTTACGCAAGAGCTAAACACTACTTTTCAGCTTGTAACACATTTCACTCGAGATCTCATTGTATATTCGATTCATATCAATATAAATCCAGCTCCGCTCTACTCTTCTTTTAATCGTTGAATTTATAGACATTTCTTAGGACCAAAGTTTCGTTTCCGATTTCACATACAAATATTTAGTGCAGAATTCAGCTTCCACAATATTTGAAATTTAAATTAAATGATGATCAAAAGAAACTAAAGGGTTAATTAGTTCAGTAACATGTTTGAACATATAAATTAATAAACTAACATGTCTAATTTATTAATTTAGTAACTAGCAAAGAGAAATTAATTTTGACTAATTTACCCTTGCAATAAAGTCAATTAAGGTTGTCATTTTAATGCACATTTAATGCAAATTTCTCTTTTAATTAAAAAATAATAATAATTTTTTCTAAAAACAAACTTAAAATTGACATATATAAAAATACATTTCTTTTTCATCTTTTTCTATATTTTTTCTTTTTCTTTTTTTGTAACTGATTATTGTTTAAAAGTTTGAATATATAAATTATATAGTGAACTATATCACAAGTTAGATATCATTGAAATAAATAGTGAAGTATTTTAATAGTGAACTATTTCTCTATTTAAATAAAAAAGTAAACTTTATTTTAATATAATTAACTACTTCTTTGATATAATGAATTATAAGTTTCATACATTGAAAATGCATAATAGTAAACTATTTGTGAATATATTTAACTATATACATAATAATGAACTATTTGTGGATATAAAAAATATAGTTGATTGTTTGTTAATAAAGTTAACTATATAGATAACTATATGTTTATATATACCTAACTATACGTGAATATATAACTAATTATATTTAAATATAGTTATTTATATTTCTAACTATCTAGATAATAGTGAATATAACTAGTATTGTTGACTATTTGGGAACATAATTATATCTATAAATAATTATATGTGGGTATATAGTTAACTGCACATTAATGTATATAAGTAATTATATTTAAAAATAGTTAGTTATATATCTAATTATATACTCATTTACACACAAAAAAAGAAGATAATTATGAACTATTCGTTAATATAACAAGTATAGTTGTCTGTTTGTGAAGAAAATTAAGTATATATTTGAGTATATAGTTAACTATATAGTTAATAAAAATGAAAAGTCTAGATAAGTATATTTAGATAGATAGTTAACTATGTATATAAAAATATATAACTAGATAATTAATAGAAATAAAAGGTCTATACCTTTTTTTTTGTCAACAAGTCTATATGTTTATGATGTTAGTTTTTGTTTTTTCTAATAACGTAAAAAAAATATTATTTATCTTTAATCATTTTTAGACATGAGAGAGAAGAAAATTGATATGGAAAAATGTATTAAATGAGATAATAATGAAAATAAGATAAGAGATTACATACCATAACTATATTAAGGGTAAAACTGGAATCTCAGGTAATTGAAATGTTAATTACTAAATTTTATTTTATTTGATGTTAGATAATTAAATATGGAGTCAGTGAGTAATATAGAGTCCACTTTTCCTAAACTAAACCACATTTTATAATAAAGGGAAAATTGAAAATAAAGAATATTGTTTGGGAGTTTGTTCATATATACCTTTGTTAATAGAGTTTCGTAATCTACACTTTTGTAATAATTTACATCCTACTATACCCCTAATTCTATTAACAAACCGAAATCATACCCTATTTCGAAGACTCTAAATCAAGTAGAGGGTTCAAAACAATTTTTGAAGACTGTAAATCATTTAGAGAGTTTGTCCAAAACTAGGGTATTCGACAATTGGAGGGTTTTCTTTCTCTGAACTTTGTTCTTCGGCGATGGAATAAAAAGATTGTTTGCTCCTTCGCTTCTTCTTTTTCTTTTCGGAATCGGAGCCGTGTATCACTGTATTCCTTGAATAATTGAGGTTTGCTCCTTCGCTTCTTCTTTTTCTTTTCGTCAATGCCAATTTCAGTTTTTAATTTTGATTGCTGGGTTTGTTTTTGTATTGATTGCCAATTTCAGTTTTTGATTTTGATTGCTGGATTTTAATTTTGGATCCATAAAGCTCTTAGATTTAGAAAGATAATTGAGGAATTAGAATTCTTGATTTGAATTTCTTGTTTGCTAGTACATTGCATATGGAAGGTCAATGCCTGATCCGGATTTTGTGAACATATTCATCAAGCTGTTTTTTTTGTCATGTTCCTTTAGCTGCAAAGTTGAGGTAGTTGTGATCGAAAGCAAACGCATCTCTAGGAATGGATAGGCAAATAGTTTATGTTTTCCTACTCCTCTAGTCTTACAAAAATGTCATGTTTATTATTACGATTGTTGCTTTCTTGGTCATTATGGCTTCTCTGCTCACAAGTTGAGATTATAAATAAACTAATAATAATTATCTGGGTTCTTCCCAAGACTTTCTAGGAGCTACGTTGATGTGATTGGTTGAGTAAGATAGCTGTTTAAATCAACTACACTTTCTTTAGTAATAACAAGTCATAGAATTCTTCATAAATCAAAGATACACTTATCTTTTGGGTTGACTTATACTGATTTTCTTTAGCTCATTAAAATTAAAGGTTCATATAAGATTCTATATAGCAACTGCAATCTCTTCTAAGTGTTATAGTTAGTTCTTTATATTGATTCTACTGGTATTTTGCACCATTATCTTAGAGCCAAACCCTTTATTTATCTTTGTTGTTCTCTGATTTTATATAGGAATAGAAGTCGGGTATCCAAAGTATCTTTTCAAAGAAGGAAACGAGACAGAAATGGTTCATATCAACAACAGCTGCAAGATGACTCTCCTAACTAAAATAAAGGAAGCAATGTCATTAGAGTATGATGAAGTTAAGAAAGATCTAGTATTTGCTCATGTATTTGCAATACATGAGAATGGTCTAAAATACTCAGCTTGGACGATACACAGCATGCTGTGTAGGCAATTGGTTACAAAGAAAAAGCATGAGTTATAGTTTGTGTTTGGAAGGAAGCCACTCAGATTTTCTCTTCAAGAGTTTTATGCAGTGACAGAGTTTAATTACAAGGATGATGGAAGTGATTTTGAGAAGTGGACTGATGATAAAGGGTTTTGGAGTAAGTTGACGAAGAGAAAAAGGAATATTTTCATAAAGAACTTGACGGATGATCACTTACCAGTTGCTCACAAGTGGACTCATGTGGACAGAATTCGTTTGGTGTATCTTCTAGTCATAGCTGGGCTGGTAATGGCTATTGATGAGAGGAAAAACATCCCCCATATGTACATCAAGTTGGTAATGGATCTTGACAAGGTTCTGACATATCATTGGGGTCGTAAGTCGTTTGAACATCTACTTGTTTCTTTAAAAAAAATAGAAGATAAACTGTTCGAGTAACCCGATAGCTATATTCTGGATAGATTCTCCTACGCATTTCAAATTTGGGTTATGGAAGCAATCCTAGCCATTGGAGAATTATTGGGGAAGAAGATTAGCACTGAAGTTACAGAATCTCTTCGATGTTCTAACTGGACTGAGGGTGCAAAAGTATAATATGAGGACATCAGGTTTATCGAGGAGACATTTAAAACGGAGGTTAGTTTAACATTCGCTGCTTTTTCTTTATGAGGTTATAATCTAACAATTTTGGTAAATGTTTTTTTGCAAGATGTTGTTTATCCATACATATCATGGACAAGAAACTTCGATCTCTTCGCAGATGCTAATTTCTTATAGCCTGATGAGATTCAAGATCCTGAGGTGCGTAAGCTGAACAACCTGATCAGAGATGGGTCTGATTTTGAAGACCATAAATGGGAATGGGATGAAGACAGAGCTTTGGATGGTTCAAATATTGAGAATGCAAATGAGGTTGGAGAAGATGTCAATGAGCTCCCACATATGAGTGCTAAAGGGAACCGTGTTTCTGGTGTGAAGAGGTCTAGGAAGAAGCAACCGGATCATGGTGCAGAGACACGCAAGAAGCAGTTGTTGTGGCAGAGAGTATCAGCAACACATGGATCCTTTAACGAAGACATGAAGTCTTTTGTAAAAGGATTGTTTGAAGCTTCTTTCTCCTCTTTCGAAGATAAAGTTGATGCACGGTTGGGAAAAATTGAGGATTGTGTCTTCAAAACCGATACAAGGTTGGGAAAAATAGAATAGGAGTTGTCACAGCTCAAGGAATCGATGATCAAACCTTCTGTTACAAGAAACACAAGAAAATCAACCACTTCGCAGCCGTCCATTCCAGCGCCAAAACAAAGTAAACATGTGGTATGTAAAATCTAGACATGTACACAACATGTTTTGTATATTTTATTTTGTATCATGTTTCTATAACTTTGTAAACTTGCATCTCACAATTATCTATATGCTTGTATAATTATGATGTTGTGTTCTCCTCATTGTATGTGATGTTTTGTGAACCTATTAATGTAATGTTTTTGTTTATGTTTTTGTAATTTGCAGGACAATTTTTTAGGTAATGATTGTTTTAGTGAGCTTGGCGATATAGACCTCAATTTGGATTCACAAGATTTTCTTCATAACACGGTGGAACCCCTTTCCCAAAAATCACAAGTACCCGGATTCGATCCTTCACAAATAAAGATAGAACCGGGCCAGAATGACAAAGATTCTGTACTGGTGTTTGTGTCAGAGGATCGATGGAATGCTTTCAATGAATTTTCAATGAGTCGGAAGTAAGTCTATCGACTAATGCACTTTTAACATATTAGGATTTTAAGCTTATACTGTTTAATTTACAATCCACATTTTAACATTCTCAGGAGCTTAAATTTTGGACCAGTTGTTATTAATCCCACTTTACTAAATCGAATCATGGGGAAGAAAGAATGGCTTAGCAACGATGTGTGTTTTACTATTTGTTAGTGTATTTTTATTTTTAACTTTACTAGACATAAAGTGGCTTTGCGAGTCTTGATATTGCTTTTGGTATTTTTCAGGAAATGGATGCTATGATGTATTTATTTAGGGAGAAAGCATCTTTAGGTCGAATGAATTGTGATCGTGTTGGGTTCATGAACTACACGTTTGGCATGCAATTGAAGAACGAGTATCAGAAGTATTTGACCAACAAAACCAACCACAAGTGGTAGCCTCTGATATTAGCTTATGCGAACGGTGAATTACCATCTCATGGTAAGACATGCAAAAAATGAGAATCAGATTTGGACAAGATTTATTTTCCTCTCTGCATCAACAATAATCACTGGATCTCTGTGTGCGTTAACTTTATTCTACGGACAGTTGAAGTCTTTGATTGTGCTGGTAACCAAAACAGAAGACACGTGGAGGCCTTCGCATACAGCATCCCTCAAATTGTGAAACAGATTCACCCTAAAGCTTATTCTAAACATCTGGTATTGGTTCCATATTCTATCATAGATGCGAAGGTGCCTTTCGGACCTAATAAATCTTTTTGTGATTGCGGAGTGTATGCAATCAAATACATCGAGTGTCACGTCCTTAAGCTACCATTAAGTTTATTGGACGATGATAACATTCAGCATGCTCGGCACAGTATTGCAGTTAATCTATGGGAAACGGCATCTGATACTGTATTCATTGAACGAATGTCTAAGTACGAACCTCAGCGGTTGGATTATGAGGTTGTATAATAAAGCATGCAAGAGAGGATACCATTATCTTAGAGCCAAACCCTTTATTTACCGTTGTTGTTCTCTGATTTTATACAGGAATGGAAGGCGGGTATCCAAAGCGCCTTTTCAAAGAAGGAAACGAGACAGAAGTGGTTCAGATCAACAAAAGCTGCAAGATGACTCTTCTAACTAAAATAAAGGAAGCACTGCCATTAGAGTATGTTGAAGTTAAGAGAGATCCAGTATTTGCTCATGTATTTACAATATATGAGAATGGTCTAAAATTATATTTTATCGCACAAATTTCTAGAGTTGCTTGTAAAGTTTCCTTGCTTGTGAAGAGCTGCCCTTTTTTCACCAACGAATCTACTGGTGCTGCTTCAACATCATCACAAACTTTAGCATCAGAATCATCTTTGTGGAACTCGTCATTCGGTTTATCCTCATTCATCAAAACTAGTGATTTTTCACGCACCATACAATCATTGTCTCCTTTACTTGAATCACTTGGCAGCTCATTCAAATCAATATTGAATTCGTGCTTGTGGTCTCCAATCCTAGGTTTAAACGTCACACACAACCGTATCGTACTTTTCTTTTTAAAATACGCCAAAAAATTCTGAAGTTGTCGTTGGTTCATCATAACAACTGGAGCCGAATCAACGCTTAGATAAATTGGTAGATAACTGAATTCCATATCAATTATACCTTGTTCAACCCCGTAGTCTTCTGAAACCATTATCTTCAGCTCTTCAAGAGTTGTATTGGATTGCAAGATAAGTAATCTCACACGTTTTTCTTCATCAACCATAAATCTCCACTCTTTATTCTCAATCGATCTCTATACACCACAAGTTACGTATATCTGCATTATCTTCAAGTTCTGAACACATGAAGTGAAAGAGAATTCATCGTTAGGTTCTATAGAAGGATAATTGACAATTTACTGAATACCGAAAAAAACAGAATATGTATTCTAAATTTTTCAGAATGTAATCTTACAATATATTTGATTTCAGAAACCGACAGATTTATTTAAAGATTTGAATATTTAGTTTCCTTAATTTTCAGGATTCTAAGTATAGAAGAATACGTATGCTAAATTTTGAAAAACATATAGCAAATAGAAGAATACGTATTCTAAATTTTGAAGAACATAGAGCAAATAGAAGAATACGTATTCTAAATTTTGAAGAACATAGAGCAAAGTCCAGTTGACGTATTCTGAAATTTTCTTCCAAAGTTTGTAGAACGTTAGTGTATTCTAAACTTTTAGAACATGTACAATGTTCATATTACGTAATCTGAATGTTTTAGAACATGTAGAAATTTCAGAAAATATCTTCTACACAATCTAGAACAAATTTATAAGTCTAAAATTTAACCTCTTTGGTTATCAAACAACAATTGCTCATTTGATAAAATGTCTTATTCAATTGTTTCTCACATATTTAACAAAACAAATTTGAAAAAATTAATTATTTATACAAAAAGGGTAATTTAGGCATAAATGAAATATTTCAAATAAAGGTATAGATGGACAAATTCTATTGAAGATGTCATTTATTTTTAATTTTTCCTATAATAAATTGGTATATGCCAAGATAAATCGTATAACTAAATGGTGTCCTTGCTTAAGATCGTTTTAAAAATTAGTAACACATTATTCATAAAACAAATTAATTATTATATTTTCTAATAGTTAAGAGGTTTTGGGTCTAGGTTCGTACATCCTTTCAGACTCGGGACCAGAATATGTTATATGATTCTGTCTCAAGAGCCATTCGAACCAGTGACTTTATCTGAGATCTTTATCAATTGATTCATTGAAACAAGTTAGTTGTTACATAAGAATTATCATTTTGTGCCACCTACTTCTAATATGTGCCTATCTAATACATGAATGGTAAAAATTAAAAGCCGAAATTATATTAACTAAATAGTGATAATATATTAGTAAAAAGATTCATGAAAAGAAGTAATTTTTTTAATATGAGTTCGAGTTTTTTTGGAAATATTTCATTTCTATCTAATTAATCGAATTACATTTTAGATCATAAAAAATTCTTGTGAATTGACTATTCAACGGATAAAATTATTTTGGAACGAGTATTAAAAATTCCAATTATTCTATATTTTACTGAAAAGGCAATTTATTTAATGGACTTAGTTTTTCAGCTAATCAACTAATTAGTGTCTTTTTTAATAAAATTAGTAGGATTCGCCTATAAGATTGGATGATTGCATTGAATAGATCATTGCAAAAATAATTTGAATTTAGTTGATGAAACATAAAATCTATGTATGTTTAGGTAGGGATGTAAAAATAGATCAATATCCATGGGTTATCCAAACCTGCCCATAATTTTAACAGGTAATGACTGAATTTTTATACCCATATAAATAAATGGATTTTGGTGGGTTACCCTATTAGGGTTATGGATTTAATGAGTAAACTCATTAGGGTTGTGGTTAATCCACGGGTTTATCATAAAAATAAAAATAAAATCATATATATTAGAGTACTTTAAAAGATTAGAGTTTTCTAAACATGTTCGAATTTTTACTTTGTACAAATACAAGAGTCAGCTACATCCAAGCTTTACTTTGTACAAGATCTTGGTTATTTGGTTTTACAACTGATTGAAAAAAATAAATTTATAATTTATATTTACTGATTTTAATACTAGTTATGATACGATCATGGACGAGCATGCTTTGGACGAGGAAGCTTTGATCATACCCAAAGGTCCAGTTACGCGGTCCAAGACAAGGATGCTTGCCGGAGTTGTTCAGGAGATACTTAAAGCCGTTCAAATCAAGAAAGAAGATCAACTTATGCACAACGCCGTTACCTCAATTTCGGCTACGATATTTTCTTGAGGTTGGACGTTAAGTATAAGTTGTTGTACTCTTTTTCCTGTACTCGGTTTTGTCCCAATGGGTTTTCCGAGTAGAGGTTTTAACGAGGCAACACTTATGCTTTCCCTTTACGATCCAACATCAAGAAACATATCAAGAATAATTTGCATGCTAAGGAGATTCATGAACGTGGAAGGCCAAGAGGGTGTTCACACCATGCATTATTATTAGTCAAGATTCAATGGTCTTAGTCTTATGAATTAAATTAGTTTTGTTATTTTTCATGCATCAATTTATGACTTTTTATCTTCATTTTCTCACTATATAAACCATGTAAACTCTTTGAGAATAATCATTCACTTTTTATCAATCTTTTCTAAAAGAAGTTTCTCTCTTGTTCTTTTGTGAACTTTCGATCTCTTGGTGGTTAGCCAACGAAATCAAACCGGTCATAGGGTGGTTATGATACGATCATGGTCGAGGATGCTTTGGACGAGGAAGCTTTGATCATACCCGAAGGTTCTATGACGCGGTCCAAGACAAGGAAGCTGGCCGAAGCTGTTCAGGAGTTACTTAGAGATGTTCGGATCAAGGAAGAAGATCAACTTATGCACAACGCCGTTACCTCAATTTCGGCTACGATATTTTCTTGAGGTTGGACGTTAAGTATAAGTTGTTGTACTCTTTTTCCTGTACTCGGTTTTGTCCCAATGGGTTTTCTGAGTAGAGGTTTTAACGAGGCAACACTTATGCTTCCCCTTTACGATCCAACATCATGAAACATATCAAGAATAATTTGCATGGAATTTGCATGCTAAGGAGATTCATGAACGTGGAAGGCCAAGAGGGTGTTCACACCATGCATTATTATTAGTCAAGATTCAATGGTCTTAGTCTTATGAATTAATTAGACTTGTTATTTTCCATGCATTCATTTATGGCTTCTCTTTTAATTCTCTCCCTATATAAACTATGTAATCTCTTTGAGAATAATTCATACCTTTTATCAACCTTTTAATAAAGAAGTTTTTCTCTTGTTCCTTTGTGAACTTTTTCGATCTCTTGGTGGTTAGCCAACGA
This sequence comes from Arabis hirsuta, assembly GCA_964056655.1. Taxonomy (NCBI): domain Eukaryota; kingdom Viridiplantae; phylum Streptophyta; class Magnoliopsida; order Brassicales; family Brassicaceae; genus Arabis; species Arabis hirsuta. Next base: position 19,948,111 of record OZ053305.1, on the reverse strand, counting down.
AATCAAATCGGTCATTGGGTGGTTAGCTCTTTGATCACAATCGATCACTAGGTGGTTAGCCTTGTGTTCTCGTTGACTTCGAGGTGGTTAGCCGAAGAGTCATCGTTCCTTAGGTGGTTAGCCTTCGGATCAGGTTTACCGAGAGTCGATCATAACTCTCGACGCAGCCATTCCTTTCCGCACCTTGTTCATTCAAGGATCTATCCGTTTCAATACCTACAAGAGTGTGCGTTCCTTTGGGAGAGCGTAACCCGCGTAACCCCAGTAACTTGCGTATCCCGCGTAACCCGCGTAACCCGCGTAACCCCAGTAACCTGCGTAACCCGCGTAACCCACGTAAACCGCGTAACCCCAGTAACCTACGTAACCCGTGTAACCCGCGTAACCCCAGTAACCTGCGTAACCCGCGTAACCCCAGTAATCCCTGTAACCCGAATAACCCCTTTAACCCGTAATCCGCGTATCCCTTCTGTTTTAAGACTAGGTTTCGCATCAAGGTTTCGCTCCATCGATTGGGGGTTCGTATCAGGTTAGCTCTTTGATCATAACCGATCACTAGGTGGTTAGCCTTGCAATCTCGTCGACTTCAAGGTGGTTAGCCGAAGAGTCCTTCGATCCCTAGGTGGTTAGCCTTCGGATTAGGTTTACCGAGAGCCGATCATCACTCTCGACGTAACCCGCGTAACCCGTGTAATCCGCGTAACTCGTGTAACCCACGTAACCCGTGTAACCCATGTAACCCGTGTAACCCACGTAACCCGTGTAACCCACGTAACCCATGTAACCCACGTAACCCGCATAACCCGTGTAACCTGCGTAACCCACCTTGTTCATTCAAGGATCTATCCGTTCCAATAGCTACAAGAGTGTGCGTTCCTTTGGGAGATCGTATCAAGTGGTATCAGAGCCACGCTCTTGAAGTAGCGGTATTTTCTAACCATTTTCTATCTCTTCATATTCAATCTTCCTTCTTTTCTTTCTATCTTTTGTATCAAAACCAAGTATAAAAAAAAACCTATATATATTGGTTCATATTTCTTCACTATCTATCTTTAGTTTGACGATTTGGTTTTTAAAGCTACCATCGATTTGTTTCGATTTAGATCCTTAAGAACCGAGGAGAACTTCTTGTGAGTGTGAGGATATTGTGAGAGTTGTGCGAAACACTTGAGTGAACACTTATAAGGATTATTTTACTAACGTGTTTGTTTCTTTTGCGAGGAAAAAAAAAATGTCCGATGAAAGCAATGACGGTACTTCACGATCAAGGAGAAGAAGAGATGCCGAAATGAATCGCAAGATGGATACTATGTCCGCGATGCTAAACGAAATGAGAGGTCAAATGACCGCTCTTAGTGTTAGAACGCCGAATAGACGAGAAAAAAACGAAAGAACCAACCAAGGCATAGCTCGAGAAGGCAACTTGGCCGAAAGTCACGTATCCGACCATCGCGTTGTTCAAAGGAGTCTGCGAGTTCCGCCTAGACATAGGCAAAAGCTTTCCATGATTTCTCAAACTCCAAATGTCACAAGAAGCAGCAGAGATCAGTGGAGATTGTGTCTCAATGGTTAGAATCTCATTCGTACTTGGTGAAAGAAGAAAAACCGAGAGACAAAGCCGAGAAGGTTATCGACGTAAAATCTGATTTTGTCGGAATTGTTAAATCAGGTGTTAAAGAAGTGCGTGAGTATGTAAGACAAGTGCCTACGGAGATCACCACTGAACAAGACAAAGCCACAACCAAAGCCATAGTGGTCTACGATCAACACCAACAACAAAAACCCGAACGTATGGACTTTGTTTTCAGAGATTCTTTAAAATTATTCAAAGTTCATGAGCTACTGCCATGGAGAGGAATCATACACCAGCAGCCTTGGAGTAAGGTGATAGCATCCATGCTAATGTAAGGCGACACCACGGATGTTTCACGCATCACAAAGCCGACACACCCTCGAGATAAGTGTCGTAATTCTAAACGAAGAATAAAGGCTAATTTGCATAGTCTTGGTAATTTTGATACTGTTCTTAAGTCACGGAGCTATAAAGAGGAGGTTTGTACGTTCGTAATACATCAAGACCCTACTGCTTTTGAAGATGCTCAAGACACAAACCGCTCGACAAGCCCTGAATGTACCAGATTGATATATGCGGCTTGTGAAGGTCATACAAGGACCAATATCGACAACTACTGCTCAAAGGAGACTTCCATCACCATCTACACTCAGAAAGGAGTCTATGAAGCCTTAGTTCAACCCCATAGTATTTCGGAGCTGACCAGAAACGACGTTCAAAGTCTGAACACCCGCAACTCCCTAGTTATGAAGTTGTGCGCATATGGGCCACTCCAAACCTTTGTGTGGCAACCTGGAGCTCTTATACAATATCAATAATATGACATTGAGGATGCTGCTCATACCAATGACCCCCTGGTCTGCATCAAAACAAGAGACAACTCGTATCTACAAATCCTGCGAGCACCACCATGGATCTACATAGCTTGTTCGGATCAAATTAAGTCTAAGATGGCTCGACCAATTCGAGCACCACCTTGGAACATCAAGACCAAGCTTTCAAGAAGCTTGAATGTCTAAGACAGCTCACATACACTCCATGAACTAGTCCATAAGATGAAGATCAAAGACCATTCTCATCGAGTTAATCCTCAAGGTAAGTACTCCGTTAGCTCTAGCTTCAATATTGCTGATATCATTCCTTTTGTTGCAGATCAAGAAGATTTGAGGACAAATCCTTTTCAAGAGGAGAGGGATGATATGATCATGGACGAGCATGCTATGGACGAGGACGCTTTGATCATACCCAAAGGTCCAGTTACGCAGTCCAAGACAAGGATGCGTGCCGGAGCTGTTCAGGAGATACTTAAAGCCGTTCAAATCAAGAAAGAAGATCAACTTATGCACAATGCCGTTACCTCAATTTCGGCTACGATATTTTCTTGAGGTTGGATGTTAAGTATAAGTTGTTGTACTCTTTTTCCTGTACTCGGTTTTGTCCCAATGGGTTTTCCGAGTAGAGGTTTTAACGAGGCAACACTTATGCTTCCCCTTTACGATCCAACATCAAGAAACATATCAAGAATAATTTGCATGGAATTTTCATGCTAAGGAGATTCATGAACGTGGAAGGCCAAGAAGGTGTTCACACCATGCATTATTATTAGTCAAGATTCAATGGTCTTAGTCTTATGAATTAAATTAGTTTTGTTATTTTTCATGCATCAATTTATGACTTTTTATCTTCATTTTCTCACTATATAAACCATGTAAACTCTTTGAGAATAATCATTCACTTTTTATCAATCTTTTCTAAAAGAAGTTTTTCTCTTGTTCTTTTGTGAACTTTCGATCTCTTGGTGGTTAGCCAACGAAATCAAACCGGGCATAGGGTGGTTAGCTCTTTGATCACAACCGATCACTAGGTGGTTAGCCTTGCGATCTCGTCGACTTCAAGGTGGTTAGCCGAAGAGTCCTTCGATCCCTAGGTGGTTAGCCTTGGGATTAGGTTTACCGAGAGCCGATCATCACTCTCGACGTAACCCGCGTAACCCGTGTAATCCGCGTAACCCGTGTAACCCACGTAACCCGTGTAACCCACGTAACCCGCGTAACCCGGTAACCTGCGTAACTCATCTTGTTCATTCAAGGATCTATCCCTTCCAATACCTACAAGAGTGTGCGTTCCTTTGGGAGATCGTATCAAGTTATTAATATTATCCGAGTTGATGATATATTTTTCTTCTTATTTGTAGATAATGGAACTGATGATGATGACGAGGAAGCAGATGCATCTAAAGAAGCAGATGAACCCAATGAAAATTCAAGTGTTTTTTAAATTAATATTTATTTTATGGTTTTATTGTTCTATTGATTTTATTGGTTTTACGGTTTTATGGTTTTTATTTATCTTAAGATACGAAGATATTTTAATTTAATTTATTAATTGAAAATTATTATTAGATTTATTTGTAATAATATGAAATGATGTCTTTTTTAATTAGTTTATTATTATTTAATTTGTATATAGGTACTCATATAACATATTTAACCAATGAATTTCATGTTATTTAGTTTAGGTATGTAAATTCAACACATATAATAAATAGGTCGGATCAAACTTGCCCACTAAAATTTTGAACCCATGTGGGTTTGGGTTAAATTGGGTCGGGTTACTGTTGGAGTTGGATTCCTCACCAAATCCGACCCGCTCAGAGCCCAAGTTCAAACGGTTTATTAAAGACAAAAGGGATGGGCCTGCGGCCCGGACCTATAGAAAAGATAAGGTTTGAGATTGAGCCCAAGTCAGCCTCGCACGCGCTGAGTCAACAGAGGTAGAGCTGACGAACTAAGAACGAGTCAACAGGGAGGTTAGCACAACTACAAAAGCGAGATTCGCGGAGAATATGTCAGAAACATGCGTGAGATATGCGGAACCGTCTCTAGATACGTAGAGCTGGATCGAGCTATAAATACATGAAGTCCGAGCAGATTTCACCAACTTTTCACTGATGCAAAAGCTTAACAATATATTTCAGCTTGTAATACGTCTCATTCGAGATCTCATTATATATTTGATTTGTATCAATATAAATGCAGTTCCGCTTTACTCTTATTTTTCCTATCAGATTTATAGACATTTCCTAGAACTAAATTTTTTTTTTTGAATTTACATACAAATTCTTAGTGCAGAATTCAGTTTTCACATTTACCCATTTTGACACTCCTTTTTAGGAGCCAATGTGATGTAATAATTTTTTTTTTTTTGAAGGATAAGAACATCTCTATTGAAGGTCTCTCAATGAATATCTAGAACTAAAAAAATAATAATAAATTGTGTAAAATAGGAAATAGAAACAAATGAATATCTCATTTGAGAGACTATGAAAAAATTTTAGAGACTCAAACAATAAATGTCAATACATGATTGATTCGTTCTTATTTTTAATTCAAATTTTAATTATTTAATTACATTACTAGGTGATTCTTTTTCGTACACGCGAGTAAATTATTATGTAGTTTTGTTTTTAATTTTAATCTTTAAAAATATGAAATATGTAGTTGTTTGATTTTATTATAGACATTGTTCTTGATTCTTCTGTTATTAATTTTTTTGGTCAATAATATCGTTTTATTAATAATATGAATTTCAGAAATTTAGTCTTACCATTTAATTATTTTATATATGTAAATGTGTAAATGAGTCCCTAAATCATCTCTCCTTCCTGGCCATGATTCCACGATCACATTTTCTCTTTACCTACAACACATGGCAAAGAGAGTTGCGTGAGTATTATCACAAATACTCAACGACGCGGTCATCCCGTCTACAGGTTATTTAAATACAGACATAAACAAGAGATACAATACCAGGATGAGCATACAATCAAGCATACACGAAACAACCAACACGAACCAGGACAGAAGCCCTGTGACGATCGACACAACCACTAGGTGTCGATTGACAGACAGTCCCGTGTCGATCGGCACAACCACTAGGTGTCGAACGACAGACTGGCCCCCATGTCGATCGACACACCACCCTAGTGTCCATCGACACGACATCGCAGAACCCAGAAAACGAGCCTATCCTCTCATTGCTTGAATTCCCAAGCGATATGTCGAATCCCTGCACGAATCCAAGAACCAAATACACAGAATCCAATCCAAGTAACAGAAACAATCGCATTCCATCTAATCCTTATGCCTATACGAACCAACGGTCACGCACTCACCTCGATTTCGGATTGAAACGATGAAGAACGCGAAGAACACATGAAAAGCCTCTGATTTCGTCCCTCCCAGACCCGAAATCAACCCAGCAACGATCCCCTTTGCGTTCAACCAGCTTCAAAAGCAATCTTCCTAAAAAAATCTCCCAAAAAACACCCAAAACTCTTGATTTCTGATTTCTCTCTTAAAACCTCTGTTTCTCTTCTGAAAATCGCAAAAAGACAAAACGCGTTTGTTCCAGCCTTATATACGAACCCTAGGGTTTCCTAAACCGATCCGCCGAACCGGACAATTGGAACCAAACCGATCGGTCCAATTCAAACTCGTGTCGATCGACACACCACACCCGTGTCGATCGACACAACACCCAGAACCCGACTTCTCATAAGTCACAAACACTCGTGTCGATCGACATACACACCTGTGTCGATCGACACCCACCAAAAATCCACTTTTTGGTTCACGGACGTTACACACACATCCCCTGGAGTGGCTTCGGCCCCTCAAAGTATATACAAGAGAATCACACATCCCCTGGAGAGAACCTCAATGTCCCCTCAAGTATATCCAGGAGAATCACACATCCCCTGGAGCATCAGCCGACCGAAATCACCTCCCGTGGTCATCCGAAACAACCCAATCACCAGGGTGTTTCCACAGAGTCCCTGAAAAAGACAGTCTGAACTCACATAAGACTTCTGTTCCAGACTCCCCTTAGGAAATAGGTAGGTTCTAACTCACATAAAACCCCTATTTCCCAGCGCCATCCAGGGAATCACAAGTCCTAACTCACATATAACCTCATCCCCAGATAATCCTCCTAGAACATGGACAGCCCTAACTCACATAGAACTTCCATTTCTAGCCTCTCTAGCCAATAGACAAGCTCTAACTCACATAGAACTCTATCGTTAGACCTCCACGTGACCTACCAGTCATCACAACACATGACTCCACCAGTCATACAATAAGAACTCACATCTTATAACACAATTAATTAGGAACAACTCATCTTATTAAATCTCAAAATGTATAATCGTTATAACAACGCCAAACGAAAATACATACAACTCATAGCCACATGCTAAAACAGACTCTGAAAACCAGAAAATAAACTCAAGCCACCGCTTACTTCTTGAACCACTTCGAGAACTTCTTCTTCATTATCGTTTCTGGTTCCCAAGTCTCCTCCTCAATACCGTCACAGTCCCACATGACTCTCACCAACGATATACTCTTTCGACGCAGCACCTTGACTATCCTCTAGAGAATCCTCACAGGCCTCGCCGCTAACGTCATATTGGGCTGAAGATCCTCCAGAATCCTAGCCAACACCTCCTCAGACTCATGTAGACACTTTCGCAGCATCGAAACATGGAAGACCATGTGGAAAGCCTTCATACTCTGAGGTAGCTCCAAACGATAAGCTACCGGTCCGACCCGCTACACAATCTTGAACAGACCCATAAACCTCGGACTTAGCTTCTTCTCCGAAATGGATCTGTTAGGACCCCTCAACTTCGCTGCCTTGAGATACACCAGATCTCCCATCTCAAACTCCAGCTCCTTCCGTCTCCTATCGGCGTAACTTTTCTGCCGATCCTTAGCCTCTTTCATGTTCAGCCTCAAGACACGGATCTTCTCCGTCGTCTCCTGAACGAAGTCTGCATCAAACATGCTCCTCTCCCCCACTTGAGTCTAGCATAATGGTATCCTACACGGCCTCCCATATAGAGCCTCATATGGAGCCATCCCAATACTCGCCTGGTAACTGTTGTTATACGCAAACTCAACCAGGTTTAGATGATCCGCCCAATGACATCCGTAATCAAGCACACACATCCTCAGCAAATCCTCCAAAGTCTGAATCGTACGATCGGACTGCCCGTCCGTCTGAGGATGATACGCTGTGCTTATATGCACCATAGTGCCCATCTCTGCCTGAAATGCCCTCCAGAACTCTGAAGTAAACCTCGGATCCCTGTCTGACATAATACTCGCTGGCACCCCGTGCAACATCACTATCTCCCGCACATACTTCTTAGCCAACACCGCCGCTCTGTTGGCCTTCTTGATGGCCATAAAATGTGCTGACTTGGTCAGACGATCCACAATCACCCAAATCGCATCATACATCCGTGACACTGGCAACCCCATCACGAAGTCCATGGTAATCATATCCCATTTCCACTCCGGGATAGGCAAACTCTGCAACATACCACTCGGAACCTGATGCTCAGCCTTCACCAGCTGACACACGTTGCACGCTGCAACCCAGTTAGCTACATCCCTCTTCATCCTGACCTAGTGATAATATCGCTTCAGATAACAATACATCTTGGTCGCTCCCAGATGAATCGATAACATGCTCGAATGAGCCTCCCTCAGGATCTCCTGCCTCAAATCCTCGTCCTTGGGTACACAAACCCGCCCGTTTACTAGTATCATCCCACTCCCTGAGACCACATACTCTGAACCGGCCGCCTTAGAAGCATCAATCAAACCCTGATCCTTCTCCTGCGCAACCCGAATCCTGCTCAACAAATCTGCCTGGTTAGCTGCCTCTACCCCCAACGGCTCCTGTGAGATCACACATAACCTCAATGTACTGATCTCACTCACTAGAGCCTCCATATCCCGCTCCTGATCTGAAGCAACCCTCTTCTGACTTAACGTATCCGCAACCAAATTAGCCTTACCCGGATGGTACCAAATCTCCAGGTCATAGTCCGCAACTAACTCCATCCAGCGCCTCTGTCTCTGGTTCAGCTCTGGCTAAGTGAAAAAAATACTTCAGACTCTTGTGGTCTGTGAATACCTACACCTTCCCGCCATACAGATAAGACCTCTAAATCTTAAGGGCAAATATCACCGCAGCCAACTCCAAATCATGGGTAGGGTAGTTGCACTCATGCTTTCTCAACTGCCTCGAAGCATACGCAATAACCTTTCCCTGCTGCATCAGTACACATTCTAGACCAACTCTTGAAGCATCAGTATACACCACGTAGGGCTCACCCGGCTCGAGTAACGCCAAAACAGGTGTACTCGTCAACATCTCCTTCAGCTTCCCGAAATTCTCCTCACAAGCTGAAGACCACACAAAAAGAACATCCTTCCCTATCAACTTCGTCATCGACTACGCCATACTCACAAACTCCTTGACAAACCTCCGATAATAACCCGCCAACCCAAGAAAAGTCCTGATCTCAGTGGCACTCCTCGGTCTAGGCCAACCTCTGATAGCCTCTATCTTAGCCGGATCCTTATAAAATCCCTCTGAAGACACCACATGGCCAACAAAACTCATCTCTCGCTGCCAGAAACTGCACTTACTTAACTTCGCGTACAGCTTTTGCTCCCCCTGCTTCTCCAGAACCAACCTCAAATGCACCTCATGCTCCTCCGGACTCCTCGAATACACCAAAATATCATCTATGAAGATGATCACGAACACATCCAAATACTTCTGGAAAACCACGTTCATTAACCGCATGAACGATGCTGACGCATTCGTCAACCCAAACGGCATCACCACAAACTCATAATGCATGTACCTCGTCCGAAAGGCTGTCTTCCTCACCTTCGCCTTATCAATCGGAATCTGATGGTAACTCGACGCCAAGTAAATCTTGGAGAACCAAGTAGCTCCTCGCAACTGATCCAACAACTCATCAATGCACGACAGAAGATACCTGTTATTCACAGTGACTCGGTTAAGTCCCCGGTAATCGATGCACAGCCGGAAACTCCCAACCTTCTTCTTCACAAACAACACCGGCGCTGCCCACGGTGAAACACTAGGCCGGATGAATCCCTTCCCCAACAGATCATCCAGCTGCTTCTTCAGCTCTGCCATCTCTGCTGGAGCCATACGGTAAGGTGCCTTGGATATAGGAGTCGTCCCAGGCTCCAACTCAATCGTAAATGGATCCGACCGCGACGGTGGAAATCCCAACAATGACTAAAACACATCCTGGAAATCCCTAACAACCCGAATATCCCCAACTACAACCTCTCCAACAGTCTCCGGCATCACTATCATCGCTAAATACGCCTCGCAGCCCTTCTTAATCAAATGCTCGGCTTGTATTGCTGAAATCACGAGACTCCCGAAAGTCAGTCTCACACCTTGATACACCAACCTTCCCGACTCCCTTTCGAACACAACCCGTCCTCGATGACAATCCAGATGGACCTTGTACCGATCTAACCAATCCATACCCAGGATGACATCATACAACTCCATCGGACTAATAACCAGATCTGCTGGCATCGACTCTCCCGCCACCAGCACATCCACACCGCGAGCCCGCCCAAAAGTAGCCAATGTCCTGCCACCAGCAACCTTAACTACTCCTGGCTGGTCACCGGAATTGCTCTGGATCCCGCTGCCCTCCGCACACTCCAGAGTAATGAAGTTATTCGTAGCTCCTGAATCAAACAATACGTGGGACTCACAACCGCCCACAACTAAGGTCCCTGCACAAATCCCATGTGCTTTAAGATCCGACACTCTAACGCAGACTCACAATTTCCAAACAGACCAAATTCAAACAACACAAGAATTTAAAAGATCAAGTCTAGAATTTACCTGTGATCGGTCTGGCGCTAGAACCGCCCACCTCCGTCGAAGTGAAAACCCGCGGCGTCACTGCAATCTGAGCCAAGGGCTGCACCACCAACAACTGCACTTCCGCCACAGCCATCTGCTGCAACTTCGGACACTTGGGCTTAATATGCCCCGGCTCCCTGTAGTGGTAGCAAACTGGAGCACCCCGAGTCTCACTCCTCTTAGGACAACTGGCCACCTTGTGATCTATGCCTCCGCACCCGAAGCATCCCAGACCACTCTGTCCTCTATGACTCGGCCCTGAAGTGCTCTCCCACTTCCTCTTCTAACCCTGAGCAGGCTTGCTGCCCCTGCTTGAACCCGTTTGCTGCTGTGACCTCCTCTGCTGCTGCACCAATGGACTCGCCACCATAGCCTGCTCCCCGAGGTCCTCCTCAATAGCAGCAGCCGTCTCCACTAACTCCGCCCTCATGGCAAACTTACTCTCCCTGCAGCGAGTCCTCAAATCAGCTCGAAGTCCCCCCAGGAACATCCTCACCTGGGCCTGCTTGCCCTCAATGCTCCTACCAGCATATACCAGGAGTCGACTGAACTCCAATTCGAACTCCCTCACAGTCTGATCTCCCTGAGTCAGGTTCAGAAACGTTGACTCTATCCGGTCCACCACCTCCTGTAGAAAATACTTAGCATTGAACTCAGCCAAGAAATCCTCCCAAACCATCTCGGCCTGTACCCTCTTGGCCTCAACACCTCTACGCCAGATCCACCCTGTATCCCTCTGGACACCTAATAGAGCGAAAGTTATGCTCCAACCTCTGCCGCCATCCATCGGCCTCCTAAGGCTTGGCACCACCAGAGAAAAACCCGGTGCCAATCCTCTGCATCTGCTCCATCATTCTTAGGTAAGAAGGAAGCTCCTCTGCAACCGCCACACCCGGCTGCACACTAGCCACTCCCGTCTGACCAACAGCCACAACTGGCTGCACTCCTGGAGCCTGACCCGGAGCTGGTACCCCACCTGGTAACTGCTCTAGAATCAACTGCAGCAAACCCGCCAAGTGATCATTTCGGTCTTGGGCCACACCCGCGGCAGCACCCCCACCTAGGCCTGCCGCACCACCAGCTACCTCGGGACCCACACTAGCCCCACCAGCCCTCACACTGGCACTCGTAGCAGTCACACCCACAGACCTCTCCTGAAACGCTTGCGAATCCGCCACATGTTCCTACGTGGTCTCCTGGGCCACACTCGCGGCATCAGACTCACTCTGCAGTCCTCGCCCGCGCCCACCACGACCACCTCGGCCTCTAGCCACTCTAGCCATCACTCTGCACTAACCATTTGATTACTAAGTACTAGAAAAACAGAAATTCATAAACACACATACCGTGGAATCTCATTGAAGGCTCGGAAGAGATGATCTAGGACTCCATACCCACACGACAATCAATCAATTCACACACAATCAATCAATTGCACCCGCCCTAGAACCATAAGGTCTATGATACCAAAATGAAACAACCCGACCCAAAAATTTAAAATTTCTCTAATTTAAAACCCGAATTATCATTATCATAAATGATAATTCTCAACGGTCCAATCTCAGCATGCGGAATTCAAATAACAATTAAAAAAATTCAATAACCAAATAAACCAATTCAACCATTCCCATACTTAATTGAATTCAAAACCAATAATACATATCACAATTCAACAATAATAAGCAATGGTTCCAGAATCTACTAGCAACCTAGCAAATCTAACAATACAGCCACTCAGATGAGGCACTAGATCATCTCCTCTTCCCGGCCATGATTCCACGATCACATTTTCTCTTTACCTGCAACACGTGGCAAAAAGAGTTGCGTGAGTATTATCACAAATACTCAACGATGCGGTCATCCCGTCTACAGGTTATACACACAGGCATAAGCAAGAGATACAATAGCATGATGAGCATACAACAATCATACACGAAACAATCAACATGAACCAGTACAGAAGCATTGTGTCGATCGACACAACCATTAGGTATCGATCGACAAATTGCACTGTGTCGATCGACACACCACTATGGTGCCGATCGACACGAAGCAAGTGTGTCGATCGACACGACATCGCAGACATAGGAAACGAGTCTATGCTCTCATGGCTCGAATCCAAATGCGATTTGTCAATCTCCTGCATGAACCCAAGCACTAAAACACAAAAATCCATCCCAAACAACACAAACAAACGTAATCTATCCAATTCTTTACCCAGATAAACCTACGGTCAAGCACTTACCTCGAAAACGGATTGAAAGAGAAAGAACGTGAAGAACGAGCGAAGAACGAGTGAAGAACGCGAAGAACAACTCAAACTAGCCTCTGATTTCGTCCTCCCAGACCCGTAATCAATCCTGCAACAATCAAAATCAATCCTGCTCAAGAACACTCAAAATCTCTCTCAATCTCTTTGATTTCTAATTTTCGCCCAAAATCCCCACCAAATCGACTGTTCATGCCTTTTTATACAACCCTAGGGTTTCCCTAAACCGGCCCAGTAAACTGGATAATTAAACCGAACCTGTCGGTCTGATTTTAACCTGTATCGATCGATACACCCCACCAAAAATGCGACTTCTCACAAGTCAAAATACCCGTGGCGATCGACAAGCACCTGTGACGATCGACACACCCAACCAAATCCACTTTTTGGTTCACGGGCGTTACAGCTGGTGTGCAGCCGAGAGTGGCTGGTGTGCAGCCGAGAGTGCCTGGTGTTTAGCCGGGTATGGCTGGGGTTCAGCCGGGTATGACTGGGGTGCAACCGGGTGTGGCTGGTGTACAGTCGGGTATGGCTGGTGTGCAGCCAGGTGTGGCGGTTGCTGAGGAGCTCCCATCCTACCTTAGGATGATGGAGCAGATGAAGAGGATTGGCACCAGGTTTTTCTCGGGTGGTGCCAAACCTGAGGAGGCAGATTTGTGGAGGAGTAGATTGGAGCGTAATTTCCAATCTCTCAGGTGTCCAAAGGGATACCGGGTAGACCTGGAAGTACATTACCTTGATGGTGATGCACATCTCTGGTGGCGAGGTGTGGTGGCTAGGAGGGCTCAACCGGGTATGGTTTCGGGTACTTTGTGGCCGAGTTCAACGCCAAGTACTCTCCGCAGGAGGCTGTGGATCGCTTGGAGGTGCGATTCTTGGAGTTGAATCAGGGTGACCGATCCGTCCGAGAGTTCGATGAGGAGTTCAGTCGGCTTCTGGTTCATGCTGGTAGAGGTCTGGAGTTCGAGCAGGCCCAGGTGAAGAGGTTCCTAAGGAGACTTCGACCAGATTTGAGGACTCGCTGTAAAGCGAGCAGGTTCGCCACGAGGGCGGAGCTGGTGGAGACAACTGCTGCGATAGAGGATGACTTGAGAGAGCAGGCTAGGGTGGTTAGTCCACTGGTTCAGCAGCCGAGGAGGTCACAACAGCAGGTGGGTCTGACCAGGGACGTCAAGCCTGCGCAGGGACATAAGAGGAAGTGGGAGAACACTTAGGGACTGAGTCAGGGCGGTCAGGGTGGTTTGGGATGCTTCGGTTGTGGGAGCACGGGTCATCGAGTGGCGAGCTGTCCGAAGAAGATCGAGGCTGGGGACACGCAGGTCGAGGCTCGGGATACGCGAGTGTGCTTTCACTGCAGAGAGTCGGGGCATATCAAGCCCAAGTGTACTAAAATGCAGCAGATGGAAGTGGCGGCAGTGCAGCCGGTGGCTCATATTACAGCGGCACCGGGGGTGTTCACTTCGGTGGAGGCGGGTTGTTCTAGCGCCAGACCGATCACAAGTAATTTCAGAACTTGACTTGTTAAATTCTAAGGTGTTTGAATTTTAGTCTATTTTGGAATTTGTGTAGGGACCTTAGTAGTGGGTGGGTGTGAGTCCCATGTTTTGTTTGATTCTAGAGCGACGAATTGCTTCTTTACTCCGTAGTGTGCGGAGATCAGCAGAATTCGGAGCGATTCCGATGAGCTGTCGGGAGTAGTTAAAGTTGCGGGTGGCAAGTTTTTGGCTACTTTCGGACGGGCTCGTGGTGTGGATATTATGGTGGCTGGAGAATTGATGCCAGCAGATTTGATTATTAGTCCGGTGGAGCTGTACGATGTCATCCTGGGTATGGATTGGCTGGATCGGTACAGAGTCCATCTGGATTGTCATCGAGGACAAGTTGTGTTTGAACGAGAGGCGGGAGGTTGGTTTATCAAGGAGTGAGGCCGACTTCCAAGAGTCTCGTGATTTTGGTGATTCAGGCTGAGCAGCTGATTGAGAAGGGCTGCGAGGTGTATTTGGCAACGATTGTGATGCCATAGGCTGTTGGAGAGGTTGCAGTTGGGGATATTCGAGTTGTTCAGGACTTCCAGGATGTTTTTCAATCGTTGCAGGGATTATCGTTGTCTTGGTCTGATCCTTTTATGATTGAGTTGGAGTTTGGGATGACTCCCATATCCAAGGCGCCTTCCCGTATAGCTTCAGCAGAGATGGCAGAACTGAAGAAGATGCTAGATGATCTTTTGGGGAAAGGATTTATCCGGCCTAGTGTTTCACCGTGGGGAGCGACGGTGTTGTTTGTGAAGAAAAAAGATGAAAGTTTTCGATAATGCATCAATTACCGGGGGCTTAACTGAGACACTGTGAAGAAAAAGTATCTTATACCGCAGATTGATAAGTGGTTGGCTCAGTTGCAAGGGGCTACTTGGTTCTCCAAGATCGATTTGGCTTTGGATTACCATCAGATTCCTATCGACGAGGTAGATGTGAGGAAGACTGCTTTCAGGACGAGGTGTAGGCATTATGAGTTCGTGGTGATGTCTTTCGGGTTGACGAATGCACCAGCAGCGTTCATGAGGCTTATGAACGGAGTATTCCAAGAGTATCTAGATGAGTTTGTGATCATCTTTATCGATGATATTCTGGTGTATTCGAGGAGTCCTGAGGAGCATGAGATTAATTTGAGAGTGGTTCTGGAGAAGCTACGGGAGCAGAAGCTGTACGCGAAGTTGAGCAAGTACAGTTTTTGGCAGCGAGAGATGCGTTTTCTTGACCATGTGGTGTCTGCAGATGGAGTTATGTATATCCGGCGAAGATAGAGACTATCAGAGGGTGGCCTAGACCGAAGAATGCCACCGAGATCCAGAGTTTTCTTGGGTTGGCAGGTTACTACACGAGGTTTGTCAAGGGATTTATGAGTATGACGTAGTCGATGACGAAGATGACGGAGAAGGATGTCCCTTTTGTGTGGTCTTCAACTTGCGAGGAGAGTTCCAGAAAGCTGAAAGAGATGTTGACTAGTACACCAGTGTTGGCGTTATCCGAGCCGGGTGAGCCTTAAGTGGTGTATACGGATGCTTCAGGAGTTGGTCTAGGTTGTGTGCTGATGCAGCAGGGAAAGATAATTGCATATGCTTCGAGGCAGTTAAGGAAGCACGAGTGCAACTACCCTACTCATGATTTAGAGTTTGCTGCGGTGATTTTCGCTCTAAAGATTTGGAGATCTTATCTTTATGGCGGGAAGGTGCAGGTTCTTACCGACCATAAAAGTCTGAAGTACTTCTTTACTCAGCCAGAGCTGAACCAGGGACAGAGGCGCTGGATGGAGTTGGTAGCAGATTATGATCTGGAGATTGGGTACCATCCGGGTAATGCTAACCTGATTGCAGATTCGTTGAGTAGGAAGAGGGTTGCTTCGGCTTAGGAGCGGGATATGGAGGCTTTGGTGAGTGAGATTGGTACTTAGAGGTTGTGTGTTATCTCACAGGAGCCGTTGGGGTTAGAAGCAGCTAACTAGGCAGAAATGCTGAGCAGGATTCGAGTAGCTCAGGAGAAGGATCAAGGTTTGATTGATGATTCTAATGTGGCAGGTTCAGAGTATCTAGTCACGGTGAATGGGACGATACTTGTGAACGGGCGGGTTTGTGTACCCAAGGATGAGGATCTGAGGCAGGAGATCCTGAGAGAGGCTTATGCGAGCATGTTGTCGATTCATCCGGGATGAAGAGAGATGTCGCTAACTGGGTTGCAGCGTGCAATGTGTGCCAGTTAGTGAAGGCTGAGCATCAGGTTCCAAGCGGGTTGTTATAGAGTTTACCATTCCAGAGTGGAAATGGGACATGATTACCATGAACTTTGTGACAGGGTTGCCGGTTTCGCGGACGTATGATGCTATTTGGTGATTTTGGATCGTCTGACTAAGTCAGCACATTTTTTTGCCATCAAGAAGACCGATTGAGTGGCGGTGTTGGCTAAGAAGTATGTGCAGGAAATAGTGAGGCTGCACGGGGTGCTTGCGAGTATTATGTCAGACAGGGTTCCGAGGTTTACCTCAGAGTTCTGGAGGGCATTCCAGGCTGAAATGGGCACTAAGGTGCATGATATACCCTATATTTTACCACTTTTTTATCTATTTTAGTATGGTTTTTATATATATTAATAAAGCTTTTGTACCAAAAGAGGTAGTTTTCTCGTATATGTAGATTTAAGGACTTAACAGGTTTTATCATCAAAAGGATGTAAAAAGGAGAAAAATTAGTGTCATCTATGATGCAGCTACTCATCCAAGTCAAAAGGAACCAAGCCAAGTCATTTTATCTTGAAGATAATGCACATTCTCCTACTGGACAGAACGTATATGCCAGAAGTTCACTGAAGAATGGAGGATCAAATCAGTTGGTAATTTAATGAAACTTGGTGTGGATATAGCCCTTTGAGTTATCTTTCCAATGGAGTTGGAATTTCATCAATTGGAGCTGCACTTTAGAAGATACACCCGAAACACTGAGGACATATCAATCTGCCTTCGAAGTGAAGTTAGTGCAAAATGGAGCCAAGCACCGATATATTCATTCAGAACCGCCGACCGGTACCCAGACCGGTACCGCCTTGACCCGCGACTCCAACTCCACCAACCACCGTCTCGTGCCGTGAACCGCCTTGGACCCGAGCCACGTCTCAAACCATCCTTGACCGCGACTAGCCACCCGACACCTAGACCGGTTTTGGCCGAACCGCGTCACCATCAACCACCACACCACCGGAGTCACGAGCCATGGACCACCAACCACCGTTTCGAAGCACCGAGCCGACCACCTAACCGTTTGGTCAAAAGAGGTTAATTTTCCCTTTCTTCACTATTTTAATTATTTTTAAACCATTTTTCACACATAATTTTTAAAGAACCATATTATTTTTGTATATTTCATGATTATTTAACTAAAAATTATTTGATTCATGAATTTTTGCATTAGAAAATTAAATTAATGGTTAGATTTAAATGGTTTTAAATATAATTTTCACATCTTGACATATTCATTCATTGATTTCACTTAGATTGATAGTTTTTAACAATTTGGATTCATTATTTTGATTTCTTTTTGTTTCTTATCTATTTTTGCTTCCCTTGGACTTGGCATTCAATACACATGTATTGAAGACTAAGATCCAGGATGAATTTAACGAGTGATTTCAAGTGTTTTTGCAAGGATATGTTGCTCTTAAACAGGATTTTCAAGTGATTCCATTGTGGACGCACAATTCAATCGTCTTACGCATTATCCACCATTCGAACGAGATCTGATAGAAAGAGAAGACATTGAAAATACAAAGCATGGTTCCGATTCATACGGGATACCCACTGCTCAAAAACAACGAAGATCTAAGATTGATCGCGACAACCTAAGATTTTTGCCGGACATATCTAAGTTCACCGGTACTATCATTCTATTCTCTATCTTTTTGATTCTTCTTTCAAATATATTTTCATCATTACTCCCTTAATTTGATTTAATTTTACACCGGGGACGGTGTAAGTTAAGTCTGGGGGGATTCTTGTTACTAACATGTTTGTTAGTGTTTGGTTTTTATGTTTTTTCAAAACTAAAAAAAAACTATAAAAAGTTTTCATAAAAATTATAAGATAGGAATTATGACACTTTCCTAGGATTGACTTTTTGATTTCGAAGACTATGTAACCATTGTTGCAGGGTTTGATCATGACAATCGATTCAGAAACCTCATGATGGAGCTTCCGTCCAGAAAATTTCTACTTACAACTATTTTGATGGATATGATTTTGACTCTCTATTTGGACTACTAATATGGTTTTTGATTATTTCTTATTAAGGATGTTAGATCAAGGAAACGAATCACACATTCATGACATCTTATCCTCTTTTACCACTCTTTGTTGTCATGAATGGCCAGCTCATCTTTAGTTTGTACCCCTACCTAAAAACCCTTTTACCTTCTTTCAGACCTCATGCATTTTCTTTTAGTTTCATACTTGCAGATATGTGCAAAAACGTCAGAGAGAAAAGGATCGACGCAATTTTCCAATCACTAAGAGATGCGACGATTTGGTAAAGAATGGTGGAGTACAAAGACAAATTTCAAAGAGCTTAGCCGAACCTTGGATGCGTAAAACATGGTAACAATTCGTGCCTATACTTGACTTATATCAAAGAGATACCGTTTTCCCCCTTTGGATAAAAAAAAAATATAATAATAAAAAAATAAAAACAAAAATAATATAAAAATAAAAAAAGAAAAGAAAAAGAAAAAAAGAAAAAATCTAAGGGAAAGGAAAACGGTAATTCTAAGAGTCTTATGGCCAAAGAATACCCAAGGAATGTCAGGATACAAAAGAAGAGATGAGTAGAAGAGATTTCAAGTGATTCCCGGAGAAAAATCTAAGTCTGGGGGAGAAAGACGTGAAGAAGTGGTTGGGAAATTGTGGACATCAACAGGTCCATTCTCTCTTGCGATTTTTCATAATATCTCGCACCCGGAGTCTATGGTAATCCTAAACACTTTTAACCTCACCACTAAAATCAGCCTTTCCCAATACCTAGCCCGTTTTCCTTGAATGATATTCATGATGAGAAGTTTTCATTAAATCTAAAAGAGTAGAAAGAGTCAATTGATTTGAAGTTGAGATTTTTGCAGGGACAGAGATTTAGAGTATGGCTATGTTGCGAATTCGTGAGGAAGAAGATGACAACGTCTATGAGCTAATCTTGTTTCATGTGGATTACAAGTTTAGAATTAGATGCAACGATCCAAAGGATATGTGAGTTCCTCCGAATTTCAAACCTCTTCTCAATTCTTGACTATTGTTTGCTTGAGGACAAGCAAAAGATAAGTCTGGGGGAGTTGATATACCCTATATTTTACCACTTTTTCTATCTATTTTAGTATGGTTTTTATATATATTAATAAAGCTTTTGGACCAAAAGAGGTAGTTTTCTCGTATATGTAGATTTTAAGGACTTAACAGGTTTTATCATCAAAAGGATGTAAAAAAGAGAAAAAGTAGTGACATCTATGATGAAGCTACTCATCCAAGTCAAAGGAACCAAGCCAATTCATTTTATCTTGAAGATAATGCACATTCTCCTACTGGACAGAACGTATACGCCAGAAGTTCACTGAATAAGAGAGGATAAAATCAGTTGGGAATTTAATGAAACTTGGTGTGGATATAGCCCTTTGAGTTAGCTTTCCAATGGAGTTGGAATTTCATCAATTGGAGCTGTACTTTAGAAGATACACCCGAAACACTGAGGATATATCAATCTGCCTTCGAAGTGAAGTTAGTGCAAAATGGAGCCAAGCATCGGGCCAGCCCATGGGCCGATATCCAGACCTTTTGCCGACCTTCTAGAAGAGGCATGGAAGCTTCCAATACCGGTCACGCAGACTGATCCTTATCATGACCGAAATTGCCTCAGTTTTTGACCGAAAAAGACATATTTGCTCGACGAAACCCTAACCGACTTATGCCTCCTTGAACCCCTCTATATACCTGCTTTTAGCCTCTCTAGGAACTCAAGCAGCCGGCCTTAACAGCCTAAATCAATACCTAAACAATGTATTTCGTTTTTCTTTTGTTCTTCATGTTTATTTGATTCTAGAAGCCTTTAAGGATAGATTGATCTTTGCCCTATTGCACAGAGATGAGATCTAATTCCTTACGCTTAGATAGATCAACGAATTATACTTTCTATGTGCTTTACTCTTTCTGCTACGTGTTGCAAAACATGTTAGAGTATTAGCTTTGATTTGATTTCTATGCACTTTCTTAATTTTATGCTTTTACGTATTTAATCGTGTAGGGATTTATTCTAGAATTGATTCTTCATCTTTATTTATACTTAAAGCATGATTTGGCTTAGCTACCCAAGGACTGATCTTAGGTTGATATACTTTCCAAAAGCTTGTTATATCTCCGGACCTAGTATTCGATGAGCTAGAAACCTTAACAATTCGAAAGGTTAGTTAAGGAGTTTAGTGAACAATCAATCTCGACCAATAATGCATGTTTTCACCTTGTAATAACCTGCGATAGTTGAGTCTATTAGGGTGTAAAACGTAGATGGTTAGTTACTTCACGATAGTGGGATGACCTTACCTTAGTGATATGAGTTCTAGAACAACTAGTATTAAAACCTTAAATCGATTGCTTGTGTTTGCATATGTTTTATGAACTGTTTGATTTCTAATCTTAATTAATATCTATCCCTTTAATTTATTTGCTTTGTTATTTGCTTCCATAAAACCCCAAAAACCAAATAATATTATCCCTTAGCTTAATCCGAATCATATAGATTTGTAGCGCATTCATCACTTAGTCCTCAGCGGAACGATCCCTAAGTATTACAATTGTCTTAACTGTGCACTTGCAGTTCTCTAGGGTTATAAATTTAAAGACCTAATTGCATAAACCCTACATAGTAGCTTTATCGCACATCAGTGCATATGAGCATAGCTTATCATCCTCAGACAGATGGACAGTCTGAGAGGACGATTCAGATACTTGAGGATTTGCTGAGGATGTGTGTGCTGGATTATGGTGCTCATTGGGCGGATCACCTGAACTTGGTAGAGTTTGCGTATAACAAAAGCTACCAGGAGAGTATTGGGATGGCTCCATATGAGGTTCTGTATGGGAGGCCATGTCGTACACCATTATGCAGGACTTAATTGGGGGGAGAGGAGCATGTTTGGTGCAGATTTTGTTCAGGAGACGACAAAGAAGATCCGTGTCTTGAGGTTGAACATGATCAAAAGACTCTCTCTCAAACCCTCTTTCTCTCTGAGTTTTTGGCCAAAACGAGGACAAACGCGACTGCACCAACCTTTTATACAAACCCTAGGGTGTCCCCTAAACCGCTCCCCAAACCGGCAATCAGAAACCAAAACCGTCGGTCTGATTTTAACTCGTGTCGATCGACACACAACCCCTGTGCCGATCGACACAACGCCCAACCCGACTTCTCACAAGTCCAAAACTCACTTGTCGATCGACATACACACCTGTGTCGACCGCCACACCCAACCAAAAATCTCCATTTGGTTCACGGGCGTTACAATTCTCCCTCACTAACACGTATTCGATCTCCAATCATGCAACTCCGTCTCACTAAGGTTAATACCCCCGCCTAAAACCTGATCAGATTCTCCCGGAAACACAAACGATGCAACGCCCTTGGTCCGGATTAGGGCTGCCCGATTGATCGCCCAACAATCAAACAAGAACATGCATAACCAACCGTTGACCCTAAATTAAACCAAATCATCGCATAACAATCAAACAAGAACATGTACGACCAACGACGCTACACATGATACCAGAGTTGTCCGAACCAAGTTCTAAACATAAGCAAAATCCTAGACTCAACATCCACCACACCCTCCTGACCCAACCCGGTCAACACCACTCGCGATCTCACCTGATCCCCGAGCTCCGCTAGTCTCATACTAGCCACATTGCCCCGTCTCGCCACGGCTGCAATCCTGACCAATCCGGTCAGCACCACTAAAGATACACCCTCGAATCACTCCACACCGTCACACTACGGTCAACACCCCTGACCACCCCGGCCAGCAACATCCGAGACCCTCTCCCGATCTCTGAGGTCTACAACTAGCCCTATGCACATAGCCACGTTTCAGACATTGATTACTCTCAACTCATAACTCATATCGCATAACCACACCACACACACTCTCAGGAACACGTCCTTTGAGCTATCGCCGCACTATACCACTGACACTCTCAGAACACACAGTCCGTCGAGCTAGCGGTATACAGGGAAATCCTCATCCCCTCTAGAGAAGTACTCATCTCGTAGTATTACTAAGGGAAATCCTCATCCCCCAGTAACCCCCACAGGGAAATTCTCATCCCATCGAGAAAATACTTCTCTCTCAGTATTACTAAGGGAAATCCTCATCCCTCAGTAACACTCAGGGAAATCCTCATCCCTCCTGGAGAAATCCTCATCTCCTATTACTAAGGGAAATCCTCATCCCTCAGTAACATATAGGGAAATCCTCATCCCTCCTGGAGAAATCCTCATCTCCAAATGAGTTATTCGGGAAAATCCTCATTCCCTAGAGAAATCAATTCTTAACGCCTATAGCATCTCTGACTAGAAAACTACCTCACTTGGTCTCAACCTGACATCCCAATACTCGGAATATCATCACATCCATTACCAATACTTAGGTAAACTCTAACATGACACTCCACTATCCCAGAATATCATCTCATCCATGACCAATCCTCAGGTCATCTCTAAACAACCCAATCGCCCAGGGTGTTTCACTACGGTCTCACAGAATAGACAAGTTTTAAATCCTCATAAAACCTCTATTCTCAGACCCTTAGAAATAGACCAGTTTTAAATCCTCATAAAACCTCAATTTACAACCCCTAACATGCAAACTCATGATAACACAAGACCAACCATAGGAAATCCTCATCCTATAAATCTCCAACCATACGAATACACATTTATAAATGGGAACTTAACTTAAACAGCACATAAATTAGGTAGTATTACTAGAAATATACAAAACTTTTTTTTATTACTGATTTATTTTAAATGCCCAGCGTGCCCTTGTAATTACGTTATGACAAAAAACCTAATTACAAGAATGCCATTACTTTTGAGTGCCACGTCAGATAAAACCCGGCGCCACATAGAAAATCGCTGACGTGTATTAATGAACTCAGCCGTAAAGTATTACGGCGGTATTGACGGCTGAGTTATATATACGATGTGGCTGACTTAAAAAAATTGACTGATTTACATATACAAATAAGCCAAACAATACGGCTGACTTACAAAACGTGGCTGATTTAAGATCTTCTGGCTGACTTAATATTTATGCGACGGCTGAGTTTAAAAAAATCTGTCTGATTTATGAGCTAATGGCTGACTTACGTACATATATGACGGCTGATTTGTACATCGGCTGGTTGAGATATGTTTCTCACGATGACGGAATGATCATCGACTGGCTGTGTTACTAAACGGACGGCTGACCTATGAAAGATTGTTACGGCTGATTTAAGTATAATTAACGTAAATCAGCCATGTTTAGCTTGATTAATAGTAAACTCGGCCATATTACGTCTGATTTATTAGCGAAAGATTAATTACTACAATAGCATTCTTTTGACGGCTGATTTATTGGAGGATACAGCTGACATAATATTTTCCAGCTGATCTACGCCCTTTTATGGCCTCTTTTCGAACCCAATTTTTGTTGTTTTTATTATTGAAATAGTATTCACGTAGCAACTGACTTACATATGCATTTGATGACTGATTTAGTTAGGCTGATTTACGTTTTCATTTTGTGGCTCACTTGCCATATAAGCAAAAAATTAATGTCATCAGCTCCTATTTTCCATGCCATCAGCTCCTATTTTCCATGTCATTGTTAGAGTTTTATGTTGTGACGCTGTGTCTTCTTCTTCTTCTTCTTCTATTTATCTTTTTTATCATCTGATACCCAGAAACTTAATCGTCTTCTTCCACATTATTTTTTTTTCATTGATCTTTGTTCGATATCTTATGGATCCGGTAATTATTGTTTCCGGTAAGTGGGTCAAGAAAAACAGATACGTATTCAACGCCGACGGTAGAGGGTGTAGAGTTCTGTATTTAAACGAAGAAACAACACACGACGAACTTGTGAAGTCTGTACTCGATGATTACGGATTGAACGAGTCGAGCCATCAGATTCAGCTGAGCTACATGTTCTCGAATAAAACTTTGAAAACAATGGCGCATGATACTCCACCAGTTTACGTCTCCAATACTCGACAGATGATAGGTTTTCTAAGCATAAGGAAATTCGAACAGATACGTCTCTGTGTAGAGATTACGGAGAAAAAGGAGAGCCCAATTAGTCGAAATGACGAAGTGAGAGAGTAGAAGAAAAGGTTATTCAGTTACGGTGGTTTCAGTAATGATAATTATCCTGGTGGTGAAACAAAATACGAAGATAAACGCGACGATGAAGACATGGATTGCGCAAGTAAAATGGAAGGTAAAGAATACGAAGTAGGCGGAGAATCCGAAGTAGGTGGAGAATCCGAAGTAGGCGAACAAGACGAAGAAGATGATGAATTTGAAAGCTGATTTGATATGTTCGACGACTCGGATGGTGCTTCATCAGAAGATGATAACTTCAGTTCATACGGTGAGTCTCCAACACAAGACGAAGATTCACCGACCCTACCGCCTAAGAAGAGAGCTCACAACATGTCGGTGAGCGGATCGGAAAGGAATCCAGAGGTTCTAAGGTTGGAGATGTCTTCGCTAAACCTCGCGGTAGGGCAACGATACGAGAGTAAAGCCGATTGGAGAAACGACTGAAACTTCTTACGGTGAGAGATCAATTTGATTTTGATGTAGACGTATCCGATTCGGACACACTCATTGTTAAGTGTTGGGTTGATGGATGTCTCTGGAGAGTTCGTGCTTCTACACAAGGGGAATTACCGGCATTTTATGTTCGTATTTACGATTCGGAGCATACATGTTCTGTAACTGAGCGTTCTGAATCGATCTCGACAAGCAACACCAGATATTTTAGGCCAGTTATACAGGGAGTATCTCGGCGACGTTGGTCTGTCTGTTCGACCTAAGAGTGTTGGAATAACTATCAATAAGCATTTTGGTGTAAAGGTAATTTCTATTACGTTGCAGCTGACTTATTTGTATAGTACAGCTGATTTATTAGTACGTTGCGACTGACTTCTATTTCAGCTGATTTTTTAGTACGTTTTGGTTGACTTATTTGTATATTACAGCTGATTTATTTGTACGTTGCGGCTGACTTATTTGTTTATTACACCTGATTTACTTACTTGTACTTTACGTTTTCCGTGTGGACAGATGGATTATTGGAAATCACATAGGACGCTAAAATTTGCAAGAGAAATCGATATGGGAACTCCTGAGAGTGGGTTTGAAGACTTGCCTCCTTACCTATATATGATAAGAAGGGCAAATCCGGGTACGGTTACGCGTCTTCAAATTGATGAATTTGGAAGATTCATGTATGTGTTCCTTGCGTTTGGTGCAAGCATAAATGGGTTTCCTTTCATGCGCAAAGTTGTCATTGTCGACGGTACGTTTCTTACGCACTAGCTCAGGATGGTAACTTTCAGATTTTCCCAATAGCCTTCGGTGTGGTTGACACTGAAAATGATGATTCATGGCACTGGTTTTTTACGCAACTAAAAATTTTGATTCCTGACGATGAGGCTCTTGCGATTATCTCGGATAGGCATAATTCGATAGGAAAAGCAATTGGAAATGTGTTTCCGTTGGCTTCTCGTGGAATTTGCACTTACCATTTATATAAGAACATTTTGCAACAGTACAAGGGAAAAGATGTCTTTCATCTGGTGAAGAAAGCGGCAAAATGTTTTAGGATTTCTGACTTTAATACAAGGTTCGAGGAGATTGAAGCGATTAATCCTGAACTTCATGACTACCTCCAAAGAGCTGATGTCCGACTGTGGGCGCGTGTTCATTTCCCGGGCCAAAGGTACAATTTGATGACTACGAATATAGCGGAATCAATGAACAGAGCACTGTCAAATGCTAGAAGTCTTCACATTGTTCGACTATTAGAATCGATACGGGTTATGATGACCAGATGGTTTGAAGAACAGAGAGAGGATGCGAAATCGCAGCCAACCACGCTTTCGCGTGGTGTCGAGAAACTACTACATGTAAGTCAGCCATTGCAGTTCATAAGTCAGTCGTTATTGTTCCATAATCCAGCCTTTATGATAAGTCAGCCATTGTAGTTCATAAGTCAGTCGTTATTGGTCCATAACCCAGCCGTAATGTTTTAATAATTTTTTATGTATAAATAGGGCCGTGTCACTGCCGCCAGACTTATGACGGTACAAAGGATTGATCCTTATCACACGGAAGTTACATATGGATCGTCTTTGCATATTGTGAATTTGGAAACAAGAAAATGCACATGTCGGCGTTTTGAACACGAGAAATTACCATGCGTGCATGCAATCGCAGCTGCCGAGGACAGGAAAATTTGTCGTATATCCTTGTGCAGTCCTTACTACTACAGCAGTTATTTGGTAAACGCATACGCTGAGTCGATCATGCCCATAGATTCAGCGCTCCAAGTTCCAAATAACGTTGCTAACCAACCGTGCTTGCCCCCGCTTGTTCGTCAACAACCAGGAAGGCCTAAGAAAAGTAGGATGAAATCTGCTTTAGAAGTTGCCCTTGAGAACAAACGTCATAGGAAACAACACGCATGTTCTCGTTGTAAACAGCCTGGACATAATGCAAAAACTTGTCCGATTTAAAAGTGTTGTTTGGATATGTATGGATTTGTGTTTTTGTTAATGCGATAAATCAGCCGTAAAGATTGAATTATTGTCAATAAATGACTGACTTATGATTACAATACAGCTGATTGTCAATAAACGACAATGAGATTGGGTTAGATGAGGAAGACATTTTCTTTCGAAATTTAAGAAGACGAAGATGGTAACTCGTCCAAACGCGTAATATTTAAAAAAAAAATTAGAGTTCCCAAAAGATTAATCATTACTCCTAGTATATGGAGCCATATATATGTCAGTATAGCATCTCGAGAATACGAAACATCGCATGTTAAAATCGAATAAGTAATGTTTTTTTTTCCTGCCGAAATACGAATCTACGCGAGATAAATTACACGTTTCGGCTGACTTATATGCACTTAACGTCGCGAGATAAAATTGAATAAATAAATATATTTTTTTTCCCGCCGAAATACGAATCGTCGCGAGATAAACCGGCTGACTTATATGCACCTAATGGCCGACTTAAGGCACATTCAATATGACTTATATATTGAAAGAGAACCTATACCTCAAAATTATTTATCTCGAGTTTAGGGTATGACACTTTTAATACTTTATACGGCTGAAGAAAAAAAAGCTTTAGTTTCATCCAAAAGAAAAAAAAAACAGGCAATATAGTTTCATAAAAAAAAAAAAACACACAAAGTTCTATAACTTGAGCATCATGCCTCGATCTTGGAGCAGAACTTGAGCATAGGAGGAGATGCTTTGTCTTCCCAAACCAACTTCAGCACAAAAGATTCGTACGCCTTAACACCAATAGCCTTGAAGAATTCTCTAATCCCTGAACCAAAGCGCAACCTCATCCGTATGTCTGGCACGCATAGATACACTGGCCACTCTACTCCATGCTGGTCCAAAAGAGTAATCTCCTTCCCTCCTGCTTTTTCCATCTGGTGAGCCCTAGTGAAGCTCAGTGGAATATGCTGCATAAGAAAGAGACAATAAGCTCTTGACAAAGCATCAATAACGACAAAAATTGAATAACAAAATTCCTTCAAGAGAGTTTACTTAAACTTACAAGTCTAGAATCTTTGAGACTAGCTGGTGTGACAGTTATTGTCACAAATCGGTTGTCACTTTGACTACTCTCACCGGTTTCTCTCTTCTTCTCTTTGTCCTCCTCCTCCTCCTCCTCCCCCTCTAATCCATCATCATCATCGACGTTGTTGCTAGACTACACATATTGAATCTCACAGCAATTAGGTCCAAGACCAGTGACGTGGAACAAAAATTCTCCTTCGTGTCTGAAAATGACGAAGTCTCCGACTCGGAAATCATGAGCAAATGCGAACTCTTTCCATCCAAAGGTTAGTCTCCGACCTTCCATCTTCACCTTCCATGTTTTTTCAGACGCGTCCGACTTAAGCTCCATCATATTTTTTTCGTTTCTTCCTTCTATGTATTTCGAGAAGAACTTTTCCGGAATGCTCTGCAACCAAGACATTGATATATATATATATATATATATATAGAGAGAGAGAGAGAGAGAGAGATGGAGGGAAGAAGGGAGATTACATACGAGGTGGGAGTAGAAGCCGGGAAGAAGAGGTTGAAAAAAATGTGAGTTTGTAGGAGATTTACATACTTGATCCGCCATTATGGAAGTTGGAAAAGGAGTTTCAAAGATAAGAAAACCCTAAGTTTATGAGTGCTGTTCGTAATCCTCCTCTTATTTACATGGTTCATACAGAAAGATTACACTAATAAATGTTAGTTGACTAAACATTGTAAGTTGTGTTCAAAAACATTGAAAACTAACGACAAGGCATTTAAGTTTTTTAGTGGAATATTTAAAAAAGATTAGAGTTCTCGAAAGATTAATCATTACTCCTAGTATAGGGAGCCATATAACTGTCAGTATAGCGTCTCGAGAATACTAAACGAGTGCGTAATACGATTACGTACTAACTACGCGGCAAACTTATTTTAAATACACGGCTAAACTTATAGAAACTAAACGTCTGACTTATATTTAGTCATAAACGAAGTTTAGACTGACTTATTACATAAACATAAGTGGCTGAATTATATTTAAAATACGGCTGACTTATATATACAACACGGCTGACTTATATTTATTACACGGCTGAATTATATTTAACATGAAGTCATAAACAAAGAAACAAAGGAGGAAACAATAGTTTATATTACAACATCCAAAGCCAATCCGGCCAATATATAATCGGCTTAAAATCACGGTAAAAAAGACCTAACTCTTTGATCCAAAAGCATCGGTCACACAAGTTGTTATCCTTACTGTCTTCAATGAACCAAAGATCCCAATCTCGGTCCAGCAATGGAGTACATGTGCAATTATAGAACAAGGTTTTTTCCGTTGACATGAACTCATACTTCTTCATTAGAAACGCATCAGTGTGATACGTTCCCCAACTCCAGTCTAGAGATCTAACAATCTTGCCTATCCTCTGAACAGATTCCCTTGTGAAAAGAGATAAATACTCCTCAGTATTCCAAAATACCTTGCGCGTCATTGCATATGTGTACAAAGCACGCTCGAATCCTGCATCTGCTGCTCTCTTAATCAAAGCAATTCCTTCATCTTGGAGGTCGAACGTGAAGAACTTCTGTACACCCCCTAAGAACAGTGTACTCGGGTTTCCATTATCGTAGCAAACTTGCATCACCAAGCTAGATATATGTGTGTACGAAGGGAAGGTAAACACATCTATAGATGTGGACACTCCGGGCCGGTCTGTTAGTTCCTTCATATACCTGCATGTTGCTCTCAATCTATATAGATCTGCAACAGAGTTAGCGGCCACACGTTCGACCACTAAGGCTTGGATTTCTTCAGGTAGGGCTGTAAGAGGGAATACTTCCATTACAAAGTGGATTTCTCTAGAGATATAAAGTTTATGAAAATCTAAACAGATGGTAAAGGCTGACTTATGTGTTAGTCAGCCTTTAATCTAAACAACTGGTCGGTAACTGAGTAGAAAACAAGTAGGGTTTATGGCTGGTTGATGAGTGTTTAAATGGTATTTATATATTAAAAAAAAGAAAAATAGCGACTCTTTGGTTACTGAGTAGTTACGAAAAGCAACTGTTCGGTAACTGAGTAGAAAAAACAATTGTTCGTATATTTTGAGTAAAGGCTGACTTAGTGTTTCGGCTGAGTTATGACAGCGTTGCAAAAGAAGCGGCTGACTTAGTGTTTCGGCTGAGTTATGAAAAAGTAAACAAATTCTATATTAGAGTTCGAAAAATACATAAACATCAGAGTTCTAAAAATACATAAAAATTTGAGTAATAAGCATTACATAAACATAAGCATTAGCATTAGATAACCATTTAGTCAGCCATATATTGTGCACCAAGCTTCATCCAATCAATTTCTGGAACTTCGACTTTGGCCATCTTTTCTTCGGCTTCAACGATTTTATGAGCAAGTTCATCCAACTCAGCAAATAAGTCAAACTTTTCCTTCCCCATAATTTCTTCAAGCAAATCCATTTTTGCATTAATAGATGTCACTTTCATCATAGCATCTTGCAATTCAGATTTAGCTTTCATCTGTTCCTTGACCAAGAGGAGCAACGACTTGTAATGCTCCTCGGTTTCCCTTCTGGCCTTTTTAACATCGTTTGCTCCATGGTCATCCTCCATTGGACGCTTCATCATCTTCTTCGATTCTGCCATTGAGATTGCAAAAGGAGAAAACAAGTTCAAAGTTAATAAAAACAAATGTTCGGTTACTGAGTGTAAACTTGGTATTTATAGAAAATACGGAAAACTGTTGGGTTACTGAAACAGTTCGGTTACTGAATAGTTATGACTGAGTTATTAGTGACGTAAATGTGTTAAGGCTGACTGAGTTATTCTCATCAAATAAAAAAGTATAAAACAATAAAAAGTTGGAGAGAGAAGGGAATTGAGGTTCTTAAGTTTCTCATTTGAGAAACAGTTTTAGCCATACCCTCCACGAACATATGTTCATTTTCTATCGGATCCACGTTTTTCTATTAATTTAAAATTTAAACAAATAATGAAAATGAATATAATACTATTTTTTAGAGATTCATCAAGTCTCTATCCGTTGTACATGCTCTAACTCCTAGTTCCCAAGAGATATCATTACACCTATAATATAGGAAGCGCCATATAGCTCGTCAGATTAGCATCTCGAGAGTATTAATTTTGGTTATGATTATGTATTCAGACGCCACAATAAATCATATATTATATATTATTTAAATTTAAAAATGTGTAATTTAAGGTTAACTTCACGGCTGACGTATCAAATGTTAGTCTGAGTTATAGGCTGAGTTTCGACTGAGTTATATCAAAAGCGACTCTTCGGTAACTGAGTAGATAAACAATTGTTCGTATATTTTGAGTAAATGCTGACTTGACTGATCAACCAAAAAAGTAAATTTTCATGCGTTTTTGACCATCGCATAATAAATGAAGCCATAGTAATTTCGGACTTGTAAATCAATTAATTCAGCCTTCTGTCTACAAGAGAAGAGGCTGACTTAATATTGACGAATTCGTGTTTCGGCTGAGTTATGATTGCTTTGTGTAAAAGAAGCGGCTGATTTATTGGTTTAAATATTCAAAACGCAAATAACTCGTCAGTTTAAAGCATCGACACGGATGATTTATATATACATCCAAAACTCAAAAGATGCGGCTGATTTATTCATGCAAACACACAAAAGATACGGCTGGTTTAAAGAGATGAAACACAAATAACTAAAGTGTATCATAACTAAATTACATTCAAAAACCAAAATTATCAGGGCCAAACTCTTCAAACATATCGACCAGATTCGTCCAAACTATAGTGTTTATCCAATCTGACTTCTCGCCACCATGCGCCCATATCCTCCTTAACGTGCGCATTTGAGTTCGAAATAACGTTCTGGCCAACAGATTAAAATGTGTCCAAATCGTCAAAGTGTGTCTCGGTTCCCATCTGTATTTCCGCTACCCAAAAAAAAAAAAAAAAGAAATATTATTGTTGTTGATAAAATGATCGGGAAAGAAAGATATTAGTGTTGGCTTACAGCGAGTTTAAGAAACCATTGTTCCTTAAAATAATCTGGAATGAATCTGTATGTCGGCCACTCATGAACCCATCCTTCTCGAAGAATCTCCGGGATCGCCTTCGAGAGCTCGTGTAAAAATTTGAACCACGTGATGGTTGTCTTATCAATAATACCAAAACCAGGGTTTAGAACGGGGAGGTGATCCCGATCAGCAGAGTATAATATGGCATCGACATTGCTGAATAACTTGGAACTACAGTGTGGGACAACCGACATGTCGAAAATGAATATGAAACAGATAGATTACAGAGAAGAGAGAAAACAGTGTAGGATATAATATGATAGGGGGAGGCAAGGTTTACGAGAAGGTATATATATACAGATATATAGAAATATGAAACGTCGCGAGATAAAATTGAATAAATTTTGGTTAATTTTTTTTTTTTCCCCGCCGAAAATACGAAACGTCGTGAGATTTTTTAGTACGTTTCGGCTGACTTATATGAACCTAATGGCTGACTTATGGCATGGTTTGGGAATGTCATAAATTTGGGTTTAGAGTTAGGCTGAGTTATATCAAATGTTAGGCTAAGTTATAGGCTGAGTTTCGGCTGAGTTATATCAAATGTTAGGCTGAGTTATATCAAATTTTAGGCTGAGTTATAGGCTGAGTTTCGGCTGAGTTATATCAAATTTTAGGCTGAGTTTCGGCTGAGTTATATCAAATGTTAGGCTGAGTTATTACGGTGACTGCTAAAACATAAGCATTTGATAAAGTTAGATAAACATAAACATAAACATAAGACTACTAAAGCATAAGCATTAGATAAACATATATTTCCCATTTTTCATGAAACTTCATCCAATCAAGTTATTCAACGCTGGTGTTATACATCTTTTCTTTGGCTTCAACGAGTTCTGCTGCAAGTTTGTCCAACTCAGCAAGGAACTCAACCTTTTTCTTCCCGATAAATTCTTCAAGCAAATCGATTTTCGCAGAAATAAACATAACTTCCACAAAAGCATCATGCAATTCAACTTTTGTATTAATTTGTTCCTTGAGCGAGAGGATCAACGTCTTGTAATGGTCCTCGTTTTCCCTTTTGGCCTTTTTAATAGCATTTCGTCGATGGTCATCCTCCATTGGACGCTTCATCATCTTCTTCGATTCTGCCATTGATGCTGCATGTATATCGAAAATAGGATGTTAATATAGCTTCTAAACATATAAACAAATCAAGTTGCAAAAACGTGAATTACATATACTAGGAGAACAATGAAAAACTAACTTGTATTTGAGATTTCAAAAGGAGAAAACAAGTTCAAAGTTCAAAGTTAATAAAAACGAATGTTCGGTTACTGAGTGTTCACTTGGTATTTATAGAAAATACCGAAAACTGTTGGGTTACTGCGTAGTTGCCAAAATATTATAAAAAAAAGAGAAAATTACTCAAATAGCATAGAAAATTTTAATATGCTTAGCGTATCGACACTACCAAACGCGTGCGTAATGATTATGTACATATATTCACACGCCATATTTATATAATAGAGAATAGATGATTTATTATTTATATGATTATATTAGGGTTTACGGTTTAGGGTTTAGGGTTTTGTGAGAACAATGTGTATGTTTTGCTATACCTCTAGGAATTAAGGTTTAGGGTTTAGGGTTTAAGGTTTTGTAAAAACAATGTCTATCTTTTGCTATAGATCTACGAATTAAGGTTTAGGGTTTTGTTTAGAGTTTTGTGAGAATAATGTGTATGTTTTTCTAAACCTCTACGAATTAAAATTTAGGGTTTAGGGTTTAATGGTTTAGGGTTTAAGGTTTTGTAAGAACAATGTGTATCTTTTGCTATACCTCTAGTAATTATGGTTTAGGGTTTAGGGTTTTGTTTACGGTTTAGGGTTTAGGGTTTTGTGAGAACAATGTGTATGTTTTGCTATACCTCTAGGAATTAAGGTTTAGTGTTTAGGGTTTAAGGTTTTGTAAAAACAATGTCTATCTTTTGCTATAGATCTACGAATTAAGGTTTAGGGTTTCATTTAGAGTTTTGTGAGAATAATGTGTATGTTTTGCTAAACCTCTACGAATTAAGGTTTAGGGTTTAGGGTTTAGGGTTTAAGGGTTTAGGGTTTAAGGTTTTGTAAGAACAATGTGTATCTTTTGCTATACCTCTAGTAATTATGGTTTAGGGTTTAGGGTTTTGTTTACGGTTTAGGGTTTAGGGTTTTGTGAGAACAATGTGTATGTTTTGCTATACCTCTAGGAATTAAGGTTTAGTGTTTAGGGTTTAAGGTTTTGTAAAAACAATGTCTATCTTTTGCTATAGATCTACGAATTAAGGTTTAGGGTTTCGTTTAGAGTTTTGTTAGAATAATGTGTATGTTTTGCTAAACCTCTACGAATTAAGGTTTAGGGTTTAGGGTTTAATGGTTTAGGGTTTAAGGTTTTGTAAGAACAATGTGTATCTTTTGCTATACCTCTAGTAATTATGGTTTAGGGTTTAGGGTTTAAGAACAAAGTGTATGTGTATAATTTCGTAGACGAGATAGGGAAGTCTTCAGTTTGGAGATATAGTTGCAGACTTATCATACAAAACATAAGATATAGTAGCAGACTTCTCATACAAAACTAAAAAAGTTCAATCTTTTACAGAAAGCTTGAGATAGAAGTCGAATTGGCGTGCCGATTTGCTACGGCGAGGTATCGGCTCTGTGTTTCTTTGGATTTGGTGGTTGACTTGGACTCCGGCGAGATGATTCGCCTTCATCTCCAACTTTCGGTGTCTCCTCTTCGAACCGATCTCTGTTCCTTTGAGCGAGAAACTTCTGGTAGTACCTGCACAACGAGAAACAAACCAAAAAACAGTATTAATTTCACAGTTTGACAATATTAATTTTACCAGGTTGAAAACAACGAAAATTTGACTTGCAAAGAATTCGACATTTCATAGATGTTGAATACACATAATGACAGAATTCGACATTCAATACAATACACATGTTGACTAAGAGTTTACCTGAAAACTCTTTCGAGAATTGCCTCATACGACTAAAAGTTTTCTCTGTTTCGTGACATCTTTCAGGCATAGTTGTTGATGGCCCTGTCGATTGGTCATCTCGCAATAGAGAAACAGATTTCAGATTAGTGCTGCAAAATTTGAGATTGGTATTTGAATTGACATGTATGCAGTTAGAAGTATGTAAGTTTGTAATGGCAATAAACAGGGTTGGTTCATGGAACTTACAAGAGATTTCCTCCCATTATCGTGTACTCAGCGATCTCCTGAGGGGCTTCAGTGGTTGTTGTTGGTTCGTACAGAAAGGGAAAGAGAAAAGGGGTCAGACACTGAGAAGTAAGTCCGAACCATGAAGATCTTGAACAGGGGAAGTCGAGGAGACTTACATGGATTTACGTCGAAGTTAATGATATATCCAACCCTCTCGAGTCTAGGGAACCGAGTTTCAGAGGTAGCAGAGGAAGAATTCGGTTGCAGATTTGGGGATCGTGACGGAGAGGCCATTATAGGTGATTGATTGAGATTTTAAGTTTTTATTTCGCAAGAGAAGAGAAAGTGAGGAGCCCCGTTGGTTGCTAACCTAGGGTTTTCTGAATACGTAATTATATTGAAATTAATTAATACTCTCGAGACGCTTCCTATATTATCAGCTGAAACGTGAATTCGTCACTCTTAAGTCATAACTCAGCCGAAACATGAATTCGTCACTCTTAAGTCAGCCGCTTACTTTGCACAAAGCATTATATAACTCAGCCGAAACATGAATTCGTCACTCTTAAGTCAGCCGCTTCAGTCAGTCGCTATTAAGGAGAGTAAACGCTGACTAACACATAAGTCAGCCAGCCTTTACTCAGTAACCGAAGAGTTGCTATTAATTTTATTTAAAATCAATAAAATACAATACAATCTCTTTAGTGTTTTAGTGTTTCACAAAACCCCTATTTGAACTGCCCTAACACATTATAAGTTCCTTCATCTAAGATCTCTGATGCCATCTTCACCCGTAAACCCTGAATATTCGCATCATTTATCCCATGGAAAGTAGTGCCAAGCGCTAGACACTCGACAAACTTCAATGCATACACCCCACAGTCGCCAATTTGGACATTTTGTGGGATGTATTTGCCGCTCCTCCTTCGGAACGAAAACTGCTTCACTCTAGGTTTTCGGAGATTGGCAGGAACTAATTCGTTAATCATAAATGGGATCATGTGCGAAAACGGCCTAAAGGAATCACGGATTTTCTTTTCACTTTCGGGTGTCACCTGTCTAATGATGGGATCGTAAACGTCGATCTTCTCATTAACAAGGTCCACGTGATATGCCACCCAATGATCTCCTCCAGTTTGTAGAACTCCGTACAAGTGATCCACATCTTCTAACCATTTCTTGTTTGTTTGCAAGTCATTAGGAGTTTTGCCGTTTACTAAATCCCCATACCCAGCTGTGAACTTAAACGTCTTTGGTTTGATCTTGAACTGTATGTAATCCATACACCATACTGCAGTAAACCAAATGTCCATAAATCCAATTCGCTTGGAGTAGAATGGGGAGGGATCTAGCATGGATTTTTTTATGAGGATTCTCATATACGCGGAAATATGCTGTACAAAGAAAAATTATACTTAACTCAGTATAACTCAGACATAAAGCATACTTAAGCCTACATAACTCAGACATATAATAAATAACTCAGACATTACGTATATTTTACTCAGCCCCATATAATCTATAACTCAGATATAAAGCATACTTAAGCCTACATAACTCAGACATATAATAAATAACTCAGACATTACGTATATTTAACTCAGCCCCATATAATCTATAACTCAGACATAAAGCATACTTAAGCCTACATAACACAGACATATAATTAATAACTCAGACATTACGTATATATAACTCAGCCCCAACAGAATACTTACATCATCAGACAGCCATCCATAATCTATCCTTGGCCAATACTTTCTCTCAGACATGAGAACTCTGTAGAACTCGATCTCGTCTGTACCCTTTGTAAATGGAACATCCCTAAAACAATTAAACACTAGTTAGTTTAGGCAAATATTGCTAATAGCCGTATTAACATATGCTCTAAAGGGTCATACTCGAATGGCTTTAGGTGATCCAAAAGTTTAGCCACTTTAACCGGATCAGCAGGTGCGACAGGATCATAGATTGCCGGTGAAGGTTCATAATTTTTCCTCATGCACGTCATTCCATTGTCTCCAATATAAGGAAAAACTCGTGCTTGAGGATCCTTTTCTAGCCTCCCTGAAGACCCATCAGGAGATAATTTCACCGCTGACTCCCGATAAGCCTTAATTCTCTCTGACCTAATCCTGTCCTCTTCCTCCTCATCAGACTCCGGCAACACTTCATTATATTCTGCGACAACTTGGCTGGTGACATCCACAATCTCACTGTCGTCGTTTAAAATCTGTTTCTTCTTTGCTGGGATAGTCACTTCCGGAGGTTTCGGATCGTCGTTGCCTTTACGATTCCTCGCTGTCCTCCTTCTTACTTGCCCCTCCTTTTTTAAAGCATCGGCCTCCTTCTTTAAAGCATCGGCCTCCTTCTTCTTTAAAGCAGCGGCCTCCTTCTTCTTTAAAGCATCGGCCTCCTTCTGCTTTTTAACCTCAGCCTCCTGCTTTTTTGCCTCAACCAATTTCTTAGCAGGAGAAACAGTAACGAAATCAACTGTTTCTTCTTCGTCATTACCAAACTCCTCAGCCAATTTCAATTTGGTCTTACGAACTGGTTCAGTACTTTTAAGCTGTATTAACATATAAACATAACTCAGCCATAATAAAAAGAATAAATCTGTCGTTATGTAACTATAACTCAGCCGTCAAATATAACTCAGCCGTAAAAAATAAACATAACTCAGCCGTCAAAAATAAACATAAATCAACTGTAACGTACATTATGCAGGGGCCTGTTGACTGGTTCAGGACTTTTATCCGGTTCAGGACTTTTAAACTCGTCCTTTTGCGGCTGTATTAACATATAAACACAACTCAGTCGTCGAATAATAAGGATAACTCAGTCGTCAAAAATAAACATAACTCAACTGTAACGTACCTTTGGACTGTTAACGGATTTCTGCGGGAAGTTGTTAACTTTTGATTGGTTATCATCCTTTTGAGTACTGTTCCGTGCCTCGAGAGCATTCAGACGCTCTCTCATTTGCATCCGATCATTCTCAATAGATGCAACTCTTTCTTCCACAGCATCTCGGACTGTATCACCAATCATCTTCTTCAAATCTGACAACTCTCCAAATTTTGTGTTATACGCGTTTAACTGCGCCTCAACACTGTCTATTCTACTACCAAAGTTGTCAAACTTGTCAAATCTTCTGACAAGGTTTTCCAGGACATTGACTACCGTCGTCAAATCCGTCTCTTTCCCCATATCCTTGTAGCTACTATGCTGCAACACAATCTCACTGTTGCTTACTTCCTGTTTTTTCGTAGCTTTCTTCTGTTTTTTTGCGGGGGGTTGATCAGAATCTAACGAAACTGCAGCCTTCATTTTTTTCTTCTTCCCATCGCTCTTCACATCCCAAAAACCTCTAACAAACCTACCCGCATGTATGTCTGTTACCAGATTTACAACTTCTGGGTCATTTTCTTCACTCGCCCACTGCGGAAACAGCTCTTCTACAGCCTCCTTCATGACCATTTTCTTCACACGCACCTGCATAGTAAATCAGCCATAAACTCATAAGTCAGACATCAAATGATTCATAACTCAG
This sequence comes from Arabis hirsuta, assembly GCA_964056655.1. NCBI lineage: Eukaryota > Viridiplantae > Streptophyta > Magnoliopsida > Brassicales > Brassicaceae > Arabis > Arabis hirsuta. The sequence goes on along the minus strand of OZ053305.1, from coordinate 19,909,281 downwards.
CCATCAAGTAACTTATAAGTCAGACATCAAATGATTCATAACTCAACCATCAAGTAACACATAAGTCAGACAGAATAAAAAGATCCATAACTCAGCCAACTCAACCTTCTTACCTCACCATGGTCTCTGATTTCCTCAGCTATGGCTGTAGTAAGACTTTTACGTGTACGGGTTCCACCCCATCGCAAAAGAGGAATTTCGTTCTCATTGACTACTCTTCCAAACCGCTCTCCGAAGCAGGTCACAGATTCATACGCCCAAACCAGCAACACGTCCTTCATGCCGCTAATGGTGTACGACTTTCCTTCTGGATTCAACATCTTAACTGAACCAACCAGAACTTCGAATGCAGTCCGACCCCACGGATAAGTCCTCAAGGCTTCATCGTCGAATACTCTTTTTGCACTTCCAAAGGGTATTCTAGAATTATGATGCAAGCCATAAAGTCCCATGGCTTGAAGAAGCAACAGCCCTAACCATTTCCTCTTTTCAAAACTCCAGCCTCGACAGCCATCTAATGCTGCCCTCAGTTCATCTAACTTGGGTCCTACCCCAAGCGGCACCTTCAACTCCTCCCAGAAAGTTTCGTATTGCTCAGGTTCAAAACTTTCTGTTGGCAGTGGATCTGTGTTTAGACCCGTGAGCGCACCAAATTCGATTAAGCTAAACCTGATAGGTTGATCAACAACGAGAGACCAAATCTCCTTGTCATGTACTCGTAGCTGTCTACATAGTAGATAGTGTACAGTCTTCCCAGACCACACCAATTGGCTATCAGCTAGCTTAAAACTACTCCAACAGAAAACTGTTTGATGTGTTCCCACACTTCATGTCCTATTGCGTCTCTGACTCTAGGGAACTCTCCCAAATGGACATTGTGATTAATTTTTTTATTTTCCAGCTTAGAAGCCCCTTCAGCGCATAGTCTTGGAGGGTAATCCCTTGCTTGATCTTCAGGAATTGCTTGATCTTCAGAAATTGCTAGATATTCAGACATCTGAACATAAAAGACATAACATATTAATGATAAATCAGCTGCAACACAATTCAAACTCAGCCACAACTAACAAATAAACCAGCCGCAACCAAACACAAACTCAGCCACAACAAACAAATAAACGAGTTTGTGTTATGTTTGATTTAACATAACACAAACTCAGCCACAATAGCATTGCACATGTAAATCAGCCGCAACACAACACAAATCAGCCATAGCATAACAATAAATCAGCCGCAATAAATAACTTAAACAGCCACTAGCAACGATAAACAAGCCGCCACAGAATAATAAATCAGCCACAATACCGTTAACAAGCGACAAACACCTTCGATTCCTCAGATTATACTCAAAATAAATCTGAAAACTCAAAATAAAACGAAGGAAGATGAAGAATCCCCACTCCTCTGTTTATACTCACCTTCGACTAAAATCCGACTGTGAAAATGCAGAGCAGACGTTTCGACTAAACCGGCGGTGAATGTTTCTCAGAAATCGACTAGAGAGAAAACAGTAGAAGTTTCTACGACAACACACGAAGTTTTTAATTTTCCGTCCTTTGAGTTTCCTTCTCTAACTTGTTAAGACGGTTAACCTAATTAGTGACATGGAACAGTGATTAGTGACGTGGATTAGTTAATCATTTTTTAATTATAAATAACCTCAATTAAAAAAAAAATAACCAAGGGTGTTTATTGTAATTTACTAGGCTTTAAAAACTTTTGAGTAATTTCCAAAAGATGTATGCTATTCTAGTAATATAACAACTTTTCTATGCTATTTCAGTAATTTTCTCTTTATAAATTTCAATCCATAATAAATACTCATCTTATTAAATCTCAAATGTAATAATCGTTAATCCTCAAACGAAATACATAATTCCAAAAACCACATAGCAACATGCTAAACTCTGAAACTGGAAACCATGAAAACAAGCTCAATCCTGGGCCCACTCCTCGAACCATCCCCTGAACCTTGCTTTCATCTTAGCCTCTGGTTCCCAAATCTCCTCCTCCACCAGTCGTCTGCCGCAGCTTAAGAAAATTTTGGCCTGATGTGTCCCGACTCACCACAGTTATAACAGAATCGAGTATCTCGAGCCTCGTCCTTCCTAGGACAGCTCACCAATTTGTGAAACATGCTCCCACACCCGAAGCATCACTGACCACTCTGACTCGATCCCACAGTATCATCCCACTTCCTCTTTTGTCCTTGCGCAGGCTCATCGCCCTTGCTCATAACCGGCTGCTGCAGCGGCTTCTTCGTCTGAACGATTTGGCTGCCCACCACAACCTGATCCCTCAGATCCTCCTCAATCGACGCAGCCGTCTCAACCAGCTCTGCCCTCGTGGCAAACTTACTCGCTCTAATGCGAGTCCTCAAGTCAGCTCGAAGTCCCCCCTGGAACCTCCTCACCTGGGCATGCTCGCCCTCCATGCCCCTACCAGCATGTACTAGGAGTCGACTGAACTCCAAATCAAACTCCCTCACAGTCCGATCTCCCTGAGCCAGGTTTAAAAACCTCGACTCCATCCGGTCCACCGCCTCTTATGGGAAATACTTGGCATTGAACTCAGCCAAGAAATCCTCCCAGACCATCTTGGCATGTACCCTCCTGGCCCCAACACCTCTCCACCAGAGATGCGCGTCACCATCCAGATAATGAACCGCCAGATCAACTATGTATCCTTCAGGACACCTGATAGAGCGAAAGTTCCGCTCCAACCTCCGCCGCCACTCATCAGCATCCTCAGGCTTGGCACTACCCGAGAAAAATCCGGTGCCAATCCTCTGCATCTGCTCCATCATCCTCAGGTAGGATGGAACCTCCTCTACAACCGCCACCCCCGGCTGCCCACCAGCCACTCTCGGTTGAACCCCAGCCACTACCGGCTGCACACTAGCCCCACCTGGCTGAACTCCCGGAGCCTGATCTGGAGCCGGCACTACACCTGGTAACCGCTCCAGAATCAACTGCAGCAAACCCGCCAAACGATCATCTCGGTCTTGGGCCACACCTATGGGAGCACCCCCACCCGGGCTCCCGCACCACCAGCTACCTCGGGACCCACACTGGCCCCACCAGCCCTCACACTGGCACTCGTAGCAGTCACACCCACAGACCCCTTCTGAAACGCTTGCGAGTCCGCCACCTGCTCCTGTGTGGTCTCCTGGGCCACACTCATGGCATCTGACTCACTCTGAAGTCCTCGCCCACGCCCACTACGACCACCACGGCCACCACGTCCCCTACGACCTCTGCCTCTAGCACCTCTAGCCATAACTCTGCACTCACAGCAGATTACTAAGTACTAGAACAAAAACAGAAATCATACAACACTTACCGTGGAATCTCATTGAAGGCTCGGAAGAGATGATCTATGTCCCCAAACCCACACAGCAATCAATCAATTATCACACAATCAATTAGTCAATCACCCGTCCTAGAACCATAAGGGCTCTGATACCAAATTGAAACGATCCAACCTAAATTTAAAAAAAAGTTTTCCCTTCAGATTATTATCATCACAGATAATAATCCTCAATTGGGTCAATACAACAAGCAACGCGGAATAATTAACTAAATAGTAACAAACCAGTCAATAACCAAATAAAACCAATTCAACTAATCCCATACTTAATTGAATTCTAACCGGTTCAATTCAACAATCCAAACAATAACCAATAACCAATAAACCAATTAACTACAACTCAGAATTCACTAGCAACCTAGCAATTCTACCACACCACACAGCCATCCGAGACCCTAGATCATCTCTCCTTCCTAGCCATGATTCCACGATCACCTTTTTTCTTTACCTTCAACACATGGCAAAAAGAGTTGCGTGAGTATTATCACAAATACTCAGCGACGCGGTCATCCCGTCTATGGGTTATTTAAGTATAGACATAACAATCAATACAATACTAGGATGAGCACACAAGCAAACCAAGAACAACCAACACGAACAAGTACAGAGACCTTGTGTTGATCGACACGCCACCCTGGTGTCGATCAATATGACTCTGCCCGTGTCGATCGACACACCACCCTGGTGTCGATCGAGACGGCAACCCAGAAACGAGCCTATCCTCTCATGGCTCGAATCTGTCGCGATTCGTCAAGTCACCTGCACAATTCCAACCACAACACACGAAACACCAAGCAAACGCATTCCATCAATCCCTATGCCCATACAAACCCATGATCACGCACTCACCTCGAAGTATCGAAATGAGAATGGGACCAACGGTTATAAAAAGACTTGTACACGACGAACCACTGGTCCAAAACCAAAACGGACGACTGTTCTGGAAACTAGACAGACACAGCTACGCGTCGATATGTAGATTGCCTCCAGAATCCTTCTGCTTCGATCGGAAATCAACCTTGAAGCCGACTGATCGCAGACAACCTATCTGCACAGACCCATCCAGTTCAAACAGCCATAACTCGACGAATAATCAACGAAATGACGAACCGTTTCTGCCTATATCAAGACCAGAGATCAGAGAACTTACCCACCAAGTTTCACCCCAATCCGCCTCAAATAGCACAGCCGTTTGCCCTCTCAAACTTCCGAAGAGAAGCTGTTCTCACTCACAAAACCTCACACAACTCCTTTGATCAAAAGACTCTCTCTCAAACCCTCTTTCTCTCTGAGTTTTTGGCCAAAACGAGGATAAACGCAACTGCACCAACCTTTTATACAAACCCTAGGGTGTCCCCTAAACCGCTTCCCAAACCGGCAATCAGAAACCAAAACCGTCGGTCTGATTTTAACTCGTGTCGATCGACACACAACCCCTGTGTCGATCGACACAACACCCAACCCAACTTCTCACAAGTCCAAAACTCACGTGTCGATCGACATACACACCTGTGTCGACCGCCATACCCAACCAAAAATCCCCATTTGGTTCACGGGCGTTACAGTGGGAGGGGTGTATACAGATATGAGTATAAACAATAACGTTTGGATTTGATTGTAAGTATGAGACTAGATGAGCTTCAGGGATCGGGAGTGGATCTCAGGTGGTCCTGACCGGGTTTGGTCACGATGGTAGCCGTAGTGAGACGGTGTTATGTGATTGAGATAGGGAGATGATCTCAGGTGGTGCTGACCTTGTTTGGTCAGGATTGTAGCCGTGGTAAGACGGTGCAATGTGACTAGTATGAGACTAGTTGAGTTTCTGGGATCGGGTGTTGATCTCAGGTGGTGCTGGCCGGGTGGGGCCATGAGTGTTGATATCAGTAGAGCTGGCCGAAATGGGTTAGAGAGTGTTGATATCGGGTGCGTTGACCGTAGTTGGACGGTGTTGCGTGATTTGAGGTCGAATTTGTGTTAGTGGGGAGAGTTGTAATGACTGCGAACCAAAAATTGTGATTTTTGGTCGTGCGTCGATCGACGTCGGTGGTTAAATCGAACCGGTTGGTTTGATTTAAGTTATCGGTTAGCGGGTCGGTTAGGGTAAAAACCATAGCGCTTCTCTATAAATAGGCAGTGGCCGCGTTTTTGAGGACTTTTAGTTTTCAAAAAGTTTCAGAGAGTTTACAGAGAATTTTGGGAGAAGGAGATTCGTTTGGGAGGCTTTGGAGATAGTACCTGGAGTGATTGTTCGCGAGTTGGGTGTGGATTCCAGATTTGGAGACGTGTTCTTCGCGTTCTTCATCCTTTTCTTCCTTTTTCCTTTCCAGATTTAAGGTGAGTGCGTGACCATGGCTTATCTGGGTAAAGGGACTGATAGGATGCGTTTGATTGTTGTTATTGAGTGTATTTTGTGTGGCTTTGAGTGGAATTGTGCAGGGAATCGATTGTGATGCGATCTAAAATCGAAACATGAGAGGATAGGTTCGATTCTACGATCTGTGACATTGCGTCGATCGACGCAGTTGCTCTGTGTCGATCGACATAGTGTGCATCGATCGACACAGGGTTGTTTTGTCGATCAACGCATGTGCAGTTGTGCGATTCTTGCGTTTGATTGTTCTTGCCTTGCCTTGTTGATTGTTCACCCTAGTATTGTATCATTTTCTTATGCATGTGTGTACAGCCTAGTAGGTGGGATGACCGTCTCACTGAGTATTTGTGCAATACTCACGCATCTCGTATAACCATGTGATTCAGGTAATGTAACATTCCGATTTCAGGAATTATGTGGTGCATGCGGAGAGACTTTAGAGAATTGATTTGACTATCTATATCACCAAAGTGCACTTATCTTTTCTGTTACACATCCAGAGAGAACTCCAGAGTTAAGCGTGCTTGGGCTGGAGCAATTTAAGGATGGATGACCTACTGGAAAGTCATTTCTAGTACCGTGTGAGTAAGGACAAAACACGGAGAAAGATCACGTGGTAATTTACAGGGTTAGTAAACAAGTCTTTCGAGCCTCCCGGACTAACGCATCGACCGTCGGACAGGGTTGGGCCCAGGGGCTGAGAGTGGGCGTGGGGCCCATTAGGAGATGAGAATTTCTCCTGAGGGGATGAGGATTTCTTCTGTATGTTATTGAGAGATGAGGATTTCTCTCGAGGGGATGAGGATTTCCCCTGTATACCGATAGTTCGACGGCGGTCGGGGCGTTACAGGTAAAGACAAGGTGTGATCGTGGAATCATGGCTAAGAAGAGAAGATGATCTAGTGTCTCGATTTGAGTGGTTGTTATCGATAGAATTGCTAGCGTGTTAGCAATCCTGGATGAGCTGTTTATTGTTAATGGATTATTGGTTGTTGTTTCGTACAGAATTGTTTTGTGATTCAGTAAAGTATGAGATTTATTGAATGGTGGATTGGTTATTGCTTGTTTTGTTTCCGCAGTTTGTGTTGTTGACCGTTGAAGATTATTATAATAATCTGAATCTGGAAAATTTTAAAATTTTATGGATGGGGTCGTTTCACAACATGTAAATTATATTTTTATTATATCTTCAGTCTATAGTCTTCTACATTTAGTTAACACATTCATTAAATTATACTCGTCTGCATTTGGGTCATTTACACATATAGGTACTTTCCCCTAAACTCTTTACAGGAAAAGGTACTTTGTAAAATAAGGTGACTTTTCCTATGTGTTTTGTCTAATATAGCCCTCTAGTTACTCAACATTGTCCAGATTTAACTTTGGTCACTAACTAAAACATAAAAATCACTTTAAAACATTTATAGATCTAGGATATTCAAACCTCCAAGTATCTCTGAAGCAAACCCGTTTCTTCTTCTTCCTCTTGATCCGGTCCAAATCTGCCGCATCTGCATCCTTCCTTGCACCTCCGCAGTCTTAAATCGTCTTCATCAACAATGGATTTATTGATCAAGGGTGACGACTACGGAAGCGGCTAAAGATCTCGGCTGCGCGAAGGATAGGGATTGAGGCGTAGAGAAGAGAGATAAGTAAAGGAGAGCAAAGGATGAAGAAGACAAAGCGGCTCCATCGCGTTCGAAGCCAATCAGTCAACATAACGATGGCGAGTGGTGAAAGGCGGAGGAATTCATGGCCGTTTAGATCTCTCTCTTTCTCGCTCCTTATCTCTGGCACGCAAATTACTTCGGTCTTTGCTCTTCCTCTTAGTTCAAACTCCCTGAGATAACTTGCCCCGTTATCTTTTCGGAAACCTATCGCCGGTGATACTTTGAGTTTTCCGTCGTGTTTGTGACTTGTTTCACCTTCCTCTATAGCCACCACCATACACGCGAAGCCTGGTTCCAAATCTGCTTCCATTACCGGTAATTCTTCTTTGCTCATTCCTCTTTTTGTGCTTATCGGTTTGATTTTTCTATAAAGTTTTGATTTTTTTTACTGATTTTGGTTTCTCTGTTTTGATCTGGAGATGTGAGCGACGAAGCTGTAGGTGTTCAGATCGATGCTCCGGCGAGAGATGGTGAAGCTAACGCGGCTCTTCTCAAGTACATAAGCTCTGTAATCTCTCTCTATCTCTCTCTCTCTCTATTTCTTCTCATCTTTTGGAGGAAAAGTTTTTAGCTTTTGTTATATAGCTGAATCATGGGTGTTCAGTTGTAGGTGTAGGTGTTTAGTTTTCAGTTTTTTTTCTACTACTTTAGCTTTACCGGCGGTGAAATCAAGTATGAAGCAGCCAAGTGAAAGGACTTCAAAGGAAAGTAAGGCGAAGCAAGTGAAGAATGTTACTTCAGGAGAAGATGAGAAAATCGATGAAGATACAAATAAACTTTTTTTGAAGACACTAATGGGTTTTACGTTTTCATGAAGAAATAGATCGATTAGCTTTGAGGTTAGTAAGAACCAATTCATGAAGAAATAGATGGATTAGTAGCTTGAAAATCGTCATTTAGGATTTGGGTCATCAACTCTAAATCTCATTATGTGTTTAGGATACAAGAACGAATTTGTTGTTGCTCGAATTCGTGTCCATATGGACACTATAAACTGGTCACAGTTTTATGGATACTATAAACCTAGTGGTCACAGTTTCATGGATACTATAAAACTGGTCTCGACTTCACTTTTTCAGTTTCTCCAGTTCCTTTAACAATCTATTTTGTGATAGATTTGTGTGTGAATATAGGGTTGTGGATACGGTTTGATGGACATTTTGTGGATATAGTTTGATGGACATAAGTTTCGACAAGCATGATGTCGTGGATACGGTTTGATGGACGTAAGTTTCGTGGATAAGCATTGATATTAGAAGTTGATCAAACGTTTAGAGTTTAGACGAAGAAGAGTCATCAACATCTCTGACTCATCTTCGCCGGCAAAGATCGGAGAAGCAACAACGGATCTTCGCCGGCAACTCATGTTCAATATTTTAATTCATGAACCAATCAATGAGAGATTAAACATGTATAAAGCAAATCCTTGTTAATATTAAGAACGTGGATATGATAACGCTCGATGGGTAAAAACTTTGACCACAAATACTCGCTACGCAAACAGAAAATAATGACATACAATAGTGGACAATTTCAAGTGGATAGTATCGCATGGATGAGAGTAGGTGGATACGATTGCGTGGACAAGTAATGAGAAATATATAACTTGGTTATAAGTTATAACACATAAATGGGATTGTGTGACCATAGAACTGTGACCATTTGGATAATAAATGAGATTGTGTGACCATAGAACAGTGACCATAAAACATAAACCCCAAAAAGCTCTTAACTTGATTCTATTCAACTTCTGATACATAATCATTTCATTACAACAATTCCAAATCCTTGATTGTGATCAATTTCTGAAATTGTAACAATTCATTCCAACAATACCAAATACTTGCAATAGATTTCATTAAGATCTAGTTGTAAATTCATATCTAAGCAACAAAGTTTCCAGATTCTTTAACCAATCCTTGAGTTTCATTTTCCACGTTTGTGGATAGTTTGTTTACGTGACCATAAAACCATGACCATTTGGATACGCCTAAAGGTTTTTCCATTTACAGTTTCAGTTTCTTCAAGATTCGGAGGCTCATCCGCGAACGTCTCCTTGAAAAGCAGATACGGCGTCGCCGCTGTGGACAGTGACCGCCGGAACAGTGACCGCTGGAACTCACTGAAACAGAGTCTGAACCGAACTAAAACATTTTCTTAAGAAACAAAAACATTTAAACCGAATAGAATAATCGAATGGTTAAATACAATTTTGACACTAACACAATTTATTAGACTACATACCCTAAATACAAGTTTCCCAATGTTATCCACTACACCTCTTGTAGTATAATACCTCTCTTCTTTCTCCGGCGACGATCTCCGATGATCTTGTTGTCCAGATCTGAGTATTGTCCCTTCTGCTCCTCTACAAAAAAAACCCAATACATAAAAATTGAATCTTGGCTTCAATTCCAAGAGTGGTATTGAGCAATTTTGTGAACCTGGAGAATCTTGTGGATTGAAGGAGGAAAGTTTCTTGACCTAGAAACCGAGAAGTGTTTTTCCTACGATTAGATTCGCGTGAGATTTGTTGATCTTTGGCTCTTAGACATCTCAATCTCTTCTTGTTTCCCCACTGTAAGAAAATTTCTTGTTCTAACGACGACGACATTTGGAAGCAGCTTCTCCGATTATCCAAAGCTGTAGACTTTACCCACAAAGAGAATCAAATTCAGTATAAAACGAGAGGATTTTTCATTGTCCGAAACTAAAAATTTAAAAGAGAAATCGAATTAGATTGAAGATTCAGTGAATTTGATTACCGGCGAGTCTTGTGAAAGCTTCGATGAAAACTGAACAGAAACGTCTCTCGACTCTGTAAAGGAGTAAAGAAGAATCGGCGGAGGAAGGTGGAGCAGTGGTGAGAGTGGCGAGTATTGGTGACTGAATATAATATTACAGATCATTTGGGAATGTATATATCTTTCGTCTTCTTTATTTTTAGAGTAATTTTGTTTTATTAGTTTAAATGATTTTCTTTTTGATTTGTTAGAGATTTTAAATAACTAGATATAAACAGATGAAAAAATCAATTACTTTTTTTAAGAGCAAATTGGTCAAGAAAATTTCGTAGTTTGTGCAAAAGTTATTCTCCTCTTTAAAGTGCCTTTGTCTATAAGTAATATTTGGGAAAGTGCCTCTAAGTATCAATCATCCTCTGCATTCAGTTGAAACATTAATGTGTTAGACTCATTTTTCCAAACTTAGTGATGTGTCTTCCTGGTAATATATCTTCCTTTATGAGCTATCTTTTCGTTAATTAATCTTTTTGGTGTTGCAAAACCAACATGAGAAAAAGGAATTAAAACAGATGTGAATAATAAAATATAGAAAATGAGCGACAATCATAGAAATTGTTTTTGCTAATCATGATTTTTGTTTTTGTATTAATTTAATTGTAAATAAATATAACTAAAAATTGAATATATTAGATGACGAGAATAAAATAAAAATCACTTTTATATATGTTCGTATGTAAAATAGACTAATAAAAAATATAAATGGATTTTTCTCCGAATATAATACTAGTATGTATATATAAAAAAAGCAATAAATCATGAAAAGAAAAGAAAAAAAAAAGAAAAAAAGAAAAGGAGAAGTGGAAGAAACTATTTTGGTCTATTTGATCTTACATAGTTGATAAATAATATAGGTAATGCTTACTTGGTGAATTATTCAAATAGGATGATTATATTCTTTGTTTTGTGTCTTAATATGATTATTGGACAAATTAACATAAAGAATAATAATAACTTAAATATGTCTATTATTTTGTTTTTTGATAAATATGTCTGCTTCTTTTGCAATATATTAGTGTAAAGTACATGTAATTATATCTGGATCTATTGTGGATTTGCATCAAATCCTTTTTCTTTTGTTACAGTATGCCTATCGGTTTCAGTTTTTTTTTTAATTGAAATTTCCATTTTAAATTTTAAGTTTTCTTTTAACGAGAGGGTCTAATTATTTTGATCAACATTGTTGATAACGAATTAAAACCCCCAAAATATCATTTGATTTGTAATGACTATATGAGCAGGATATTGTAGCTCAATAATAAAGAATATTGGAATTCTGTAGTCAAAAACTTATTTTGATAGTTTACGAATGATAATCTCTATGCCGACAAACAAAACTCTATAGTTTCTCTATGATCCACTATATATAGTAGGTGATTAACTTTCACCGTGTGTGGGTATGACTTTTGTTTATGAAAAAAGGTTAATTTATTATTTAACAATCCGATTTTATCATTTATAAAGAGTAAATATACATTTTTGTTTCTCATTTTGATGCATGTATTAAATTAATATGTGTGAGGTAATATTATCTATATTTTGTCTGTTATCTTGAAAATTAGGATAACTTTTGTATTTGTCTTGGAATAAAATAAAATGATAGATAACAATATGTAAAAAAAAAAATTGGATTGGACATTTGTAAAAAGTCCGTTAATTGTAATAAATTGTCTATATTTATTTTATTTATTCTTTTTGGTTTCTAATTTTTTATTTTTTAATATTTCATTAATCTTTTCATAGTTTTCTTTGTCATTTCTTGTTTTTCGTCTTCTTTTTTCGGTTTTTATTTGTCTTCGTGCTTCTCTGATTTCTTCTTTGTTATTCTTCTACTCATTTTCTTGTTTTTTCTAAGATTGTTACTTACGTCCGAAATCGCTAGATTTTTTCATTATACTCCGACTTCGTCTTTGTTATTTCTTTCGGTTTCGTCTATTTTATTTCTTACTTTTATTTTTTTTATCGACTTTGTCTTTTCATTTTTTTGTTGTCTTCTTCTTCCCATTTATTTTCTTTCTTCCTCTTTTCTTCTCCTTCATCGTCTTTGTATTATTTGAATTTTTTATATCTTTGTTAGTCTGTCTTTGTATTGTTGCACTCCTCTTTAGTTTTTTTATCGTTCTTCTTATTCTTTTGTTTTTTGAAAGGTTATTACTTGAGGCCAAAATCACTATATTTTTTTGGATCTTTTTTTTTTCTCTGATTTTTTCATTTAGAATCGTTTTCGTGTTTGTTTTGTCATTTATTATTTTCTTTTTTTTTAACCGTTTTCCTCTACTCATAGTTTTTCAAGTTTATTTTAACCTTCTATTCTTTTTTCCATTTTTTCATCTTCTTTTTCTAAAGTTTTAGTTTTTTTCCTCCCATTTTTAGACTTCGTTTTCTAATTTTTGTTTTTTTTTTTTTTTATATTTTCTCTTTTTATATTTTCTCTTTTTTCTTTATAATCTTTTTTAATTTTATTTTCTTTATTCTTGTGGTATTTCTTTGTATTTATCTTCGTATTCAAATTTTTTTTTAATTCTTCATTTTCTAGTATTTTTTTCTTTCTTCACTTACTTCGTCTTCTTCTTCTTGTCCACTAAAAAACAATTGAATGTTGGTTTTCTTCACTTTAATTTGTGATTTTCTTTGCATTTTCGTAAAATCCAAAATAAAAAAAAATTTCCTTAAGGTAATTCTACGATGTTATTCTTTTATATATTGTTTTAAAATAGAAAAAAACATAATTAATTTTTTTGAAAATCTTATATTTATTATAAATGCATACAAATTTAAAATCTTATATGTTGTAACAAGTAATTTGGTTCTTCAAAAAATAAAAAACGTTATATTTCTTAGATAATTTTCTGATGATATTGTTTAAAAAATGTTTATAAATCAGGATAACAAATTGATTTAATACAAAAATCTCGTGTTTATTCCAAATGAATATAAAAGTTAAATTTTTATTGGGTGTAACAAAATAAATGATATTTTAAGAGTTGTTATTATTATGGACTTGAAACAATCCAACCCGAAAATTTAAAAAAATTTCCCTTTCGGATTATTATTATCACAAATAATAATCTACAACGGGTCAACACAAGCAATGCGGAAACAATTAAAAAAATCAAACGACAACCCAATCAATAAAACCCATACTATATTAATCTATCAATTCCAATTCAACCAAGTTAACTCAACAATCCAATAATCAATCACAGCGTTCCAGAATTACTACACCCTAGCAATTCTAAAACAGTCTCAAAATACGAGACACTAAATCATCTCCTCTTCCCAGCCATGATTCCACGATCACAACTTCTCTTTACCTGCATCACATGGCAAAAAGAGATGAGTGAGTATTATCACAAATACTCAGTGAGACGGTCATCCCGTCTACAGGCTACACAAACAGGCATAAGCAATGATACAATACGTCACCCATTAACCAAACGAGAAAAAAAGCACGTTCATTATGTCAAACTGACAGCATCGATTGACACAAGCCTTGTGTCGATCGACGCAACAATTGCTTATGTCGATCGATGCAACAATTGCTTGTGTCGATCGATGCAACAATTGCTTGTGTCGATCGATGCAACAATTGCTTGTGTCGATCGGCACATGCTGCAGAATCGCATAATCGAACCTTCTCCTCTCTGGTCCAATTCTGACTTGCTAACAAGTCAATCTCCTGCACAAAAATCGTCAACAAACACATCCAAATAACACATAACATTCATATCAACGCGAATCAATCATCAAATCATCAAACAATCGTATCCTATCAATCCTTTACCTAGATAAGCTTACGGTCACGCACTCACCTCAATTCTGGAATAAAAAAGATGAGGAAATCACGAAGAACGTAATGAAAATGAACACAGTCTCCAACACTCTCTGGATCTTCACCAACACGAAAAATCCAGCCTCCAACGATCAAGAACAACAGAAATCACTCCAACATACTAATCTCTCACTTTCTCTCTGATTTCTGCGATTTCTCCAAGAAAACTCGGCCAGATTCTGTCTGCTCAGCCTAATATAACCCAGTCCTAGGGTTTCCTAAACCTACCCACCAAACCGAACAATTGAAATCAAACCGGTCTGGTTCAATCCAACATATGTCGATCGACACAACGCCCAGAAACACGACTTCTTACAAGTCAAAACACGTGTGTCGATGGACACACACACCCTGTGTCGATCGACGCACTAACCAAAACTTCATTTTTTGGTTCACGGGAGTTACAATTCTCCGCCACTAACACGGATTCGACCTCGAATCACACAACACCGTCTCACTAAGGTTGACACTCCCGTCCAAAACCTGACCAGATTCACCCGGAAACATCAACAATGCAACACTCCCTGATCCGGATTAGGGCTGCCCGATTGATCGCGCAACAATTAAACAAGAACATGCACGACCACCGTAGACCCAGAATTTGACCAATTGATCGCGCAACAATCAAACAAGAACATGCACGACCAAAGACGCTTCATATGTGTACCAGGGTCGTCTGATCTGAGGTTCCAACGCAAGTAAAAACCCTAGTCTAGACATCCACTTACACATCCCTATCAACACTCCTCACCACCCGGCCAACACCCCTCGAGATCACACTCGATCCCCGAGCTCCACTAGTCTCATACTAGCCACATTGCATCGTGTTGCCACGGCTGCAATCCTGACCCAACCCGGTCAGCACCACCTGAGATCCACTCCCGATCCCTGAAGCTCATCCAGTCTCATACTTACAATCACACTATAAACACTATTGCTCATACTTATATCTATATACACCACTCACACTCTCAGGATCGTCACCCTTCGAGCTCTTGATGTATATCATACCCCTCCCACCTTTAGGACCATCGTCCATCCAACTCTCGGTATGCTCCAGCCCCTCCCACTTTCGGGACACATAGTCCATCAAGCTATCGGCTGCAGAGGAATCACACATCCTTTGGAGAGATCCCTGTCCCTCAAAGTATATGCAGGGAACCTACTATCCCCTGGAGCAATCACTCTGTAACGTGCATCATAAGCACGTGTCGACCGAAATCACTTTTCGTGGTTCCATTCTGACATTTCCTATCCCGGAATATCACCTCATGGCCAATCACCAGGCCATCCGGAACAACCTAATCACTAGGGTGTTCCATCAGAGTCCCTGGAAAAGACAATCCTAACTCACATAAGACTTTTATTTCCAGACTCCCCCTAGAAAATAGACAGGCTCTAACTCACATAAAACCTCTATTTCCCAGCGCCATCCAGGGAATAGACAAGTTCTAACTCCTATAGAACCTCCATCCCCAGATAATCCTCCTAGAACATGGACCAGCTCTAACTTACATAGAACTTCCATTTCTAGCCTCGCTAGACAATAGACAGTCCTACTCACTTAGAACTTCTATTTCTAGCTCCTTAGCCGATAGAAAAGCTCTAAATCCCATAGAACTTCTATCGCTAGACCTCCATATAACCCCACAAGTCATACCAACACATGACCTAGCAGTCATACCATAAGAACTCACGTCTTATAACACATTTCATAAGGAAAAACTCATCTCATTAAATCTCAAAATGTATAATCGTTACAACACAAAATGATAATTACATCAAACTCATAGCAACATGCTATACAGACTCTGAAAACCAGAAAAAAAAAACTCAAGCCACCGCTTGCTTCTCGAACCACTTTGAGAACTTTGTCGTCATCTTTGCTTTTGCTTCCCAAGTCTCCTCCTCAATACCGTCACAGTCCCACACGACTCTCACCAATGGTATCCTCTTCCGGCGCAGCACCTTGACTCTCTTCTCGAGAATACGCACAGGCCTCGCCGCCAACGTCATGTTGGGCTGAAGATCCTCCGGAATCCTAGCCAACACTTCCGCAGCATCGACACATGAAAGATCTTATGAAAGGCTCTCATACTCTGAGGTAACTCCAACCGATAAGCGACTGGTCCAACCCGCTCCACAACCTTGAACGGACCCATGAACCTCGGACTTAGCTTATTCTCTGAAATGGATCTGTTAGGACCCCTCAACATCGTTGCCTTGAGATACACCAGATCTCTCAACTCAAACTCCAGCTCCTTTCGTCTCTTATTGGCATAACTCTTCTGCCGATCCTGAGCCTCTCTCATGTTTAGCCTCAAGACACGGATCTTCTCCGTCGTCTCCTGAACAAAATCCGCACCAAACATGCTCCTCTCCCCCCACTTGAGTCCAGCATAATGGTGTCCGACATGGCCTCCCATACAGAGCCTCATATGGTGTCATCCCAATACTCGTCTGGTAGCTATTGTTGTACACAAACTCCACCAGCTTCAGGTGATCCGCCCAATAACCATCATAATCCAGCACACACATCCTCAAGAAATCCTCCAATGTATGAATCGTCCTCTCAGAATGCCAATCTCTCTGAGGATGATACGTTGTGCTCATATGCACCTTAGTGCCCATCTCAGCCTGGAACACCCTCCAGAACTCTGACGTAAACCTCAGATCCCTGTCTGACATAATACTCGCTAACACCCCGTGCAGCCTTACTATCTTCAACACATACTTCTTAGCCAATACCGCCGCACCATCGGTCTTCTTGATGGCAAGAAAATGTGCTGACTTCGTCAGACAATCCACAATCACCCAACTCGCATCATAGGTCCGCGACACTGGCAATCCCGTCATAAAATCCATGGTAATCATATCCCACTTCCACTCCGGAATAGGCAACCTCTGCAACATACCACTCGGAATCTGATGCTCAGTCTTCACTAACTGGCACACGTTGCACGCTGCAACCTAATTAGCGACATCCCTCTTCATCCTGACCCAGTGATAATACCGCTTCAGATCATGATACATCTTAGTCGCTCCCGGACGAATCGACAACATGCTCGAATGAGCCTCTCTCAGGATCTCCTGCCTCAGATCCTCATCCTTGGGTACACAAACCCGTCCGTTCACAAGTATCGTCCCATTCACCGAGACCACATACTCTGAACCTACAGCCTTCGAAGCATCAATCAAACTTTGATCCTTCTCCTGAGCTACTCGAATTTTGCTCAGCAAATCTGTCTGGTTAGCTGCTTCTAACCCCAACGGCTCTTGTGAGATAACGCACAACCTCAGAGTGCCAATCTCGCTTACCAAAGCCTCCATATCCCGCTCCTAAGCCAAAGCAACTCTCCTCCGACTCCCCGAATACACAAGAATATCATCCATACAAATGATCACAAACTCATCCAGATACTCCTGGAATACCCCATTCATCAATCTCATGAACGCCGCTAGTGCATTCGCCAAAACAAATGGCATCACCACACTAGATCAACTCACATGATCTCTGAGGTCCACATCTAGTCCTATGCTCATTAACACGTTCTCAGACATTCATTGCTCTCAACTCATCAATACACCCCTCACACTAGCAACAACGCATCCTTTGAGCTCTCGGTGCACTATACCACTCACACTCTTGGGACACCAGGTCCGTCGAGCTCTCGGTATCTGCAGGGGAACCACCATCCCCTCGAGAGAACCACCATCTCTCAGTATAACTCATGAGAACCACCATCCCCTAGTGGAATACTATAAAAACAGGGGAAACCACTATCCCCTCAGGAGAACTAATCATCTCCCTATGAGTTGTTCGGGTAACTAATCATGCCCTAGAGCAATAAATTCTTAACGTTCAATAAGCACTCTGACAAGAACTATCTCCTGTGGTCTAAATCATGATACTCCATATCTCGGAATATCAACTCAACCATGGCCAAACCCCAAACCATCTCGAAACCACCCAACACACACGGTGGTGTCTCTCCAAAGTCTCTCAAAAATAGGCAACTTCTAACTCTTCATAAAACTTCCTATTTCTCGAACCTCAACAAAAGTTGTTATATAAAAAAAATTAGTCATTTTTTATAACTAAGACCATAAGGACTACCCAGCTTATAGTCTCATCACACACACAGTCCTTGCTTCTACACTCGAAGCATCCTCGTCCACTTTAACTCAGACACAACTCGTTCCTGATGACAAACCAGTGAACTCTATACCGATTCAGCCAATCTATCCCGAGAATGACATCGTACAACACCACCGGTCTAATTATCAGATCTGCTGGCATCAACTCTCCCGCCACCAGAACATCCACACCTCGAGCCCGCCTGAAAGTAGCTAACGACTTGCCCCTAGCAACCCTAATTACTCCCGGCTGCTTATTGGAATCGCTCTGGATACCGCTACCCTTTGCACACTCCAGAATCAAACAAGACGTCACAACCACCCACTACTAAGGTCCTGCACAACTCCCATGTGCTTAAAAACCCTAACATTCTAACACACTAAAAAATTCCAAAACAGACTAAATTCAATCACATTAGAATTTAACAAGTCAAGTTCTGAAATTACCCGTGATCAGTCTGGCGCTAGAACCACCCGCCTCCACCAAAGTGAACACCCGTGGTGCCGGTGCAATCTGATCCACCGGCGGCACTGCCACCACTGCCATCTGTTGCAGTCTAGGACATTTGGGCTTGATATTCCCTGACTCTATGCAGTGAAAGCACACCCATGTATCTCGAGCCTCGACCCGCGTATCCCGAGCTTCAGTCTTCTTCGGACAGTCGGCTACCCGGTGATCCACACTCCTTCACCCAAAGCAACCCGAACCACCCTGACCGCCTTGACTCGGTCCCGAAGTGCTCTCCCACTTCCTCTTCTGTCCTTGTGTAGGCTTGCCACCCTTGCTCGGACCCACCTGCTGCTGCAATATCCTCTACTGCTGATTTGGTGGACTAACCACCACAGCCTGCTCCCTGAGGTCTTCCTCAATCGCAGCAGCCGTCTCCACCAGCTCCGCCCTCGTGGCGAACCTGCTCACTCTACAGCGAGTCCTCAAGTCGGATCGAAGTCCCCTCAGGAACCTCTTCACATGGGCCTGCTCGCCCTCTATGCCTCTACCAGCATGCACTAAAAGTCGACTGAACTCCGCGTCGAACTCCCTCATTGACCGGTCTCCGTGAGCCAACTCCAGAAACCTCAGCTTTAACCGATCCTCCGCCTCCTGCGGGAAATACTTGTCATTAAACTCAGCCAAAAAATCCTCTCAGGCCATACCCGCCTGAGCTCTATTAGCCACCACACCTCGCCACCAGAGATGTGCATCACCATCAAGGTAATCGACACACACACCCTGTGTCGATCGACGTATCAACCAAAAATTCACTTTTTGGTTCACGGGCATTACAGGACTTTTTTTGGAATATCCCATTTTGTTAATCAAGAGATTTGTTGCTAAGATTAGTTGTTTTCACTTTTTTTTTCCCGATAGTAAAAGAGATGGGCAAATTAGATGTTTTGGAACCACAAATCGCACTCTATATGTAATGTATGCACGCAGTTTTTTCCTACGCAAAGCATGCATTATTTTCCAACTTCCAATATCAATGCTCGTGAGTGAATGGTGCTTAATTACTGTATTTTTATCCTATTATCATTTCTGATTTTTAATTTGTCAAATTTAAACATATTTATCCAATATAAAAAGGCAATCACTATTCATTAAAAAAAAAAAAGGATATGAGAAAAACAATTGTGTGGAGAGAATACAATAAACACAAAATCTTTTAGTAATATTTGTATCTATATGCTTTACTAATACCAAGAGCTTCGCTAGTAAGTATCAGAGATCAGTTTATTTTGGATTGTCACATGGTAAAACCAAAAAAAAAAGTCTCATTTAAGTTTTCGTTTGGCTTTTTGAAATCCTAACATGAAATTAAATAAGACCAACCAATAAAATTATCAAGGCCTATAAATAAATATTAATATAAATAATTAATAAACAATTTCAAAGGCTTGGTTAAGCATCTCTGAAAACATAAGAACTACATAAACAAAGAAATGACTAAATATATTCAGAGGGAAATAGAAAGTGACAGCAAAGGAGCTATAGACGATGGTCAGCTTTTTTTTGTCGAGCTTACCACCATAATCTCTTTTATCTGTTTGATTGTTCCAAAAGTTTCATAGTCACTGAGATCTATTAAAAAAAAAGAAAAAAATCGTCAACAAACACATATAGAGACAATAAATAATTAACAAAATGATCCTACCAAACGTAAAAAATTGTGTTTTAAGTGTAATACAAATGGTTCTATTTATAGGAAGAGAACTAATGTTAAAAATGTAACGCCCGTGAACCAAAAAGTATATTTTTGGTTGGTGCGTCGATCGACACAGAGTGAGTGTGTCGATCGACACACGTGTTTTGGACTTGTGAGAAGTCGTGTTCTGGACGTTGTGTCGATCGACACAAGTTGTGTGTGTTGACACTGGCTAAAATCGAACCAGATCGGTTCGATTTAAGTGTTGGTTTGCGATTCGGTTTAGGTGAAACCCTAGGGTTTCCCTATAAATAGGGGGTTGGCCTCATTTTTGGGACTTTAAGAGTTTCAGAAAAGTTCCAGAGAGTTTTCAGAGAGATTTGTGAGAGGAGATTCGTCTAGGAGGCTTGGGAGATC
Organism: Arabis hirsuta; assembly: GCA_964056655.1. Lineage (NCBI taxonomy): Eukaryota > Viridiplantae > Streptophyta > Magnoliopsida > Brassicales > Brassicaceae > Arabis > Arabis hirsuta. Next base: position 19,888,540 of record OZ053305.1, on the reverse strand, counting down.
GTTCTTGGAGTGATTTCTCGTGGGTGGAGTGTAGATCTCGGTGTTGGGGAGTAGTTCCTTGTGTTTTTCATCTGTTTTCCTCCTTTCTCCCTTCAGATCCAAGGTGAGTGCGTGACCATGGCTTATCTGGGTAAAAGAATTGATAGGATGCGTTTGTTTGTTGTTTGTTTGGTGGATTTCGTGCAGGAAAACGATATATGTGATTAGGAATCGATCCATGGTGGTTGGGTTCGATTTTTCTGGGTTTCTACGTTTCTGGGTTGTGTGTCAATCAACACAAGGAGGTTGTGTCGATCGACGCAGCCTATGTCGATCGACAAAAGAAGGGTGTCGATCGACACACATTTTTTATTACCATCAGTTTGACATACTGAACGTGCTGTTTTCTCGTTGGTTAATGTGTGATGCATTGTTGATTGTTCATCCTGGTATTGTATCATTTCTCGTATGCTTGTGTGTATAGCCTTGTAGATGGGATGACCGTTTCACTGAGTATTTTTGATAATACTCACGCATCTCATATAACCATGTGATGCAAGTAAAGACAAGGTGTGATCGTGGGATCGAGGCGAGGAAGAGGAGATGGTCTAGGGACTCGATTGTCTGCTCGTTATTGTAGAATTGCTAGGGTGTTAGTAATTCTGGAACGTGTTGGATTGTTATTGACTTGTGTTGTTAATTGGATTATGGTTTATGGTTGAATTGGATTGTTGTTATGGGATTGACTTGGGATTGATAGTGTTCAATAAGTATGGGATTATTGAATGTTGTTATTGGTTATTGTTGTATTGTTCCACAGTTGTGTTGTTGACCCGTTGAGGATTACTATTTGTGATAATAGTAATCCGAAAGAGGAAAATTTTTAAATTTACGGATTGGGTTGTTTCAGAAAATATTAGGTTTAGCCGCATAAAGTCTAAACAATAGTAAATCTTAGTAACTGGAAAATCTTTTTAAAATCAAAGATTTAGTTATTATGGTTCTAATTTTAGTTTAGTAATTGAATGTTGTCTGTACACACACTCGGAATTATTGTTGTGCATATTTAATTAATGCTATATATCTTTTCTTTCGGATTTTTTTTAATAAATCTTCCAAACAATTTTTTATTTGAATAAAAAAGATATTGTGCAATCTTGGAAATTTTAAAAACTAAATATATTAAAATATTGATATGAATTCCATATTAATAGAGATATCAGTTTAATTGCAACTAATTATTTCATTGAATACTTGATAATAAATTTGAAAAATAATTCTGTTATTTCAGAAATGGTGTTTTTATTTATTCTGCTTTATATACTCATACGTATGTGATCTTAAATGACCATTACAATTTTAATATAGATAGATTGATTAGAATCATTAAAAAAATCGTTTAAATAGAACTTTCATAATATGTTGGATTGTATAAAAAGTATTTTAAGATTGAGAAAGGAGTATCTCTACATGAAATCGTTTCAACTAAGTAAAAGCTATAAACCGTATTATATAAAACGTATTGAGAAAGATTTTTTCAATTATATATAAAAAGTATTATATAAAACGTATTTTTGAAATTAAAAATAATTCAATTAAGTAAGTTATCTAATCAATTAGTTTAAGCCATGCCATAATTTATCCAAAGACATGTCATCATTCTTTGAAGACATGTCATAATTTTTGAACCAATAAAATTAAAACAATTAACCTATTTTACTAATTGTATTTGCCTTTTAATAGGAAGGAGATATCTAATAATCTAACCTGTAATTAAAATATACTAAACACACAATTAACGGACGAGTCCATTTAAAATCTCGTATTCTTGAAGTTGGTTCAATTATTTCATTGGCTAAGCAATCAACAACGGACGTTGTAACAACTCTCTCTTTTTTTTTTCTGTATAAAAATGTTAAAGCAACTCCAATTTCACTTTAATTAGAAGAGTAATACATTTTAAACAATCAAAAGCTTATGACTCAGTGGTTTGTTCGAGTGGAAGAATATTTGCCTCGTGAAGTTTGGTTATAAAACGAATATCACAAATCACAAATTCACAATCCACAAAAATTGTTGGAATTCTTTTTGTCTATTATAGATATTTTAAAGAATATATGGCTTTTTACATGTTTATAATATGAGTTACTTCAATTACAAAAAAAAAAAAAAAAAAAAATCTTAAACTGTTTTTTTTTTTCATTCGCTGAGCTGGGGATATAGGACGAATCATCCTTGATAAAACCAACAATAACACTAACATTTTATTCGCCAACTATACATCATGAACATATACTAAGTGGGAAACAGAACAGATAAATTTAACAAAAAAGTGGACCTACAAATTTCTCTATATATTCATCCCAACCCACCTCCCCCTAAATTCCAAACAACACTCATCTTTCACCAACTTCTTTTAGCCATTTATCATCTCTTTGTTTCTATTTTCATCTCTTTTCATATATAAATTATTATTTTCTCCAAAACAAAAATCTATAAATTTCCTTGTGGTTTTTCTAGATTAATCGAACATGTCGCTAGATGGATCGGGACTAGGAGGGATGGCTATGGCAGAGGCTTACACGGTGAGGAAGTTTCACAGAGAGAGCATGAAGAGTTTAACGGCAAACACAACCACAACTGCCGGCGAGAACGGTGGGAGATTCGGCCGGTGGTTCTTCGGAAAGCTGATCACCAAGAAAACCTCTGCTAAAGTTTGTGATCTTATAACTATAGAATGATAGTTGTTTGAAAAAAAAACTATAGAATGATAACATAAGCTAAGATGGTCATGTCCAAAATTAATATAAGGAATAAAAGTTTTAGGCTTTTATATATATTATCTTATTTGTTATACTAAAAGTTTTGCTTTTGTTTCATAGTGTCTATCGTGTGATACTATTTATGATTCTTTTAACAAAAAGTATATTTTGGTTAGAGTGGAGGTTTGTAAAGAAATGATATTTTCTTAAAGTCCTTAAAGCTCGTCTGACTTTTTTTCTCATATTCTCAAATCCCATGTTTTAAAGGGAAAATTGATGTAACTTGCAAGTTAATTGGGTAAAATATTTGAGTATATTATCTTTATTTATCTCCGACAAGATAAAATCATGTAATTTTCTCTTTTCCAAACATTCAAAAATCAATTTTCAGACGTATTTCACGTTAGCCATAGAATAATAATAAACAAAAAAAATTATATATATATATACATATATATATATATATATATTAAATTATACGTATCTAACGATTAGATAGCTACGTGAAGTTTTTTTTAAAATATACTAAAGTATAGAATCGACACTTTGTGACAAAAAAAAAAAAAAGAATCGACACTTTCTTAAAAAGGAAAGTTTGGAATCAACATACATACATATCACAAAATTAAAAAAAAAAATTATAAACAATAAATTAAGGTTTGGAATCGTAAAATGTATGCAAAATTTATTCTCAGACCATCTCTCCTTCCCGTGGCAACAAATCCAGAGGGTCACGTAATTACCTGTTTTAAGCTTAGATAAACTTGGTATCTAATCTAATCCTATATGATAACAACATCAGAATTTGTAGTATTCTGTATTCATCAAAATAATATATTAAATTACTTATATACTAAAAGCTAAAATAAAAGATATACTAAATAAGAGTTAAAATAATATACAGAGTCTAATAATATGTTAAATAAGAGTTCTTAGTATAATAATATATTAAATTATTTATATACTAAGAGATATACTCGATATTATTTTAATTGTAATATTAAATTATTTATACACTAAAAGCTAAAATAAAATACAGAATATATCTATATAAAATATACTCTCAACAAAATTTTTTACAAGATCAAGACATGAATAGGTGGGATCCACTAAGACTCACTAAGATATAATGTCGGCGCCAATCAAAGAGGATACAGTAAAAAGGTGTCAGATAACCCGGAGTCAGACAAATAAAATAGGGTCCACTCGAAGATAAGATGAAGCCCACCTCCAAAGGCTGATACAAATCAAGACTACGCAACAATTCATTATTTACCACTAGAGCATCAATCAAGACTACAAAACAAAAATAAAAAAGCACACAAGACTCCTACCAATACAATTCAAGCACGTCAAAGCAGACTCAACAACTGCTTTCTCAAACTCTTCTATAAATACATGCTTGTGGAACCATTCAAGGGCACGAACAACTTTGCAACTTCTCTCTCTCTCTCAAAAAACTCTAAGCTTTCAAAACAGATTCTAAGTTTTTATTTTGTAATCTTTGAAAAATCTTATTTCAAATCTTTGTATCTTTATTTAAATCAATAGAATAACAAATAAAATGATGAAATCTAGCAAACCCTATTATCTAAGACACACTCCACCAGATTTATTGTTTGAAGAACACCATAAATATTCTAATAATGTATATACTGGAAATAGTATATATGAATGGAATATTGATGGACATTCAGATTATATGAAATAATGAATTTATTACAAGAAATAGAAATGGCAGTTGTAGCCTATAAAGCAACAAGTACCAATTTTACTGATAAAAAAGCATGTGTCATATTAGTAACAAGATTTACAGGAGCATTAAAATATTGGTGGGACAACTCAGTCGATATACATACGCAAGATTCTATATTAAATCATGTAGAAATAATACAAACATAAGATGCAGATGGCTTTATAATAGAAAAAGAAAAACAAATGCAGTAGAAGTTTTAATCTTCACTTTAATGATCCATTTTATTGGAAATCCAGCTAAAGAATTAGAAAGTAAAAAATAGTTTTAACTAACCTAAGATGTCCAACTTTAGGAGATTTTAAATGGTACAAAGATATCTTTGTAACCAATATTTTCAACGAAATGATTGTAATCAATCTTTTTGAAAGAACGGTTTATCGCAAGATTACCGTCTTTTTTCGTTGAAAGAGTAATCGATAAATTAAAAGAAATAAAAAATTATAGAAATAAAAAATCTAACCACACAAGATTTTACAATAAAAATAGAAACTTCCATAAAAAACCAACTAATGATTATTATTCAAAAAATCGACATTATTCAAAGAACAACAAAAAATTTAATTCGACAAATAAGCAAAAAATAGTATGTTGGAATTGTAAAAGACCCAAACATAAATCAACTGAATGTAAGATGAAAAAGAAAATAAATGAAATATTTGAAGATCAACCGGATATTCAAGAAAAATTAACTAAGTTATTAATATCAAAGTCTGAACTATCAGAAGATTCTGGTAGTAATTATTCAATAAATGAAATTGAAAATTCAAGTGACTCTTCTAAAGAATCCCAAGAATTATCTGATAACTTATGCAATTGTAAAATAATTAATATAATAACAAGAGATAGTGATAAGAAATTCTTATTAGATATAATAGACAAAATAGATGATCCCGAAATTAAAAAAGAATATTTATTAAAATTAAAAGATATAATAAGTCAAGAAAGTCAATTGTCTTCACCACAACCATTTAGCCTCAATAAAATATTCGAAAAATACCCAACTCAAAATCTATTTAAGCAAGTATCAATAGGAAAATTACAAAGTGAGATTAAGCAAATAAAATCACAAATTAAAGAATTACAATTGATTATTAATCAACAAGACCTTAAGCAATTGCAAATAGATGCAAGATTATCTTTAATCGAAACAAAAAATAATTCTCAAGCATCATCCAGAAAATAAAAATGAGATAGAACCACAGAACGATGGAGATTATATCCAAATTATAAATAAAATTAACTATAAAAAATGGTACACAAATATTACTTTACATATAGGTCAAGATTTCAAAATAAATATAATTGCATTAATGGATACCGGAGCAGATTATAACTGTATCCGTGAAGGAGTTATACCAACAAAATATTATGAAAAAAACTACCGAAAGATTAAGCGGTGCTAATGGTAATAATTTAAAAGTACAATATAAATTACCATGTGCAAAAATATGTAACCAAGGATATTGTTTTAAAATCAATTCATTCTAGTTAAAAATTTAACACAAGAAGTAATATTAGGAACTCCATTTTTTACGCAAATATACCCATTTAAAGTAACAGAAATAGGTATAACAACAAAAGTAGTAGGAACAAAGTTATTGTTCAAATTTTTATCTCCGATAAAAACAAAACAAATTCTTAATCTTCAACATAATACTATCCATAAAACAATTAATTTAATAAAAGGAAAACAAAATCATATTCAACATTTACAAGAAGAAATAACATACAAAAAAATAGAGGAACAACTTAAAATAACATATATAATGGATAAAATAAAATCTATTGGAAATGATTTACTAAATCAAATATGTTCAGATTTACCAAATGCATTTTGGGAACGAAAACAGCATACTGTTGAACTCCCGTATATAAAAGAATTTAGTGAGAAAAATATACCAACTAAAGCACGACCTATTCAAATGAATAAAGAATTATTAGAACATTGTAAAAAAGAAATAAACAAATTACTAAACAAAAAATTAATAAGGCCATCTAAATCCCCTTGGAGTTGTTTGACCTTTTATGTTAATAATCAAGCAGAAAAAGAGCATGGAGTACCACGATTGGTAATTAATTATAAACCTCTTAATGATATCCTACAATGGATTAGATATCCAATACCAAATAAAAGAGATTTACTAAAATGATTATATAATGCAAAAATATATTCAAAATTTGATATGAAAACGGGTTCTGGCAAATTCAAATTGCCGATCACGATAAATATAAAACAACATTTACATTTCCATTTGGACATTACGAGTGGAATGTAATGCCTTTTGGACTTAAAAATGCACCATCTGAATTTCAACATATTATGAATGATATCTTCAACAATTACTCAAAATTTACAATAGTTTACATTGATGATGTACTTGTTTATTCAACATCAATAGACCAACATATTAATCATTTACATACATTTTTAAACATAGTTAAAAAAACATGGATTAGTGGTATCAGGAAAAAAGATGTCATTATTTCAAACTAAAAAAGGTTTTTAGGACATAATATTTATCAAGGAACTATTACTCCTATATCAAGATCAATAGAATTTGCAACCAAATTCCCATATGAATTAAGGGAAAAAACACAACTTCAACGATTTTTAGGATTTCTAAACTATGTTTCTGACTTCCTACCAAATCTTCGAAAAGCTATTCAACCATTATTTCAACGACTTCAAAAAAACCCAAAACCTTGGACTACTCAACATACACAACTTGTACAACAAATAAAAGAAAAGGTTAAATCACTTCCTTGTCTAACTATACCAAATCCTGATGCACATATGATAGTCGAAACAGATGCTTCAGAAATAGGATTCAGAGGAATCTTAAAACAAAAATTATTCGAATCAAGTCCAGAATCTATTGTTCGATTTCATTCTGGAGTATGGTTAGGACCCCAAAAAAATTATTCAACTGTAAAAAAAGAAGTTCTTTCTATAGTCAACTGTATTTCCAAATTTCAAGATGATCTAATCAATAAAAACCCTTTTCCCAACCAGGATTCCCAGTTCATGGCTACACTTATACAGATTACTAAAACGCTTGGTTTCGATTCCTTTACCTACGTCCTTATGACCATTCATGGTTTATCTCCTTTGATCCAAAGTTTTCTAAACACATACCCGGTTGGTTCAACGAATGGTGGCAATGGTTTGGACCCTCAGACCAAATCTACCCAACCAACGTTATCAAAAATTCTTACCCTTTTTATATCAAACACATACCCACAAAAGCTATCGGCCCTTATCACAAAATCCTTTTTCACACAGACATGGAAATTCCATGGATCTGTTCATGGCACTTTAACCTCATCCTTGCATTACCCGATATGCCATATTCCCTCGTCAAAGAATACCGAGTCAAATGGTGGGATAAATACAATCTCGACCGTTGCTCCCTATCCAACATCCAAAAAATATTTCACAACAACCGCCAAGACCAACTACTGGTAAAGTCTATCTCCAAATCTATTCCATTGTTGACCCCTAGTCAACTTACTCAACCACCAACCCAGCCTCCTCCTCCAAAACCGGCGAGTCCGTCTAAACACTTCCTCTCAAAAGCACAAAAAGAAAGCTAAACTGAAGGAAGTCCTCAAAACACTTAGCCAAGAACTACTCAACGTCAGTTCCAACGATGATGACAGTATCAACCAAGATGATCACCCAGACCCTATGAACAATTCTCCCAAGACCCTTACGAGGACATTTAATCCAATATTCAAAAAGTTTTATCAAAAAAAAAAAGGTAATAATATTGTATATTTATAAACTTTTTACAGAAATAAAGTATATTTTGGTAGACTCTGTATATTATTTTAATTGTAATGTTAAATTACTTATACACTAAGAGCTAAAATAAAATACAGAGTATATTTGTATAAAATATACTCTCAACAAAACTTTTTACAAGATCAAGACAAACGCAGGAACAAGTGGGACCCACTAAGACATATTGTCGGCGCCAATCAAGAGGATACAGCAAAAAGGTGTCAGACAACCCGGAGTCAAACAAACAAGATAGGGCCCACTCGAAGATAAGATGAAGCCCACCTCCAAAGGCCGATACAAATCAAGACTACGCAACAATTGATTATTCACCACTAGAACATCGATCAATACTACAAAACAAAAATAAAAAAACAGACAAGACTCCTACCAATACAATTCAAGCACGTAAAAGCAGACTCAACAACTGCTTCCTCAAACTCTTTATACCTGCTTGTGGAACCATTTGGGGGCACGAACAACTTTGCAACTTCTCTCTCTAAAAAAACCCTAAACTTTCAAAACAGATTCTAAGTTTTTATTTTGTAATCTTTAAAAAAAATTATTTTAAATCTTTGTATCTTTATTTAAATCAATAAAATAAAAAAGGTTCAATCATATTAAATCTTCAGTTTTTTTTTTCTAAGTATATTTACGTAAATTTTGTAAACAATAAAAATTTAAAATATTTAAAAAATGATAAAAAGAAACAATTGGTATCAGACGTATCCACGATAAAAAAAAAAAAAAAGAATTAAATATTTCTGTATAAAAAATTAATTTCGTATCTGTATTCAGATATCCGCAATTTTTGGTCGTTAGATATTCAGAAGACCACGGACTGGATTCAGATATTTTTATCGTGGATCCGGATCCACTAAAAATTTCAAGATATCGAGCTCTGTGTCACTCGTAGTTATAGGCGTGTATATACATGAGTTTTCACTTAACTTGCCTTTGTCGTGTGCACTTGCCACGTGAAAGTTACAGCAAATTTTATGGGCTTTACGAACTTAAGGTCCAACTTCACTCTCTAGGCTTTTGCTTTTTGCAACAGCTCCATGATTAGTTGTTAATTGTTATAAATGCATGATGTTCGTTTAAGTACTGTTAAACACATCATCCAGATAGATATCTAGATGTATTTGAAAAACTTTTCACAAAAATTGTAGATATAAATAGTGCATCTAGATGCATATGACTTTTCTAAAAATTATAAATGTCTAAGAGGAATAGCAAATAGTTTTTTTACACTGAATCCATGGGAAATTTAAAAAAAAAATTTAAAGAAAAGGGTTTTAAATTCTTTTTTTTTCTGTGGTTGCCCATTTGGTCCAGTAGTTTGATCAAAAGTTCATTAATGTTTCTACACCAGAAAATCTGGAATTCGAATCCCAAAAAGTACGATTTATTAATATTGACGCAGATTAAAATAAGTTTATAGGAAGATATAATCGTTTGACGTGGATCAAGACGAAAAACTTGTCTACCGTAAAATTGTCGATGTAATAGTTCTCATACTTTACATAGAAAAATAATAGTAAATTCAGACGATTAAAAAAATAATTGTTTTTGCTTAAAACTTTATAAAAAATTGAGACGGCCATGTATATCTCCCAAAGAAACTAAACGAATCTGTTTATTTTCTTGTTAGTGCACACACACTCATCGAAATTTGGAACTTGAAAGATACATGGATCCTCATATCAAAACCCTAATAATAAAGTTAAGGAAAACGTTATTCTAGAAGAAACAGTTCAATTAGTTTCCTTCTTGCATGTCATCGACCAATATGTATTTATCATATTATAAGGATTGAAAACTATAATATGAATCTTTATCAAAGCAAAACCAAAAGTAAGGAGAGAAGAAAAAGAAAACAAGCATGCTAGTCTCTGTCGAAACACTGATTTTATTAGACAAGTGGATACAAACTAATTAAAGAATCAATTTTTGATTAGGCAAAAGAAGAAATATTTAATATATAAAAAAATAATTATCTTTAAGAGTTGGGTAGGTCATTAAAGGTCCAATTATTTCTCATTCTCACTAAGCGAAAGAGAGGAGTAGTACCTAAAGTTAAAAGATGCCACTGCATCACATTCACATTAGAGACCCTCAAAATAAAGCGAATAAGTAAATAATTATTAATCTTGCACACTTGTTCTATATTTCATGTTCTCTCCTTATCACAAAAATATCATTCTAAGATTTTTTTTTTCCGCTTCACAAACAATATCGTTTGTATTTTCACTTCAGAATTTGATTAAAAATTCAGTTTTGAATTTATTATTTTAAAACATTTATTAAAAAAATAAATTAATATAATGTATTGGTAAAAAGCAAGATAAAACTTTTAATAATTTATGTAATATTATGTAGTATAAAATTTGTAGAATAACATTCTCTATGAAATAACAGGTGGAGTATTACATCATTTTCAAATTGCTAGAATTATAAATTTAATTGAAACTTTTTTTAATGTACATCATAGTTTATGTTTTTTAGGTTTTTCTTTTCAAATTAAAAAAAAATAAAATAATATACGAATAGTGCGAGATTCAGATTCTACGTTTTAATATACTTAAATAAACGATGCAATAATTTCACAAGACTTGTGGAGCCGGCCGGAATATTCCCCCTAGAGCAGTTGACGTGTCGGCCAACGATGATAATCCAGCTCATAACCACCGGTGAGTGACGTCATCTTAGGCGCATTTTAGAGAAAGAAGCGCATGGTAAAGTCAACTTTTGGGTTAGAGGAAAAGACTTTTACTTTTTCTTCTCTCTCTCTCTCGATTTGTTTTTCTCCCGGCGCTTTTGTCGTTCATCGTCCGTTGCTTCAACTTGCTTATTATTATTCTACAACAACACTATCATCCTCATGGACAAATCAAACCAAAGAGATAAAAAAGCCAACAAATTTATATAAAACAAAGAAAAACAAAAAAAAAAAGAGAGAAAATAAATATCTTCTTTTTTTTTTTTCCCAATCATGTGTACTCTTCACCTCTAAGTTTTGACCAAAGTTTCGTCATTTCTCTTCCTCTCTTGATTGATTTACCAGAATGCGTTTCTTCAACTCCAAATTCACTGTTCATCAATCGATTTCGTGATGAGTTTCTCTGCTTATCAATGGAGGTTGGTTTGTTTCTGATTGCTTTGAAAACTTTCTATTTTCATGGGTAATTGCTCTATTTGGGTATTTTTCTTTTTTCTTTTAAAGGCTCAACTTTTGCGTCTAATTATTCTTAAAGTTTCGACCTTTATAGCTAAAACTACTTGAGAGAAACTGATCAAGAACTTGTAATGTAATTTTAGAGATATTGATTGGATCTTTATCTATTTTTCTGCTTGTTGTGTGCCCTGAGAGAGAAATTATTCAAAGCTTGAGTCTGTGATTATTGATTTACAGATGATGAACTCTTTTGCTTCTACACAAGTCGTATCATTCAGAGACATGGGGATGTATGAACCATTCCAACAGTTATCTGGTTGGGAAAATGCTTTCAGTAATAATCAGAATAACAATCAGAGTTCTTCCACAATTCTTGAGGTTGATGCTAGACCAGAAGCTGCTTCTGCAGATGATATCAATAAGGTTATATTATATTCCTTTTTGCCAGATTCTTGTGTTAGACAGATTTTTTAAGTGCTACTTGTTTGTTTGATAGTGGTGGAATTGGAATATATGTAGGCAAATTATACTTCTTTGTATAACTCTGGTGAAGCAGAACCTTCAAGTAATAATGATCAGGACGAAGAACAGATCAATGATAAGGTAGACAAGCTATAATCTTCTTTTATGATAAGGACAAGACTTTAGCATTTTGTTGTATGAATGATAAATTTTGAGTGGTTGTTAGAGGATACTGATCCCTTTTTGTTCGAAAGCTTCATAAAACCTCTCATCTCGATTTTAATGTTTAAAGGATAAGACACGGCGTGATGACATAAATGTTGTTGTTCATTCTGTATGCACAGATGAAACGGCGATTGGCTCAGAACCGAGAGGCAGCTCGCAAAAGTCGTTTGAGAAAGAAGGTAAGAAGTGTCCTTTGGTGGATTTTTTTTTTTGTGGTAATGTAAAAAAAAGAAGCTTATACAGAGTTATGTCTGTGCCTTTAGGCCCATGTCCAGCAGTTAGAAGAAAGCCGGTTGAAGTTGTCACAGCTTGAGCAGGAACTTGTAAGAGCTAGGCAGCAGGTGAGCTCAAGCTTGTGGTTTTCTTCTGGGTTTTGTGTTCATTAAAAAAAATTTCTTCTTTCATACTGACTCAGTGATTTTGTTTTTTGTTTTTATGTTTCAGGGATTATGCGTACGCAATTCGTCAGATACTAGTTATCTAGGACCAGCTGGGAACATGAACTCAGGTTGGTGTTTATATCACTAAATCAGTATATGTCAGCATTGCTTAATCTCTTAATCCTCAGGATCTTAAACAAGTAATTTTCTCAACTCAGGGATTGCTGCATTTGAGATGGAATACACACATTGGCTAGAAGAACAAAACAGGAGAGTTAGTGAGATTCGAACAGCACTCCAAGCTCACATAAGTGACATTGAGCTCAAAATGCTGGTAGAGATTTGCTTGAACCACTACGCAAATCTCTTCCGCATGAAAGCTGATGCTGCAAAGGCTGATGTGTTCTTCTTGCTGTCGGGAATGTGGCGAACTTCAACTGAACGATTCTTCCAGTGGATTGGAGGTTTCCGCCCATCTGAACTGTTAAATGTAAATCGATTTTCAACCTTTACACGTTACAGTCCTGAGAACACATCTCAAAACCCTTAAACGTTCTTACTGTTGTTTTCAGGTTGTGATGCCATACGTTGAGCCCTTAACCGATCAGCAACTCTTGGAGGTGCGAAACCTCCAACAGTCGTCTCAGCAAGCAGAGGAGGCTCTCTCTCAAGGCTTAGATAAACTCCAGCAGGGTCTGGTGGACAGCATAGCAATCGAAATAAGAGTCGTTGAGTCCGTGAATTACAGGGCTCAAATGGTTTCAGCCATGGAGAATCTTCAAGCATTGGAGGGTTTTGTGAACCAGGTAATCGCGCCAATCTAGCTCAGTCTGTTTGATGTGTGCTTCTGTAGCCGTCATGATCTTCTTGAAACCAAACATTTCATTTTCATAGTACTTCTTGCGGAAACCAATAAGTATCTGTTGGGTCTGCATAACAGCATTGAAACTGTGTATTTGACGAGAGGAATCTGTGTGGAACAGGCGGATCATCTAAGGCAGCAGACTCTGCAGCAAATGAGTAAGATATTGACGACAAGACAGGCTGCTCGAGGCTTGCTCGCTTTAGGAGAGTATTTCCACAGGCTTCGTGCTCTTAGTTCTCTATGGGCAGCTCGTCCGCGAGAACACACTTAATAATTTAGGGGGCAAAACAAAGACAACAGAAGCACAAGGGAAGAGTGAAGCCTCGGATGATGTTAGCTAGATACTAGTTTATCTGTGAGAGAAAGTGTTTGAAGATGTAGGGTGATTCTTTCTCCATTAGAGCATCATCTTCCTCATTGATGGTTTTGGTTTTTGCTAAAGTGAATTCTACAGAGCAATGAAAACAAAAGATGTAAATTTGGGTGGAAACAAGTTAAAATGTATTTGATAAATAAGGCTCTTTATTATATCTGTAAAGTCTATAAGGAATTCGGTCTTTGGTATATGAGAATTTCTGCACAACATTAGTCGATGGACTAGTCTAGAATTCTTTTTGTTGTGGTTTGCATCTCACAAAGCGCTTTTGTTGTTATCGTTTTGCTTCTACTTTCTTCACTAATGGAGAAAAAAAGCAAAACAATTATCTAAAAGAAGAAACAAGATAACAAAAATGTCTCCACTTTTTCTCTCACTTTGTTATGAGGCAAAACAAAGTACTTACTACAAATCAGAAATTTTTGTAAGCAAGATCATGAAAATGTTTATCTCAGCTTATAGTTTTAAAAGCATTGATGATCAGGCTGATCTCTTCTATCTCCCAATGCTTCTTTCTTCTTCTTCACCATCTCCATGTATGTGTTCATGATCTTCTTGTCTAATTCGTAATACACTTCCATTTTCTTTAAAGGTCTCATATCAAGATCAATGAAATGTACCTGTCCACGTAGAGCTCAAAACACAAATATAGAAACAATTCCAACAAAAGCAAAGATGAGAAATCTCACCTTGTAATCAAATTCTTGCTTTGCTAATTCAAGATGCAGATTACTGTGGGAAGATGATCTTGAGATCCCATCCTCTGTTGATCTAAAACTTATCATCACGCTACAATCCTTCGCGGTGGCGGATACTAGGAAATCTTTCAAAATATTCACTTTTTTATGCAGCGGAATTGAATGCATGGAACCAAATTGGTTTGACAATGTACTCTTCTCCAACTCTTTGCACACCTTACATGGCTGGTCAACTAAGTCATAGTACACGTGAATTGCTCCCTCGATATTATATTTGTCGAGCTTTTGAACGTCTAGAAGCTGGTCTAGAACTCCAGATGTGTAAACAGTTTCTGCAACAAGCTCTATGAAATGATTTGCACGTAATCCATCCTCGGTCTTTATGATATCTTTGAGTAGATGCTCAAAAGCTTGTTCGACCTTTGAGGTTGTTTTGCTTATTCCACCACCCAATCCTCCAAATACTAGAGAACCATTCAAGAACACGCGGAAATTGTTCTGAGGAGTCGCGTAAAGAGCTTTTATTGCTGTGAGTATTCTATCTTTGGATCCAGAGAAAAGGTCCAAGGGATCATATTCACTGATTTCTGATATCTGCAACACGCGTGTTAGGATCGAAGTTTGATTGTGAAAGTTAGGAAAATCAGAGAAGTAGTACCTCATTTTCTTGAAGCTTTAGAACTTGGTGCATTTCGAAACGAGTTATACTCTTCTTTATGACATTTTCCTCTGCTATGAAACTTGAAGATGGAAGAAATCCACATTTGGGCTACTTCATCAGAGCAAACATATATCAGCAAAATAAAAAACATTCAATCGCTAGCGAAAAAAAAGAAACTCAAAAGCAAATGATAATGATTATGAACACCTTTATTTCAACACTTAAGCATGGTTTATCCTCAACATGACCTGGAAGCAGAGGATAAACCAAATAAAACCAAATCCATCATCAAAATGAGTTAACCAAGAGACGAGTTACAAACTCACATCAAATAGAACGATCATGAGCATCAAAAAGTTGAATATACCGCGGGCGAAAAGTGTCAAATCATCCATGAGAAGAACAGAAGTACGATTAGTATCGACACTAGCTGCATCAGCTCGCCAAGAAGGTCGCTGAGATGTAACGATTTTCTCAACAGACTCAAGAAACTCCTTTGCTACAAGAAGACGCATCTGCAACAATTTGCAAGACACAAACAAAACTCTCTTAAAAACATATCGTAAACAAGAGAAGGAATCGAAAAAGAGAAGAAAACATACTCCAGCATTGACATGTTTATGACCCAACAAAGGTTTCATGACATGTTTGACAAACAAATACTCAACAATCTCCTTCTTTTGACAAGATACAAGATCCTTAATCTCTCCCCAAATAAGCTTTTCATGCGTCGTAAGACCGTTTTCATTTCTGTTTCCATTTTCTTCTTTCACATCCTTTGGCATTTTCTGTATCCTCATCATCTTTCCCAACTTTGACACATGCATATATAACACACAAAAAGATGATAAAAAGATAGGAATCAATGTTGGCAAAAATAATGTTTTGGTTTGAGAAAGAGATTCAAAGAAAAGAAATCGAAGAGACTATACGAAAGTAGGAGAAGATCCAGTGTATGCGAGAACCAAATTCACAGCTCCTTCTCCTCTGTAAGACCAATCAAGTGCATCTTTTGGTTCCAAAACAATCTCCATCTCAATCTAAACAACAACACAAGAAAAAACCAAACTCACTTTTTTTTGTTTTCTTACATGTAATGAACGGATCTACAGGATTATATAAAGAGATTTGACCTTTCCAGTAATTGCCAATTAGTTTTTAGTTGGAAACTCATAATTTCACACGTAAAATCCAGTGATCAAATGGAGAACATAGTACGTACCTTCAATTTTGAAAACAATGAAGCTGGCTTGCAAGATTTTCAATGTACAAGAATCGAACCCATATCAACAAATATTGAAAAAACAAGAAGAGAGATAATCTGATATTTGTTAGTGCAGTGAGGAATTAAAGATTAAGAGGTAATCACGAATGATCTCGATTAGTATTGTAATGAGAGAGAGTTCGTGATCTAATTCTACAGATTTTTTTCGTTGCTCGAAAAGAATAATAATAATTAAGTATATCTGTATCAGTATGAAACAGATGATGAATGTATTTTTTTTATTTTTTTGAAACATAACGAATGGAATGTGTTAATTAAAATAATCAAATTCGGGTTTATGTGGGACATATGTAAGTATAAACAATGTAAAATTTGTGAGCTCTGCAAGTGTAAGAGAATTAGCAGAAGAGACTTTTAATATCGTTGAAACTGAACTGCTACAATATAAATTATTAATTAGAGACTCTATGAGTTTTTTTTTTATTATTAAGATAAGACAATTAAATATGAGTTAATAATGATCGAAAACAACAACAAGAAAGTGCTTAAAACTAGGCGAAGTCAAAGGGGTTAAGATTAGAATCAATTTAACCAAGTCTCCGGACACATAAACTTTAACTAGATTTATAGCCCGCATTACGTGGAATATCATTTTTAATATATATAACATAAATTATAAAATAAAAATATAATAATTTAAAAGGTTAATTAGCTTAATATTATTTTTAGGACCTATAATTAGATAAATAACATACCCTAAAATATATTTAAATAACTAGGAGAGAGAACTAAATTTATAACGAAATTACTCTTACATTTATAATTAAGATAAATATATATATAAATTTTTTTTTAATATTTTCTTGTTCTTGATTTCATCATTCGAAAAATTGTTCTTCGAATTGTATCTCTAGAAAAACTAAATCTGTGTTTTGCTTGAAAAAAAATTTTGGGTAAGAAGATGACAAAATAAAATAAATATGTTGTAAAAGTTAACTATTTGATAACATAGTTAACTATTTTAAAAACATCTCAGAATATAATTAACTACATCATATTATTTGTGTTGTCTTTTAGATATTTAACTATTTTTAAAAAATAGTTACAAATTTTAAAATATAGTTAACAATTTTCAGAGCATAGTAATTTACTCTATTCATTTCAATACATAGTTGACTACATGAAAATGTTATTGTAATAGTTAGTTATTTAAACAAACATAGTTATCTATTTCAAAACGTAGTTACCTTTTATAATGAAAAAAATAACATACATAGTTGACTATTATCATAAACATAGTTAACTACTGTAGTAAAAAAAGTTAACATACATAGTAAGCTATAATGAGAAATATACCTTTTCAACATAGTTAACTATGTCGATTTTTATCGACGGCTCAGACGAAAAGAAGAGATGACGGTGAGAAGTTGAACGGAGAAACACAATCTTAATTTACGATTAAAGATTTTAATCCAGGGTAATGAGTTAAAACAATATAATTGAAAGAAAAAAATATGAAAGAAAAAAACAATATAATTGAATATAAACAAGATCAAATGAAAAGAAAAAGAAGGATAGAAGAAGAAGTAGAATAAGAGTTACAAAAAAAAAATGTAGCAGGAGGCGTGAGGGAGGAAGAAAGAAGGAAGATGAAGAAGATTAGGGTAACGTGTTTTTTTGTTTAATATTTTATTTTTGTTTTTATTGTTAAAATAAAAACAAAAAATTTGGTAAATTGATAAGGCTAAATATGTAATTTTATATAGCTAAAATATTAGATACCTAATTTTGTTTTACCTAATAGTAGATAATGAATTATGTCTTAAGAGATTAATATAGGGTCTAATTTCTCTAATTTAAATTTTAAAAGGTAATTTACCAATTAAAGCAAACACAACATGTTATAAGAATTTTTTTTTATCAACTTAAAATATTTTTTCCTATCCAACCTACTATACTGGTGCGACCAAACAAAATTTAGTCGGTTTCAAATCCGATAACCTAGTCTACTAATATGTGTAAAGTTTTTTTTTATAAAAAACCGTTCGTTTCACGTAGTAAAAAGAATATGAAAGTTTTATATAGTCTTTTGCCTACATTATTTGAGCTCTAAAACACTTGTTTATTTCATTTAACTTTATACATCTTCTAAAAGACACTTGTTCTCCTTCCGGAATCTATTCTCTTTTCACTTTCTCTTTGCTCAAATATAATATATTAAGACTATATATAGATTTCTATATCTTTGTAGTGAAGTTGTTCATATCTTTCAGCAAATGTCAATTTTTTCACTATGTAATCATATTTTCTACTTCACAATCCTTATTTTAATCACTTTATTACATCACCTCAAATATTCATCATCATTTGATTTTCTTTTTTTAGAATTGTCTCATGTTGTTTATCTAAAATTTTAATCATTTATTTTTTTATGTGAACGTTTTAAAAAGATGTATGATTTATCTAGAATTTTAATCAATTTTAACGTTGGAAATATTTATATTAATTTTGTATATTTTGTATAATTTTAACGTTGGCTTGCAAGATTTTCAATGTACAAGAATCGAACCCAAATCAACAAATATTGAAAAAACAAGAAGAGAGATAATCTGATATTTGTTAGTGATATTTGTTAGTGCAGTGAGGAATTAAAGATTAAGAGGTAATCACGAATGATCTCGATTAGTATTGTACTGAGAGAGAGTTCGTGATCTAAATCTACAGATTTTTTTCGTTGCTCGAAAAGAATAATAATAATTAAGTATATCTGTATCAGTATGAAACAGATGATGAATGTAATTTTTTTATTTTTTTTAAACAGAACGAATGGAATGTGTTAATTAAAATAATCAAATTCGGCGAAGTCAATTAAATATGAGTTAATAATGATCGAAAACAACAACAAGAAAAAATGCTTAAAACTAGGCGAAGTCAAAGGGGTTAAGATTAGAATCAATTTAACGAAGTCTCCGGACGCATAAACTTTAACTAGATTTATATCCACACGTTACATGAAATATCATTTTTAATATATAAAAAATAAATTGTAAAATAAAAATAAAATAATTTAAAAAGTTAGTTAGGTTAATATTATTTTTGGAACCTATAATTAGGTAAGTAACATACCCTAAAATATATTTAGATAATTACGAGAGAGAACTAAAATTATGACAAAATTATTCTTACATTTATAATTAAAATAAATATATATATAAAAAATTTCTTAAAATATTTTTTTGATCTTGATTTCATCAATCGAAAAAATTTTCTTGGAATTGTATTTCTACAAAAACTAAATATGTGTTTTGCTTGAAAAAAAAATTTGGATGAGAAGATGACAAAATAAAATAAATATGTTGTAAAATTAACTATTTGATAACATAGTTAACTATTTTAGAAAAATCTCAGAACATAGTTAACTACATCATATTATTTGAATTAATAATAATCGAAAACAACAAGAAGAAAAAGTGCTTAAAACTAGGCGAAGTCAAAGGGGTTAAGATTATAGGGGTCAAACGAGACATTAGCTCATGAACTGGCTGAGCTCAGCTCGGATTTTGACGAGCGCGAGCTATGTTTTTTATGCTCATTTAGTAAACAAATTAAGTGATTGAGTTTAAATGAGTTGGCGAGTTATGCGAGCCAGTTCAGACGAAACGCGAACTTGCTCACGAACAAATTTTTTTTTAATGATTTAAATTATTATATTGATATATTGTTAATATATTTTAGATCTACCAACCAAAACATATATTCTCCTTTTTATAAGTTATAGAAATAATCTATTATATTTTATTAATAAAATAGATATTAATTTTTTGTTTTACATTTTAATTCTATAGGATATAGTATTATCAAGAAAAAAAAAATAATCCTTTATAGATGCATTCAATAATAATACTATTTGTGTAACGCCCGTGAACCTAAAAGTGGATTTTTGGTGGGTATCGGTCGACACAGGGTGGTGTGTCGATCGACACGTGTGTTTTGGACTTAGGAGAAGTCGGGTTTTGGGCGTTATGTCGATCGACACGGGTGGTGTATGTCGATCGACACGGGTGGTGTATGTCGATCGACACGGGTTTAAATTAGACCGGCAGGTTCGGTTTAATTGTCCGGTTTGGTGGGCCGGTTAAGGAAAATCCTAGGTTTCGATGTAAAAGGCAGAAACAGTGTTCTGGCCATTTTTGTTGATCAGAAATCAGAAGTTAGGGATTTGGAAGAGGTTTGAGAGAGAGAGGCTTTGTTCTTGAGAGGTTTGTGGGTGAAGGACAGTTTCTGTTCGAGTGTTTGAGAGGGCAAACGGCTGGGCAATTCGAGACGGATTGAGATGTAAATTGGTGGGTAAGTTCTCCGATCTCTGCTCTTGATATAGGCGAAAACGGTTTGTCATTTCGTTGATTATTATTCGAGTTATGGCCGTTTGAACTCGTTGGGTCTGTGCAGATTAGTTGTCTGCGATCAGTCGGCTTCGGGGTCAATTTCCGATCTAACCAGAAGAATTCTGGAGGTGATCCACATACCGACGCGTAGCTGTGTCTGTCTAGTTTCCAGAACAGTCGTCCGTTTTGGTTTTGGACCAGTGGTTCGTCGTGTACAAGTCTTTTTGTAACCGTTGGTTCCATTCTCATTTCGATTCTTCGAGGTGAGTGCGTGATCGTAGGTTTGTGTGGGTATAGGGATTGATGGAATGCGTTTGCTTGGTTTTTTGTGTGTTTTGTGGTTGGAATTGTGCAGGTGATTCGACGAATCGCGACAGATTCGAGCCACGAGAGGATAGGCTCGTTTCTGGGTTGTCTTGTCGATCGACACCATGGTGGTGTGTCGATCGACACAGGACGGAGTCATGTTGATCGACACCTAGTGGCTGTGTCGATCGACACAGAGTCCTTGTACTTGTTCGTGATTGGTTGTTCTTGTTGTTTGCTTGTGTGCTCATCCTGGTATTTCTATTGATTGTTATGTCTATACTTAAATAACCCGTAGACGGGATGACCGCGTCGCTGAGTATTTGTGATAATACTCACGCAACTCTTTTTGCCATGTGTTGCAGGTAAAGAGAAAATGTGATCGTGGAATCATGGCCAGGAAGGAGAGATGATCTAGGGTCTCGTATGGCTGTGTACTGTTGTAGAATTGCTAGGTTGCTAGTGAATTCTGAATTGTAGTTTATTGGTTATTAGATTGTTGAATAGAACCGGCTAGATTTAATAAGTATGGGATTATTGAATTGATAGAATTGGTTTAATTGTTTTATGTTTCCGCATGTTGTGTTGACCCAATTGAGGATTATTATCTGTGATGATAATAATCTGAAGGAAAAATTTTGAAATTTTTGGATCGGGTCGTTTCAGTTTGGTATCAGAGCCCTAACGATTCTAGGGCGGCCCTTATGGTTCTAGGGCGGGTGATTGATTAATTGATTGTGTGATAATTGATTGATTCCTGTGTGGGTTTGGGGATATAGATCATCTCTTCCGAGCCTTCAATGAGATTCCACGGTAAGTGTTTTATGACTTTCTGTTTTCTAGTACTTAGTAGTTTGCTGGTTAGGGCAGAGTGATGGCTAGAGTGGCTAAAGGCAGAGGTTGTGGTGGCCGTGGTGGTCGTGATGGGCGTGGGCGAGGACTTCAGAGTGAGTCAGATGCCGTGAGTGTGGCACAGGAGACCACGCAGGAGCAGGTGGCAGACTCGCAGCCGTTTCAGGAGGGTATGTGGGTGTGACTGCTACGGGTGCCAGCGTGAGGGCTGGTGGGGCCAGTGTGGGTCCCGAGGTAACTGGTGGTGTGGGGGGCCCAAGTGGGGGTGCTCCCGTAGGTGTGGCCCAAGACCGAGACGATCATCTGGCGGGTTTGCTGCAGTTAATTCTGGAGCGGTTACCAGGTGGGGTACTGGCTCCGGGTCAGGCTCCGGGAGTTCAGCCAGGTGGGGCTGGTGTGCAGCCAGTGGTGGCTGGGGTTCAGCCGGTAGTGGCTGGTGTGCAGCCGGGTGTGGCGGTTGCGGAGGAGCTTCCATCCTACCTGAGGATGATGGAGCAGATGCAGAGGATTGGCACCGAGTTTTTCTCGAGTGGTGCCAAGCCTGAGGAGGCCGATGAGTGGCGGCGGAGATTGGAGCGTAATTTTCGCTCGATCAGGTGTCCTGAGGGATATAGAGTAGACCTGGCGGTTCACTATCTGGATGGTGACGCGCATCTCTGGTGGAGAGGCGTCGAGACCAGGAGGGTGCAGGCCGAGATGGTCTGGGAGGATTTCTTGGCAGAGTTTAACGCCAAGTATTTTCCGCAAGAAGCAGTGGATAGGATGGAGTTGAGGTTTCTGAACCTGACTCAGGGAGGTCGGACTGTGAGAGAGTTCGACTTGGAGTTCAGTCGGCTGTTGGTACATGCTGGGAGGGGCATGAAGGGCGAGCAGGCCCAGGTGAGGAGATTCCTCGGGGGACTTCGAGCTGATCTGAGGACTCGCTGCAGGGCGAGTAAGTTGCCACGAGGGCATAGTTGGTAGAAACGGCTGCTGCGATCGAGGAGGATATCAGGGAGCAGGCTGTGGTGGTTAGCCCACCGGTGCAGCAGCAGAGGAGGCAGCAGTCGGGTTCGAGCAGGGGCGGCAAGCCTGCCCAAGGACAGAAGAGGAAGTGAGGAAGCACTTCGAAACCGAGTCCGAGAGGTCAGAGTGGTTCGAAAGCTACGAATAGCTTCATTACTCGGAGTGTACGGAGGGTAGCGGGATCCAGAGCTATTCCGGGGAGCTGCTGGGAGTAGTCAAAGTTGCTGGTGGTAGGACGTTGGCTACTTTCGGGCAGGCTCGTGGTGTGGATGTTCGGGTGGCGGGGAGTGGATGCCAGCAGATCTGATCATTAGTCCGATGGAGTTGTACGATGTCATCCTTGGTATGGATTGGGTTGGATCGGTATAGGGTCTATCAGGATTGTCATCGAGGACAGGCGTGTTGGAGTGAAAGACATGGAGGTTGGTTTATCAGGGTGTGAGGCCGACTTCCGGGAATATCTTGATTAGACCACAGGAGGTAGCTCTGGTCTGAAATGCTTATTGAATGTTTAAGAATTTATTGCTCTAGGGTATAAGTAGATACCCGAACAACTCATGGGGAGATGGTTAGTTCTCTCGAGAGGATGGTTGTTCCCCTGCAGATACCGAGATCTCAAAGGATGCGTTCATGAGAGTTTGAGAGGTGTATTGATGAGTTGGGAGCATTGAATGTCTGAAAACGTGTGGATAAGCATAAGACTAGATGTGGACCTCAGAGATCATGCGGGTTGATCTAGTGTGGTGATACCATTTGGTTTGACGAATGCGCCAGCAGCGTTCATGCAGTTGATGAACGGGGTGTTCCTGGAGTAACTGGACGTGTTTGTGATCATCTTCATTGATGATATCCTGGTGTATTCGAGGAGTCTTAAGGAGCACGAGGTGAATTTGAGGTTGGTTCTAGAGAAGCTGCGGGAGCAGAAGTTGGACGCGAAGTTGAGTAAGTGCAGTTTCTGGCAGCGAGAGACAAGTTTTTCTTGGCCACGTTGTGTCAGCAGAGGGGGTTTCTGTAGATCCGGCTAAGATTGAGGCTATCAGAGGTTGGCCTAGACCGAGGAGTGCCACCGAGATCAGGAGTTTTCTCGGGTTGGCGGGTTATTACCGGAGGTTTGTCAAGGGGTTTGCGAGTATGGCGCAGTCGATGACGAAGCTGACAGGGAAGGATGTTCTGTTTGTGTGGTATTCAGCTTGCAAGGAGAGTTTCGGGAAGCTGAAGGAGATGCTGACTAGTACACCGGTTTTGGCGTTACGCGAGCCGGGTGAGCCGTATGTGGTGTATACAGATGCTTCAGGAGTTGGTATAGGATGTGTGTTGATGCAGCAGGGGAAGGTTATTGCGTATGCTTCGAGGCAGTTGAGGAAGCATGAGTGCAATTACCCTACCCATGATCTGGAGTTGGCTGCGGTGATTTTTGCACTCAAGATTTGGAGGTCTTATCTGTATGGCGGGAAGGTGCAGGTATTCACAGACCACAAGAGTCTGAAGTATTTCTTCACTCAGCCAGAGCTGAACCAGAGACAGAGGCGCTGGATGGAGTTAGTCGCAGACTATGACCTAGAGATTGGGTACCATCCGGCTAAGGCTAACCTGGTTGCAGATGCGTTGAGTCGGAAGAGAGTGGCTTCAGATCAGGAGTGGGATATGGAGGCTCTGGTGAGCGAGATCAGCACGTTGAGGTTGTGTGTGATCTCATAGGAGCCGTTGGAGTTAGAGGCAGCTAACTAGGCAGATCTATTGAGCAGGATTCGGGTTGCTCAGGAGAAGGATCAGAGTTTGATTGATGCTTCTCAGGCGGCCGGTTCAGAGTATGTGGTCTCAGCGAGTGAGATGATACTGGTGAACGGGCGGGTTTGTGTACCCAAAGACGAGGATCTGAGGCAAGAGATCCTGAGGGAGGCTCATTCGAGCGTGTTGTCGATTCATCCGGGAGCGACCAAGATGTATCGTGACTTGAAGCGGTATTATCACTAGGTCGGGATGAAGAGGGATGTAGCTAGCTGGGTTGCAGCGTGCAAGGTGTGTCAGCTGGTGAAGGCTGAGCATCAGGTTCCGAGTGGTATGTTGCAGAATTTGCCCATTCCGGAGTGGAAGTGGGATATGATTACCATGGATTTCGTGATGGGGTTGCCGGTGTCACGGACTTTTGAGGCTATTTGGGTTATTGTGGATCGTCTGACCAAGTCGGCACATTTCTGGCCATCAAAAAGACTGATGGAGCGGCAGTTTTGGCTATGAAGTATGTGCGGGAGATTGTGAGGCTGCACGGAGTGCCAGTGAGTATTGTGTCAGACCGGGATCCTAGATTTACTTCAGAGTTCTGGAGGGCATTTCAGGCAGAGATGGGCACTAAGGTGCATATGAGTACAGAGTACCATCCTCAGACAGATGGGCAGTCAGAGAGAACGATTCAGACATTGGAGGATCTGTTGAGGTTGTGTGTGCTTGATTATGGTGGTCATTGGGTGGATCATCTGAACCTGGTTGAGTTTGCGTACAACAACAGTTACCAGGCGAGTATTGGGATGCCTCCATATGAGGCTCTGTATGGGAGGCCGTGTAGGACACCATTATGCTGGACTCAAGTGGGGGAGAGGAGCATGTTTGGTGCATATTTTGTTTAGGAGACGACGGAGAAGATCCGTGTCTTGAGGCTGAACATCAGAGAGGCTCAGGATCGGCAGAAGAGTTACACCGATAGGAGACGGAAAGAGCTGGAGTTTGAGCTGGGAGATATGGTGTATCTCAAGGCAGCTATGTTGAGGGGTCCTAACAGATCCATTTAAGAGAATAAGCTGAGTCCGAGGTTTATGGGTCCGTTCAAGGTTGTGGAGCGGGTCGGACCGGTGGCTTATGGTTGGAGTTACCTCAGAGTATGAAGGTTTTTCACAAGGTCTTCTATGTTTCGATGCTGCAGAAGTGTCTACATGAGTCTGAGGAGGTGTTGGCTAGGATTCCGGAGGATCTTCAGCCCAACATGACGTTAGCGGCGAAGCCTGTGAGGATTCTCGAGAGGAGGGTCAAGGTGCTGCGCCGGAAGAGTATACCGTTGGTGAGGGTCGAGTGGGACTGTGATGGTATTAAGGAGGAGACTTGGGAACCAGAAGCGTCGATGAAGGGGAAGTTCTCGAAGTGGTTCGAGAAGCAAGCGGTGGCTTGAGTTCTTATTCTGGTTTTCAGTCTGTATTAGCATGTTGCTATGATTGAGATATTTTTATTTCGTTGTGGATGTAACAAGTATACATTTTGAGATTTAATAAGATGAGTTTGCCTTATTAAATGTGTGGTTAAGATATGGGTTCTTATGAGATGACTAGTGATGTCATGGTTTGTGATGTAGTAGGTCATGTGGAGGTCTAGCGATAGAAGTTCTATGTGAGTTAGAGCTTGCCTATCGGCTAGGATGGCTAGGAATAGGAGTTTTACGCGGCTTAGAGCTTGCTCATGTTCCAGGAGGGGCTGGAAATGAGATTGCTCATGTTCCAGGAGTGGCTGGAAATGAGATTTGTTCATGTTCTAGGAGTGGCTAGAAATGAGATCATTCATGTTCCAGGAGTGGCTGGAAATGAGATCGTTCACGTTCCAGGAGTGGCTGGAAATGAGATTGTACATGTTCCAGGAGGGGCTGGAAATGTAAGCTCTATGCGCGTTAGAACTTGCCTATGTCCTAGGGAGAGTCTGGAAAAGAGGTTTTATGTGAGTTAGAATCGTCTTTTCCAGGGACTCTGCGAAACACCCTGGTGATTGGGTTGTTTCGGATGACCACGAGAGGTGATTTCAGTCGACAGGTGCGTATGATGCACGTTTCAAAGTATTGCTCCAGAGAACGGGTGGGTTCCTGTATACTGAGGAATAGTGGATCTCTCTAGAGGACGGGTGGGTTCTCTGCATATACTCGAGAGTTGGTGGTTCTCTCTGGGGGACGGGTGGGTTCCCTACATATACGTTGAGGGATAGTGGGTCTCTCCAGGGGATGGGTGGGTCTCCTGCACACTGTCGCTCATGGGGTGATGATCCTGCGAGCATATGTGTGGTGTATATGTTTATGAGTTATGAGTATGAGTTAGGAGCAGTAGCGTCTGAGCGTGGTTGTGAGTATGAGACTGGATGAGCTTTGGGGATCGGGAGTGGATCTCAAGTGGTGCTGACCGGGTGGGGTCAGGATTGCAGCCGTGGTGAGACAGTGCAATGTGGTTAGTGTGAGCCTAGTAGAGCTCGGGGATCAGGTGGGATCAAGAGTGGTGCTGGCTGAGGGCCAGGGATGTGTTGAGGACGTCGAGTCTGGGTTATTACTTAAGTCTGGAATTCGGTTCGGACAACCCTGGTGACTGATGTTACGCCGATGGTCGTACATGTTCTTGTTTGATTGTTGTACGATCATTTGGTCCAATGCGGGGTCAACGGTTGGTCGGACATGTTCTTGTTTGATTGTTGGATGGTCAATCGGGCAGCCCTAATCCGGACCATGGGGCGTGCATCGTTGGTGTTCCGGGTGAATCTGGTCGAATTTTAGGCGAGAGTGTTAGCTTTAGCAGGACGGGTTGTAGGATTCGAGTGTGATCTCGAAGGATACTGGCTGGGTGCGGGTCAGGTGGTTGAGACCGTAGTGTGGCGGTGTCGCGTGATTCGAGGTCGAATCCGTGTTAGTGGGGGAGAATTGTAATGCCCGTGAACCTAAAAGTGGATTTTGGTTGGATATCGATCGACACAGGGTGGTGTGTCGATCGACACGTGTGTTTTGGACTTAGGAGAAGTCGGGTTTTGGGCGTTATGTCGATCGACACGGGTGGTGTATGTCGATCGACACGGGGTTAAATTAGACCGGCATGTTCGGTTTAATTGTCCGGTTTGGTGGGCCGGTTAAGGAAAACCCTAGGTTTCGATATAAAAGGCAGAAACAGTGTTCTGGCCGTTTTTGTTGATCAGAAATCAGAAGTTAGGGATTTGGAAGAGGTTTGAGAGAGAGAGGCTTTGTTCTTGAGAGGTTTGTGGGTGAAGGACAGTTTCTGCTCGAGTGTTTGAGAGGGAAAACGGTTGGGAAATTCGAGACGGATTGAGGTGTAACTTGGTGGGTAAGTTTTCCGATCTCTGCTCTTGATATAGGCGAAAACGGTTCATCATTTCGTTGATTATTCTTCTAGTTATGGCCGTTTGAACTAGTTGGGTCTGTGCAGATTAGTTGTCTGCTATCAGTCGGTTTCGGGGTCGATTTCCGATCTAACCAGAAGGATTCTAGAGGCGATCCACATACCGACGGGTAGCTGTGTCTGTCTAGTTTCCAGAACAGTCGTCCGTTTTGGTTTTGGACCAGTGGTTCATCGTGTACAAATCTTTTTGTAACTGTTGGTTCCATTCTCATTTCGATTCTTCGAGGTGAGTGCGTGATCGTGGGGTTGTGTGGGCATAGGGATTGATGGAATGTGTTTGCTTGGTGTTTTGTGTGTTTTGTGGTTGGAATTATGCAGGTGACTCGACGAATCGCGACAGATTCGAGCCACGAGAGGATAGGCTCGTTTCTGGGTTGTCGTGTCGATCGACACCATGGTGGTGTGTCGATCGACACAGGACGGAGTCATGTCGATCGACACCTAGTGGCTGTGTCGATCGACACAGAGTCCCTGTACTTGTTCGTGATTGGTTGTTCTTGTTGTTTGCTTGTGTGCTCATCCTGGTATTTCTATTGATTGTTATGTCTATACTTAAATAACCCGTAGACGGGATGACCGCGTCGCTGAGTATTTGTGATAATACTCATGCAACTCTTTTTGCAATGTGTTGCAGGTAAAGAGAAAATGTGATCGTGGAATCATGGCCAGGAAGGAGAGATGATCTAGGGTCTCGTATGGCTGTGTACTGTTGTAGAATTGCTAGGTTGCTAGTGAATTCTGAGTTGTAGTTTATTGGTTATTGGATTGTTGAATAGAACCGGCTAGATTTAATAAGTATGTGATTATTGAATTGATAGAATTGGTTTAATTGTTTTATGTTTTCGCATGTTGTGTTGACCCAATTGAGGATTATTATCTGTGATGATAATAATTTAAAGGGAAAAATTTGAAATTTTTGGGTCGGGTCGTTTCAATTTGGATTTGTTTTTGATATTTAACATTTAAAGTTAATTTTGGATTTTATAATAATTTTTAATTATTAATTTTTTATTTTTACATTTATTTTGTATGAGCTCGCGAGTTTAGATCATTTAGATCAGGATCTAGATGATCTGAGTTCGATCTTATGTTTGTTAGCTCGTATAATAAATGAGCTGAGCCGTGTAATATTCTAGCTCATCATGAGGTGAACTGAGCTAAGTCGAGCAAGCTAGCTTAGTTTGACACCCCTAGTTAAGATTAGAATCAAGTCAACCAAGCCTCCCCACACATACATTTGAAGTAATTCGTAGATAATGAGAATGTGTGTCCCCAAATCTAATCTTATCCATTTACGACAGACTAAAATGCAAAACTGAGAGCATCTGTAATGGTGAAGAGACTCTCTAGTAGTCATGCGATTTCGGATAATTCGGATAATTCGGTTCGAATAATTTAGATAATCGAATAGTTCGGATAGCAACAATTCTACCGAATATAACCAAAATATTTTTCGGTTTGGATCGGATCGGATATCGATTAGTTCGGGTTTTTGTGTTTCAAACCGAAACTACCTGGAAATTTTCAAATTTTATCTAAACTGGGGTAAAATCGGATGATGTCGGATAGTTCGAATATATTTGGGTAGTTCGGTTCCTAACATGATTGAAATATCCAAAACTCTAATACAAATTCGGATAATTTGGTTAATTGGTTTTGAAATTCGGATAAATTGGATAGTTTGGATAGTTTGGTTATTTGGTTCTGTTTTGTTAAATTATTAGTACTGGTTTTATAAACTCATTATTTCTCTGTCTAGATCATGAGTTTTTACTATAAATGAATCACTATTCACTATTATGTGTAAACAAAGAACTACAATGTACAAAAAACAAAGAAAATGAAACATATTTGGTTTTTGGTAAACAAACATTAAATCTTCTTTGAACTGAATTTTGAACGCAAGCAGCAATATCCTATCCATGAGAAAAGCATACAAATCCAAGTACAAGTCGATGTCATAGAGACATCAAGTCAATATGTTCGAATACAACTACAAAAGAAGTCATCAATATCCATTTGACGAAACAAAAAAATTACAAGCTTAAAACTAAAAAGAGATGATTTATTGGTTTGTCTTTGTTGATAAGAGTGGAAGTGTGCCACGAAGCATGCTGCATCAAAAGACTCCTCTCACATTATGCAATCTGCAATATAATTTCATATAATAAGAAAACAAGATTGAGCCAACTTCACTTACTAAAAAATTACATTAAGAAAACAGATAGTGATAAAACAAGATTCAACCAAATTAATTTACAGAAATATAGTGATAAAACAACCTAAACACAACACAAGATTCAACCATATAGCTAGAAACCACATTAAAGTTTTCAAACAACTTGAATCTTACACAAACCTCAACCAAATAGAATTAACAAAAGTGCATAAGAAAATACCAATGTCTGAGGCAACAAAGTGACAGCAACTCAATGACCTCCTTCTGGTAGTTTGCGAGGCTCTACACAAGAGAAAACAAAGACGATTAGATATTACCAAGTGAGAGCCGAAAATCAAAATTAAGAATGTATAAAACATTACCAAGTGAGTCATGAAATTCAAGTTCTTCCATCATTTGCGCTAAGTTAGCAACTTTTTCGGCTTGGATGGTATTCCTTAACCATTGCTGTGAGCAAATCAAAGCTTCAACCATGTAAGATTTTGGATCATTGCTAAAAGGATCCAAAATCCGACCACTCGTACTAAAAGCACACTCTGAAGCAACCGAAGAAACTTGAATGGCAAGGATGTCTCTAGCTAGCTCGGATAATATTGGATACTTAGGACTATTACGCTTCCACCATGATAGAACATCATAATCTAATCCCAAGCTGTTTTACTTCGTGGCACAACTTTCTCCATCAAATATATGTCCAACTCGCTACTAGATTCATCATTTGCGTTTTCATTAACCATTGTTGTGTACAAAGAGTCCATTCTCTCATAACCATCATCATCAGATAAATCAAACAAATCAGTTACTCCATTATCACTTTTTGTTCCAGCAGCCTCACCTTGAGATGGCTTCAACATCAACACATACTCTTCATATAGCTGTTTCATGACACTCTTAATCGATGTTCTAAGATGATCACTTTCCACATAATCTTTACCATATGGCTTGTCGAAGCAAAGGGAAGCAAACTGCATTTTGTTCCTTGGATCAAGCACACTTGCAATGATCACAAGTGCATTCATATTCAGAAGTCCATCCCAATACTTCTCAAACTTTGAACTACAAGAAAAATGAGTATTCATAGCACTGGAAGATAGCTTTTTTTTTGTTTTTGCTATAGTTGAGTCGTGCCAAACTTTTTCATAGCGTTTGTTTAATAACAAACGCTAATATATGTTGAGCGGCAAAAATATTTGTCTGGCGCCTAGATTTTTAGTTCTACCTCTGTTTATAATAGTACATACTGTAAACATTATAGGGTTAACTGCGAAAATTATTTTCACCAACCGCCTAATTTTTCAGAAAATAAAGAAAACTAAAAAAAAAAGATTAAAAAAAATTTGATTGTATTAGATCCCCTTTTGCAAATCCTTAGTCTTCTTTTTTCTTCCTCTCACTTCTCGACACCTTTCATTCTCGATGTAGAACAAAAAACTAGATTCGATGGCTGCTCCTTCTTGATCTTCTTCTCTATTCTTCGTTGATTCCTTAGTTTATGCGTTTTAGATCGATCTTCTTTAACTTTGATGAAATAAACTTTGAATCTCTGAGTTTTTTTCCCATTTTGACTTGATGGCTAATCCTCTTGCTAGGGCTTCGATTACGATTATCTCATTATGGTTCTTCTCATCGGTGATCTTTTTCGAATTGTCACCGAGCATCTCCATCTTCTTCCTTTCGAGGCTATGCCCGGTGGCTTCAATGATGAGAAGGTTTTCGATGCCTCATCCTTAATTTTCCCTTTGTTCTATGTTCAATTTTCTTTGTTTTTCTATGGTTTAAGCTATATCTGATGGCATCAAGTTTAGAAAAAATTGTTCCTCTTTTATGTATTGTGTTTATCTCGATCGATTTCAAGCATTTCTTTTTGTATTCGATTGATTGCTTACCACGATTTTCAGCGTTGTAGTCGGATTTGGTGGTTGTTTTGTTGTTTCTTCGACTTTTATAGACAAGCTTTTCATGTTTCCGTAGATGAGAAAAACGATTCCAAGGAGGAGAGTAAGAGTACTAGATCAGAATCAAGCCAGGGGGTTCTCCATCACCGTCACGACTGATTTTGGGTTTGACTTCAATGCTTTTGATTTCTCAGGCATGGCCGGTATTCTCAATGTAAGTCTCCTTTATCTTTTTTTTGTTTGGGTATGTTTGATTGCGTAAATGAGTCTCTCTCGAGTAGCATAAGTCAATGTATGGTTGGGCTGTTTCTTTAAGGATCCAAGCATCAAAGAATTGGCTGAGCAAATAGCTAAAGATCCTGCATGGCTTCAGAGATCTGTTCCAACCGGTTTTCATGAAAGAGGAGGTCTCCCTAACTTTGACCTACAACTGTAACGACCACGAACCAAGTTATGAGAATTTGGGTCGTGCGTCGATCGACGCAGGTGGTGTGCGTCAATCGACGCAGGTGGTGTGCGTCAATCGACACAAGGTTGAATTAAACAGGGTTGGTTCAATTTTAATTGTTCGGTTCAGCGTGTCGGTTAATGGATCCCTAGAGCTCGGGTATATTTGGGTCGTGCGTCGATCGACACCGGGGTTGCGTGTCGATCGACACACTATTGCTGCATCGATCGACACACTATTGCTGCATCGATCGACACAAGTGGTGTGTCGATTGACGCAAGCCTTTTGTACTGATTCGCGTCTGATTATTCGTGATATGTATTGTTCATGCTCATCCTGGTATTGTATCTTTTACTTATGCATGTGTGTATAGCCAAGTAGATGGGATGATCGTCTCATTGAGTATTTGTGATAATACTCACGCATCTCTTTTAACCATGTGATGCAGGTAAAGATTAAGTGTGATCGTGGAATCAAGGCTGGGAAGAGGAGGTGGTCTAGAGTCTCGTGTTGGTTGTTTTATGAGATTGTTTAGATACGCTAGGATGCTGGTTTCTATGGATTGAGTTGTTATTATTGGATTGGATTGGTTTAATTTATTGATTAGTAATTCTGGTTTAAATTGCTGGTTTAATTGGTTTATGTGATTTCCGTTGGTTGTGTTGGTTGTTTGCTGGTTTGATTGGATATTGAGAATTAATATTTATGGAAACATTAATTCGAGTCCAATGTTAATTCTTAAAAAAAAATGGGTCGGGTTGTTTCAACAACTATATATGAACACAATGAATCAGATTATGCATAACCTTGAATTTAGGACAATGGCAGAGCAACTTGGTAACACGTTGGTGTAGGTAGTAATACAACAAGATCTTATGGTTCTTGTTTTTCTTGTTTTTCACAATCTCAAGTACTTTGACATTGTTTTTTTAGGATCATTTGATCTGATGTTTTTCGGTCTTGAAAACCAGTCAACTAAGACCCAAGTGATCAACAATCACCTGAATCTTGTGTAGGATGCGGAACTGAAAGCATTACATTCAAAGATCGTGCATCATTCTCGCATTGACAAGTCTTCTTAATAATCTTCATTATCTGAGATTGTTTGATAAAGTTAGGATCAAGGCAAATGACAAGATGGGTCATGCTTCTTTCAACCTTCGACGGCTAATCTCAGTAGCCAGACTGAGGCATGTAGTATAATGTTTAGTTTTGTAAATTAGGGAGTTAAAAATTTGTAGGTTATTATGCGTGTATTCTTTCTTTCTTTTTATATACATTTTTAATTATTAATGTCTCAAAGTTTTGATAATATAATGATTTTAAATTGATTATATATTACAAAATACTAATATATAAATGAAACAGTTTGATATTTTTTTTTCATTTAAACAATGGATTTAGGGTTTAGGGTAACATAATTATATGGATGAAACTGTGTAGGGTTTAAGGTTTCACAATATATATAAAAATACAATAAGTTATTGATTTAGGGTTTGACAAAATATATAAAAAATACAATAAGTTATTGATTTAGGGTTTAGGATATCGTAATATATTATTGCCATCAAAAACTAATAAAAATAACATTGTCAATACACAACCAATAATTTAAATTTACAAAAAAAAAAGTCATATGATCTTTGAGTTAGAGTTGAGGTCAAAGAATTTGGGGTTTAGGGTATAGGATTTATGGTTTGAAATATAATTTTTTCAAATTCTATTAACTACTGAAATAAATATATTATTGTTTGATAAATATATAATTTTTGACAGTTTAAAACTGTTGTAGATAGAAAAGTGTTTGATTTAGGGTATATAAGTTCATACTTGTCATATATGTTTCTCTACTTCCTCAATTAAGAAAAAGAATACAAAAAATATTTGTTTCATACTAAAAGATTTCGGATTTAAGGTTTCACAATTATAACTAAACTTTGGTCAATATGTATTATAAATTTGCAAACCTGTGCTTTATATATTAAAAACATGATTTTCTTAGTTCTCTTCAATGTATTTTAGTGTTGACTTGTGTTTAACACATTTACAAATATTATGATTCTGAAAAATGTGTTTCTATCCAATTAGTTTGTCATAAATTAATTGATTGTTTAATAAATATTATTATCTATCACACACTAAATAAAAATAAATTGATAAAACATTTTAAACCACTTAAGAAATCACATAAACAGAAAATTATTAAAATTCTGAAAAAAATTGAGAGCCAATAAGAAAACATCACTCGGATTGCTGACATTGCAAAATTCCCACTCTACGATGTTTTGTTCTTCTGCTTTTCTCTCCAATCTCTCTCTCTCTCTCTCTCGCAGATCTGAATTTCTCTTCAATCTTCGTCTCGATGGCGACATCATCCTCGGCAAGCCGTCGACAAAGAAGAACTCACCGTCGAGGTCCTCTTTGTCGCTTTTAAAAACCTCATCAGAGCTCGCCGTGCCTCATCGGAGCTCGTCTCTGCAAGTCCCAAGGGCTCCTCTTTTGATTCTCGGAAGCTTTCTCTCCCTTAATTTCGAGCCACTTCGTTGAAGTTAGAACCATTTTCAAGCTCGTAGCGTACTATAGGTTTGTATAAACCATTGCTAAGTAGATTGTGTGAATCTAAGCTAACTATACTTTTTGTAAGCAGATTATGTGAATCGATTTTTATATCACTCGAACTGTTGTTTTTGTGGTTCATTTTGTTTGATCGTATTCTCTTTTGGGGGTTTCCTTTAGGTTGTTAACCATTGCTCAGTAGATTGCTATTTACGTTTTAACTGTGTTTTGTTTATACCAAAGCCTTTGTTGCTCGATTCTTTCTTTGCTATCAAACATTCCTTTGTCTATAGATCTTGTACAATGTGACTGTTTGGGAATTAGGTATGGCTGATGTTTTAATAGCTTTGAGATTTTCTTTGGAGATTTGTGTTGTTTATGTGTCTATATTTTTCTTGCAGAGATGATGGATCGTATTAGCATTCTAACCGGACGGTCTATGTCATATCTTGTCCTTCCGTACCACTAAGGTGGCTAATTTGACATATCGGTTCTCTCCAAGATGTGGCACAATCTGTTTCCACTTGTCCCTAATATCGACATTGATGACTATGTGTTTCCACATTTGGAGGGTAAACGGGAAGGAGACGAGATTCTGGAGAGCGTCATGTATTTTGTGGATAAAGTACTGACTATCTGGGTTTGTAGGATGATTCTTATATAGAGAAATTCTCCTTCAAGTCACATATTTAAATGCAAGAGTTGTATATATTTATTTTGTAATTATGTATTTTTCACTTTGTAATATAGTTCCTTTGTATCATGGTTTTATTTTATTTAATATAATAAAATGTGGTATTTTTCTTTTTAATATGTCAATTTATATAAAACAAAAAAAAACCACAAATTGTAATTTAATATAAATTACAAATGCTATACAAAATAAAAACTATTGAAAATAAACTGCAGGAATAATAACATATATCGAATGCTATAGTACTTTTTAATAAATGCTATCTAAAAAACAATTAATAGCAACACATAAATGCTATTTTTAATATTTATTATTACAAGTAAAAATGCGCTATATTAAATGACGTTACGGTAGCAAGACTAAAAACGCTATCAAAAGTCCAAGACCTATTGTCGCGGGCGTAGACATACCGCTTCTAAAACCACTATGGTATCATACGATAGCGATTTTTAGACGCTATAAATACTCGTTTTTCCTGTAGTGCCTCATACTAGTTGCTTCTATCCTCAATTGTTCGTCATTGTTGTTGCTTAACGAAATTATATTTCTTTCAACTCTGACAATCTCATTGTAATATAATGACGATGTTACGGTTTTAGACGCTGAAAAAGCCAATGTGCAATTGAAAAAGATTTTAAGAAACTTAACCAGCATTTGAACCTCATCCCAACTTGCAGAAATTGGAGATCCTTCCCGTTTCTATCCATTCTCTTCCAATTCAAGGAAGTAGTAAGGATACAATTTGTCTTCCTCCAATAAATTATCATTTTATGCCACTCTAGAGAGAGATTCTTCACCCTTTTATCTTTTAGTTTTATTCATCTCTTTCTTTTATGTTATTCTTCATGTTAGTCTTTTAGTTGGATCATGGAAAATGCTAGATTAAGTTGATTTGATGATTAGACGATGATGATGTAGGTTGTTTCTTGTTTGATTCTTCATTTGGGTTCCTCTTGATGCTAGATTTGAGATTAATCACTTGAATCTTGATATATGATGATTTCACGCCCGAAAGGTATTCGATGAAATACTTGACCGAACTTTTTATGAGCTTAGTAATTTTAAACCACGAAAGTTGATGTTAAGGCGCTAAGTGAGCTTATTGGAACTTGAACTATCATGCTTGGAAAGTATTTATATCTAGCAGCGAAAGTTAGTTAGATGTTTATACTCAACAAAGTAATTAGTACATCACGAAAGTGGGATAATTTGGATTAGTGTTTCATGCTTAATAATCGGACAATCTCTTGATGGATTGTTTTATTGTTATTCTCTTCTTATTGAAAGTTAACCCCATGGTCCAAAACTTTTATCTTGTTTTACTTCTTGCATTTGTAGCTTCTTGCATTTGTCTTTCTTGCATTTGTTAGCATTTCTCATGCCTTAAAAACCAAATATCTATTATCTTAGCTTAAGTAAAGATCCCTATAGCTTAATTTGCTAAATCCTTTCCTCCTAGTGTTCGACCCTATACTATGCTACAAACGGATTATGTGTGTTTGTTAGTGTAACTTAGGGTTCATTTGCTTAAATTATTGCATGAGAAAATTCCCTACATCAGTAGACAAGTTCCTTCGGATGTGGCCGGGAAACTTCTCGCAGACTCGAACACTCGCTCTGTACAAATCAGTCCCAGAACAACGCTTATAACTATAAATCCACAACTCTGATTGACAAACGGTTTTCGGATATAGCTAGATATATGAGTTGACTACTTACCCAGAAAGTCTTGCGTGACTCCGATCTATTTTGATTTTCCTTTATCTTCTTCTCTAGAACGGAATAGTCTGCCTCCTTTCACAACGTTTGGATCTCTTCTTCCTCTCTTCACAAAATCTAGGACCGGCTAGGTTAGATTAACACACAAAAGGTTGCCTAAACCTTTGGGCTTATGGGCTCATTATGCCTAGATAAAATGATCAATCCAATCCAATGCTTAACAAAAGGTTTTACTTCATATCTCTCTTTAAGCCCAATTAATCTTTCGGTTGCCTCCAACACTAAACATCTAAAGCTTCCTTGATTTAGAAGTTAGGTTTTGACGGATCGCGGGATAGGACCGTGACATTGAAAAAGGTTTGTAAAGAAATTTGTTGTTGAAGTGGTTTCAGAGTTCATTTAAATATTGGCCATAAACAGTTCATGTAACTAAATGTGAGAAGGAAGTGTGGATCGTGGTATGAGCCGAGGGAACGGTTGAGACTTTGAGACAGATAAAACCAATTTTTCGCTCTGATATACCCTATATTTTACGTTTACTATGGTTTTTACATATATTAATAAAGCTTTCGACCAAAAGGGGTAGTTTTCTCGTATATGTAGATTTTAAAGTCTTAACAGGTTTTATCATCAAAAGGATGTAAAATGGAGCAAAATGAGTGTTATCTATGATTCAGCTACTCATCCAAGTCAAAGGAACCAAGCCAAGTCATTTTATCTTGAAGATAATGCACATTCTCAAACTGGACAAAACGTATACACCAGAAGTTCGTTGATGAACGGAGGATCAAATCAATTGGAAATTTAATGAAACTTGGTATGGAGATAGACCTTTGAGTTAGCTTTCTAATGGAGTTGGAATTTTATCAATTGGAGCTGTACTTTGGAAGATACACTTGAAACACAGAGAACATGTCAATATGCTTTTGAAGTAAAGTGAGTGCATAATGGAGTCAAGCACCGGGCCAGCCCATGGGCCGATGATCCAAACTTTTTCTGACTTTCTAGAAGTGCCATAGAAGCCTCTAATATCGGTCATGCAAGCCGACCGATAATTTGACCAATATTGCCTCAGTTTCGACTAAAAAAACGTTTTTGCCCGAAGAATACCTAGTCGACTTAAGCCTCCTTAAACCCCTATATATACTTGCTTTTAGCCTCTCTAGGAACTCAAGCATCCGACCATAACAGCCTAAATCAATACCTAAAGATGTATTTCGTTTTTCTCTTGTTCTTTATGCATATTTGATTCTAGAAGCCTTTAAGGATAGATTGACTTTGCCCTATTGCGAAGAGATGAGATCTAATTCTTTACACTTAGATAGATCAACAATTTATACTATGTGCTTTACTCTTGCTGCTACGTGTGATATGCTCAAATTTGCCCTGAGCTACTCTCCCAAATTAAGAGATCGATGTAGTACTTAGGGATCGAATCCACAGGGAATCTAAACACACAATCGATTAGAGAATTCAAATTATGCTAAGTAAGAATGTATTAATGTAAAATATAAAGCTAAAGTGAACAGTGAATGATGTCAAGGATCTAGAAATCAATTGGATAAAAGAGTTAGGCTATTGGTAATTCGCAAGAATGAATCAAAATTCGATCATGTCGATCAACACACAGGTATGTGTCGATCGACACAAAGATGAAAAACGTTAAGATTTGTTAAGTGCAGTTCTAGAACTCAAACACAAATGTAAAACCAATCAACTTTCGTTGCAGAGATTATCTATGACTAAATTCCTAAATTCCAAATTTCTTTGCAAACTTAGTGAATAAAATCTAGCATTAAATTCAGGTTCAATTGTTCACAAAATTACTAAGCCAAATTTCTTTGCGAATAGATAATTTTGCTCATCTAAGATTATATCAGGTTGTTAATAATACTTTCGTATCTATTAAAGCAACCTAGGATATCCAATTTCAGTTGATCAATCCTAAAATCAGAGTTAAATCAATCTAGATGAAGAACATAAAGATAAATCCTAACAGGTTTTCAATCCTATCAATTTCTCATCAAACCATTGAATCCCCTAAACCTAATAAGCAAACTACTCAGACATGGATGAGGAAATCATTATGAATGAATAATATTGCATTAAAAAGATATAGTAAGAGATACAGATAGTTGAAATCGATAAAATCTGGAAGTCTGAAATCTCCTCAAAGCTCTCCTCTCTCAAGTCTCAATTAAAAACTAGATGTCTCCTAAACTGTAACGCCTCGACCGCCGTCGAGCTATCAGTATGCAGGGGAAATCCTCATCCCTTCGAGAGAAATCCTCATCTCTCAATAACATACAGGGGAAATCCTCATCCCCTCAGGAGAAATCCTCATCTCCTAATGGGCCCCATGCCCACTCTCGCCCCGTGGGCCCACCCCTCTCCGACGGTCGGTGCGTTAGTCAGGAAGGCTCGAAAGACTTGTTTACTAACCCTGCAAATCACCACGTGATCTTTCCCCGTGTTTTGTCCTCACTCACACGGTACTGGAAATGACTTCCCAGTAGGTCACCCATCCTTAAATTGCTCCAGCCCAAGCACGCTTAACTCTGGAGTTCTCTCTGGATGTGTGACGGAAAAGATAAGTGCACTTTGGTGATATAGGTAGTCAAATCAATTCTCTTAACCCTCTCCGCATGCACCACATATTTCAAAAACTGGGATGTTACAATCAATGGCTAAAAACTAGAATAAATAGGTCTAATCATGTTTCTGGTTCAATCTCTATGACAAAACCAAATCAAAATAGGAAAAACTGCAATTTCTTTTTTTTTCAGCGAACCGGTCGGTTAAGTGCAGACTGACATGTCGTCATTAAAACTTGCATAACTTTCGATCCAACCGTTGGAATAACCTCAAATAACTTCGTAACAGAAGCTAACTCGATTCGCTATCTTGTGTCAAATTTCCAGGTCGATCCATTGGCTGAAAGTTCTCCAACGAGTGCCGAACTTCTGACATTTCTGCAGTCTTCTTCTCGTCAGACATGTGTGTGTCAATCGACACAGTCTATTGTGTCGATCGACACAAGGCAAAACATGTTAAATCCTTGTTGATCGCTTTGGCTTCTCTTTTCACAATGCTCCAAAATCTCCTAAAAGCTCTCATTATGCTCCAATCGATCATTGACCTACAACGACTCTAAAACAATAGGAAAACACCAAAAAAACTCTATGAAAAAGACTTATATCATGGTAAAAAATGGGTAAAAACCATGATATATCAACGTGTTGCAAAGCATGTTAGAGTATTAGCTTTGATTTGATTTCTATGCACTTTCTTAATTCTATGTCTTTACATACTTAATCGTTTAGAGTTTTATTCTAGAATTGATTTTTCATCTTTATTTATACTCAAAGCACGAATTGGCTTAGCTACCCAAGGAATGATCTTAGGTTGATATACTCTCCAAAGGTTTGTTACATCTCCGGACCTAGTATTCGATGAGCTAGACATCTTAACAATTCGATAGGTTAGTTAAGGAGTCTAGTGAACAATCAATCTTGAGCATAAAGCATGTT
Source organism: Arabis hirsuta (assembly GCA_964056655.1). Taxonomy (NCBI): domain Eukaryota; kingdom Viridiplantae; phylum Streptophyta; class Magnoliopsida; order Brassicales; family Brassicaceae; genus Arabis; species Arabis hirsuta. The sequence goes on along the minus strand of OZ053305.1, from coordinate 19,847,476 downwards.
TTCACCTTGTAATAACCTGCGATAGTTGAGTCTATTAGGGTGCAAAACGTAGAAGGTTAGTTACATCACGATAGTGGGATGACCTTACCTTAGTGATATGAGTTCTAGAACACCTAGTATTAAAATCCTAAATCGATTGCTTGTGTGTTTGCATATGTTTTGTGAATTGCTTGAATTCTAATATTAATTGATATCTATCCCTTTACTTTTATTGCTTTGTTATTTCCTTCCATAAAACCCCAAAAACCAAATAATATTTTCCTTAGCTTCATTGGAATCATATAGGTTTGTAGTGCATTCATCACTTAGTCCTCAGTGGAACGACCCCTAAGTACTATAATTGTCTTAACTGTGCACTTGCAGTTCCCTAGGGTTATAAATTTAAAACCTAATTGCATATAAACCCTACATCGAAGTTATATGCACATCACACTTTTTTTTCATTTTAACTGAAAAATAAATAAACTGTTTTTTAAATTATTTGTTAATTAATTATGAAGCACAAGCTATGTGGCAAAAGATGATTTGTCAGGTGACTTGTGCTTTAATATATTAAAGATGTTGATTAATGAGATATAGTATAAGTAGTTATAGTTGATGGTTAATTTTGGATTTGGATGCAATGAATATAAGTTGAATTAGTGTTATATTGTATATGCATATATATTTGATATCATTATAATCAAATTAAAACTTAAACATGTATATGATAATTAAAATAGAATTATTTGCAATCATAACTATGATATAGGTTTTTTTTGTCATCTAACTATGATATAGGTATATTCCCAAAATAATTAATTTATTAAAACTACCGTATATTTACATAATTACTATACTTAAATTTTTGTTAATCATCATAAGCATCATCAAGCCCCAAAATTGGGCAAGTACGATGATGACAAGCTAATAAAAATGAAGAGGACACTATTGGTTTGTTGTTTAGACTTTAGAGGTTTGTTTGCATTTGATTTTTTGAAAGACCTACTTTCCCTTAACCTTGCTTCATCTTCTTCTAGGTTTTGTGTCTTTCTAATTAGAATGATTATTGGGGTTTAGTGAACTTTTTTATTTTGTATATTACATAAATGCCCTCGCCAGTCTGTAGCTACTTCAATGAATTCTTGTAGTGGTTTCTGCAGCTGTAATTTTATCTCTCAGAACTTGCCTTTTCTTGGGTTAGATCATGTTTTGTTGTTTAGAAACCGGCTAATATTGAGTTTTGACTCTCTCTATGTGATGAAACTGCAAATTAAAGCTTCAGCTCTGTTGCTGGCTGCATACACGTTTTCCAAGAAGATCGGTACTAAGGACTTCAAGCTAAATGAATTCGAGGAGGCATGTGATGTTGGCAAGAACACTTTTTTTCTTAATGCTAGCTATTATGATAGATTATCTTGGAGGTTATAATTTTCTGTGTAATTGGAGGTGAAAGATTCATTATGGTTCTAAAAAAGGGGTTGAAGTTTTCGTAGAAGATATTGAGAAAGCAGTTAAAGAAGTATTTGAGGAGAATAAAAATACAATATTGGAGCAGAGTTACCGGATTAATAGATAGTTGTTTCTCTTTACCTGAACCTTTTTGTTTTTTTTTTGTTGAAATAGGACGTATTTATGTGGTGTAGCGGGTCGATTAACTGGGTATGTCCTGAAGAATTCGTCATGGGCAGATCCGGAGACTGTTAAGGTGCGTTCATAGTTTTATTACTAGACACGTACGAAATCTTAGTTTTCTTATACAGTCACATGTTTGTAATAGAGAGTAATAACTGGAAAATGTATGAAATGCTTGGCGAGAAAACCTGCTGATAATGAAAAACCTGCAAAAAAAGAGAAAAAGAGAAGCCTGCCAAAGTAAAAGTGAGTGTAGGCTTCATTTCAGTTTACTTCTTGTTTGTTTGTGAGTATGTAGTGACTTTTCTTCATTTCCGTACACAACCATCTGAAGAGGAGTTTAATCCATATTCTATATTCCCTGAGCCAGAACAAAATTCTATAGTAACTTACTGCTTTGTTTATGTTTTTATAGAGATTTTTAAGTCCACGTTCTACATTTTGAATTATCTTCCACTGATAATCATTTATCTAGGTACTGAATGGAGTGATAAGAAAAGTAGAATAGGTATGGTCTGTATTAATTGCCTTTTAAATATGGAACAAACTTCTCATATAATGTTGAAACCAACAGTATGAGCTCCTGTGAAACTTGACAATTGGGAAAAAGATATCTTTGTGAAAAAAATGGATAATGCCAATGCCAATATTTATGACATGAATATCTGGTTTTGCCATGAAGTAATTCATAGCTACCAATGCCATGTAATGTATGCTTATGGAGAGTCACTGGCAGAAATTTTGTTGTAACCATGTTAGTTCGTGCCAATTTATATTCTCAGGTCCACACAGATGTGCCTTTCAGTGATGGCTTTGTGCTCAGATGTAGTGATATGTTCAAATTTACCCTGAGCTAGTCTCTCAAATTAAGAGATCGTAGTAGTATGATATATCCCATATTTTACCTATATTACTATATATTTTACTATGTTTTCTATACATTTATCTATGGTTTTATACCTTTAAAGGTAGTTTTTCTCGTATTTGTAGTTTTAGAGTCTTAACAGAGAAATCAAGGGAAAAGAAGCAAAAAGAGCCAAAATAGGTGTAAACAAAGCCACAAAAACTTTCATAAGCCAAAGACACTATCAGGAACCAAGAATTCACAAGATACAACATTCTACCAAATTGGACAGAACGTATATGCCATAATTTCAGCAGTGAACGGAGGGTCAAATCAATTTGGAATTGGATGAAACTTGGTGTGAAGATAGATCTTTGAGTCAGCTATACAATGAAGTTTTAGTAATCTCAATTGGAGCTGTGAGTAGGAAGATACACTGGATTTACTGAATACACGTCAAGCTGCCTTAGAAACAAAGCAAGTGCAGAATCGACCAAAACACCGGGCCGCCTCGTGGACCGTTATTCTGGGCCAATGCCAGCACAAGTCAAGTCACTTTGGGCCCAATACCGGTCGTGTTCCTTGGCCGATAGTCCCAACTGACTTTGGGAGAGTTTTGACGTAAAAAGACCGATTTGACCTAAATGAGACCCTAGAAAACCCTAAGCCTATATATATACTTGATTTTAGCCCTTTGTTAGGGATATGCCAAAAAATAGAGTAGTTTTATCATATAGGAGCAGCCACCACGAGTTCTCTTGGTGTTCTTCATTAGATTTGGATTTTAGAGCAATCCGGTGGATGATTTCGCTTTGTATCTCGATATTGAGAAGAATTCTCTTACCCTTACTCTTTAACTCAAGTTTATTTATCATGAATTCATCATCTATCTCTGGTTTTTCGTGCATCATGTCCGAGTAATTCACTTGCTAGGTTTTAGGTTTTCAATGGGTTTCATAATTCGATAATTGATTGATGATTTTTTAGGGAATACATTAGAGTCTTCATCTTTACTTATACTCAATGCATAATTGCTTTACCGCGCATCTGGTGATCTGATCTTAGGTTCATATACTCTCCAAAAGCTTGTTATATTGCATGAACTAGTATTTGATGAGCCAAAAGCCTTAACAATTCGAAAGGTTAGTTAAGGAGTGCGGTGAACTTTATCAAACTTGAACTTTAATGCATATTTTCACCTTGTAATAACCTGCGATAGTTGAGTCTATTAGGGTGCTAAAACGTAGATGGTTAGTTACGTCACGAAAGTGGGATGACCTTACATCAGTGCTTTGTGTTCTAGACGGTTTATAATTCCTAAGTCCCTAAAATCAATCAGTCTTTATTGTTGCATGATTCTCTGCGAAATACCTAAGTCCTAACGCTTTTCTTTTATTGATTTTCATTACAATTTATACTCGTTGCTTACTTTCTTTTTCAATCACAAAAACGACAAAATATCTTGTTCTAGCTTAGTTTTATTCATTACAATTTGAAGTGTGGTTAAGAAGTCCTTGTGGATACGATCCCTTATCTATATTAATCGTGATTGCTGTGCACTTGCAGGTAGTTAGTTGAGAGATAAAACTCGACACACATCATAGTACTTAGGGATCGAATCCACAGGGAATCGCTAATCACACAAAAGACTATGAATTCAAATTAAGCTAAGAAACAATATATGGAAGTAAATTAAATAACAAAGCAAGTAGATAGATGATGATTAGTGTTCTTGAAATCAATTGGACAAAAGAGTTAGGTTATGGATAATTCTCAGGTTAAAGTTGCTAGGAATGCCCCTCCGGTATCTCATCTGTTGTTTGCTGATGACACCATGTTTTCTTGTAAGGAAAATGATGAGGAGATTGAAGAGATACTGAGAATGCTGGATGAGTATAGCCTAGTATCTGGTTAGAAAATCAATTATCAAAAATCAAGCGTATACTTTGGGAAGCTCATTCCAGAGGAAAGAAGAGAAGAGGTCAAGAGAAAATTGAAAATCAGTCAAGAAGGAGGGGAAGGTAAGTATTTGGGATTGCCTGAAGTGTTTGGAGGATCCAAGGTCTCAGTATTAGGATATCTAAAAGATAACTTAAAACAAAGGGTATTGGGATGGCAGAACATATTCTATCACCTGGGGAAAAAGAAGTTATGTTGAAATCAGTGGCTTTTGCATTGCCTACTTACACTATGTCGTGTTTCCTGCTACCTAAGACAACTCACCAACAGATAATTCAAGTATTAACGGACTTTTGGTGGAGAAATAATCAAGAGAATAGGAGAATGCATTGGAAATCTTGGGAACAACTTAGTAGGCCAAAACAAATTGGTGGATTAGGCTTCAAGGATCTGGAGGATTACAATTTCGCAGTGTTAGGGAAGCAAATGTGGAAAATGATTACGAAAAAGGATACTTTGCTGGCCAGAATATACAAAGCAAGATACTTCCACAAAGATGACCCTCTAACGGTTCCCCTCTGTTCCAGACCTTCAATGCATGGAAAAGCATACATGTCTTTCAACAGATAGTCAGGGAAAGTGCAAGAAAGCTCATAGGCAATGGGAGATCCACCAGTATCTGGAAGGAAAACTGGATTGGTTACAAGCCAGCTAGACCGGCCCTAGCCACCAATCTCGGTGAGGGTAACACCCGTGGAGTCATAGCCTCACTGTCCTCAGTTAAAGATTTAATGATGGAAGGAGGAAAGGAATGGAATGGCCAGTTATTGCAAGCTGTTTTCCCTAAAACAGAAAGAAGAATGATTGAGGAGATAAGACCAGGGGCCGGTAGTGTACAAGATGGCTTCAGTTGGGACTACACCTCATCAGGAAACTTCACAGTGAAGTTAGCTTACTGGATCCAACATAACATCATCAAGAGAAAGGGGGAGCAGCTGAATTGCAATCAGCCAAGTCTGGACCCTTTATACATAGGGATCTGAAAACTAGATATCAGCCCTAAGGTCCAACATTTCCTCTAGAAATGCCTCAGTGATTGTCTTTCAATAGCATAAGTTCTGAAGCATAGGCATATGGCAAAGGAGGATCATTGTTTGAGATGTCAGGATAAAGCCGAGACAGTAAACCACTTAGTGTTTGAATGCACCTTTGCAAGACTTGTGCGGGCTCTATCAGGAATACCTGCTGCACCAAGGATGGAGACTAACTCCTTATATACTAACATGTATAGGATGCTGAGGAATACTTTGGACCCGGAAGATGAGACTTTTGAATCATACGGCCTCTTCCCTTGGATTCTTTGGAGGTTATGGAAGAATAGAAATAACCTAGTATTAAAAGGTGTGGAATATGATGCGATGCAGGTGATAGAAAAGGCATAGGAATATCCTCTTTGAGTTGGAGAAGGAGGAAGAGGAGAAGCCTTTGAATCAAAATGATAGGGGCATAGGAATAACCTCTTCAAACAAAGCAGATTACAAATGGATCCCACCTCCACAAGGTTAGCTCAAGTGCAACTAGGATGGGGCCTAGTCAAGAGAGAGCCGGAGGAGTGGCGTAGGATAGGTCCTTAGAGACGATAAAGGCAGGGTGTTATGGTGTGGAGCGAAGAGTCTACTTAAAATGCAGTATGTTCTTCAAACTGAGGCCAAAGCACTTAAGTGGACAGTAAGATCAGTGGCCTATTTGGTTACAAGAAAGTAATCTTTGAGACGGATGCAAAAGGATTGGTAGAGGGGTTGAAGAAAACGAACGTATGGCCGGTGTTAAAGATTGTCTCCCATCTATACTATATAAAAGTTGAAGCTACTAGGTTTTGAGGACGTCCACATAGGATTTAATTCAACCTATAGTAGCCTGCCAAATCAACATTAAAAATTATGTTAATTTTACATTCTCTTATGGCCCATAGTTAATGTTATAAAGCTCTATGTTTTTGATTTAGTCAACTTTTTCGATGGAAATATTTTCGAAAAAAATATTCTTTCGTTAACTATATAGAATTGTGTAAGTTTTCCATAATTATCTAAATATTTTAAGGAAATAATCTATAGATTCTATCACATATATAGATAACAATTATGGTGATAAATTAAGAATATTTTTAATTGATATTTCGTTTCGTCCATTTGTTATAATAAAATATTCGTTTACTTTGTGATATACTCAAATCTATGTTAATCTTCCATATATATCTTAATGTATATAAAAAATATTTTTAGTTTTGTTTATTCCATTGGATATTTTAAACCCTAGCTTCTTTTTTGTATATACAAGTGTTTCCTATTTCAATTGCTAATCATAGTTTTCGGTTCTTTATTATATGTTTACTTTTTTTTTTCAGAACTAAATTACGTTCTGATGGTTTTTATTCCAGAACTAAATTACATTTTGATGGTTGTCATGGTTTTAACACTTTCTTTCTTTTTTTGTCTGTTTTTTCATACAGGTTTACAGTGACAAATTCTCCGATTTAATGTTCATTCTCTTATTCTTATTTATGATTATCTGATTTCTAATTTTGTTTTTCTAATAAGTTGTAGATCGAAACGTTTTCTGTTTTGTAGTATTGAGCGTTGGGTTTGTTCGTCTTATGGTATATGTTTATAAATTCTTCATATCTACTGGGCTCATATCTTATAATATTTTTAGTATAATCTCTGAGATTTTCTTAATAATATTTGTTTATAAATTATGTGTAGGTTATTTGCATGCGTTTATTGATTCAACGCATGATCATTTATCTGCACTTTTGCAATCCGTTATGTAGAAGGTAAAAATTTTTAGTTACACTCAATTTTTCATGTGTAGGTGTCGAATTTATTTAAATTTATGATTTTAATTTTTGTACAGGCTAGGATTCCCATCATCTTTTATTTTTTGAGATCTTGAAGATTGTCAAACCCTTTTCTATATATTGATAGACCGGTAAATACTTTGTTTTTTACCTTAAATATTTTTTGTTGATGTTAATTGTTTATTTTTATTTGCATATATAGTTAGTTTGTTTGTGTTTTAGGTTCTTCCTGGATTTGGTTCATTAAGTCGATATTTATTGAACCAGAATTCTTAATTTTTTTATTCTATTTGTTTTGTTTGGGATTCAACGTTGATGTCTTGGATGCTATTTTACTCATATCCTCTTTTATATTAATTTCGTTTAAGCTTTAATAATGAGCATTTGTTTGGATGTGTTGTTGTGTATCGTAGGTGGTCAGACATTCATTGTTAAAAGCAATTACACATTATGTTCTAGCTCTAAACACAAATTTCTGATTTTAGGATACGTTGGAGGGGATTTTAAGTAGGAGATTCGAGAAGAAAAAACTATACGCCAAAGTATAACACAGAAACAAAAAAAGAGTAATTCTTATGATTCTAATTTTTATTTATTTTGTTGTATATATTTTTTTAGGACCTTTAACAAACAAAAAAATATTGATAAACATGTAAGTATATTTTATTAATGTGTTATAGTTGTTAAACCATATTCTGCTCTTATATAATTCACGGTTTTAAGTAATATTTTTCATATTTCTTTGACTTTTGACAGTGTTAAATGTTGTAGTCATCGATCATCTATCTTTTTACATATATTTTACAGGGTATGTTTAAATTAAAATTATAATACCTACTTCATGCTATTATATTCTTGATCATTTAGTATTAACTTATTATTTTGTTAGGTGTGAAATTGTATGGTCCGACACTTTCTACGAGTCGTCTTGGTGTGAAATCGTATGGTCCAATGCTTTCGACGAGTCGTCTTAATTTTAACAACTCTCATCGTTATGTTTGGGATTCTTTTATCCGAACGTGGAGGTTAGTTAATTTATTTTATTTTACATGATATATGTGATGATTTGTATTGTTATATTTGATAATTAATTGATTTTTTTGTAGACGTTCGTTTGTTGTTTTATATTCGCATTCTTCCACTAAGTCTACCACATCATCATTGTATATGTCTCGGGAGTATGGAGATGGATTGTATGGGCGGATTGATCGTTGATACAGTTTAGCATGTTCTTTAATATTTCTCGCTCTTTTGTTTTTTTGTTTTGTTTTACTTTAATCTCCTTTTGTTTCACCAGAGTCTTATTACTCTTTATGCTATTATTTTCTTCAACTAAATTATTATTAATATGTTTGATTTTTTATATTTTTTTTGTAATATATTCTCTATTTGTAACTTATTTGTTATAATTTTTTCTATAACAAATACATTTTGGATTTGCTTTGATATAATTAAAATTGACATATAAGTTTTGATAAGTAAATATGAATAAAACAAATCTGACCACTTCACATCTAATAGAAAACACAATTTGTTAGAGATTAGGTTTCATCTTTGTTATGGTGAGGATCTTTGCTATCAAGGTTCGATGATATACAGAGTCATACACTTTTATTGTCTTCATCGCCTATATTTTAGTTTAGCTCATGAATAATTTTTTTCAATATTTATGTTTGAATAGTTTTTTTGATTTTTTTAGTGTGATTTGTTTTATTGTATATGATATGTTATGTTCATGATTATTATTTAAAAATTACTGCAATTTTAAATCTAATTTTGTGGTTGTGTCTTCTTTTGTTTTAGATTACGAAGAAAAAAGAAAGCTTCTAACCAATATCAAAAGCAAAAACTATTAAAAAGATGATTAAAAACCTATAAATTTACAAAATTATTTCTTTTTTTACAGTAGAATTTTTCAAAGACCAATGTCCTTCACATATAAAAAAATCACGATGTCGAGATCTCTAGAACACGAGTTCTCGCATGATAGAATATCAACAATGGTAAATGCAAAATAGTATACTCTTATTCAATTGATTTTGTTTATATTTTTAATAGTAAATTTGTTATCATCTATGTTGTAGAAACACAAGAAAGATATGATTCTAATGAAGAAGCTCACTGATTGTTTCACTGTATATTTCTCAAAAGGTTTTGATTTTTTTTAAAAACAAAACGGCGATTGTATTGCATCCGTTAGTGTTCGATATTTCATAGATAAGTAAAATATAAAAATACATTAAATAATATGATTGAAATTAAAATTTACGTATTTTTACTAAATTTCAGGGCATCAATTGTCAGATGGACAATCGTTTGATCTTTCGAAAAAATGCTGTGTCGGGTCAAAGATTCATCACTGGAGATGTACCCAAAGGAACGAAGAAAGCTTCCGGCGAAGCCTCCACAACGTTCATCAGTGATGTCATGGCTTACGTGAAGGTCAGCATGAGTATTAGTTAATTTTATATTTTTAAATAATTTATTTATTACAAATATGTCTTTAGAAATATTTGTTTACGTTTCTTTTCGAATATTTCATGCAAACGTATAAGAATAATGAAGCAACATCATCGGGCTTCTATGATAAAGAGCTTTCATTGTTTCTTGACATGATATGGCGTGAGAAATAGCAGAATCCATTAGGTTTACATTTTTTCCTTTATAAATACTGCTCTGGTTTTGGTAAAGGAGTTTGGTGTTGTTGTTTTGTTTTTTTGTTCGGTCTATAATTTTAGGTTGTCAAATTATTTAAATCAATTGATGTTATCTATCTTAAGTATGTGCTTTTGACATCAAGTCTGAATAAGAAAATAAATTTGAATCAATTTGTCTATCTCTAATTTTGTATATTGGGATTTTATAAATTTCAAATTCTTAATTTTTTTCTTTTCAAAAGTTATTTTTATATTATATAAAATTTCAGGCTATTTGAAGCTAAAAGTGTCCACGTGGGATATAAACACACAATTCTATTAGTCCACATAAGCATTTAGAATAATAACATTAAAAAAAAATTGTGTATTAGTTTTCTTTTAACAATAACAAAAATTTACCTTAGAATGAAATTAGAAAAGTTTATTAATTCTAGGATAATAGTTTTAGTTAAATTTCTTAATTGTAAGGTTTCAATTATTTTAGATAGAGCAAGTGGAAAAGAGTTTATGTGTATGTGTGGATTTTGGAGATTAGATGATGATATTGTTCATGTGATTTCATTGCCATACAATCAACCTAAGTTTTCTTAGAATAATACATATCTATAAGAAAAAACTGAAGATATACTCTTAGAAGGAAAAAAATGTATTGAAATTAATAAATCTTATATAATATAGTAAAGATTATCGCTAATAATGTGAATATGGTATGTGGATGGTTGTGGTTAAGAGGTAGCTAAAGATTTTTGGGAGAATTGCAAAAACCCTAACTCGAACAAAATAAAGATGAGTTCAGTTTCCTATATAAAAATGTTTTTTTTATCACTTTATGCCAATAAAAATAAATATCGTAGAAAAGATTTTTGTAAGTAGCCAAATCATAAACTTTTATTTTGTACAATATTTTAAAACGATATAGAAAAAATAAAACACAATAGGAAGAAAATAGGTATTTGGTAAAATCATATGAAATCCAAAATAATTATGTTTAATTAAAAATTTTACTTCTATCATTTGTTGTATTATATTTTAATCAAATTAATATTTATAAGAAAATCCAATAAAATATTAATCTTCTTATGGTAATAATAACAATCAAGTATCTTGCCATTTTATTTTTTTCATCCGTTTATGTCGATGTTTGACTAATTAAAAAATATTATGAAACCTGAAAATATATTAAACCTAATTTCTTTATTTCGTAACCTCATTTTTTGTTTTTGGGTCAAATATTTCATAAGCTTATTATCTCCACCAATTTCTACTTTTTTATTGTTTATTTATTTTCTTTAAATATTGACTATTTTTTTAATGTAAAACACGATCAGTCACACTAAACTATCTAATTGACATAAGTATTGGTCAAATAAGCAATTTTACAATAATACTAAAACATATATGGAAACGAAAACACACTAAATAATTAGAAACAAAAATAAATAGAAACAAAAAATAAGAAAGAAAATTAAAAAGATATATAATTAGTATAATTATATAATTAGGTATCGAGTTGATTTATCAGTTTGTGACAAAGACATCGTCGCAACTTTCATAATCTTTGACCGTGATGAAGCAAAACTAATTGATATGAGATTCAAAGTTCATGACCGCAATGTTTGTTAGATGTAGGCCGCATTTTTAAGTTTAGATGACACTTATACCCTATAACTTCAATGATGTCCACCAAACTATCACAGTTACACATATCCAAGAAAAAATCAATGTTGGTGACGAAACTATCCGAGAAAGCGTCAATGGTAGTGGCAAAGCTCTCCAAAAATACGACAATGGTGGAGACCATGACATTGATCGAAAAAACATGGCATAAAGATATAGATCAATTGCAGTGTATGAATATAGTGACACGGAACACGATGACATGACTGACATCAACCACAGAAAAAACATCATCCTTCACGAGTGGCTTACATACAACATCAACCTTTTTGAAATTTAGATTTATGAATACTTTGTTTAAGGATATGCCATAACAAGATCTAAACATTATATATTTATGGTAAACATTATATATAAATCTCTTTACTGATACAAATTACTATTTATGGTAGATTAATTATTCAATTCTCTACGATTTTTTTTATTTTCTTATCATTATACTTTTGCATCCGTATATGACAATGCCTGCTAATTTAAAAATTAGCAAGTACAAATTTATATTAAACCTATCGATAAAACAAACCCACGCGTAGCGTGGGTATAAAATCTAGTGATATTAAGAAAGGCTCAAGTTCTATCTAAGAGAGAAGGAAACAAGATTGCTGATAGGATTGCATAGGATGTTACCTCTTTAGAGAATAATGCTCCAAGGTTGTATTCGTTAGCACCTGAGTGGTTAAAATCGTGTATTGAGGCTGATAAGTCATTGGTGTAATCACTTTGGTTAATTAAGAGTTGATGTTGAGAAAAAAATAATAATAATAATAAAAAATGTAAATAACAACACGAAGTGCAAAGTGTAATCAAATGGGCCCTTTATAAAGTCTCAGAGTTATCTATTAACGGATCAATTTTACATTCCAATAAGCCCAATTTAGACACATTCCGTATAAAAGAGACAGATAACAGAGAAGAAGAATTCCGTTAAACCCTAAAGTCTCTCTTTTTTCCAGGCGCCATGGTTATCGGAGACGATAACACCAAGAAATCTCTCGAGCTCTTGCTCAAAATCGGTTTGGACGAGCAAACCGCCCTCGACACCGTCGACAGAAACAGTAGGGTCACCTCCGATCTCACCGCCCTCATTCGGCAGGTCTCCTTTTTCTTCTGATGATTTGAATTCCTTTGCATTTACATTTGTTGTTGCTATTTGTTCTCTTACCTCCTCAATTAGATTATCAAAACTTTCTTCTCATGATATGTACAGGCTGGTGTCACTGATGGCTGCGACCGAACTACTGGAAATCTGTTGTATGCGGTGAGATATTTTGGTTATCCTAATCCCAGTTTCGACAATCAGAATAGGAATATTTGTTTTTTTCTAATAGAAACCTAAATTTCCAGAATCTTTTTGATTGAGGAATCTGTAACAGGTCGCTACTAAGTACTACGGTAAAGCTCTTGTGCATCGTCCTACATTGCTTAAGTACATTGTTTCTTCTAAGGTTTGCATCCGGCTCCTTGATGGAATGTTATTTGTCAATAGTGCCTTTTCTTGTGTCAGGATTTGGCTGAATTTGTTTTCCTTCTCTCTATATTTTCAATCTGCAGATAAAATCTTCAGTACAGTTGGATGCTGCATATTTGTATTTAGGCAATACCAGTGCTGATGACTTCAAGCTAAATGAATTTGAGGAGGCATGTGGTGTTGGTAGGAACTTTTGTGAATGCAACTATTAATAATGGATTGTTTTTTTTGCTTTCTTTTCCTTTACTAACTTGATGCTTGGACCATGGTTTTGGAACAGGGGTTGACGTTTCCCCAGGAGATATTGAGAGAACAGTTGAAGAAATCTTTCAAGAGAATATGAATACAGTATTGCAGATGCGTTACCGGACTAATGGTTAGTCGTTGCTCTTTACCTATCACATTGCCTGACCCTTTATGTTTCTTTCAGGCATATCCTATCCCTCCCTTTCTTTATAACCCTGTTTCTTTTCTGAACGGGATGTATTTATGTTGTGGTATAGTGGGTGAATTTATCGGACATGTCCGGAAACGTTTGGCATGGGCAGATCCTAAGACCGTGAAGGTGAGTTCATGGTTTTACCAGCCAATGCTTTGTGCTGTAGAACATCTTAGTTTTCTTATTTTGTGATAGAGAGTCATAGATGAGAAAATGTATGAACTGCTTGGCGAGAGAACTGCTGCTGACAATGATAAACCTACAAAAAAGGATAAGCCTGCCAGAGTAGAGGTGAGCATCAGTTTCGTTTCAATGTATATTCTTTTGTGTATGCTTCAACTTTAATACTCCATTTCTGTTGCTAATTTTTTGAAGAAAGCTGCTGTGGAAGTTGTCCCACATCCATCTCCAGAGGAGCTTAATCCATATTCTATATTCCCTCACCCAAATCAAAATGTTATGGTAACTCACTGCTTTTGATTATGTTTCTCTGACTTTTCTTCTTTTTGGACTCTTATGTTATACTTTTAAAAATTCCCCTGATAATCATTTATCTATGTGCTGATCGAGTAATAGCAAGAGTTGAATAGGTATGGTCAGCATTGGTTGCCTTTTAATATGTGGTGACGTCGATAACGATGGCATGAACTTCTGTGAAATTTTACAGTTGGAAAAAAAAATGGAAGATTGCCAATATGTATGACATGACCTTCTAGTTTAATATTGGATGGATTCATAGCTTGCAATGCCATGCAACATATGCCTATGGGAGATCTGTGGCAGAAATGTTGTTTTAACCATGTAGGTTCTTTTTGTCATTCATGTTCTCAGGTTCACACAGAAGTGTTTTTCAGTGACGGCTCTGTGCTCAGATGTAGCAATACGAAGGAATTGCTTGACCAACATCTAAAGGTGACTGGAGGGAAAGTTTATACACGGTTCCCTCCTGAACCAAATGGTTATCTACATATTGGGCATGCAAAGGTTAAATATACATGATATGAGGTTTTGAGATACTTTGCATAATGGTTTATGATCGGTAAGGCCTACGTTTTCATGGCTATTTTTATTGGTTATACTTTCAGGCTATGTTTGTTGATTTCGGTCTTGCAAAGGAGCGAGGTGGCTGCTGTTATCTAAGGTAAACAAAATTTTGCTCGCTTCTACTTGGGTAGCTTGCATCTTTTGCTTTTTGATAGCAATCATTATACCTTTATAAGGACAATTGTGGAGATCTGAATTTTAGGTATGATGATACAAATCCGGAGGAGGAAAAGAAAGAGTATATTAATCACATCGAAGAAATTGTTAATTGGATGGGTTGGGAACCATTCAAGGTATTGTTATTTTCTGCTGTACAAATATCTTATTGTTATTATTATCCATCTGACAGTTCCCTTTGTTTTATTCTAGATTACTTACACTAGTGATTATTTCCAAGAATTGTATGATTTGGCAGTAGAGTTGATTCGAAGAGGTCACGCTTATGTTGATCATCAGGTTGAATCGACTTAAACGTCCTCGTATTTGGATTCCTTTTGCTTATCCAATCAATTCTCATTGCTTTGTTCTTAGACTTATTCTATCAAATAATTGTTGTCTACTTTCAGAATCCTGAGGAGATAAAAGAGTCCAGAGAGAATAAAATGAACAGCCCCTGGAGGGACAGGCCTATTGAAGAATCTCTAAAACTTTTTGATGAAATGAGACGAGGAATGATCGAGGAAGGCAAGGCAACACTAAGAATGAAGCAAGATATGCAGAATGACAACTATAATATGTACGACCTTATTGCCTATCGTATAAAGGCAAGTGAAACTAAAATCATCTCTTGTTACTTATAATAAGAACTTCAGACTTTAACTGTCTGACTTGTTTATATGTTTTTCAGTTCACACCTCATCCTCATGCTGGTGACAAATGGTGTATTTATCCGACCTATGATTACGCTCACTGTATTGTTGATTCTCTTGAGAATATAACGCATTCGGTTTGTCCCTTTCTAAGTCTTTTTAGATGTTGAACATAACGCATGAGTTTTAAATGCTGCATTTTGTGACCCACTATTTACTTTCAGTATTGGAAACCCTATTATATATGAATCATCATCTGCAGTTCTAAAAAACTATTTTCTTGGTTTCTGACATTTTCTTTTATGTGCAAAATGTAGCTTTGTACTCTTGAATTTGAAACCCGCCGTTCGTCATACTACTGGTTATTACACTCCTTGGGTCTCTATATGCCGTATGTGTGGGAATATTCACGTTTGAATGTCACAAACACTGTAATGTCCAAGCGCAAGGTTGGTAAAATACTTGGGTTGCATGTGAAAAACTTTTGGCATTCTTTGCAATGAATTGTGCTGGTTTGATCATTTGTTTTTTCTCTTGCTGCAGCTGAACTACATTGTGACAAACAAGTACGTTGATGGTTGGGATGATCCACGTCTTTTGACACTTGCTGGTTTGAGGCGGAGGGGTGTAACTCCAACTGCGATTAATGCATTTGTACGAGGACTTGGAATCACCAGAAGGTTTGCTCTATTATACATATATATATGAAGTAACATCATACGGTTTGGCATATGTGAACTATTTTCATCAAATCTACAATCTATTGCTGTTAATTTGAAGTGATGGTAGCATGATACGTTCGAGTCATCTTGAGCATCATATTAGAGAGGAGTTGAACAAAACAGCTCCCCGCACCATGGTTGTGCTAAATCCTCTTAAGGTGGTCATCACTAATTTGGGAGCAGACAAGGTGATGGAGCTTGATGCTAAAAGGTGGCCTGATGCCCAGAACAATGATCCCTCGGCATTCTACAAGGTGAACTAAGCTTCACAAAGTACGTAATTTTTTTACATGGGTGAACAGTTTTCTGTTTTTATGATCTTTTTTTTTTTTTTTTTGCCTATAGGTTCCGTTCTCTAAAGTTGTATACATTGAGCAATCTGACTTCCGAAAGACGGATTCAAGTAAATTCTATGGACTTGCTCCTGGTAAAGCAGTCTTGCTTAGGTATGGAAAAAGCTTAATCATTACCATTTACCACTTTGACGTTGAATTTGATTCGTCTGTGAGTCGATGTACTTTATGCTGTTTGCAGATACGCTTATCCAATCAAGTGCACTAATGTTGTCTTTGATGATGACGATGAAACGGTTTGTGAGATTCATGCGGAGTACGATCCCGACAAAACAACAAAGCCAAAGGTCCTTTCTGTTAAACCATCTCCCTAAGTACTTCGCGATTGTGTGGCACTTGTTTCAATCGTTTTCTTTGTCTGCAGGGTGTTCTACACTGGGTCTCTGAATTGTCACCAGGAAAAGAGCCCTTAAAGGTTGAAGTCCGGTCATTTGAGAAACTCTTTAATTCAGAGGTAATTGCTCTCTCGCTATTGGTGTTCCGTACTACCTGGGTAACAAAGACTTTCCCTTGGCTGAAATAATGTCTTCAATCATAACAGAACCCAGCCGAGCTCAATGATGACTGGCTCACTGACATAAATCCGAACTCCAAAGTGGTAGTTTCTGATGCCTATGCTCTTTCAACCATTAGAGATGCTGTGGTCGGGGACACATTCCAGTTCGAGAGGAATGGTATTTGTTGTTTTCAGTTGTAGATGAACAAACCACTAGTAGTATCTTTTATCCTCAAAAATCAACACTGACACCACTGCTGGCTTGCGATAAATTAGGTTATTACGTGGTTGACAAGGACTCTAGCCCGGGAAAGCTTGTGTTTAACCGAACGGTCACTCTCAAAGATGGCTACAAGAAACAGTGATTTAGGAACCAAGAGCACACTACTGAGTAATGACCATATTTTTATACAACCAATGACCATATTTGGAACTAAGCGGACCATGAAATTAACTCATTAACCCTTTTTTTATATTGTAAACAATACGATTGGGTCAATTTTGGCTTGGGCACATTTCGTCTTTTAGGTCGATTTGGTTTGATGAATTTCGGTTTGGTAAAGAGTAGGATTTGGTTTGATGAATTTCGGTTTGGTAAAAAGGTAGTTGGTCCAGAGAGTATCGAAGTTTCGGTTCGTTATCCTTAAGTTTGGTTTTTGTCTTGGTTATAAGATTTCTTTAACTTTGTTACGTGGTTATTTGATTTATTATAATTTTTTCTGAATTTTGTTATTAGATGAATCTATTATCTTATATTATCCGCAGGTTTATATTAACATAGTTCTTATAACAAATTTATTTTATCTTTTAATAATTTGATTACAAAAAATCTTTAACAAAACAAAAAATAATTAGTTATCAAGAGAAATCGGTTGAACTATATCTACATATATTGCATCAACAATCCTTTTGAGTTTTACGAAAATTAGCATTTTGATTATTTGGACGCATTACGATGTTAGTATAATTTATATGAATTTAATTCAAATTTTCTTGTTTTTTTTACAAAAAAAAGAATTAAAAAATTGATTGAAGAATCTCGAGCTTGGGACATGAGAGTTGCACGCCTTATTCTTTTGCTCATACCACTCCTAAGGACCGTGATTATATATATCCATTGGTACTTTCATGCAGTGTATTTTTTACTAAATGAACCACAAATTACCATATGAACAAAATTCCTTTTATAATTGTAGTGCAAACATTTTGAAAATTCAAACCGAAAACAATGAATGTCTTAATTTTGATATCTCATTCTAACGCGTATATCTTTATCGCGAATTCACTTTATACTCTTCTTTTTTGAAAGAGGTTTTTTCCCGGCCTTATTCACTGTGAATGAGCTTCTCACATCAACATTAACTACACCCACCACACTTAGATGCCTTGTCAATCTCCAGTTTCAAATCTCCAGTTATAAATTTTGGTAAGTTTGTACATATACACATCAATATATTAGTTCCGCGAATTCACAATCGCATAAAGATATAATGCAATATGTTTTTACTTATGAAACTAATTCCCATTTACAATCCAGTTTTACAAATTCTCAAATAAAATAACTCGTTTTGGTTAGTTTTTCCGAATTTGGACCACCTAAAAATGTCGGTTTCTTTGAGAAAAACAAACTTTGGCTAGAAGAAGATTTGAAAATGTGCTCTTATCTTATTTGTTACTATAAAAACCCAAATGATTAAACGTAACTCAAAGAACAAGAAAACTCTAAGAAAATATTTTTTATAAGAAATTAATCTAAAACTTGAAATTTATAAAAAAAATTAATCTAAAATCTGAAATTTAGTATTGCTTTGTGGTAGGGCTGGGCATATGGGTATTCGGGTCGGGTACAGGTTCGGATCCTATCGGATACATGTTCTGTCGGGTATAGAATTTTTATACCCATACAGGTACCTATAAATTTTCGGGTCGGGTACAGGTTCGAGTTTTTCGGGTACAGGTTCGGGTACAGGTTCGGGTCTGGTCACAAATAATTATACCAAAAAAATCTGGTACAGGTTCGGGTACATGTTCTTTTACGTTCAATTGTATTTAAAACTATTCTTTCTCTAAAATCTACAAAAAAATAACCTATAAAATGAAAATATTTGAATAAAACACAATACAAAACATTTAAAATACCAAATCTAAAATTTAAACTAGTTAAAAATGTGACAAAAAGTACCTAGTCCTGGATATATGGGTATTCGGGTCGGGTACAGGTTCGGGTCCTATCGGGTACAGGTTCTGTCGGGTCTAAAAAATTTATACCCATACAGGTAGCTATAAATTTTCGGATCGGGTACAGGTTCAGGTTTTTCGAGTCGGGTACAGGTTCGGGTATTCGGGTACAGGTTTTTTTGACCAGCCCTACTTTGTGGTTTGTGGAGATGCTTCGTATCAACTCCACTCATCACTTCTTCTAGCCTACTAACATAGAATAAAAGGCCGTTTAAATACTTGATTTGTATTTCATCCATATAAAAACATTCAAACTTAGAATACCACAATATAAAACTTTTTTTGATTCTGTATACTTATATGGCGGTCAACTCGATGAAATGCATAAAAATCAATGTTACGTTATTAAGTGCCTCTGCAATTCTTAGCATCTTGGACTCACTTGCTTGATAGTGTAAATCGTACAATGTAAACGTGATTTAAAAACATAAGATTTGTAGGAAAGGATAATTCAAAACAATGATTTGGAATCTTTAAAATAGAACTTTTATTTAAAACAATGATTTCTTAATAATGTGTCATTTATTTAGTTTGCATCTCTTTTGTAAAAAGCTAATACCGTAAGTATTTTGACATGATCATCATTATGTTCATTATCATTTACATTTTCAGTTGTCGGTACAGCCAAAGGTTTCCTCTTCTTCACAGCAACTGCGTTACTCCTTCCACGAGACCTACTTCATTAGTAGCTAGTTTACACTTCTTCAGATATAATTAAATAATGTGAGTAAACAACGAATACACATTTGATAAGAGATTCTGATTTTAGATAAGAGTTTGTTACCTGAATAGAGTTAACATTTTACTTGTGTCAATTAAAGTAAGGATAAAATGGCACACTGCCCCAAATTTTATTCTTGGTCATAGCCACTAATACAAATATCCAAAACCTGATGTTCTGCATCATACTTGTTTAGCGACAGGGAGAAGAACAGCCCAGTGTTTTGCGACAATGAATTTTGCTGCTTGTGAAATCACAACTTCGGAGCTGGTCTTGGCCCTTTGAACTTCCTCCACAATACAATGCAACTCATACATAATCGTTTTAATTCAACATGCTTACGGATGAGAAAATAGTAAGAAATTTTCCTCTGGGAAATTGTTGCGTGTTAGGTCATCCAAAGTCTGTCGAAAACTTTGCAGAAAGAAGGAAGAATTTAAACTGGTTACACAAGTTTGTGGCAAAAGAAAAATCAGTGGCCCCTAAAGAAGCTGCTTATATAATTTTCCCAAGTTCTCCTCAATAACTACAATTTTCAGAAAATGTTATGTCTATCTTCGTGCACCTCAAGATCCAGCAAACAACTGCGCTCCATTTTCCCATAAGAAGATGACGCTTTTCTAATGCTAAAGAGACATTCTTTCAAGTACTTGAGTAGTGAAGTGAAGTAATTTTTTCGCATAAACACAACATGTCTACTTGAGTACTGCTATTGACATCAATTCCCTCCGAACTTGAGAGTAAGCTTGAAAGTATAAAAGGATTTGTCAGCCTTTGGAACACTATCTCTTCGAAGACCACCAAAAGGAATTAATCCAACAAGTTCAACGAGTATGCAAGCTTCTATTCCAAGAGCCTGACAGAAGTCTCCAACCTGAAAGAGAGAGAACGATTATAGCAAAATTATTCTTAGTATCAACATTCTAGTACCTCATACATAATGTATATCAAAATTACCAATAAAAAATAGGGAGGATTACTAGAATGATATTAATAAATGAGTTTTTGACTAACTTGGCCCTAAAATTTCATAATTACTAGAAC
The DNA here is from genome assembly GCA_964056655.1 of Arabis hirsuta. Taxonomy (NCBI): domain Eukaryota; kingdom Viridiplantae; phylum Streptophyta; class Magnoliopsida; order Brassicales; family Brassicaceae; genus Arabis; species Arabis hirsuta. The sequence continues at coordinate 19,826,594 of OZ053305.1, read as the reverse complement.
GATCTTGAAATTTTTTAACACCCGATTTGCCCTTATTTCTTTTGATAACAAAAAACGTATTTACGAAACTGCCATTAATGAGTTTCCCGCCAAAAACGAATAAGTCTACCGCTCACATGGTAGACTTAATTTACAGTAGTGGTAGACTTAATTATCTGTTATGGTAGAGTTATTAATCTGTGGTGGTAGACTTAATTATCTGTTGTGGTAGACTTAATTATCTGTTGTGGTAGTAGACTTAATAATCTGTAGTGGTAGACTTAATTATTCATTATGGTAGACTTATTGATCAGCTGTGGTAGACTTAATAGTCTTTAGTGGTGGTAGACTTAATTTTCCTTTTTGGTAGACTTATTCTTTAGTGGTGGTAGACTTAATGATCCCTTGTGGTAGACTTACTAATCTGTGGTGGTAGACTTAATTATCTGTTGTGGTGGTAGACTTAATTATCTGTTGTGGTAGACTTATTAACTTGTGGTGGTAGACTTAATTATATGTTGTGGTAGACTTAATAATCCGTTATGGTAGACTTAATTATCTGTTGTGGTAGACTTAATTATCTGTTGTGGTGGTAGACTTAATAATCTGTAGTGGTAGACTTAATAATCCGTCATGATAGACTTATTCATCTGCTGTGATAGACTTAATAATCTTTAGTGGTTGTAGACTTAATTTTTCTTTGTTGTAGACTTATTAATCTGTGGTGGTAGACTTAATTATCCCTTGTGGTAGACTTAATTATCCCTTGTGGTAGACTTACTAATCTGTGGTGGTAGACTTAATTATCTGTTGTGATGGTAGACTTAATTATCTGTTGTGGTAGACTTAATTAACTTGTGGTGGTAGACTTAATTTACTGTTGTGGTAGACTTAATTATCTGTTGTGGTAGACTTAATTAAACTGTGGTGGTAGATTTAATTATATGTTGTGGTAGACTTATTAATCTGTGGTGGTAGACTTATAATCTGTAGTGGCGGTAGACTTATTTCCTGCAGATATGCAGTGGTAGACTTATTGATCTGCAGTGGTAAACTTAATAATCTGTTGTGGTGGTAAACTTACTAATATGTAGTAGTGGTGGTAGACTTATTGATCTGTTGTGGTAGAGTTATTAATCTGTGGTGGTAGACTTAAAAATACGTGGTGGTAGACTTAATAATACGTGGTGGTAGACTTAATTATTTGTTATGGTAGACTTAATTATCAGTGGTGGTAGACTTAATTATCTATTGTGGTAGACTTATTAATCTGTGGTGGTAGACTTATTAATCAGTTGTGGTATACTTGTTTAGATTAGGCATGGTAGACTTGTTTGTGGTAGGTGTAGACTTGTTGCGAAATCACTATTTTGCCCTCAGGCGGACCTTGAACGGTGAAGAACTAGGGTAGCCGCCGCCATAGCTTGTTTTCTTCATTTCGACGAACCTCCTCTCTTGAATATCAAATTCTTACCTCAAACTTTACTTCTTAAACTCGATATTTGGTTGATTTGCAATGGAACAAATAATTTTGGTATGTGGCATTTGGAGTTTTCCAAAAAATCGATGGATCTGTAGTGGTAGACTTATAATATGTAGTGGTGGTAGACTTATTGATCTGCTGTGGTAGACTTATTGATGTGCAGTGGTAGACTTACTAATTTGTGGGGGTAGATTTAATTATCTGTTGTGGTAGACTTATTCAAAAAGGGTAAAATCGTATTTTACCCTTCATCTTCTTTATCAGAAGCTGTCAAACCCTAACAATGGCGGCCAACATGTATTTAGCTCGTTTTTACTGTATTTTAACTTGTTTTCAACTGGATTTTGTCTAAAACTAGTAGATTTAACATCATATATCCTTTAAACTAGTAGATTTACTAACCAAAAATCATAAGTTTTCAAATTTTTTTTTTTGCTAGTGATTTTCAATCTGATTTATCTAAATCCGGTGGCACACCTCCGCAAAAAAAACGTCTCTTATGCTTCCGCAGCTTCTGCGGCCGCCGGATTCAAAAAAAAAAAAAATCAGAAATTTGTTTGAATCGATTCAAACAAATTTCTGATTTTTTTGGTTTTTTTTTGTTTTTTTATTTGTTTTTTTTTTGTTTTTTTTTTGTTTTTTTTTTCAAATCTGAATGGCATTTTTGTAATTACAAAGTTATACTTTGGTTTTTATGTCTTATATACTCGATCTTGATATTTTCATACTTGTGAAAGTCATTCTAATAATTATGACATTTATCAAAATCGTTCTAGTAATTATTTCTAAAAAATATCATTCTTTCAAAACTTTCTGCATTTCCATATTCTTTAGACTAAAAACAACCAAAATATTATGTTTGTTGGATCCCAAAAAAGGTCTTTTAAGTTTTTCTTTTTTCTTTTAAATATCCCAAAATTTTAAAGTGCTTTAAACATAGAACAGTAACCTATTTAAGATGGTTTGATGATCAATAAACACGGTTTCTTCTAGGGGAATTTTTGTAGAGGAAGAAAGCATGCATCTAAAATGAAAATTGCATGTACATTTGTTAACCAGAGTTGAAAAGAATTATAATATTTGGTTACCAAATTCTTCATTTCTAACAACTTCCATGGAACCGTTCTCACGTTTTCACTACTTAGGCTTGCTCGAAGTCTCCGTGCAAGACCACGATCCATGTGAATACATTGGCTCATAATTGCAACATCAGTTGAGTACAAGCCTTGATTGATGCATCAAGACTTCTTGCTATAACAACACGAAGGGAGAAAACATGGTTTAAGACTCTCTAACACCAATATGAAGAAGCATTAAGTGATAAAGAGTGAAAATTTTGTTACCTGAACCATCTCCGTGTCCTCGCACCATAGTCTTGAGTCACCTTTTCCTATCACAGCTCCAACATTTTCAGCTGGACAGATGAAGCAGATAGAAACTCTCTTGCATCAGCAACATCTGTTGATGAAGAGTAGTAAAAGCGGTTTTGAAAGCAATAAATCAGCAAGTTGATAAAAAGCCTTTACAACAACTGAGGGATCTCCAATTATCGGAAAGTCTAGCAACAACATTCACAAGTAAATCAGATTGAGAACCACACTAACTCTGAACTTGAGAAACTTCTTAGAAGAGTGGTTGCATTGCTCAACATGGCTTAAAGCTAAAGCACAAGTAAAGATGGACAATGTCTTCTAATCACCATTTTTATCTATACCATCAGAAAAAGAATCTCAGCCTCTTAGTTCCTCCGTATTCCAATAAAATCAAAATTTGAAAACAAACCAAAGCGCATCTCTTACCATAAGGCATAAACGTTCCTCATATAAGCCATTTTAGCATGTATTGCTCTATCTGATCGTCATATACCTAAAAAATTGGCCATTGAATAGGGGAGGTGAAGAGATGAATCCTATTCCAGAGCTGTGAAGATGATGATGATGAAAGAAGAACTGTGGGTTGTTGGGGAGTCGCGAGTTTTGTGCTTGGCAGAAATTTAGCATATTTATCTATTTATCTTTATTTGTAAAATGGTAAAAAATAAATTTAGTAGGATTAGAAAAATCTAAATGTAATTTAAATAGAATTAAAACATTAAATTATTTAGAAATCTATGAAATAATTTAATTAAATAGTAAATAATATAAGAAATAAGTATGAGAATAAAAAATAGATAAATATTGGACAGATTTCTCTATAAGTAGTTTTGTACAAATATTCTCAATTTTATCTTATATCTTCCTGGGGTGACATAATTTTCTCTTTTATTTTATTTTTATGTTTGATTTGTTTTATTGGAGTTATAAAATATTTAGAGAGTAAAAAAATGTTCAAATACAAATATGAAAATAAATTTACCAGTATTTTGAAAAATAGAAATTTGAGTAGTAAAATACGGAAACAAAATTTATGCTAATTTAATTTTAATATGAATAAGAAAAACTAATGGTTTGAAAATATGTGAAAAATTTAATTTTAAATCAGATAATTAAAGCATCAAAATTAATAAATAAATATTAAGTTTCTCAATTAGTAGGTTTACAATAACGTTTTCACTTTTAATTTATTTACTTTAACAGGTAATTTAATTTTTTTTGTACAATTAAATATTTTATTTTTTCACAAATTTATAAGATATCTAATTACAAAACCCGCATATATGCAGATCATTCATCTAGTATATATATATATATATATATATATATATATATATATTGAATTTGATTTTATCAAAACAATTCTTATCCTTATCTATTTTTCTTTCATTCTTGTAAATACTTTCTTTGGTACGATAAACATTCTCCTTATTTCATAGCTCTGTATGTTCTTTAGTTCATAATCGTCTGTTTTGTTTAATTTTCTTATGCTCCGTTTTTTATATATAACAAGTAATTTGTTTTACTATTTTCCAGATTTTGAGAATTAGAAATTAACAAATCAAAACGTTCTCCTTATTTAATAGTTATATTTTTTTAATGTTCTAGTTTTTTGTTTTGTTTCGTATTTGATATGTTTTTTTTTTCTTTCTCTGTTTTTCTAGGTTCTGCGTATTGATTCTCCTGTTATGATTTCTTTTTATCGTTTTTTTTTCGTTTCGTTTAGTTATTGATAAGTTTTTGTTTTTGTGTTTTCGTACAGAGATACGGAGACGGAGCCGTAGCTGGTGGTGGTGAGCTTCGATAACGACGGCGTGGCAGAGGTGAATTCTTATGGAAGATATGCCAATGCCTGATGTGTCATGTCGACGAGATCTCCGACAAGTGGAACGGAGATGGCTCAAGGTGGAAACCAGACGTGTACAAAAAGATTCATTGCTACTGGATACTAGCTCTCTGTTATTGTTTTGTAAATAAATACAAAACAACCCAATTCGGATAACCGTATTGCAATAGAACATGTTCTGTTTAGGGCTTTGGTCATACATTGGCTAGGATTCAAGTTTGGAGATGTTTGAGCCACGGTGAAATATTTTGTTAGGGAATTTAGCTATCTGCCACAATTTCCAAGTATATATGTTTAGTATTTTTGGATCATTCTAATTCGTATTCACAGTTTACATATTTGGTATGCCCTCTTTCGTTAATATTTAATGTGAATGAGAGCAAGGCCAACAATTTACACTTTGAAATAAAATCCGTATAACCAAATAATTATGCTTTGTTTGGATAATTTTTCTCTTAGTGGTTTATTTTTCTTTATTTTCTTATTATGCTTTCTTTAAGACAAACATTTTTAATTACTGTCTTAACTTCTATGGTTAATTAGGTGAATATTATGTTTTGGACATGTAATTAGGTGAGTAACATCTGGTGATTAGGAATTAGGTGAGTAGCAAATTGTTGTTCTTTTTGGAAAAAAATGCCCTTAATTAAGTTATAATAGAAAGTGGTTAAAAAAATATATACAGTAAATCTAACATTTCTAAAAATTCATTGTCAATCAATGTATTATATTTTTGGAAAAATACCTTTAAATCTCTGTCATCTCTAAAAAAACAAAGTTAAACAAAAATAATTGGATTACAAGAACACGTACGAAAAGAAGACGACAAAAAACAAATATGTAGTAAAAGTTAAAAATTTAACAACATAGTTGACTATTTTCGAAACTACATATTCTATTGCAGTTGTAACTATCTGAAATATAAAACATAGTTAACTATTTTTCAAAAAATAGTTATTAATTCAAGCGTATAGTTAACTATTTTTAAAACATAGTTGTCTACTTTCCTGATTTCAAATAATAGTTGACTATTTAATAACCTAGATAACTATTTTCAAAAATACATATTTAACTGATCTAAAAACATAGTTAACTATGTCACACTATTTTGTAACTATACAAAAATCTAGTGAGCTGTTTTTTAGAAAATAGTTACCAATTTAAAAATATAGTTAACTATTATAACATGATATAGTTGACTACATAGTTACCTATTATCAAAAACATGGCTACATTTTTTAGCGAAAAACAAAACATACATAGTTAACTATTATCATAGTTACCTAATATATTGATTTCCAAACATAGTATACTATAGCGGCGGCTCATCTTAAAATCCATGAAGTTTCGATTCATGGGACAAAGTAATTGAGAGGAGAGACGAGAAAGAGGGAAATCGCAACATTGAATATAGAGAAGAAGAAGAAGGACGAGAAGGAGGATGCAGAGAAGGAGGAAGAGGAGAAGAATAACGTGAAGGATAAGGAGATGGATGAGAAGGAGGAGGAGAAGAATTTGTGTTGATGTTGTGTTGAAGGAGATTGAGAAGGAGAAAGAGAAAGATGAGAAGTCGAAATCTTGAAGGGTTTGTAGAAAGAAGAAATAGCGGTTGAGTTTGAAGAGGAAGAAAGCATAAGAAATTAGGGTAAAAAGGGATTAATTTTTTTTTTAAATCTTTTAATTTTTTTTATGTAAAAGTAAAAAGAGAAAAACTAAAAACATGGGTAGATAAAAAAGGTCAATTCTAAAATTCTAAGTATACTAATTGTTAGAAACTTAATTATGTTTTAAGTCATGTTAAATAATTAATTATAGCTACCAAATCTAATATATGATATATCATGGTTTTTACCCGTTTTCGACAATGATATAAGTTTTTTTCCTAGAGTCTTTTTGGTATTTTTTGAGTCTTTATAGGTTGACGGACGATTGGAGCTTAATGGGAGCTTTTGGAGCATTTTGGAGCATGGAGGAAAGAAGAGCCAAAGTGATCAAGTCGAAGTTTACGAGCTGTGTCGATCGACACGGTCCTGTGTGTCGATCGACACACACGTGTTTGGCGTGAAGACTTCAAATTTCGAAAAAATTCTAGTTTTACCAAAAAAGCTCATAAGTTTACAGAAAACCCAATCCGAATTTTAAACCTTATATATAGTTTTTCCTTAGATTTTTATGTTGATATCTAGTTTTTAATTGAGACTTAGAGAAAGAAGAGATTTGGAGAGCTTTTGGGAGATTTCAGACTTCAGACTTCATCGGTTTCAAACCCTTTTGTATCTCTAACTCTATCTCTTTTATGCAAATTTATTCATTCATAATGTTTACATCATCAATGTCTGAGTAGTTTGCTTGTTTGGTTTAGGGTAATTCAAGGGTTTGATGAGAAATTGTTAGGATTTAAACTCTGTTAGGATTTATCTTTATGTTCTTCATCTAAATTGATTTAACTATGATTTTAAGATTGATCAACTGAAATTGGATATCCTAGGTTGTTTTAATAGATGCGAAAGTATTATTAACAACCTGACATAATCTTAGATGAGCAAAATTATCCATTCGCAAAGAAATTTGGCTTAGTAATTTTGTGAACTAATCGAACCTGAACTTAATGCTTGTCTTTATTCACTGAATTTGCAAGGAAATTTGGAATTTAGGGATTTAGTCATAGATAATATTCTTTGCAACGAAAGTTGATTGGTTTTATATTCGTGTTTGAGTTCTAGAACCGTTCGTAATAAAATCCTAACCGTTTTTATCCTTGTGTCGATCGACACGGTCATATTTCGATTCATTTCTGCGAATTATCCAATGCCTAACCTTTTGTCCAATTGATTACTAGAACCTTTATCATTACTTACTTGTTTACATTTGCTGTTTATTTTACATTTATCACTATTTACTTAGCATAATTTGAATTCATTAGTCTTTTGTGTGAATTGATTCCATGTAGATTCGATCCCTAAATATTACATCGATCTCTTAATTTGAGAGAGTAGCTCAGGACAAATTTAAGCATATCAATATACATGCCTATTTCTCTAACTTCTATCGAGTTTTTTAGAACGAAGAAGAGGACGTATTCTAAAAATCTTTTGTCATGGAACTAACGATGCTTTTGTGTTAAAATTGTTGGGATTATCATATGCAACGTAATTATGGTTGTATATACTTAATTCGGTTGCATTAAAAAAAAAGTTTGCTTGCTTCATTAGTTTCAGATATTTTTAATATTATAATCGTTTAGATTTTGATAAAAAAAAAATGAAACTTTCGGTGATAAGTTGATAACTACTAAATTTCTCTATGAACATGAGTTGACATGAAACAATCATCATCAAAAAAAAAAAAAAAAAAATCGTTTACACTTATAGCGGACTAGGTTGTTTAAAGCAGAAACACTCCCACCCATGATTTTGTGTCTACCATGTGAGGATATAACTTATCTCATCTTTGATAGTAGAGAGACGTCTGATTCAAGCAACTATGATGATATAATTTACAGTGAAAAGTTTTTGAATACCATCACATTAAAGTCTGAGTTGTGTAACAATAGTATTCGGTTAAAAATTGGTACCCATGCAAGTCATGTTACTAAGAAATATAGATCTTAAAAATGGTTTATGCAATGGTATTAAGCTTCTAATAACTCAATGATAGACCATGTCATTGAGGTTAGAGTTATAACTAGTGATAACGTCAGAGAAAATGTCTTAATCACTGGTTGTTTTGTAACATGCGTATCATATGATCGCCTATCATTATTTTAAATTGATTTCGAATAATATTTAGTTTTCATAGAAAATAAGTTTTCAGTCATACTTTTTTATAATTTATATATATATATACCATTTATATTTGTAGGAAACAATTAAAACTATACTCAGAAATATATCAAAAGATCATTTTTTCAAACTAAAAGGAACTAAACTCTAAGTGTGGGAAGCTTTAACCCAAGGGAAGCCTTAACCCTAACAAACCAAACAAACCTATAGTTCAATTCAGCTAGGGTACAGTGAAACCTAGCTCATATATGTAGTGTTCGGTTAGTTTTTGGCGGGTGGTTTTATACTCACGTCGCACTTATCCTTCTCATATAGCTTTCTACCATCATTTGTATCATATGATCGTCTATCACTATTTTAAATTGATTTCAAATAATATTTAGTTTTCATAAAGAATAAGTTTTCACTCATAATTTTAATAACGTTCACCTAGGCGATCACTACATATACATAGTGTATGCTTTCTAATTTCAAAGCATACAAATGCTGGTAGAAAGTTATATAAAGAGGAGAAATGCGACGTGAGTATAAAACCACCCGCCAAAACTAATCGAACATTACATATACCAAGTAGATTTCACTTTATCCTAACTAAATCGAACATAGGTTTGTTTGGTTTGTTAGGATTAAGGTTTTCTTTGGGTTAAGGCTCCCCACACTTAGGGACATGGTTTAGTTCCTTTAAGTTTACAAAAAATGATCTTTTGATATATTTATGAGTATAGTTCTAATTGTTTGGCCTCACATAGTTATTTGATGAATATTTAATTTTCTACAAATATAAATGTTATATGTATAAAAAAAAATATTAGTGAAGACTTATTTTCTATGAAAACTAAATATTATTCAAAATCAATTTAAAATAGTGATAGGCATCATATGAAACAAATGCTGGTAGAAAATTATATGAGGAGGATAAGTGCGACGTGAGTATAAAACCATCCGCCAAAACTAACCGAACACTACATATACAAGGTAGATTTCACTTTATCCTAGCTGAATTGAGCATAGGGTTGTTTGGTCTATTAGGGTTAAGGCTTCCCTTAGGTTAAGGCTCCCCACACTTAGGGTTTATTTCCTTTTAGTTTGCAAAAAGGAATCTTTAGATATATTTTCGAGTATAGTTCAAATTGTTTGGCCTCACATATTTAATTGAAGAATATTTAATTTCCTACAAATATAAACGGTATATGTATAAATTATTAAAAATATGAGTGAAAACTTATTTTCTATGAAAACTAAATATTATTCGAAATCAATTTAAAATAGTGATAGGTGATCATATGATACAAATGATGGTAAAAAGCTATATGAGGAGGATAAGTACGACGTGAGTATAAAACCACCCGCCAAAACTAACCGAACACTAGATTTCACTTTATCCTAGCTGAATCGAGCATAGGTTTATTTGGTTTGTTAGGGTTAAGGCTTTCTTTGGATTAAGGCTCTCCACACTTAGGGTTTAACTCTTTTTAGTTTGCAAAAAATGATCTTTTGATATGTTTTTGAGTATAATTCTAATTGTTTAGCCTCACATATTTATTTGATGAATATTTAATTTTCTACAAATATAAATAGTATATGTATAAATTGTTAAAAATATTAGTGAAAACTTATTTTCTATGAAAACTAAATATTATTTGAAATCAATTTAAAATAGTTATAGGCACATGATACTGGTAGAAAAGCTTTATGAGGAGATAAGTGCGACATGAACATAAATCCACCCACCACAACTAAGGTAGATTCCATACATTTGTTTGGTTTGTTAGGGTTAAGGCTATCGTAAGGTTTAATACAGTTTTAATTGTTTAGCCTCACAAATTTATTTGATGAATTTTAATTTCCTACATTTATAAATGGCATATGTATAAATTATACAAAACAAATTAATGTTATTCGTTTTAATTCGTTACTTCGGTATAAATGTTAAATGTATATATATATATAATCAAACTTTAGTAATTCTATATAAAACAAAAAATTGATTCATAGAACTTGATACCTGCGCTTGGCCCTGAGTTCGATTCTTTTTGGGAACACTTTCACCTTTATTTGGCCAGTCGAAGTGGTGTCATATTTTAGACCCATTAGAAAATTCGGTGAGTGGACTACTTGACGGCTACACTTATCTTGGGAGATTAGTCGGGTGGTAAAAACCCGAACACTCCCTGGTTATCAAAAAGAAAAAAAAAATATATTTGCGCTAGGCGCGGGTAAAAACCAACTTAACTTTATAAATAATGCATTTATTATGTTTTAACAATAAATTTGTTATTAACTATGGTTAAAAAGATTATAAAAAAACTAAGAAATTATGTATGTTAACACGTTATGGCAATCTACACATTAATCAAACAAAATTCACAATATACTAACATCACGTACAATTTTTTTTTTTTTTTTTTTGAGACTTAGGTACTGTTTTACTTACTTTCGCTTTTCATTATGTTTTGATCTTATCTTCTTGTGAGAACTTTGGTTTCTTAAATTATACGATACTAGCCGATTTCCGACCGTACTTGTTTATGTTTTTGTTGTTTAGTGTTTTAAATTTTATAATTGATAGTTGATATGTCATATGTGTATCCGCAATTTCTATACGTTGTTTGCAAGTTAATGTGTTTTTTTGGAATGTGAGTTAATGTGTTTTTTTGGAATGTGAGATATATTTTTTCGAGCAATTTTGCTTCGGTGATAGTTTTATCATAGAATTTTAATTGTGATACAATTCTCAATATTGCAGAATTATAGTTTTTCACTTTCTTAAAACAAAAAGCAGCGAAACATTTTTTTTACAAAATGAAGACTAAATAATTTTGTTGTAAAAATATTTGGGAAAAAATAAAAAAAAAATTTTGGTCACGAATACACTTTATTATCGATTAAACAAATACATAATCTGTATCAGTAAACCAATAAGGTATTGAAGTGCTAATAAAAGAAAAGATATTATTTCGCATGCGAGCCATTCTTGCAAGCAGATCTGCTCTCGTATTACTCTCTCGTTGTTGGTAGATGAGTTCAAATCCTGTGAATAAATCCCGAAGAACAGCCAAATCATGCAATTCCGGTTGAAAACCGGGCCAGTCTTGCGGTGTTATCACCATCTTCACTAACTCTGTAGAATCTGTGATGAACGTGGAACAAAAACGTCTTTTCATAATGAGACTTTTCATTGCCCAGATGAGACTATGAAGCTTCGAGTGTAGAGGTGAGATGCTATGGTGATTCCCTTGGAGGCCAGGTAAATCGGTGGTGCCATCCTGAAGTTGTAAGAACCATCCCACTCCGCTCGTGCGGTCCTTCGCCTTCCACGATCCGTCAATCCAACAGGTGAATGTACTCTATGTCTGCAGAGTTCCTTGAGGGGTTCCCTATGTTTTTATTCGATCTGTGGTATTAGCATGAATCTATTCTCTCGATTATTTTATTACAAGGGCAATAATGTCCGATGGAGATCTATCCACTGCATTGAACACTTTATCATTTCTCGCCTTCTAGATGTACCAGATAATCCATGAGATAGCCTGTATAATTTCTGTCGGGGACTCAGTTCGCGGAATACGCCAGAAGAGGGTATTGAAGTTTTGTCGGAGACTCTCCGAGGGGCCTGACCCTTCTCCCCACGGGATAGTAGAAAGGTCCCATGATTGAAGGGCCTGGGGACATGTAAAAATCGAATGGTTAATGGATTTGCCGGGAAAATTGCATCTTGGGCAGTTAGAGGTAGAACGAATATGGCGATAAATGAGCCTCTCATTAATTGCGACCGCCCCAGCCAAGCACTGCCACATGAAGTGTCTTAGTTTATTGGTGGCCCTTAGTTTCCAAACATGCACTTTTAGTGGCGCATCTAATGGTAGTTGGAGCAGATATTTTGTGTCAGCATCCTTGTGTAGCCGAGCTAGTTCATAACCCGACTTAACTGTGTATGCTCTAGAAGGGCTAACATGCCAACATTAGTTGTCCTGTACCATACGTGCCGACACTCTAACACTTAAAATCCTAGGGATATCCGTCAGGTGAATATGTCTTTGGAGGGCCCGGATATTCCAATTCTTCGATGTTCTGTGAAGTAGGTCGGAGACCTCGAGTAGTGCTGTCGGTGTTTCAGTGTTGCAATACGCCGGTCGAGGTGGAGTATCTAGGATCCAGTTATCCGTCCATACATGCGTACTGAGTTCATCACCGATGGTGTGACGAGCGCCTTGGAGAACCAGCTTCTGGGAAGACCATTTACTACGCCATCCATAAGACGGGCGATTTGGTTTTGGCGCCTTGAATGGTGTACCGATCGGTAGTATCGTCCTTTGAGTACTCGAGCAGCAAAAAAATCGGGGAATTGATGGAAATGCCATAACTGTTTAGCCAAGAGGGCCTGGTTAAAATCTTCAAAGGATTTAAAACCGATTATGCCCTCTTTCTTGGGTAAACAGAGTTTCTTCCATTCAATCCAGTGTAAGCCTCGTGATTGAGGTTTCGAACGCCACCAGAATTGTGATACCACGCTAGCCAGTTTCCTACAGAGTCCCTTAGGGAGGAAGAAACAAGACATTGCGCAGGTCGGTATGGCCTGGGCGACCGACTTAGTCATCACTTTTTTACCGTCCTTAGATAGAAATTTTGCCGACCATCCGTTAATCCGGCTATTCAAGCGATCCCGAACATATGCGAAGATCTGGGCCTTGGACCCTTGTAGCTGTTCCAGAATTCCCAGATATTTTCTGGCGCCTCCTACGTTCGAGATCCCAAGTTGCTGATGGATGGCAGTTTGTATAGTGGAATCCACATCTTTGCCAAAAGTTATGGCTGACTTATCAAAGTTTATTCGTTGCCCTGAGGCGTTCCTATACTGCGTGAGAATACAAAATATTGTTTCGCTCTGGATCACTCAATCGAGATAAGAAGATTGTGGTTGCCTATGCACACTTTCTGCATCACTCAATTGAGAAGAAGGTTTTATCAAGTGATGAAGCCGTTAAATGTTGCAAAGACATGCCGCTTGTGGACAACTATGGAAATGTCAACACAAGCAGGAATCGGGTTCTTGTTCTTGCTAGTGCAGGTAAATGGGTGAGCTTAATTGGGTCTAATCCTTGAAGGCAGGATGGCTATATAGAACTCTGGAAAGAGTATATGTCACGTGGCAGGTTTGCTGGTGTGCGGTCTAATCAGAGAGAGCTTCTCAAGTTTTTGACATCTTATGCTATGGCTGGAGATATACCTTACATAAAACCACCCAATGCCGCTATACCTACGTTGTTTATGATGTGATCCGGATCGGCAACCGGGAGGTTCGGGATGAGGCACGCGTAATGGAGCTACCGCAAGGACCAATCACACGAGCAAAGGAAAAGAAGCTCACAGATGCGGTTCAAAGGATGCTCGAGGAGGCTCAACACGGAGGATCGGACGAGGTAACCCGGATCGTGACGTTCATGCAAGCCGAGGAGGGAAAAGACCAAGGGAATGTCTAAGTGACAAGCGCCTTGTCTTCTACTCTTTTTTCCATGTTCGGTTTTCTCCCATTGGGTTTTCCGAACATAGTTTTTAACGAGGCAAGACTTGGTCGCTTACATCTTTCACTTAGCCCTTCTCTTGGATCTTACGTGGGCTTTTCTTAATGGACTCAAGCCTTCTTATCACCAAGCTCAAGCCCAATTCAAGTCCATCACGTTTTGATAAGAAGATTGAGTCAAAATGCATCATTTTCTATGTCTTTTGTATGTTCTTCATTTATTAGTCAAACTTATTTAATAAGCTTTGTTATTTCCTAGGTAGGTTGCATGTAACCTTCCTTAGGACTATATATATGTGCTCTCCCCCTTCATAATAAGATCATCCAAGTTTTTAGAATTATCAAAGTCTCTTCTCTAACTTGCGATCAAAACTCTCGGTTTGAAATATCCGAGCATTCTCTCAACGAGAGAATCCTCCTTCCATCTTGGTGCGTAATATCCAAGTGGTTCAAGCCTTCAACCCTTCACCGAGTCTTTCATACTCGTGTGATTGTATTCACATTCATCTCACTCTTTTCCTAATCCATTCCGCAACCGATCGGTGTCCATCCTCCACCGATCACACATTCTCTCAACGAGAGAATCCTCCTTCTCTCTTGGTGCGTAATATCCAAGGAGTTCAAGTCCCGACCCTTTAATCAAGTTCTTCATCACTTGTGTAATTGTATTCATCTCCGTTTCACCCTCTTTCCCCTTTATCACTTCCGCGTCCGTTTCACCGAAGATTCACCGTTCGAGACAAAGCTCCGATCATCGATTGGGATCGTATCAGTTTAGGGCTTCAAGAAAGGAGAATGCTCTGTTGCTCTTGGAGTGGATTAAGTGTAATAGAGATTCTCTTATTCCCAAGTTTCTGAAATTTGTTAAAGGAGGCAGTTGGTTGAGAACAACGTTGAATGGATTCTCTGATTATCGGTCGCCTTGTCAGTCGTTTTACTATACTTCATCATGGGGAAGTATTCTAAAGGACAGTTCGATTCTTGTGGATATTCCACTTGTTGATCGAAGCTTCTATGGGAACAAGATTGATGAGTATAAAGAAGAGTTGAAAATTGTTGGTGTATGTTTGAGTTCAGTCAAGCCTGTGAATTTGCTGGTAACCGAGTTTAGCAAAGACATCGTCATTGTTAAGAGCCAATGTATTCAACCTTCATGTTCAAAAATTACTCTCATGTTGAATGTAAAGATTGATGAAGATGAAGGTTGATGTTGGTATATGATCAAGGGGGAGTGTGACGTTCATCAAAGAAGTGCTTGAATTCTAAAACTCAATCAACAAGGGGGAGATTGAAAGTGCATGTTGGGTGAGCTTTATAATTTAGTATGAGATGATACAAAGGAGTTGAGAAGCTGATGTTAAAGCAGGTGAAACATGAAGATGAAGCTGTTGAAGCAGTTTCCTATACCATTCCAGAAGTACTACAGAAAGTGCTATAACGGACTGAAAGTGCTACAGCGGACTGGATTGAACTTAAAACCACATGGGCTTAATAAGATGGGTTGGACCAAGATGCTCAAGTGTCAAGGACAAGCTTAGACATGGAGCTCAGCTGGAGAAGTGCCTTGGAGAGGATTAAGAAGCATTGAAGACCTTCCTTATCTCTTGGCTAAGAATAAGGAAATGGAGAATATTCTTGAAGATTTGATATCATCAAGACTTGGAGATGAAGGTTAGGGTTAGCCGTGTTATCCTATTGTGTATAAATAGGAGGGGCTTAAGCTTTGTAAAGCTTTGATCCCCGCGATGTGAGAGAATTCTTAGTAAAGGTTTTGGAGGGTTCAAGAAAGAACACAAAACAATGGGGCTAAGGGTTTGTCTTGTGAGGTTCTTGGACCGTGTATAAATCCATAAACACGTGAGGTTAGATAGGTTGTTTTAGGTGGAACTTGATATATCATGGTTTTTACCCGTTTTTGACCATGATATAAGTTCTTTTCATAGAGTCTTTTTGGTATTTTTCGAGTCTTTTTGAGTCTTTGTAGGTTAAAGGACGATTGGAGCTTAATGGAAGCTTTTGGAGCCTTTTGGAGCATCGAGGAAAGAGGAGCTGAAGTGATCAAGACGGAGTCGAGTTTTCAAGGCTGTGTTGATCGACACGGTCCTGTGTGTCGATCGACACGAGCATGTCTGATGCGAAGATTGAAGAATTTCCTTGATGGGCCCATGAAGCCCAGAAGTTTGCAGAAAAGCCCAGTCCGAATTTTACACATTATATATAGTTTTTATTTAGGTTTTCATGGAGGGATCTTGTTTTTAATTAAGACTTGGAGATTCAAAGATTGACAAAGCTTTTAGAAGATTTCAGACTTTCAGACTTCATCGATCTAAAACTCTGTATCACTTACTCTATCACTTTTATGCAATTTATTTCATTCATAATGTTTACTGCATCTATGTCTGAGTAGTTTGCTTGTTAGGTTTAGGGTGATTCAAAGGTTTGATGAGAAATCGTTAGGACTGAAAACCTGTTAGGATTTATCTTTATGTTCTTCATCTAGATTGATTTAACTCTGATTTTAGGATTGATCAACTGAAATTGGATATCCTAGGTTGCTTTAATAGATGCGAAAGTATTATTAACAACCGGACATAATCTTAGATGAGCAAAATTATCTATTTGCAACGAAATTTGGCTTAGTAATTTTGTGAACAATTGAACCTGAACTTAAAGCTTGAATTTATTCACTAAGTTTGCAAAAAAATTTGGAATTTAGGGATTTAGTCATAGATAATCTCTACAACGAAAGTTGATTGGTTTTATATTCGTGTTTGAGTTCTAGAACCGCGCTTAATAAAATCCTAACGTCTTTAATCCCTGTATCGATCGACACAGACCCTTGTGTTGATCGACACGATCGTATTTCGAATCATTCTTGCGAATTACCCATAGCCTAACTCTTTTATCTAATTGATTTCTAGATCCTTGACATCATTCACTGTTTACTTTAGCTTTCTATTTTACATAAATACATTCTTACTTACCATAATTTAAATTCACTAATCGATTGTGTGTTTAGATTCCCTGTGGATTCGATCCCTAAGTACTACTACGATCTCTTAATTTGAGAGAGGAGCTCAGGGCAAATTTGAGCAATTTATTTCATTCATAATGTTTACTGCATCTATGTCTGAGTAGTTTGCTTGTTAGGTTTAGGGTGATTCAATGGTTTGATGAGAAATTGTTAGGATTGAAAACCTGTTAGGATTTATCTTTATGTTCTTCATCTAGATTGATTTAACTCTGATTTTAGGATTGATCAACTGAAATTGGATATCCTAGGTTGCTTTAATAGATGCGAAAGTATTATTAACAACCTGATATAATCTTAGATGAGCAAAATTATCTATTCGCAAAGAAATTTGGCTTAGTAATTTTGTGAACAATTGAACCTGAACTTAAAGCTTGAATTTATTCACTAAGTTTGCGAAGAAATTTGGAATTTAGGGATTTAGTCATAGATAATCTCTGCAACGAAAGTTGATTGGTTTTATATTCGTGTTTGAGTTCTAGAACCGTGCTTAATAAAATCCTAACATCTTTTATCCCTGTGTCGATCGACACGGACATCTGTGTCGATCGACACGAACATATTTTGATTCATTCCTGCGAATTTCCCAATGCCTAACTCCTTGTCCAATTGATAACTAAAACCTTGATAATCATCTGTTGTTTAATTTGCAGTTTATTTTACATTCACCACTACCTACTAGCATAATTTGAATTCACTAATTGATTGTGTGATTTGATTCCCTGTGGATTCGATCCCTAAGTACTACTACGATCTCTTAATTTGAGAGAGTAGCTCAGGGCAAATTTAAGCATATCAAAACTTGTGTCTACAACTGTGTCGATCGACACGGGTCCCAGATGAGTCCAACCACTTCAAAACTTTCAGTCAAAGTAGAGGAAAGGGTCTACAAGCCCAAGATCCCATATCCACGAGCTGTTAGCGTCAAAACACCAGAGGAGAAAGGAGGACAGGCTCAACCACAGCTGAGAAAGTTGAAGAAGATACCGAATCCAGGGATGTTCGTTGTTCCCTGTACGATCAAAGGTATGAAATTCAAGAACTCTCTTTGTGACACTGGAGCTAATGTGAATGTCATGTCTGAGTCTATTGCAAGGAAGCTGGGGATTAAGGATTTGCAACCTTCAAAGATGTCTCTCGCGCTGGCCGACTTTTCTTCAACAATTTCGAAAGGATTCATCCCTGACTTGATGCTTCAAGTAGGAAATTGTCTGATTCCGGTGGATTTTCAAATTATGGAGACGAAGAATGACAGGGAGAGACCATTGATTCTTGGGTCATCATTCCTTGCCAGTGTGGGTGCGATTGTGGATTTTCCCAATCAAAGAATCTCCTTCTCCAAGATCAACGAGAATGTCTTCTACCCCTCAGTTCGGTTTAAGGAAAACTCTTGGCTGACCGTTACAAATGGAGGAGAGCCGAGTTAAGACCTTGGCGATATGAAGAAGATCCCATGTGCTCCACCTTGACTCCACCCTCTTTGAGATCTGATGGAGACTTGGCTGCACCAAAGGTGAGACGAAAAAGGAGCTCTAACCCTTTCTCTAAGTTCAGAATCATCGTTCCCTTAGAGCTAAGAGAGAGAGGAGATGTAGTTATCCAAGAGATGCTGCAAAACACCATGAAGCTATTTCCTGGAGTCGTTCCCTTCACCGATCAACCATAGTCCTGAGTTCCGACATAGTCAAGCTAATGACTGAAAATAAGCGCTTAGTGGGAGGCAACCCACTGGTAAGTGTACATTACTTAGATTTTTCGTTTGATTTTGATTTTGATTTTGTGTCAACATTTGTTATGTGCTTCTTTAGTATTTCAGAACTTGCGAACTAATGAGATTTGACTATGTTTTCCTCTTAACCATGTCTACTGAGTTGTGTTTTGCAGAATGATTTAGCTTTGACACTTGAATTCAACGATGAGACACATGCTGCATTGGTCCAGAAAACCTATGTCGATCGACATGGTTCATTGTGTCGATTGACATGGTCACCTTTCATTTTGAACTCTGCACAACTCATGATCCGGTTCAAAAAACCCGTGTCGATCGACACGGTCCTGTGTGTCGATCGACATGGGGCCAACATTGGTAAAATTTCATTTTTCCTTCACAAGTTCGTTTTCCTACTGATTCTTTCACCAATCTCATGCTTGATAACACTGTGGACAGTGTTGTTTAAGTCTGGGGGAGGTAGTTGCTAACTTTGTGTTTGTTTTTGAGAGTCAGTCCAAAAGGTTTTATTGAGTCAAAAGAGTCAGTTGGAAACAATGACCAATCCTTTGGTTTAGTGGATTGTCTCTTTCAGTTGTGTGACCATTTTTCCAGGATCAATTTCAAAGGCAGACTAATGGGAAATCCAAAGGCTGACCAGTTAACTAGAAACATCTGTTACTTCCAGCATAATCCGCCAAGGGTTCAAGCTAATTATGCAGCCTCCTCGGTGATTGGTGTTCATAGAGCTTGACTCCTCATACTTGACAAATGCAATCTCTGTTGAAAGTAATGGTACTCCTCTCCCTTGTTCTAAAAAAAAAAAAAAAGATTAATGATTTGGGGTGATATGATAGTTCTTGAGTATAAGACGAGGAAATAAATTTCCAGTGAGTCAGTACTCAAGAGGTGATCACCTGGAGCTCAAAAGCAGCAGTCTGAGTCCCTTAGAACGGATGTAGAGGACGAGCAATCTCACGACTCTGTCTCCTTACAAGGAACAATAGTAGTGAAAGCACTGTTTTTGGGTTTCTGAATCGAATAAGTCTAGGGGATAGAAAGAGTACCAAAGGTTATATGGTTCACTTGACATGGTATAGTATGAGAATGAGTCTAGAAGGTTCTTGGCATCGAGATCTGGGACGAGACGCAGCAATGAGGACTAGCGGGTTATGTTGAGAAGTCGTGGATGAATTTGGGAGACTGCGAATGTCTATGGAGAAGTACATGGTGGTCTGATTTTGAATGGGTTCTCCATTATGTGGCTTACTAGTTGAAAGGGATTGGTCCGGTACTCCAAGAGAAGGTAAGTTTCTGCATTTTCAAACCTCTTTCACAATCTTGGTGTATGTTTTGCTTAAGCGCAAGCAAATGCTAAGTCTGGGAGAGTTGATATATCATGGTTTCTACCCATTTTCGACCATGATATAAGTCATTTTTATCGAGTCTTTTTGGTATTTTTCTATTGTTTTAGAGTTTTTGTAGGTTATTGGACGATTGGAGTTTTATGGGAGTTTTTGGAGCCTTTTGGAACATCGAGGAAAGAGGAGCCGAAGTGATCAAGTCGGAGTCGAGTTTTCAAGGCTGTGTCGATCGACACGGTCCTGTGTGTCGATCGACACGAGCATGTCTGACGCGAAGATTGAAGAATTTCCTTGATGGGCCCACGAAGCCCAGAAGTTTACAGAAAAGCCCAGTCCGAATTTTAGACATTATATATAGTTTTTATTTAGGTTTTCATGGGACATCCAGTTTTTAATTAAGACTTGAGAGAGAAGAGATTTGCAGAGCTTTTAGGAGATTTTAGACTTCTGGATTTCATCGTTTTCGAATCTCTGTATCACTTACTCTATCTCTTTTATGCAATTTATTTCATTCATAATGTTTACTGCATCTATGTCTGAGTAGTTTGCTTGTTAGGTTTAGGGTGATTCAATGGTTTGATGAGAAATTGTTAGGATTGAAAACCTGTTAGGATTTATCTTTATGTTCTTCATCTAGATTGATTTAAATTAATTCACAGGGATCGAATCCATAGGGAACCAATTCACACAATCAATTATGAATTCAAATTACGCTAAGCAACAATGTAATAATGTAAAATAGACAGCAAAGTAAACAGTGAATGATGATAAAGTTTTTGAAATCAAATAGACAAAAAGTTAGGCATTGGGTTATTCGCAGGAAAGAATCAAAATATGTTCATGTCGATCAACACAGATGTTCGTGTCGATCGACACAGGGATAAAAACGGTTAGAATTTGTTAAGTGCGGTTCTAGAACTCAAACACGAATATAAAACCAATCAACTTTCGTTGTAGAGATTATCTATGACTAAATCTCTAAATTCCAAATTTCTTTGCAAACTCAGTGAATAAAGACAAGCATTAAGTTCAGGTTCAATTGTTCACAAAATTACGAAGCCAAATTTCTTTGCAAATAGATAATTTTGCTCATCTAAGATTATGTCCGGTTGTTAATAATGTTCTCGCATCTATTAAAGCAACCTAGGATATCCAATTTCAGTTGATCAATCCTAAAATCAGAGTTAAATCAATCTAGATGAAGATCATAAAGATAAATCCTAACAGGTTTTCAGTCCTAACGATTTCTCATCAAACCCTTGAATCACCCTAAACCTAACAAGCAAACTACTCAGACATAGATGCAGTAAACATTATGAATGAAATAAATTGCATAAAAGAGATAGAGTTAGAGATACAAAGGTTCGAAATCTGAAGGTCTGGAAGTCCCGAAATCTCTCCTAAAGCTCTCTTCTATCAAGTTCCAATTAAAAACTTGATGTCCCATGAAGACCTAAATAAAAACTATATATAATGTCTAAAAGTCGGACTGGACTTTTCTGTAAACTTCTGGGCTTCATGGGCCCATCAAGGAAATTCTTCAATCTTCACGTCAGACATGCTCGTGTCGATCGACACACAGGACCGTGTCGATCGACACAGCCTTGAAAACTCGACTCCGACTTGATCACTTCGGCTCCTCTTTCCTCGATGTTCCAAAAGGCTCCAAAAGCTCCCATTAAGCTCCAATCGTCCTTTAACCTACAAAGACTCAAAAAGACTCGATAAAAAGGACTTATATCATGGTCGAAAACGGGTAAAAACCATGATATATCAACTCCCCCAGACTTAGCATTTGCTTGCCCTCAAGCAAAACATACACTAAGAATGTGAAAGAGGTTTGAAAACGCAGACTGCTTTGGAGTACCGGACCAATCCCTTTCAACTAGTAAGCCACATAATGGAGAACCCATTCAAAACCAGACCACCATGTACTTCTCCATAGACATTCGCAGTCTCCCAAATTCATCCACGACTTCTCAACATAACCCGCTAGTCCTCATTGCTGCGTCTCGTCCCAGATCTCGATGCCAAGAACCTTCTAGACTCATTCCCATACTATACCATGTCAAGTGAACCATACAACCTTTGGTACTCTTTCTCTCCCCCAAACTTATTCGATTCAGAAACCCAAAAACAATGCTTTCACTACTATTGTTCCTTGTGAGGAGACAGGATCGTGAGATCGCTCGTCCTCTACATCCGTTCTAAGGGACTCAGACTGCTGCTTTTGAGCTCCAGGTGATCACCTCTTGAGTACTGGCTCACTAGAATTTTATTTCCTCATCTTATACTCAAAAACTATCATATCACCCCAAATCATTCACTTTTTTATTTTTTTATTTTTTATTTTTTATTGATCGAAGGAGAGGAGTACCATTCTTTTCAACAGAGATGAGCACTTGTCTGGACCGATGCAGCATGTGTCTCATCGTTGAATTCAAGTGTCAAAGCTAAATCATTCTGCAAAACACAACTCAGTAGACATGGTTAAGAGGAAAACACAGTCAAATCTCATTAGTTCGCAAGTTCTGAAATCCTAAAGAAACACATAAAAAACGTTGACACAAAATCAAAATCAAAGTTAGTAAAATCAAAAACAAAATCAAACGAAAAATCTAAGTAATGTACACTTACCAGTGGGTTGCCTCCCACTAAGCGTTGTTTTCAGTCATTAACTTGACTATGTCGGAACTCAGGACTATGGTGGATCAGTGAAGGGAACGACTCCAGGAAATAGCTTCATGGTGTTTTGCAGCATCTCTTGGATAACTACATCTCCTCTCTCTCTGAGCTCTAAGGGAACGATGATTCTGAACTTAGAGAAAGGGGTGGAGCTCCCTTTTCGTCTCACCTTTGGTGCAGCCAAGTCTCCATCAGATCTCAAAGAGGGTGGAGTCAAAGGTGGAGCACATGGGATCTTCTTCATATTGCCAAGGTCTGAACTCGGCTCTCCTCCATTTGTAACGGTCAGACAAGAGTTCTTCTTAAACCGAACTGAGGGGTAGAAGACATTCTCATTGATCTTGGAGAAGGAGATTCTCTGATTGGGAAAATCCACAATCGCACCCACAGTGGCAAGGAATGATAACCCAAGAATCAATGGTATCTCCCTGTCATTCTTCGTCTCCATAATTTGAAAATCCACCGGAACCAGACAATCTCCTACTTGAAGCATCAAGTTAGGGATGAATCCTTTCGAAATTGTTGAAGAAAAGTCGGCCAGTGCGAGAGACATCTTCGAAGGTTGCAAATCCTTAATCCCCAGCTTCCTCGCAATAGACTCAGACATGACATTCACATTAGCTCCAGTGTCACAAAGAGAGTTCTTGAATTTCATACCTTTGATCGTACAAGGAATAACGAACATCCCTAGATTCGGTATCTTCTGCAACTTTCTCAGCTGTGGTTGAGCATGTCCTCTTTTCTCCTCTGGTGTTTTGACGCTAACAGCTCGTGGATATAGGATCTTGGGCTTGTAGACCCTTTCCTCTGCTTAGACTGAAAGTTTTGAAGTGGTTGGACTCGTCTGGGACCCGTGTCGATCGACACAGTCCTTGTGTCGATCGACATGAGTCTTCTGCATAGACTTCGTGTTGACCTCCATGTCGACCTTAGAAGAAAGCTCTCTGATTGCGCAGATTTCAAAATTCAGATGTTCAGCCCTTGTCGATCGACACGGGACCTCTATGTCGATCGACAAAGGTTCAGGAACGCAATCGTCTTCTCCTTCAATTCCTCTTCACTCCCCAAACTGATAGCATTGACGTGAAGTCTCGGGTTTGTGTCAGTCTTGCTTAGAAGAAAACCTTCTTGCCTCTTGATTGACTCCGTAGTTTGAGCAACTTGAATATCCAGCTTTTTTACCTGGGCGTTCAAAGCTTCGAACTTCCCATTCAGATTCTGGTACATGGCATCCATCTTTCCATTGAAGCTCACGGTCATCTTCTGTTGACCCTCTAGAATCTGCTCTAGCATAGACTTCATCTCACTATCTGAAGATTAAGCAGGAGGCGTCTGGTAAGAAGAAGAACCATAGTTCCTTTGGTAGTTGTTCTGGAATGGCTTCTGGAAATCATTCTTCTGAAACCCTTGCTGATTACCAAACCTCTGACCCTGATAACCAACTCCACCAACATAGTTGCAATCCTTCTCATCCTGCTCTTCCTCCAGAATGAAAGTCTCAAGTTCCTGAGCAAACTGAACAGTCTTTTTCCCTATTAGAAGGCTATGCACAGAATCCAGCTTAGCCTTAACCTCAGCAATTTGGCTGCCATCCACGTTTCCACCCAGCTTCTTCCTCTCGAAGTCTGCATTCTTGGTACTGTTGCTAGAAGCCAAGTTATCAATGAGAATCAGTGCATCTTCCAGATACCTGGTGTTGAAGTTCATATTGCTAGCAGAATCCAGAGCCATCTGATACCTCCAATCAATACCTCTGAAGAAAATACCCAACAGCTGAACATCACTGAACCCGTGGTAAGGACAATCTCTCTGGTAGGACTTGAATCTTCCCCAGGAAGCCTTAAATGCCTCAGTCGGTCCCTGCTTGAAAGTAGAGATCTTGGTCCTCAGATCCTCGGATCTTTCCTCATCAAAGAAGTTGTTGAGGAAAGCATTCTTTGTGTCCTCCCAAGTATTCAGCGAGCCTGGCTCCAGCTGCTTCAGCCAGTAAGCAGCTTCTCCACTAAGAGAGTAGGAGAAAAGCTTGCAGTAGAGGTAATCGCTTGACACTCCATTAGCGTTGATGCTAGATGCTAAGTCCTCAAACATCTCAATGTGATCCATGGGGTGCTCAGAAGATAGGCCAAGGAATGGGTGTTGAGCCACTAGTGAGATGTAAGCTGGCTTCAACTCGAAATCGTTCCTCGGGAAAGCAGGAGGACGAATCGCTGCCCTATTGGCATAAAACTCGTCAGGTCTATTGTACTCTCCCAGAGTACGCCCTCGCTCAGCTGGCTCTTGGCGCTGCATGACATGCTGCTCTTCTACAATCACAACCCCATTCTCATCCAACCTCTGACCCTGAGCATTGCGTCTACGACCCTCAGCATCCTGAAAAAACTCATCATCACCTCTGATAAGGATTAATGGATTCATTGTGGCTGCCCTTCTTGCTGCTCGGTTAGCTCGCTCCAACTTTCCAATCTCAAGGTTGAGATCGACTAGCTCTTCGTTCTGGTTGTTTCTGGTAACGCAATTAGGCATAAACCTGAAACACACATGACAAAGAGAAAATAACAAGTAAGTAATAAAAAAAAATTAAAAACTTAGACAAAATTCTAAAATCAATAATCGATTGGTGAAATCGATTCCCCGGCAACGGCGCCAAAATTTGATATTCTCAAATTTGCCCTGAGCTACTCTCTCAAATTAAGAGATCGTAGTAGTACTTAGGGATCGAATCCACAGGGAATGTAAACACACAATCGATTAGTGAATTCAAATTTTGCTAAGTAAATAAGTATGAATGTAATGTAAAAATAGCAAGCAATGTAAACAGTGAATGGTTATCAAGTTCTAGTAATCAATTAAACAAGGAGTTAGGCTATGGGTAATTCGCAGGAATGATTTGAAATATGATCGTGTCGATCGGCACAAAGGTTTGTGTCGATCGACACAGGGATAAAAGACGTTAGGATTTTATTAAGCACGGTTCTAGAACTCAAACACGAATATAAAACCAATCAACTTTCGTTGCAGAGATTATCTATTGTTCACAAAATTACTAAGCCAAATTTCTTTGCGAATAGATAATTTTGCTCATCTAAGATTATGTCCGGTTGTTAATAATACTTTCGCATCTATTAAAGCAACCTAGGATATCCAATTTCAGTTGATCAATCCTAAAATCAGAGTTAAATCAATCTAGATGAAGAACATAAAGATAAAACCTAACAGGTTTTCAGTCCTATCAATTTCTCATCAAACCATTGAATTACCCTAAACCTAACAAGCAAACTACTCAGACATAGATGCAGTAAACATTATGAATGAAATAAGTTGCATAAAAGAGATAGAGTAAGTGATACAGAGTTTTAGATCGATGAAGTCTGAAAGTCTGAAATCTTCTAAAAGCTTTGTCAATCTTTGAATCTCCAAGTCTTAATTAGAAACAAGATCCCTCCATGAAAACCTAAATAAAAACTATATATAAAGTGTAAAATTCGGACTGGGCTTTTCTGCAAACTTCTGGGCTTCATGGGCCCATCAAGGAAATTCTTCAATCTTCGCATCAGACATGCTCGTGTCGATCGACACACAGGACCGTGTCAATCGACACAGCCTTGAAAACTCGACTCCGTCTTGATCACTTCGGCTCCTCTTTCCTCGATGCTCCAAAAGGCTCCAAAAGCTTCCATTAAGCTCCAATTGTCCTTTATCCTACAAAGACTCAAAAAGACTCGAAAAATACCAAAAAGACTCTATGAAAAGAACTTATATCATGGTCGAAAACGGGTAAAAACCATGATATATCAGAACTCGTTAGTGCATCTTAAAGATCTTCTAGTAAGCAATATGCCTTAGCAAAGGAGATTAAGGGTTGTCCTGTAAGAGATCCTAGTCAAAGAGGCTAAGGTGTAGTTGTAATTGGTTCATTGATTGGGATAGATTCTTGAACGTGAGAGACTAGATTAAGGAGATAGAGTGGAACTTGTAAGTACGTTTGATGATTGATCTAGTAATATATTCTTGAGAAAAGAAAACCCCATGTTATTTGTGTTGGTTGCCTGTACAAGCACCTGTATTAGCAGCTGTCGTATTTACTCTATATTACAGCTTTGTATTACTCTCTGCTATAGCAGTTTTCGTACTTACATTATGTTTGATCGCATTGACAGTCGCACTCTCTATAGCCGTACTTCAATATAATCGCAAGTAATTGTAGAAAGGAAAGAACTAAGGTTAACAAGAGGCTTATAGAAAGAAAATAAACATATGGAGCCACCAGCATACGCCGGCGGCTAAAGCCAATCAGATTTGGAAGACCAGAGAAAACAGTTATTGGAGAATCGCTAAGAGAGAGAGATTTCGTTATTACAGATTTCGTTATTCGTTATCTAATATATTTCTTTCATATTCATGTTGTAAAACTACTTTGATATTTGACAAAAAAAAAACTGCTTTGATAAAATATTAAACAAAAATTTAATTATTCTAAATCTCTAAAATACATTGTTCAAACCGTGATCACAACAATTTTGAACAAGAACGAAGTTCACTCAACTGGCATAAAGTTGAATCCCACAAGTTTGTTTCCGATCCACTCCCAATTATTCCAGATAAACTTTGATCCAAAGGAACCATTTACATCTGAAACAACCTGACCCATTTAAAAAAAAAACAATCGAATTAGTATTCCCATAAATACTAATTCTCAATATCAATTCTCAGCAACATCAATTCAACAAGATACTTTAGATTCCTGTAAGGATTCCGGCGCAGAACCTTGACTCTCTTCTCAAGAATCCTCACAGGTCTCGCCTCTAAAGTCATTTTGGGCTGAAAATCCTCATAAATCCTAGCCAACACCTCCTCAGACTTATGCATACACTTCCTCAGCATCGACAACCTTATGAAATACCTTCATAATCTGAGGTAACTCCAACCGATAAGGCACTGGTCCCACCCGTTCCACAACCTTGAACGGACCCATAAACCTCGAACTTAGCTTATTCTCTGAAATGGATCTATTAGAACCCCTTAACATCGCCATCTTGAGATACACTCTATCTCCAACCTCAAACTCTAACTCCTTCCTTCTCTTATGAGCATAACTCCTATGCCGATCTTGAGCCTCCTTCATGTTCAGCTTCAAAACACGGATCTTTTCCATCATTTCCTGAACAAAACCTGCACCATACATGCTCCACTCCCCCCACTTGAGTCCAGCATAATGGTGTACGACATGGCTTCCCATACAACACCTCGTACGGAGCCATACCAATACTTGCCTGGTAGCTATTGTTATACGCAAACTCTACCAAGTTCAAGTGATCTGCCCAATGACCACCATAATCCAGCACACACATCCTTAGTAAATCCTCGAGTGTCTGAATCGTCCTCTCAGATTGCCCATTCGTCTGAGGATGATAAACAGTACTCATATGCACCTTAGTGCCCATCTCAGCCTGAAAGGCTCTCCAAAACTCTGAAGTGAACTTCAGATCTCTGTCTAACACGATATTCGCTCGCACTCCATGCAGCCTCACTATCTTTCACACATACTTCGTAGCCAAGACCGCTGCTCTATAGGTCTTCTTAATGGCTAGAAAATATGTTGACTTAGTCAGACGATCCACAATCACTCAGATAACATCAAAAGTCTGCAAAACTGGCAATCCTACCACAAAATCCATGGTAACCATATCCCACTTCCACTCCGGAATGGGTAAACTCTGCAACAAATCACTCGGAACCTAATGCTCTGCCTTCACTAACTGGCACACATCACAAGCTGCGACCTAGTTAGCAATATCTTTCTTCATCCCGACCCAATGGTAATACTATTTCAGATCACGGTACATCTTAGTTGCTTCCGGTTGAATAGACAACATGCTCGCATAAGCCTCTCTCAGAATCTCCTGCCTCAAACCCTCATCCTCAGGCACACAAACACGCCCGTTTACAAGAATCGTCCCATTCGCCAAGACCTGATACTCAGAACCTGCAACCATGGAAGCATCGATCAACCCCTGATCCTTCTCTTGATCTACTCGAATCCTGCTCATCAAGTCTGCCTGATTGGCTGCCTCCAACCCCAAAGGCTCCTGTGAGATAACACATAACCTCAAAGTACCATTCTCACTCACCAAACCTCCAAATCCCGCTCCTGAGCCAAAGCAACTCTCTTCCAACTCAAAGCATCTGTAACCAGATTAACTTTACCAAGATGGTAACCAATCTCCATATCATAATATGCTACCAACTCCATCCATCGCCTCTGCCTTTGGTTCAGCTCTGGCTGAGTAAAGAAATACTTCAGGCTCTTATGGTCTGTGAACACCTGAACCTTTCAGCCATAAAAATAAGATCTCTAAATCTTCAAAGCAAAAATCACCGCAGCCAACTCAAGATCATGGGTAGGGTATTTGCCCTCGTGCTTCCTCAACAGCCTCGAAGCATAATCAATTACCTTACCCTGCTGCATCAACACATAATCCAAAACAACCTCCCGAAGCATCTGTATACACCACGTAAGGCTCACCTGGCTCTGGCAACGCCAATATTGGTGTACTAGTCAACATCTTCTTCAGCTTTGCGAAACTCTCTTCGCAAGCCGAAGACCACACAAAAGGGATATCCTTCCCTATTAGCTTTGTCATCGACTAGGTCATACTCGCGAAACCCTTGACGAATCTCCAGTAGTAACTTGCCAAACCGAGAAAACTCATGATCTCAGTGGCATTCCTCGGTCTAGGCCACTCTCTGATAGACTTTATCTTCGCCGGATCCATAGTAACTCCATCTGCAGAAACCACAAGACCAAGAAAACCCATCTCTCGCTGCCAAAAACTGCACTTGCTCAACTTAGCATACAGCTTCTGCTCTCGTAACTTTTCCAGACCACTCTCAAATGTACCTCGTGCTCCTCAAGACTCCTCGAATACACCAAAATATCATCTATGAAGATAATCACAAACTCATCCAGATAATCCTGAAAGACCCCGTTCATCAGCCTCATGATCGCTGCTGGAGCATTAGTCAAACCGAATGGCATCACCACAAACTCGAAATGCCCATATCTCATCTTGAAAGCAGTATTCCTCACATCTGCCTCATTGGTAGGAATCTGATGGTATCCCGACGCTAAATCTAACTTAGAAAACCAAGTACCTCTCAACTGATCCAACAACTCATCAATCCGCGACAGAAGATACTTGTTCTTCACAGTGACTTAGTTAAGTCTCCGGTAATCAATGCATAACCAAAAACTCACATCTTTCTTCTTCACAAACAACACCAGCGCTCTCCACGGTGTACGGCTAGGCCTGATAAATCTCTTATCCAAAAGATCATCTAGCTGATTTGGGAGTCGAAACTAGCACAATCAAAACTTGTAGAAACTTTCATAGGGAACTGAATTTCTAGGGTTTAAACCAACGAAAACGTAAAAAAAATTGCTTTATTGCTATTAAGAAAGGTTTAGCGTACAAGTGTTTGTGAATTGTTTTCAGATCCTTTTCTCATGGATTGTACATGAGTATATATAGTAATCTAAGTCGGCTAGTCTATTACTAAACGATAATGGAAATCTTCCTCTTTCTTTTCTAATTTCCATTCTTCTCAAGATCGCTTGAATCAATTGCTTATTCGTAGGCTTTGTCGTGTGCCATTTCGGCCCAATTTTGCTTCGTCCTATCGATCAGCTAGTCGGTTCATCCGAGACATCGGTACGTACCACGTATCGGCATCAGTACGCACCATGCCCTGACATCGGCACCCTAACATGACATCAGCACCAACAAGTGATCGACATCGGTGCCAATATGTGATCGACCTCGGCACCATGCTGATCGACATCGGCACCGTGCTGATCGACATTATCTCCATCGTGATCGACATTGATTCCATAGCTCCACGACATCGCCGCCATCGTGCTGATCGATATTGGTACCGTGCTGATCGACATCGACACCATGCTGATCGACGTCAGCTCCATAGCATCGTCTTAACATCGGTGCCATATCGACATAGTACGTACAAGACTCGACATCGGCACGTAAGGGATGTCTCAACATCGGTACGCGTTTCCTCGACATTGGTACACGAGCCTTGACATCGGTACACAATGTCACAACATCGGTACGCAACGCCTCGACATCGGTACGCCGAAGTCACTTCGACCATATTGACATGCCTCCACGATAATTGATATAAATTCCTCACCGTTGATCCAAATGATTTAGAACTTCTTTTGAGTGATAACTGACTCAATTATCTAATTTCTGACCGAATATTAGCTTGTTTGGCCTTCAGATGAAGTGGTACCGATGTCATCTCTTCGGCACTTCAGCCACTTCGGCTAGAATGATATGTACTTAATAAATCGGGTGTATCTCGGCAACCACAACTCTAAATGATATGGTTTAAACTCCATTGGAAATATAACTAAAATATCTTCCTTTACATAGAAACTTAGGCATAATGGCATAGGCACAAAAATTTTGGCGGCCCTTCGGACTGATGACTTTGGCAGGGTGACTTCCGTCGGATTGACATGTCCTTCGTAAATTAGGTGTATCTTGCCAACCACAACTCCGAATGACATGATTTTAAGTCCATTGTAAAGCTAACTCAATGATATTGCTCAGTATGGTGACTTTTGCATAATGACTTCGACAGCCCGGTGGCTTTGGCATAATGACTTAGTCACAGTCTTCCGCAAAACGACTTAGGCGTCGTCTTCCGTAAAATGAATTAGGCGCAATCTTCCGCAGAATGACTTAGGTGCAGTCTTCCACAAAACAACTTAGGCGCAGTCTTACGTAGAATGACTTAGGCGTAATATTCCATAAAACGACTTAAGCGCAGTATTCCGCATAACAACTTAGGCACAATCTTCCGCATAATGACTAAGGTGTAATATTCTGTAAAACGACTTAGGCGCAATCTTCCGCATAATGACTTAGGTGCAGGTTTCCGTAGAACGACTTAGACGCAGTCTTCTGTAGAACGACTTAGGCATAGTCATCCGTAAAATGACTTAGGCGCAATTTTTCGCAGAACGACTTAGGTGCGGTGCAGACACGAGCATTAAGTAAAGCTTTTGCGCCTAAATCTTTTTTCTAATTCTTGGGCTTAATTGTTTTAAACTGTTTTTCTCAGGAGAGAGGAAACTCTGACCCAAACAGCTGCTTTTTCAGCTCTGTCATCTCTGCTGGAGCCATTCTATAATGTGTTTTAGATATCAGAGTTGTCCCGAACTCTAACTCAATCGTGAAAAGATCAGACCGAGACGACAGTAATCCCTACCGACCAAAATACATCCTTGAAGTCCTGAAAACCTCGAATATCTTCAACAACAACCTCTCCAACAGCCTCTAGCATCACAATCGTTGTCAAATACGCCTTGCAGCCCTTTTCAATCAGTTGCTCAGCCCTAATCACCGAGATCCCAGATGTCGGCCCCACTCCCTGATAAACCAACCTCCCTTCAAAGACAACTCGTTCCCGATTATAATCCAAGTGAACTATGTACCGATCTAGCCAATCCATCCCTAGAATGACATCGAATATCCACGCCTCTAGCTCGACCAAGAGTAGTCAAAAGATTTTCACCAGCAACCTTAACTACTCCCAGCTGCTCACCAGAATCGCTCTGGATATTGCTGCTCTCGGCCCGCTCTGGAGTGATGAAACAATTCGTAGCTCCAGAATCAAACAAACATGGGACTTAAAACTTCCCACTAACAAGGTCCCAGCACAAATCTCTTGTGCCTAAGAACCCTAACATTTTATCATGGAACTAACAAATTCCAAAATAGACAAAAATTCTTTAACACCAGAATTTACCAATTCAAGTTTTGAGATTTACCTGTGATCGGCCTAGTGCTTGACCCACCCGCCTCCACCAAAGTGAACACCCATGTTGCTGCTGCAATCTGTGCCACCGGCTGCACTGCTACCAGTGCCATCTGCTACAGCTTGGGACATTTTGGCTTGATATGCCTCGTCTCTCTACAATGGTAGTAAATCCAAGTATCCCGAGTTTCGTCCTTCCTAAGACAGCTCGCCAGCTTGTGATCCATGCTTCCGCACTCAAAGCATCCTGAACCACTCTGACCTCTCTGACTCGGTCCCGAAGTGCCTTCCCACTTCCTCTTTTGTCCTTGAACAGGCTTACCGCTCTTGCTTGGGACCAATTACTGCTGCGATCTCTTCTGCTGAACAGGCGGACTAACCACCACCACCTACTCCCTCGGTTCCGCTGCAACCGTCTCAACCAACTCTGTCCTTGAGGCAAACCTACTCACTCTACAACGAGTCTTCAAATCCGGTCGAAGTCCTCTCAAAAACCTCTTTACTTGGGCCTGCTCGATTTCCATCCCGCGACCAACATAAACCGGCAGCCGGTTAAACTTTGCGTCAAACTCTCTCACTGACCGGTCACCCTAAGCCAACTCCATAAACCTTGACTCCAACCAATCCACCACCTTCTGCGGAAAGAACTTGGCATTAAAACTCAGCCAAAAATTCTTCCCACGCCATCTCTACCTGAACCCTCCTAGCCACAACACCCCTCCACCAGAGATGCACATCACCATCTAGGTAATGTACTGCCAGATCAACCCGGTATCCCTCTGAACATCTGATAGAGCAAAAATTACACTCCAATCTCATGTGCCACTCATCGACCTCCTCAAACTTGGCACCTCCCGAGAAAAATCCCATGCTAATCCTCTGCATCTGCTCCATCATTTTAAGGTAAGATAAGAGCTCCTCCGCAGCCGCTACTCTCGATTGCACATCTGCCACTAGTGACACTACTGGAGCCTGAGCCGATACCACTCCCAATAACCACTCCAATATCAGCTGTAGCAAATCTGCCAGACAATCATCTCGGTCATGGGCTACACAAGCGGAAGCACCCGCTCCTCGGCCCGCCGCCACACCGGGACCAACACCAGTCTCACCAGTCCTCACACTGGTGCTCGCACTGGCCACACCCATAGACCCCTCCTCAAACGTATGCGAATCTGCCACCTTCTCCTGCGTGGAACCCTGGGCCATACTCGCGGCGGACTCACTCACATGTCCCCACCCACGCCCACATCCACGACCACCACGGCCTCCACGACCACCACGGTCTCTACCTCTAGTACCTCTAACCATCTCTTTCTGCACTACCAACAGTAGAAAACTAAGCATATTAAAAATTTTACGAATTCACAAAACACTTACTGTGGAATCTCATTGAAGGCTCGAAGAAGATGATCTTGGACTCCAAACTCATACAACAATTGACTAAATCCACATAATCAATTCAATTCACCCGCCCTAAAATCGTAAGGGCTCTTATACCAAACTGAAACAACCTGGCCCATATTTTTTTTAAACATAATCGAATTAGTATTCCCATAAATACTAATTCTCAATATCAATTCTCAGTAACATCAATTCAACACGCAAAACCAACCATAACCAGCGGAAATCAACTCAATTCAACCAAACGAATTATCCAATTTAAATAACCAACAAGGCAACAAGCATCCACCAACTTAGCAATTCTAAACAATCGCAGAAAACTAATAAAATGAGACTCTAGATCATCTCCTCTTCACAGCCTTGATTCGACGATCACACATTTTCTTTACCTACATCACATGGTTATAAGAGATGCATGAGTATTATCACAAATACTCAGTGAGACGGTCATTCCATCTACCGGCTATACACGATAAATCAGCACGAGTAATCAAGTCTAGACTCTGGTGTCGATCGACACACCTCCTGGTGTTGATAGACACACCTCCTGGTGTCGATTGACACAATCAGCTTTGTGTCGATCGACACTCGTCGTAGTGTCGAGGAACACGAGCCTATCCTCTCAAGGCTCGTTTCCAGGATGCGACATATCAATCACCTGCACGAAAAACATCAACACGAACATCCAACAACACGAAAACACTTCAAACAACCAGAAATCAATCATTAATCCATTCTAATTCACAATCAAACACATCATGAATACTCCAATTACCCAGATAAGCCATGGTCACACACTCACCTCGATTTCGAAAAGAATTAAGGATAAGAAACAAGGAAGAAAACAAAAATCATAGGCTATAAATCCCTAGAAACGGATTTCCTTCTTTCTTCGCGAAGAACATAGATCAAACATGATTTTACAGCCTCACAATCACAATCTCAATCTTTCAGGATCAAGAATACAAAGGAATCAACAATGATCATTCTCCTCTCTTAATCCTCACGAAAAATCTATGTTTTCTCTCTGAAAACGCGACACAAGTCGGCTGCTCGTCTTTTATAGTTGAGCCCTAGGGTTTCCCTTAACCCAAACCGCAATCCCACGCCAAAAAACCGAACCAATCGGTTCAATTCAAAACTTGTGTCGAACAACGCACACCCAAAATTCCTAAGTTTTGGTTCGCGGGCGTTACAACAACAATACTATAACTAAACCAAAAGGCCATTTCTCATGAGACAGGGTCCAAAGACCAATTCAACATGTGAACTAGAGGTAACCAATTCGGTCATCCAAACCTAACTTAATCCAATCCATTCCAATCCAAAAAGCCTAAAAAATATTTTAAAATTAGAATAGGACCCGCGTTAATACGCGGATAAATACAATAAAAATTAATGAAATAAATATTTTAATTTTAATTAGTAACCCGTTGAATTTTAAAATATCATTTAACGTAAATCCTAAAACCATTATAAGTCAATTTATATCATAATTCTCATGTTTTAATTCATATCATACAAATCCAAAAAAATATATAATCGAAATTTAAATTATATTTTCAAATTAACGGAGGAAAGTATATATTTTTACGCATTGTGAATATTTATAAATTATGTGATAGAAAATAAAAAAATTAAAATATTATATAGTTAAAACAGAAAGAGTAAATTTTATGTTAGTAACCTCATAAAAACTATAAATAATGTTGTGACCCATCACATAAGTACATGATTGATAATTGTATTTGTTAATGTCATCGTTTTATTTCTCATAGAGATTAATACTCGTCAAACATTATACAGTATTAACTATATAATAAGATAATATTGTTATTATTTTAACTTATATAAATTGTAACGGCCGTAAACCAAAAATTTGAGTGTTTGGTGCAATGTTTGGAGGGTGTCGATCGACACCAAGAGGGGTGTTGATCGACACTAGTAATTGTCGTTTCGATTGGTTCGATTGTTTGGGAAACGGCTCGCTATATAAACGAGCAACCTCCTTCTTTAGGCGAAAATCAGAGTGGAGAGAGAAGATTTTCATAGGTTGAGAGAGAGAAGAGGAAATTGTTGATTGAGGATGTTCCGGGAGGCTCGATTAAGGTCGTAGGAGCGAGTGTAGGTGATTTCGAGAGAAAGAGGAAGAAATCAGAGGGTCCTTAGGTAGTGAAGGGTCTGATTTCGTGATTATCCTTGTCCTTGTCAATTCCCGATCGAAATCGAGGTGAGTGCGTGACCACGGCTTATCTGGGTGGATGGATTGTTAAGATTCGTTGTGTTGGTGTGGATTGGATGAATGATTGATTTGTGATTGTGTTCTTGTGTGTATACGGTTGGTTTTGGTGTGTGTTGTTGATGTTTTCGTTGCAGGAATCGACTTGGTGCAAGCTTGAATCGAACTAGAGAGGAGAATGTTCGATTCTGGCGACACTTCAGCAATTTTGGTGTCGATCGACACTAGGAGGGTGTCGATCGATAACGTCGTTTTGACGTATTATATGTTGTTGTGATGATTAGATTTATTGTGTATCTTAATTCATCCGCTTGAACCACTACGCAAATCTCTTCCGCATGAAAGCTGATGCTGCAAAGGCTGATGTGTTCTTCTTGCTGTCGGGAATGTGGCGAACTTCAACTGAACGATTCTTCCAGTGGATTGGAGGTTTCTGCCAATCTGAACTGTTAAATGTAAATCAATTTTCAACCTTTATACGTTACAGTCCTGAGAACACATCTCGAAACCCTTAAATGTTCTTACTGTTGTTTTCAGGTTGTGATGCCATACGTTGAGCCCTTAACCGATCAGCAACTCTTGGAGGTGCGAAACCTCCAACAGTCGTCTCAGCAAGCAGAGGAGGCTCTCTCTCAAGGCTTAGATAAACTCCAGCAGGGTCTGGTGGACA
Organism: Arabis hirsuta; assembly: GCA_964056655.1. Lineage (NCBI taxonomy): Eukaryota > Viridiplantae > Streptophyta > Magnoliopsida > Brassicales > Brassicaceae > Arabis > Arabis hirsuta. The sequence goes on along the minus strand of OZ053305.1, from coordinate 19,789,669 downwards.
GCATAGCAATCGAAATAAGAGTCGTTGAGTCCGTGAATTACAGGGCTCAAATGGTTTCAGCCATGGAGAATCTTCAAGCATTGGAGGGTTTTGTGAACCAGGTAATCGCGCCAATCTAGCTCAGTCTGTTTGATGTGTGCTTCTGTAGCCGTCATGATCTTCTTGAAACCAAACATTTCATTTTCATAGTACTTCTTGCGGAAACCAATAAGTATCTGTTGGGTCTGCATAACAGCATTGAAACTGTGTATTTGACGAGAGGAATCTGTGTGGAACAGGCGGATCATCTAAGGCAGCAGACTCTGCAGCAAATGAGTAAGATATTGACGACAAGACAGGCTGCTCGAGGCTTGCTCGCTTTAGGAGAGTATTTCCACAGGCTTCGTGCTCTTAGTTCTCTATGGGCAGCTCGTCCGCGAGAACACACTTAATAATTTAGGGGGCAAAACAAAGACAACAGAAGCACAAGGGAAGAGTGAAGCCTCGGATGATGTTAGCTAGATACTAGTTTATCTGTGAGAGAAAGTGTTTGAAGATGTAGGGTGATTCTTTCTCCATTAGAGCATCATCTTCCTCATTGATGGTTTTGGTTTTTGCTAAAGTGAATTCTACAGAGCAATGAAAACAAAAGATGTAAATTTGGGTGGAAACAAGTTAAAATGTATTTGATAAATAAGGCTCTTTATTATATCTGTAAAGTCTATAAGGAATTCGGTCTTTGGTATATGAGAATTTCTGCACAACATTAGTCGATGGACTAGTCTAGAATTCTTTTTGTTGTGGTTTGCATCTCACAAAGCGCTTTTGTTGTTATCGTTTTGCTTCTACTTTCTTCACTAATGGAGAAAAAAAGCAAAACAATTATCTAAAAGAAGAAACAAGATAACAAAAATGTCTCCACTTTTTCTCTCACTTTGTTATGAGGCAAAACAAAGTACTTACTACAAATCAGAAATTTTTGTAAGCAAGATCATGAAAATGTTTATCTCAGCTTATAGTTTTAAAAGCATTGATGATCAGGCTGATCTCTTCTATCTCCCAATGCTTCTTTCTTCTTCTTCACCATCTCCATGTATGTGTTCATGATCTTCTTGTCTAATTCGTAATACACTTCCATTTTCTTTAAAGGTCTCATATCAAGATCAATGAAATGTACCTGTCCACGTAGAGCTCAAAACACAAATATAGAAACAATTCCAACAAAAGCAAAGATGAGAAATCTCACCTTGTAATCAAATTCTTGCTTTGCTAATTCAAGATGCAGATTACTGTGGGAAGATGATCTTGAGATCCCATCCTCTGTTGATCTAAAACTTATCATCACGCTACAATCCTTCGCGGTGGCGGATACTAGGAAATCTTTCAAAATATTCACTTTTTTATGCAGCGGAATTGAATGCATGGAACCAAATTGGTTTGACAATGTACTCTTCTCCAACTCTTTGCACACCTTACATGGCTGGTCAACTAAGTCATAGTACACGTGAATTGCTCCCTCGATATTATATTTGTCGAGCTTTTGAACGTCTAGAAGCTGGTCTAGAACTCCAGATGTGTAAACAGTTTCTGCAACAAGCTCTATGAAATGATTTGCACGTAATCCATCCTCGGTCTTTATGATATCTTTGAGTAGATGCTCAAAAGCTTGTTCGACCTTTGAGGTTGTTTTGCTTATTCCACCACCCAATCCTCCAAATACTAGAGAACCATTCAAGAACACGCGGAAATTGTTCTGAGGAGTCGCGTAAAGAGCTTTTATTGCTGTGAGTATTCTATCTTTGGATCCAGAGAAAAGGTCCAAGGGATCATAATCACTGATTTCTGATATCTGCAACACGCGTGTTAGGATCGAAGTTTGATTGTGAAAGTTACGAAAATCAGAGAAGTAGTACCTCATTTTCTTGAAGCTTTAGAACTTGGTGCATTTCGAAACGAGTTATACTCTTCTTTATGACATTTTCCTCTGCTATGAAACTTGAAGATGGAAGAAATCCACATTTGGGCTACTTCATCAGAGCAAACATATATCAGCAAAATAAAAAACATTCAATCGCTAGCGAAAAAAAAGAAACTCAAAAGCAAATGATAATGATTATGAACACCTTTATTTCAACACTTAAGCATGGTTTATCCTCAACATGACCTGGAAGCAGAGGATAAACCAAATAAAACCAAATCCATCATCAAAATGAGTTAACCAAGAGACGAGTTACAAACTCACATCAAATAGAACGATCATGAGCATCAAAAAGTTGAATATACCGCGGGCGAAAAGTGTCAAATCATCCATGAGAAGAACAGAAGTACGATTAGTATCGACACTAGCTGCATCAGCTCGCCAAGAAGGTCGCTGAGATGTAACGATTTTCTCAACAGACTCAAGAAACTCCTTTGCTACAAGAAGACGCATCTGCAACAATTTGCAAGACACAAACAAAACTCTCTTAAAAACATATCGTAAACAAGAGAAGGAATCGAAAAAGAGAAGAAAACATACTCCAGCATTGACATGTTTATGACCCAACAAAGGTTTCATGACATGTTTGACAAACAAATACTCAACAATCTCCTTCTTTTGACAAGATACAAGATCCTTAATCTCTCCCCAAATAAGCTTTTCATGCGTCGTAAGACCGTTTTCATTTCTGTTTCCATTTTCTTCTTTCACATCCTTTGGCATTTTCTGTATCCTCATCATCTTTCCCAACTTTGACACATGCATATATAACACACAAAAAGATGATAAAAAGATAGGAATCAATGTTGGCAAAAATAATGTTTTGGTTTGAGAAAGAGATTCAAAGAAAAGAAATCGAAGAGACTATACGAAAGTAGGAGAAGATCCAGTGTATGCGAGAACCAAATTCACAGCTCCTTCTCCTCTGTAAGACCAATCAAGTGCATCTTTTGGTTCCAAAACAATCTCCATCTCAATCTAAACAACAACACAAGAAAAAACCAAACTCACTTTTTTTTGTTTTCTTACATGTAATGAACGGATCTACAGGATTATATAAAGAGATTTGACCTTTCCAGTAATTGCCAATTAGTTTTTAGTTGGAAACTCATAATTTCACACGTAAAATCCAGTGATCAAATGGAGAACATAGTACGTACCTTCAATTTTGAAAACAATGAAGCTGGCTTGCAAGATTTTCAATGTACAAGAATCGAACCCATATCAACAAATATTGAAAAAACAAGAAGAGAGATAATCTGATATTTGTTAGTGCAGTGAGGAATTAAAGATTAAGAGGTAATCACGAATGATCTCGATTAGTATTGTAATGAGAGAGAGTTCGTGATCTAATTCTACAGATTTTTTTCGTTGCTCGAAAAGAATAATAATAATTAAGTATATCTGTATCAGTATGAAACAGATGATGAATGTATTTTTTTTATTTTTTTGAAACATAACGAATGGAATGTGTTAATTAAAATAATCAAATTCGGGTTTATGTGGGACATATGTAAGTATAAACAATGTAAAATTTGTGAGCTCTGCAAGTGTAAGAGAATTAGCAGAAGAGACTTTTAATATCGTTGAAACTGAACTAATATTATATAGCTAATTTAAAAATTTTGGTAAATTGATAAGACTAAATATGGAATTTTATATAGCTAAAATATTAGATACCTAATTTTGTTTTACCTAATAGTAGATAATGAATTATGTCTTAAGAGACTAATATAGGGTCTAATTTCTCTAATTTAAATTTTAGAAGGTAATTTACCAATTAAAGCAAACACAACATGTTATAAGAATTTTTTCTTATCAACTTAAAATATTTTTTCCTATCCAACCTACTATACTGGTGCAACCAAACAAAATTTAGTCGGTTTCAAATCCGATAACCTAGTCTACTAATACGTGTAAAGTTTTTTTTTATAAAAAAAACCATTCATTTCACGTAGTAAAAAGAATATGAAAGTTTTATATAGTCTCTTGCCTACATTGTTTGAGCTCTAAAACACTTGTTTATCTCATTTAATTTTCTACATCTTCTAAAAGACACTTGTTCTCCTTCCGGAATCTATTCTCTTTGCTCACATATAATATATTAAGACTATATATTGATTTCTATATCTTTGTAGTGAAGTTGTTCATATCTTCAGCAAATGTCAATTTTTTCACTATGTAATCATATTTTCTACTTCACAATCCTTATTTTAATCAGTTTATTACATCGCCTCAAATATTCATCATCATTTGATTTTACGTGAAAATTGTCTCATGTTGTTTATCTAAAATTTTAATCATTTATTTTTTTATGTAAACATTTTACAAATGTTTCAAGTTTATGAAATAAACATAATCTTTACCGTATATTCATATTGTTTTTGTTCTTAAAAAAATGTATGTTGTTTTTGTACTTAAAAAGATGTATGATTTATCTAGAATTTTAATCAATTTTAACGTTGGAAATATTTATATAATTTTGTATCATTTTTTATTTTAGTTCTTCTAATATCTATTTATTTTTATCGTATTGTACAATTTTTTAATTTTTGTTCTATATAAATTTTAATTTTTATGCTGTATGATAATTAATAAAAAACAATAACTAAAAGATTTAAAAAAAAATGAATCATTAAATTTTAGTTTTAATGTAATTACTTTTTTTTATGAAGTGAATGATTCAAAGTGATGATGTGGACACCTTAAGAGAAGAGAAAATTTTCCCATTATATAATAGATTCGTAGATAATGAGAATGTGTATCCCCAAATCTAATCTTATGCATTTACGAGTGGCTAAAATGCAAAACTCAGAGCACCTTCAATGGTGAAGAAACTCTTTAGAATATCTTAAAAATATAATACTAGTATTTTTAATATAATTAAAACATATAAAAAATCAATCATAAATAGACAACTAAACTAGTTCTAAGAGTTTCTCAAACAAAAACCCATTATTGCTCACTCTCTTGCTTTATTTTTTTTTTTTTAGTTTTTTAGTGGTAAGATACTCCTAGAGAACTATGCATTAGAGATGCTTTCAGAGGTGATTCTATTGCTGTAATTTAGGGGCCAGTAATTGGATTTTGTAAGATATACATGCTGAAAAGTTAATCAAGAACACATATTTTGGTCCTGTATAGACTCAAAGCCGGTCTTGAGCACAAACGGACAAAGCATTAGTTTGGGGCCTTTTAAAACTGAAAGTCGATTTTGTCTGTATATAAAAATGTGTAAAATGGTCAATTTTTCTTTTTTTGATTGTGGTTATCTAAATTCAGGATCAACTCTATGTCTAGTGGTGAATTTGAAGGTAGATTAAAGGGCAGGGGTAATAAATCTTGATGTTTTACATGGTTTAAGCAATGGTATGTATAGAAGAAACAAGGTGTATGGATTTCATGCTTCTTTATCAGTTTTCAGATTTGACCATTGAGAAATTGAGACCATAAGAAGGGAATGAAGCGCAGAAGACCGGTTAAGGAGAGTAAACCGGAGGGGGAAAAAGACAAGAGATCAGGTGGTGGGAGAGACCAATGATGAGAAACTGTGAATCAGAAGTGTCTTAAAAAAAAATCTTCAGTTTCTTCTCTCATCGGGAAACTCTATCTATCTATCTTAGCTGTACTTTACATTTTTCTCCGTACCTTTTATTCTCCCTCATTGGCTTCTCTCTTTTTTTTCTCTTGAAAATATAAAGATTATATATTTATTTACATATATTTTCATTTCTTCCTCCAAAAGATGTTGTTTCTCTTATTTAGATTTATGTATATATAGAAATTAAAGAAATTTTATTTGTTTTTTTGAAATTATAGCTGGAAACATCGCGGGATTTAAGGTTTTAGTCAATTCAAAATCAGTCTCCTATAAATGTAAATGATATCCAAATATGAATAACAAATATTAGCTGTTTGCACCATATGGTATATATCGAATTTTAGCTGTTATGTTTCTCTTCCTTTTTTTTTTTTTTTTTTTGGTTACATTTCGCTCTTTGGAAATTTGGGTATATTTTCCTTAATTTCCTCCACTAAAGGAGATTACGATTTCATTTTGAAATATTTTCACTTTACAAGTGTATCTAGCAATTCACCCGGCCAGAGAAATTCAAACAATCATCACTTACTTACCGACAAAACTATGAACCCAGTAAAAAAAAAAAAAAAAAATTTGCTAGCTGCTACAAAAACTTCTCAAATAAAGTAAACTACACCTTAAGAACCAACATTTGATAATGAAAAACCCTCTGATATTCATATCGATTTAAGCCGGTACTTCTTGGACAATAATAATATTTGTTTTCCACAAAAAAGAAAAAGAAATTGAGAAGCTAATAATAATAATTAATAATCAACTAAGAACTGGTCTGATCTCTCGAACCCTCATACCAACAAAATAAGACTTCAAACACTTTCCTCTTGGCGATCCTCCTCCTCCGACCACCACACCACTCTCCACCACCGTCTCCTCCGCCGCCGCTAATATAACCTTCCTATATCCATCTTCATTATCACCACCATGCACATTACCCTTATCACCATCATTAGGGGCAGTAACAATAACACACTTATTAACATCATCCACCAAATCATCCAAATCATCATCATCGCCCACATCATCATCATCATCATAATCACACTCATCATCATCATCGATTTGGTGATTGGATGGTATTTGAGGAAGCTCGAAAACGTCGTCGTCTAAAGGAACAAGGTGGAGAGTGAGACGACCATTGGATCTATGAGCTCGAAAATAATCGTGATGACGAACCTTCTCTTCTCTAAGTATAAGCCTACCGTCACTAGTCACCACACGCTTCAGAACCCAAGGCATGTGTGGATGGAGATTCTCTGTCTGAGCTAGCAACGGTATAGGCGGAGGAAACTCACGCGCCGCCGCAGCCCTAGCTTCTCTCTCCTCTCTCCTCCTTCCTCCGTAACGAAACCGGCTTACGGAGGCCGAGGCGGAGGAGACAGAGACGATGTCGTTTTCTTCGTCGGCGGAGAGAACGTCGAAGCAAGATTCTGTCCCGATGTAATCTCCGACGTCGGCGGAGGAAGAAGACGATGACGTGGTCCGGGAGAGCATGGATGATGTCACGAATGGTGAGGTTTGGTCGGAGGATGAAGAAGAAGGCATGGATGAATCCGAGGAGGAGGAGTAAGAAGAGCCTCTCTCCATAGTCTGGATTAAACAAACAAACAAAAAACAAAACCCAACCAAAAAAAAAATTTATGTTTTTTTTTTCTTGTGGGTTTTGTTTTTATTTATTATAATGAGATGTTAGAGTTGCATGGAGAGATTTTAAATAGGGAGACAGCTAAGAGAAGGTGGTGATGTCATGGAAAGGATGGTCTGAGATATTATTGAGAATCTGTGACATTTAATGTTTTTTTTCCTTCCTGTGAATGAAAAAAAATTAAGGAAAATATTAGACCAAAATGTATATATATACCAAATATAACTTTTTCGCTAACGGATTCGAATATGTCATCATTACCAAATTAGTGTATAAAACTAAAAGTGTGATATAGGTAAATCCTCTAGAAGTTTCTTATAAATTCTATGCATCCCTCACACCTTTCTTCTATCCAATGAATGTTATTGTTACCATATATAAATGCAAGTATATCTCACAAAATCTATAAGATTATATATGTATATTCACCCAAAAATAAATCTAAAATACTAGCTAGTATATATAACCAGAGTGGATCTTACTATTATATCCTCGCATTTCTCCTTTTTATTAATCTTTAAAACTACAATTCTAAAACTTTAGAAAATCTAGTCCACAACTTAAAAGGTTGCTAAAACTTAAACCAATAATTGATTAGATAGGATACAAAGATGATGCAGAAATTAAGGTATTTCCAACCACACCAAAAATATAAGTACAACTACAATATAAAAACCATAGATGAAAGAAGAAATGGCCTACAAATAAACAACTTAATTTGTTTTTTTTTTCTTCTAAAAACAACTTAATTTGTTGAATGTAGGAAGTGCTTAAACGCATAACTGTTTATTTTATATTAACTAAAGAAAAGTAAAGTATATTACTAACATTAAACTATGATCTTCGAAAGGGAGTCTAAAAACAGCCAAAATCTGTTGTTCAAAGTTTTTAAACGTTATAATAAAAACAAAAAGCAATTTCGATTTCACGAAAGCTACGTGTTTTCTGATTATCACCTCATCAAGTTGTTTTTGTTTTTTTTTTCTAATCTTACTTTCTCTATGATTTAACCAGAATTTGTCTATTCTTGAACGCAAAAAAACAACCACTGTTCACGAAATAAACAAGTTGTTGACTGATTAATTTGTTAAAATTATTAATTAAAAAAAGCATTAACGCAATGGTCAAATCGAACAAACTAAACACCTTTATTTTTAACGTTGGAAGAAAAAAACGAAGCCGACTTCCATGAAGATCTTTCTTTCCCAGGATTCAAACAACGATTAATTAAACCCAAATTCTAAGAAAATAAAAAGAAAGATAATTACGAAGATTCTTATACGTTGTATCGAGGAACTAACGTTTAAAAATAATATAAAAACGATTGATTGATATGCATATCAGGATAAGACCCTAATCAGATTTCATAATTTAATCCTATACAGATTCATGATCGAGAATCATCAATCAAACAGGAAACAGATTGAGTTTAGAGATTCAAAAGGAAAATTAAAATGATAAAGGGATATAATAATGTGAAAGAGAGAATTAATTACCTGATTACATGGATAAACAACGAGTATTTCTTCTATGTGAGGTTAAAGGATAATGAACGTTACGCGAACTTTTGTTCTCTTATACACGCACTCACAACGAAGCAGAAGAGAATTCAATTCGTCGAAACGGAATCGATACACGATATACTATCAATTTAATTCGATTTTCAACAAAAAAGAAAAATAAAACAAATCTTTTGAGGGATTAAGGAAAGAAGATAATCAATAAATATTAATTGTAATTAAAAAAAAGGGAAGAAGAAAATGCTTAAAATTAGGCGAAGTCGGAGGGATTAAGATTAGGCCAAGTCGGCCGTTCCTTTCTCGCTTGCTATAAATCCTTAACCTTTCCTAATTTTTGGTTTAAGGATTAACACGTTTTAACTATTTTACACCAGGTAACAAAAATTTAGAAATTTATTATTCACTTTAATGATTCTTATCCGAAAAGGATATGGTTTTACTTTTAACTGATAGCCAGTTAGCCACAACGACAGAGTTTTGACAGAAGAAAAAAAAAAACAAAAAGAAAAAGATGTGTTATAAAAATAAATATAATACTAAGATATAACTATTTTTGGAAAGAACAACCTAATTTAAATTCGAAATTCCATTGCATTATGTAATTTGGAGGGGATAATCGATCAGTTCAAAATTGGTTTCCTATATTTATCATATTCAAAATTTGAATATTGATAAATCATAACTAGTATAAAAATGCTATTTATCATATTCAAAATTGGTTTCCTATATTTAGTTTCCTCTTCTTTTTTTCTCTCTCATATATCTTGATTTTTTATTCAATTTGTAATGATAACCCATTGAAATCTAATTTTTTTTTTATTACAGACACACTCCAGACAGATCATCCAATTACAGATGTATCCAGCAACCAAATTGAAATCCAGTTTATATGATTTAATTACACGATATATTTTAAATATTGTGTTGTAAAAATTATTTAGAATGATTAAAAAGCAAACGAAAACACGAGATTAAGAATATAAGAGAACCTTTATTGATACCCAATTGTTGCGACGAACTAGGTTTCCCAACAGTAAGAATTTTCTGAACATGGTTTTTGAGTGTTGTTGCATGCTTTTATTTTCCAATGACCATTTTCAAACTATCTCGTTCTCTAAGTCACTTCGTTGACCATATTTTGTTGGGAATAAGATTCAAATGTCTAAACCCTAGCCAATTCTTCTGGTTGTGGACTAGTGATTTTCATTCGAAGTGGAGTTGTTATGTGGATCTAGGCATGCTTTTATTTTCTGAAGACCACTTTCAAACTATCTCGTCCTCTATATGAGTCGCTTCGTTGACCATATTTTGTTTGGAATATGATTCAAATGTCTAAACCCTAGTCAATTCTTTTGGTTGTGGACTAGTGATTTCCATTCGAAATGGAGTTGTTATGTGGATCTAGGCCAAAACTCAATTTTCCTCAAATGCAGATTATCTAACCATTTCTATTTGGCCAGTTGAAATGGTGTCACGCGTCTTACTAAAAAAATATGGTGAGTGTCAACATAGATATCATTTGTCCTTCAAGATTTTGGAAGTAGAATAATTTTTGAAAAGGATATGTCTAGATACCAAAATAAAATATAAGAGTTATTTATTTTGTTATTATAACAAATAAATACAAAAGCGTCCACCACTTTTACCATTCCGCATTTCCAACCCATTATTCTATTTTTTTATCTTAAAATGGAGTTTAGTTTTACTCAAATCCACTCTATTTTGGAGTAGAAAATAAAGTAAAGAGTAAAAAACTGGAGTAATAAATGAGATTACTACATATTTGAAGTAAAAGCATCTCCAACCAATAACTCCATTTTTACTTTAAAAAAAAGAATAACTTTCAAATGGAGTTGTGATTTACTCCAACCCTACTCCATTTGCAGTAAAAAAATAGAGTAAAGAGTAAAAAAATGGAATGATAAATAGAATTACTCTATAGTTGGAGTAAACCTATATTTTACTTTATTTTGGAGTTGAAAATGAAGTAGGGTTAGAGCAAAATTTGACTCCAAACTTTATTTTAGATTGAAAAATGGAGTGGGTTAGAGATGTCCTAAACCCATTTTTTATTCTATTTTAGAGTAAGAAATAGAGTAGGTTGAAGAGGATTTTATTCCAAACTCTATTTTAGAGTGAAAAATGAAGTGGGGTTGGAGATTACCATATTAGTTATCGAATATCAACATTATATACAAGTGCAATATCTTCTCTTTCTTTGGTTTGTTTGTTACTATAATTTATAAATTTCAGATCTTCATCTTTTCTTTCTTTGGTTTCTTTGTTACTATAGTTAATAAATTTCAGATATTCAGAGCTAAGGCACGACACACGGAAATGCTTATCGCAAAGGTGTTCCTAGATCAACGTTATCTGAAAGTGCAACATTTTGAAGATTTTTGAGAATAAAGTCAAATATGATGAGATGAGCTTGGAAGATATAATTTCTTAGTAGATAATAGAAAGTTTTTTTGTGAATAGAATATTTCAACTAGTTCTTTCGATGATTCCCAAAGCAGCTTATAGTCAAAAGCTACAACACAAAAACAAAAGAGATAATATTATCATCAAACTTGCCCTTCTGGGTGTATGGACGAGTAATATATATCCTCTTGTAGCTGTAACCAATTGCAATGCTAGTAGAGATAACCAAAACTCAAAATTTAATTGACGTTATGGCATTACCATAAAATGTTGGCTTCACAAATTTCCTTACATTTGAACTCTAGCGTCGACTTTACTTGTATAAGTTTTGAACGGATAGCGACTTTTCTAACCCTTTAAAAATTGTTTGTTCTTTAATTTGATTTTCACTTCGAAATGTAAAAGGGGAGATATTATTGTAGACAGTTCAATTATAAATTTTTTATGAAATCTCAAACCTAAATTCTATGAGAATTCCCCCCCCCCCCCCCCCCCCCCCCCCCCCCCCCCCCCCTCTTTGTCTAAATGTTAAGATGTATACAATTTTTTGATTTTATTTTGTTGTTGGAACAAATTCTTACAAAAACAATTCCTTCCTACCTGAGATTTAACGTTGAAGATATGAAATGTTGCGTGAGTTCATTCTAATGTTTAGTGTGCTCTTTTTTTTTGGTAGGAAAGGGGAGGTAATTACCTCCCACATATTATTTATTCAAAAGAAACTACATCACAACTAAACATGGTCGTGTAGACCCATTTACATCTTCCATCACAATCGAATGTAAACCATCCGGTATGGAATTGAAGGAATGAAAATCTAATGATAAAGAAAATGTATATTTTGGTAATCCATCTGCATTAGCTTCCCTATAAATATGCGAAACCCGAACTATCTAGTCTTTTGATATAAAGTCATAGCACAAACGTACTAGGAAATACAAAAGGTGAGAATCATTTATCCCCTTAGTAAAAAAACCAACTACTATCTCTGAATCCACCTCAAGCTCTAATCGAGGAATTTTACGCTCCCATGCGATATACAATCCGTAATAAACTCCCCATAACTCCGCCAATGGTGCTGAGCATATCCCAATGTTAAGAGCAAATCCTCCACACCAATGACCACCACCATCTCGTAGACTCCACCAGCCGTGGCCAAACCTGGATTGCTATGCGATGCACCGTCCGTATTCAGCTTTACCCAGCCCTCCCGCGGTGGAGTCCACGCAATCATCCTCTCCACCCGCATCCCTGCCTTCATACTTTCTCCTAAATTTACCTTGGCCATGCATATTTTTTTACTTAGCTCTTTGATAAATTTCACCCTATCTCGCCATTTACCAACCTCTCCAAACACATTTCCACAACGTCATTTCCACCCCCACCATACGGTCATCGTAAACATTGTAGACCATGACCTGCCATGCACTTCGTTATTCTCCCCTAGATTCTCATAATTCCACTCAAGTAGAGACTTCGTAAAAAAACAACCTCCTCTTTGTTTCAGGAATAATCTGTTGCCATATTCCTTCAATTGCAGGACAGTCTTGAAGCACATGAATGATAGACTCTTCCCTCCCCCCTCCCCTTACAAACCTTACAAACACCGGTATTACTTAGATGTTTTTTATGCCTCTCCATGTTTATCATTATAACTTGATTCACCACCAACCACAGAAACACTCTCACTCTCTCTGGTGCAACAACCTTCCATATGTGTTCAAAGAGTTTCTGCATATCCTATCGCGATGAGTTATCCCTAGTGAGAAACGAGTAGGCCGAAGCTACTGAGAAGCGCCCATCCATGTTTTCTCCCCATGATACCTAGTTTTTAGCCCCCGTGACATCGTCCAGCACCACCGCTATTAATTGTAATCGAAAATTAGTAGACACAAACGGCACAATTTGAGACAATAACCAGCCTGTCCCATTCCTCCACAAGTCCCGAACACTAGCATCCAATGCAGTTGCCGGTATCACACCTGTAGCCAGTTCTATCAAAGACCTGTTTAAGAGCCATTTGGCTTTCCAAAACTTGATCTGGCGCCCATCCCCAGGTACCCAGCTCAAACCTGGTAAAATCACCTCTCGCAAACCAATCCCTACACTTCTCCAAGTAGAAAACCAATTGATCTTAACAACAGTCCATGTTGTGTCGTGTACATCCTTCACTTGATACTTACTTCTCAATACTCTCACCCAAAGACTATTTTGATCATGTAAAAGGTGCCAACCCAATTTTGCTAAGAGAGCTTTATTCATGAGATGTGCATGTCGGATCCCTAAACCTCCTTCCCCTTTCGGCCGACAAACCCGTTTCCAAGCAACAAGATGCTGCTTTCGCTTTTGTGGCTTACTTCCCCATAAAAAAGATCTCGATGCTTTATCTAAACTTGAGAGAGTAGATGTTGGCAGAGAGATTGTGCTCATCGAGTGAACTGGAATGGAGGAGAAAACAACCTTTGTTAGTGTCAATGTGCTCGTAAAACTCAACAATCGTCTTTTCTATCCTGCTAGTCATGAGAACACTTTCTCAAGAACATCCCTAAAGGTGTCTTTGTTGATCCGCTTTTGTAAAATCGGTATACCGAGGTATTTTCCCAACTCTCTCATCGATTTAATACCGCTTTCATCACTAATCAATTTCTCCAAATCTCAGTGCACATTGTTGGAGAAAAAGATTTTGGATTTCTCAAGACTGACTTTTGTCTAGAACCGACACAAAACCGTTTTAAAACTCTCTGTATCACTCGTATTTGCACCACTGATGCTTCCGCAAACAGGATGAGATCATCCGTAAAACAGATATGAGATAATTTTGAACCTCCCCGGAAAAGACTAATCGGTTTCCAATTTTTCAACGCAATCGATTCCTCAATGAGATGACACAATCGCTCCATGCAAAGCAAAAATAGATATGGAGATAAGAGATCTCCTTGTCTCAAGTTTCGTAGTGGTTAGAAAGCATCCGTCTTTTCTCTATTCCACAATAAAGTCATCAATGGGCCTGTAACACATTTCATAATCCAGTCGATCCAAGTCTCCAGATTTTGGCCTTCTTATCTAATTTGATCATAGGCCTTCTCAAGATCCAACTTTAGCAACATCCATCCTTTTTTCCCTTTATTTCGTTTCATTGAGTGAACAGCTTCCTAAACCACTACAATATTATCGGCACTCAACCTCCCTGGTATAAAACTCAATTGGCCCGGACCTATTAGATTAAGCATTACTCTCTTAAGCCGCATAACCATATTTCTAGTAATTGTTTTAAACAAAATATTACATAAACTTATTGGTCTAAATTGTGTAATCTTCTCTGGTTTCAACACCTTTGCAATTAGCACCACCAAAGCATCATTTGTACTACCTGGTAGAATGCCCGTCACAAAGAAATCCAGAAAAAATCTAATCACCGAAGGGCCTACAACATTCCAGCATTGCTGATAAAACACAAGTTGGTATTCATCTGGTCCCGGAGCTTTATACTTTCCCATACTCCTTATTGATTCTTCTACTTCCAAGGCTGTGAAAGGTTTGTTTAAATCGATCACCTCCTCATACGTTAGCCCTATGAATCCTTCCTATGGCAATTGATGTAACGACCGCGAACCAGAATTGGTGAATTCTGGTAGCATGTCGGTTCGATTTAAGTGTCAGTTTGCGACCCGGTTTATGGTGAAACCCTAGTTTTTCCCTATAAATAGGGGTGTGGCCACATTTTTGGGATTTTCAGAGTTTCAGAAAGTTTCCAAAAGAGTTCCAGAGAGTTTCCAGAGAGATTGTGAGAGGAGATTCGTTGGGAGGCTTGGGAGATCGTTCTTGGAGTGATTTCTCGTGTGGGGAGTGTGGATTCTGGAGTTGGGGTCTTGTTCTTGGCGTTTTTCATCTGTTTTCCTTCTTTCTTCCTTCAGATCCAAGGTGACTGCGTGACCATGGCTTATCTGGGTAAAAAAATTGATAGGATGCGTTTGTTTGTTGTTTGTTTGGTGGATTTCATGCAGGAAATCGATATATGTGATTAGGAATCGATCTTTGGTGGCTCGGTTCGATTTTTCTGGTTTTCTGCGTTTCTGGTTGTGTGTCGATCGACACAAAGAAGTTGTGTTGATCGACGCAGCCCGCGTCAATCGACACAAGGAGGGTGTCGATCGATACACAATTTTGATTGCCGTCAGTTTGACATACTGATTGTGTCTCGTTGTGATTTTGTGTATACGTGTTGATTGTTCATCCTGGTATTGTATCATTCTCTTATACCTGTGTGTATAGCCTAGTAGATGGGATGACCGTCTCATTGAGTATTCATGATAATACTCACGCATCTCATATAACCATGTGATGCAGGTAAAGACAAGGTGTGATCGTGGAATCGTGGCGAGGAAGAGGAGATGGCCTAGGGGACTCGATTGTTTGCTCCTTATTGTAGAATTGTTAGGGTGTTAGTAATTCTGGAACTTGTTGGTTTGGTTATGGATTGTGTTGTCGAATTGGATTGTTGTTTATGGGATTGATTTGGTATTGCTAGTGGTTTCAATAAAGTATGAGATTTATTGAATGTTGTTATTGGATATTGATCGTATTATTTTCCGCAGTTTGTGTTCTTGACCCGTTGAGGATCATTATTTGTGATAATAATAATCCGGAAGAAATTTTTTTTAAAAATTATGGGTTGGGTTGTTTCAATTGATCCACTACTTGATCCACATCCTCCATGGAGTAAAGTCTTTTGTAGTAAGTCAAAGCCAAATCCTCTAGCTCCTGTGGTTGTGAAACCCAACTATCCTCATCATTCTTGAGCATTTCAATCCTATTTCTCCTTCTCCGTACAATTGTAGAGGTAAAGAAATACTTAGTTTTACGATCTCCTAGTGTAATCCACTTATCCCTCGATTTCTGGAACCATATAATCTCTTTTTGTTCAAGCACCACATCCAGCTCTTTAATCAAACCCTCCTCTTTATTCAGTAACTCATCCATCTGGCTATTCTCAAGTAAGTCTTGTACAACCTTGATCTCATTGACCAAGCTCTCCTTTTTCTTCCGAAAATCTCCAAAAACTTCTCTATTCCACCTTTTCAATTTGCCTTGCAACTGATATATATGATATTTTACCCCTTTGTATATTTTCAATAGATTTTTAATAAAAAATGAATAACATTTGGACTTTATATACTACTTTTAGTCGTTTAGTGGGTTTTGAAATCAATACAGGAAATTGGAGCATTTTGGACCTAAAAAGAGTGAAAACAAGTCTTTTCAAAGAAGGACAGATTTTGACCGTGAGATGTTTCGCTCCAGATGAAAATATTCCCACCGTTGGATCAAGCTCATATTTTGTTACGAGATAGAAGAGGATCTTATATGAACAAATAGTATTCTATCGTGGAAATCCAACGGTTAGATCTCAAGATATGTTCAATTTACCGAAGATCGATCCTGCAGTCTCGAAGGAGAAGGCAGCACAGAAGATGCATTGGTGATCGACCGATCGTCTATGGTGATCTACCGATCACCAACTCACTGTTTTCACGCCGAGATGACTTATCAAGGTGATCGATCACCCATCCCGAAAAAGAGAGAAAATTTTCCTTTTTTGGAGAATATCCCCTAAATCTTTTGGGATAAGCCCTAGCCGACTTCTATACCTATAAAAGGAGACGCATCAGTCTCAAGATAAAGGGACGCAGCACCTAAAGCTTCACAACAAAAGTCTTCATAGTTTTTTAGTTACTCCATTGTTTGATTGTTTCCAGACGCTTGTTCAATAAGACAGACGATGTCATTTTCTCATACTCTTTTGGAGAAGTTTTCTAAACCTTTTAACTATTGTTCTTATAATTATGGATTTGCATATTGTTTATTGCTTTGCTTTTCATATCTATGTTTGAGTAGTGATCCATTGGGTTAAGGGATGTTTCGATAGGGAACTCATGGCTTGATAAATAGGATTGTTAGTTTGAGAAAACTCGTTGCTTCACTTGCTTGAACTTGTTCTTATTGCAATATCTGGGATAGCTTCTAGAGATTGAACTTGGATTGGTTTTTACTTGAACATCACTTGATTGATCGGTCATATCTAGTTTAAGTAAGCTTTGTTTCACATAATTGCGAAAGTTGTGTGTGAGATGGAGTGAACATATCAAACTCGAATTGGAAATTGCATCTTTAGACTTACGATTGTCTTGCGAGAGTTAAATGATTGCCTAGTTTGAAGATATTTAATTATTGCTGCAAAAGTAGGATGATTATATTATAATGGTTTGAGTTCATGAATGTTGAATCCTGAATAAATTAATCTGTGAACCCTAAAGGACTCCCTAATGCCCAATGTTTAATTAATTGATTTACTTATTATCTATTGTTGTTCGTTCCGATTATCACATCTCAACAAACCCCACTTTCCGTTTTAGCTTTAGTCCTAGTTACATAGAATTGAAGAGTACACTTGGTCTCTGTGGATTTGATCCTTAAATTACGATTGATTGATTGTGCACTTAGATTTTAGGTTGTATTATTTAGGGTAAAACTTACTACCTCATCAGCAGCTTTTTCAAAGCTTCTGGCGTGCTTATATCTCTATTCCATGCCGCCGTTAGCATCTCTTTAAACCCCGAGTGGTTCAGCCAAGCTGCTTCAAACTGAAACGGGGTCTCCGACTTGGATTCCCCACTACATCCGGACAGAGTTTTATATACAGCGGTGCATGATCCGAAGACAAAAATGGCAAGTGAGAAACCGAAGCCTCTTGCCACTGTAATCGCGTCTGTGCACAACACAAAACTTTGTCCAATCTCTTTGCTACATACGTCTCTCCATCCTGTCTTGACGCCAGGTAAATTTATTTCCCCTAACTCCATATCAATCAGAGAGAGTTCATTTATCCAGTCTCTAAAGGCTAATGAGTTAGGCGAAATCCTACCATTCCCTCGAGTCCTCTCATCTAACCGGACAATAGTGTTGAAATCTTCACCAACAATAACTGGTTCTGAGTCTGAATTAAGCTCTTAAGCTGACCCCATAACCCATTTCCTTGACTCATTGTGGACGTCGCATAAACTACAATCAGGTGACCCGCTTCCACCTTAGCATGACTGGTCCGATGATTTCATGACCAAAATATCGCCTATTCCCGATCGCCACAAACCACCACTCTGTCATACTGCATCAACTCGGAACGAATTCTCAAACCCCAAACCTTGACAAATCTGTCTTGCTCTGTCCCCTCCAGCATGAGTTTCGAAGATAGCAAAAACATCGGTCTTAAACTTCTTCAAAATGTATCGAATCGATTTTTTTCATTGGCATAAGTATACTTAAGTTTCATATTGCCGCTTTTCTCTATTCCATGGATCTCTTGCAAGTTGCAATCATCCCTATAGCCACCAGAGTGTATATTTTTCATGCAGTGTTGCATTGTTGGTTCACAAGTCCTCAATTATTTATATACCTTTTAAATAACATTTGTCGCTCAAGTATAGTCATAGTGATGAACTAATATTTCGGATTATACAAAGAAAAAAAAAATTATAGAATTCATATTAATTTTTTTCCTTGCAACAATGTCCTCCTACGCGATGACATACTTTAGGCTATCCATATCCTTTCGAGAATAGATATAATAGGTCCTCGCAAAATTTTGGTGGAATGCAAAGCTCACCCTACCGAGCAATGTATTAGAAATGCATGTAGCTTAGGTTTTTTGTTGTATACAAATTTTCGACATTGAGATTCTTGCAAAACTCAACTGAATAATTTTCAAGAAAAAAAAATAATTCAAAAGTGAATTTTTTTTTCAAGAACATAAATACTTTTATATATTGACTATTCATAATCAAATGTTATATAAATTTGTCCGTCATAGAGGTTTACATAAAGTTAAACCCATCTCATGGTTGACAAGGCATCATAACGAATAGAAAAAATTCTCAAGCAAGGATTAGATTAGAAAACAAAGGATGGAGAATCCATACGGGTGTGGTATATACTCTATATATGGTTATCAAAAACGTTTTTTAAAGGTGAATAAACATTTTACCTAGGAGACATGGACTGTTAGTTCATCATTTGAAAGTATTTTTTTCATTTACTCTATGAGTAAGAACAGCCAACCATCGCACTGTAAAAATTGGATAGGAGACGGATTCTTGGCTAAGCCACCTTTAACCGAATAAATCATTAAAAACAATTTTGTACTCCTTTACCAACCACTTTTAACCAACAAAATTCTCTGATACTGTGCTACTCAAAAACCAACTTAAATTTTATGATAAATATTCTCAAATAAGTTTTGTAATCAGTTTCATATACATTAAGTTATGTACATATGGTTGAGGTATTTTTTTTTACAAGGGCATACATATGGTTGAGGTATTACAATCACCATTCAAACGCGCTCCACGCTCATCTAGATTTTTCTACGTTGTTACCACTTTAACACTCTGGCAGGCCATGTACGTGGATCACCATTTTCACTATGACATGTCGCCCAATTATCAACTGATGTGTGCCTTAGTGTGAGAAACCCGAAAGCATTGTATACTGATCATAAAAATCACCACGAGCGAATGTTTCTTTTGGTGATGTGTCTTCACTCTCACAATAGTAAAAATTAACTGTTTTTTGTCACAAAAATTAACCGCTTTCTAAAATTAAATATTAACCACTTACTACAGGTCACACGTCCTTAAATTGCTCATAACTCATAAATAAAACATGTTTATTGTAAAGTTATCGCAAGATGGGATACTGGAATCCAAGTGAGCTCTAGTGATATGCATTCTAAAATGCATCACTAATTTTTTTTCCACGCATCATAATTTCACAAATTAATATATCACATATCGAATATGAAATATCATTAAAATAGAACCCATGCTCACAACGCAATATTAATTATTAGTAATATTTTAAAACATAAGCAGTTTTTTTTACAACTCGCACATATGCGAATTTGGAAAGTGACATGGAGACAACACCAACAAACCACTAGATACCTATATTGTATACATCTATAGTTGGTTATATGATTTAGAGAGATGGTCTTGAAATATATTTTCCATCACCTAAATCATGAAAATGATGTTATCCTACAAACAAAGAAAACAAATACAAATTATAAAAAATTACAATATACTATTTGGTTATATTAACTTTTCATACATCAAAAATAAAAGAAATAATTACCCTTTCAAAAACTCAATCAAAAGAACCTCAAATGAGGATCCATGGGTAATCCAACACTTGCGTATAATGGATCGTATACTGTATTTTTTATCGACCTGAAATAAGAAGTAAAAGTATAAATAATGTTTCTAGAACTCTATTTTAGTTTATTTAAGATATGAATTTGAGATTGTAAAGGAAAACTTAGCGAAATTTATAAGACTATAATAACTATTCCATATGAGTTCTTAAGTATTTGTACCAACTAGTATTGTATTAATTATTTTATATATTTATAGTTGAAATAAACATACCTTTCATCATGGTGATTTTTTGCACTTGAACCCATATTTTCACCTTGCCGAAAGGAAACCATTGAAGAATCTGGTATAGATTTTTCTTGAATCGGAAGCATAATCCTCTGCAATATTTATTTAATTTTTTCACGACCCTATAACATTTTTTTTTGCTTATGTATGTGAGAATTCTTGTGTGTACCCTTATTTTAGATGATGGGCGTTCATTTTCAATATGATCATAACAACTACGTTGTCTTAAAACTCCACTCTAGAATATTAGACACAAAAATTTGGTATTATCACAAGTGTGTAACATGAAATGTATATCATAAACTCGTATTGTAACTTGTTAAATTTGCTAGTATTCGAAAGAAAAAAAAATCACAATTTTAAGCGGTTCTATTGCTCACTCTTCAAAATAAAACAATTCGCATTTAGTCCAATGATAATACGGTAAACTTCACCTGTTGGGTCGTCATAGTGTTTCTATATGAATTTTGATACTGATTACAGAGAGTTGGATTCATCAATGACGACAATGTTGTAACATGTTGTTTTCCTTTATCTTGTGTACCATAATGTCTAAATAAAGAAAGAAAAATCATATGATTCAATATTAATATATAATCATATAAAAAAGATGTTGTGTTACTAGGAAAATTTAGTGTACCTAGGAGAGGGTAAGAACGTTTGAGTTGTAGGTACCAGTGACATGTTTTGTGGTGTAGTACTAGTCAAACTAATTAAAGGCATATAAGTTTGATTTTTCCTCGGTCTAATAATTTTGAGAATAATATATCATCTCTTCAAAAATTAAATCATAAAAAAACAAACATATGTTTGGTTAGAGAGTGATGTCACCTTCCACGGGTGCGACGAGTAGTTTTAAATGAATTTGAGTTTTGGAGATCATAAGTAATTTGGTCTGGTTGATATGATATATGTGTAAACGGCAAGTAGTTTCTTGACCTGTAAAAAAGCAAGAAACTCTACTATTGTAAGTTAATCTAATTTTGACGTGTAGATAAAAAAATTAAATAGTAGTAAGAGTGTTATATATACTTTTGTAGGTTATGATTGTTTGAAATCATGGGAGTACGATACTCTGGATTTATTATAGTCGAGGTTAAAGGAATGTGATGGTCAGTGCTTAGCAAATCCCCGCTTAAGTATTTTGGACAAAGATTAAACAAAATATATTACGATATAACGTGGATAGTTTAATAAAAAAAATAATAATAAAAAATAAATTTCATACACTGATGTTGGGATAGACATGTTGGAAGATTGTGGTTGTTGCATTTGATCATATTCATGAATGCACTTGAGTTGTTCAAGTAGTGAGTCGTGATGATATTGTTTCTCCTGAAACCTGCATAGATTGATAAATGTTTTTAATATTATTTCTAAATTTTCTTACTAATATTTTTTTTAAAAGGTTGTTTTAAGTTAAATACAAAGAAGGACGAATGTGATGATCTTGAAAGCCATAAAGAGGATTGATATTTGTAGGTCCATGAGGTTTTTCCACTTCTTGTACATTATTCCCCATCTGAGTCATGTGTAATATTGAATAACATTAGTAAATAGGCATATGTCGAGGATATATGAATAATTAAAAAGAAAAACATATAGAAGATTTGTACCATTGTTGAAATATATGATTCTTTAGAGAAATCAGGAATTGTTGGTGACAATAGAGGTTGTTGATAACTTTGTCCATATTGTAAACCAATCGATTGTCGTCCAGTTAGGAAGCAATTTTCGCGGTAGACACTTTCTCTTTGGTCATTGCGGAATGTAGATGATGGCTGCATATATATGAATTAGTCTAGATTTTGATATGGAATCCTCTGATTAAATACACAAATAATCATGTTGTAAGTTCTTTGAAAAAAAAAAAAAACAAATATACCATGAATGATCAGTCGTCAACTATATGCATTAGTTAGTGAAATAATTGTCATAAGGTATGTTCATACCATGGTAGGCAAATTTTCTATTGTGTTGAAGTACTTAGAATTATCGTCCTCCTGATCAAAACTTTGATTTTGTGTTTTTATCTCTTGATCAAAATTTGAAGTTCTTGGTAATGTATCTTCATTAGTGCTTGAACTCTCTATTAATGATGAGGGATATTCACCATTTGTTGCGGCAGAGATAGGCACAAATCCAACAAATTCATTGTGTACATTTTCTGAAACCAACAACGAAGGATTCTCTTGACACTCCTATACATAAAAAGTTAAAACAGTATCTAATTAGTCAAAGCAATAAAATATATAATTAAATAAGGATATGTGTTCTTATTTAGTTAGACAATAATCAAAGCAAAATATGTGTTCTTATTTAGTTAAACAGTACTTAACATAAATTTATTATAAAACCTAGAACGAATGAAATTCAAATACATTGAGATATATATTTTTCTTGTTTTTTTAGAACCAAAACATGATCCAAACTTTTACCACCCGACTAATCCCATAGGGTGAATGTAACCGTCGAATAGGCCACTCATCAGATTTTTTAATGGGTCTAAAGCATGGTATCAGTTTGACTAGCCAAATGGAAATAATTAGATAATTCCAGGCTTGAGGGAAATTGAGTCCTAGCCCACCCCCACGTAGTTATATATTCATGTTTAACTGATTGTTAAGAATCATAATCTTTTATTGTTTATGACTCAAACATATAGATATATATGTTTTGCTTAATGCTTTTTTTTTTCTTTTGTCAAATTGCTTTTCTTCTCTTATCTCGAAACTTTTAAAACAATAATGCACAGTCGATAGAAGTAGAAAATAATGAATCATCATTAAATTGTATAATTTGATACTATTTCATAAAGTATTTACTACTATATGATTACATTGATTTAAGAGATTCTATATCATTAGAATTATGATTTTTCTTTTCACACCTCAAATATTAATACCCAAAGTTTAGACTATCATAATGTATCATATAGACACAAATTTACACTAAGATATAACCATTCTGAAAGAAAATGAGAGACAAAGAAGAATATACCGTTAGTGCACTAAACGTTTCCGGCGAGTCCAAGAACAAGAAGGAGTTGGTGTCGAACGCAAATCCAAAATCATCGCCTGAAGCCATTCTTGGTATCACTGTAATATGCACAATCAAATCAATATATACTTTTTCTCTAACGAAAATATTTTTTTTTAGTTGCAGCACAAATGAGTTTTAAAGTAGTATAACATAATTTTCTTCCAAACAAAATATGATCCGAAATGTTTGAATGAAACCAAGAGATTGTGAAAGCAAAAAATAAGATATGTCAGAATCTAGAGATGACGTGGATATATATAGTGAGAAGCATGCCTTATACACAAAATAAAGGTGTGGATTTTTGGTTTAATAAAAGAACATTGCGTTTGTGTTTTTGCGTTTGCCTTTTTGCATCTAAGATTTTGTTTTCATATACATCTGATTACTTTAAACCTTTTTTTTTTAAAAACGATTACTTTAAGTTGTTGGTGTAATTTATTAAATTTTTTATTGCCTTTTTAAAAATAATAATAATAACGATTTGGTGCTTGTATATATATATATTTATATACATAGAAAAATATTTTTAAAAAATAATATGTGAAAAGGTCATTCTTTTTTAATAAGGACAACTAAAAATTGCTCTATTTAGCAAATTTTTATTTTACATTTATTGGTACAAAATCTAGATTTTCAAATCAAATCTCAAAGTTTTTAATATTCTAAATTTATCATTTGTTTTGATATCCATAACATAAACTGTGCATTTTGAAACACTCATATTTTTAATAAGAAGATATAAAAATAGCTCAACTTTAAAAAAAAAATCTACATTTATTGGTCCAAAATCTAGCTTTTCAAATAATGTAGCCAAATGTTCTTTTTTTTGAAACTTTGAAAATATTACAATTTTTCTCATTTACTTGATATGCTCATAATTATATAAGATTTGTGTAATAGCCTAATAAGTATTGTTTATTTTTCTTAATTGAGATAACTTATCCATTTATAAATGAACATATGAATATGTATTTATAGATATCATAATAAGGAGATATGACAAATGTTAAATTTCAAACAATTTTGAGAATCTACAAAATTTAATGTGTTGTTCAATTTATTTTTTTCAACCGTTCATTTTATTAAAATAAATCTCGACCATTGGTATCCAATATGGTGGTTGTTACATACAAATGGAAAATCAATCAACCTTTAACGGGCTGATCAGACCAAATAGTCAGCTTTACCATTACAAGAACGTGGGATGATGATAATGGGAAACCTAGTACGGAACCCACCAAAAATATCAAAAAGAATGGAAAAGGCGGACCACAATTCTGGAAATCGAGTCAAATAAATCAGCTCTAAATAATCCGTCTTGAAAGCTTGACAATCAACCCCTTTTTCCAAAATAGTCTTCGTCCCCCATATCGAGACCTCTATCTCCAAATGCAATAGTGATAAGCATTTTCTTCGTCCTCTCACCCCAAGTAATAGTATGTGGTCCCCTTTGCAGCAAATCCAACTTAGTCTTGAGGTTGCATCCATCTCCTTCCAAAATTGCATTATTGTGCAATTTTTAAAGGGTAAATTTGGAAAAATATCTCTTTTGGTTTTCTAAATTTGAAAAATACTTTTTTTTTTTTTGAAAAATACACTTTATTTTATATCTGAAATTATAGATAATTTTACATAACAGAAATATAATTTTATAAAAAGATATATTATGATAAAGAGAGGCTCTATCTAAAACGACCAGACCCAAAAATTTAAAAAATTTCTAACTTAAAACCCGGATTATCATTATCACAAATGATAATCCTCAACGGTCCAATCTCAACATGCGAAAAACAACAATAATCAATCAACAACAAATTCTAATTCAATAAATCTCATACTTTATTAAATTACTAGTCCAGTTCACTTCAATCAAATTCTAGAATAAATCCAATGACAACAAGTTCAGAATTCACTAGCACCCTAGCAATTCTAACAATCCAACCATACAAGCGAGACCCTAGATCATCTCCTCTTCATGGCCATGATTCCACGATCACATTTTCTCTTTACCTGCAACACATGGCAAAAAGAGTTGTGTGAGTACTATCATAAATACTCAGCGACGTGGTCATCCTGTCTACAGACTGTTTATACACAAGCATAAACAAAAGATACAATACCAGGATGAGCATACACAAGCATTCACGAAAACAATCAAACACGAACCAATCCAGGAACCCTGTGTCGATCGACACAACCTTTAGGTGTCGATCGATACACATCCCGTGTCGATCGACACAACCACTAGGTGTCGATCGACATACAGCCCCGTGTCGATCGACACACCACCCTGGTGTCGATCAACACGACATCGCAGAACCCAGAAACGAGCCTATCCTCTTATGGTTCGAATCCGTCACGATTCATCGAGTCTCCTGCACAATTCCATTCACAAAACACACGAAATCCAACAAGTAATCGCATTCTACCCATTCCTTACACTTATCTAAGCCTACGGTCACGCACTCACCTCGATTTCGGATTGAAAAGATGAAGAACGCGAAGAACGACTCGAACCAGGCACTGATTTTGTTCTCCCAGATCCGAAATCCACCCAACAACAATCCCCTTTGCGTTCTAACACCTCTCGAGATCAATCCTCTTCAAGAACACTCCAATTCTCTCTCAATTCCTCTGATTCTGAAAGTTCTCCCCAAACCTTCTGGTTTCTCTCTGATTTTCGGCCAAAAACCCTCAAAAGTGACTGCTCACGCCTTTATATATCAACCCTAGGGTTTCCCTAAACCGCCCGCCAAACCGGACAATTAAACCGAACTTGTCGGTCTAATTTTCACTCGTGTCGATCGACACACCCCACCTGTGTCGATCGACACCCACCAAAAATTCAGTTTTTGTTTCACGGGCGTTACACTATCTCTCCGCGGGCAACGCTTTGAGATTAAGGAAGACACTTCTAGAGTTCTTCTTCGATGTCACGTAGGTTTTTTGTATGCATATACTGAACACGTGTACTTCTCATTGACATATAAATTAATGTTATGTTTAGTTTAATTTGGGCCCAATTTGGGCTTTCTATTGAAAATTAAGGCTTCTCATCCGTGGCCCATTTGGACTTTTTATTGAAAATTGTCGACAAAAAGACAAAGAAAGATAAATATCATGTATATAAAGTAATTTGTCTTATTTATATCTAATAGTAAATTTAAAATTTAAAATCAACAAACTGTTATTATCAAAAAATAAAAATAAAAAAATATTAGTGATAATTATATATACCAATTAACTAATTTTTAATTAATAACTTAACTTTATCTCAAATAAAACGAAAATTAATATTAATAATAATTATTAAAACAAATTAATTAGTATTAAAATCAAATATGGATAAAATAGTCTTTTCAATTATGAAAAGAGGTATTTTTCAAAAAAAAAAACAAGATGTATTTTTCAAATTTCCAAACCTAATTGGTGTATTTTTCAAATTGCCCCATTTTTAAAACTCTGAATCAATTTTATTTTCCAAAACACCATCAAAATGGCTTTGTTTTTCTACTATATGACAAAAAAAAAAAAAAAAAAACTAGAAATCTTATACTAATCCTTCTAATTGAGTTAGGAAACACTCCAACCAATATAGATTTTGTTGGGAGAAAATTAATCGAAGACTTGATGTCACGTATCTCAAGACTCATATGGTTCTTTTAGCTCTATTGGTGGAGTTATTCATTGAGTCAAATATTAGAGGTAGTTGGCATAAATAAGGAATCGACCTAAAGAGGGTAAGACCACGAGTGACTGATTTCCATTCTGGGTAGCGCACTGTTACCTAAAATGATATGGATCAGAGTTTTAGTGGCTAGACAAACATGTATAAATAGAGGTTGTTTAAAATCAAGCAGTGTTCTCTATATGTATATACATGGAGAGACACAGTGCTGAGGCAGACACTAAACATCTGCATTTTTCTTATTGGAGTGCATTTGAAGGTGATCGTGTGAAGCGTGAGGAAGATACGATGTCTTTGTCTGATTTCGATATTATTGCGGGTGATGAAGAGGATTCTCCCTTAGGGCCATAAAAAGTTATAAAGTGGTTTGTAAGTATTACCTTCATTCCCAAACTGATTTGCAATTGAATCTTCTCATTCACCCTTGGACATTGTTCCCAAACAATGTATCTCTGTGACATTTGCAAATAAAATCCTCGCATAGGCATGTATATTTTCACGTTAAAATTAAGAAAAAACAACAAAATCGCATCGTTGAGCATATAGCTTAAACCCTAAGCGCCGATGCCATTGCATCTGTCTTTAATGAGGTGCAGTGCCGATCCAACGTGTTGGGAATCCTGTGCAAATTTAGAAAGCATGCATTTTTCTTAAGATCCTAAATAAAAAATTGTCATATTTCTTTACTAACAAAAATATGGTATACAAATAACCCGATTTCTAACTTTCCCTTTTATCATCATCGTTTCATCTGGTGGTAAAATCATAAAAAGAAAAGATTTGACATTATTGGTATAAGAATGGTATACAAACGTGAAAAAAAAAATGGTATACAAAAATAAATAAATAATACATGGAATGAATATCTTTTGACATTATTGGCTACTGAGCTGAGGAACCCTTGTTTCATAGTCGGCGACTTCATGGTCGGCTTGTGCCTCCGTCGTCGTCACCGCCGGGATTTCACCTTGCTGACCTGGCATAATCTCCTCCATAATAGGACCCACACCTCCATGCTGGCAATTTTACCAAAACCTCAATATTGTTGGAAGTGATCAAGTCTTCATATTTGTTTTATTTATTTAGTTTATAAGAGTCGGCAGTATTTAAATCATTCGTATCACTTGATACAAATGATATAAGTAACCGCCGAGTAGTTATTGTTTGAATGGTTGTGTCTTTACATTGGGGCATCTATTAGAGATGCAACTCTTAGTCCAAAGTGTGTCTTGTAAACCTATAAATATGTGTTTCACTATCTAATAAAGTGTGTGGTTTTCATTCTACAAAAACAGAGTAAGATTAACAAGAGAAGCACGTTGAGTGTCGAACAAGAAAAGAGAGAGAGACAAACAGAGTAAATCTGTGTTGTCCGATCCTTAAACACTTTGAGAGTTCAAAGTTCTACATGGTATCAGAGCCATGGAGACAACAATGCAGCAAGTTATTCCGATCTTCAATGGTGAATCATACGGTTTTTGGAAAATCAAAATGATTACCATTTTGAAGACACGGAAGTTGTGGGAGATTGTCGAAAACGGAATCACAGTGAGTTCGACTTCTGAAAACGCTACACCGGCTTCGATCAAAGAGAGAGAAGATCAATTGATGAAAGACATGTTGGCTCTCCAAATCCTTCAAAGTGCAGTTTCAGAATCTATTTTTCCGAGAATTGCTCCCGCATCGACCGCAAGAGAGGCTTGGAACGCTTTGGAAATGGAGTTCCAAGGAAGTGCACAAGTGAAGATGATTAATCTTCAGACCTTAAGAAGAGAGTATGAGAATCTGAAGATGGAGGAGGGTGAAACCATCAATGATTTCACAACTAAGTTGATTAATCTGAGTAATCAACTAAGAGTTCATGGAGAAGAGAAGTCCGATTACCAAATGGTTCAAAAGATTCTAATCTCCGTACCACAACAATTCGACAGTATCGTTGGGGTACTTGAACAAACAAAAGACCTATCAACTCTATCTGTCACAGAATTGATAGGAACATTGAAGGCGCATGAGAGGCGTCTAAATCTCCGAGAAGATCGTATCAATGAGGGTGCGTTTTATGGAGAAAAGCTTGGCTCAAGAGGAGGAAACAAGCAAAACAAAATTCGCCATGGGAAGACCAACATGTGGTGTGGCGTGTGTAAGAAGAACAATCACAATGAGGTAGATTGTTTCAGAAAAAAGAGTGAAAGCGTTTCACAAAGAGGTGCAAACAATGAAAGAAGATGCTATGTGTGCGACAAGCCAGGGCACATAGCCAGAGATTGCAAACTTAGAAAAAGTGAAAGAGCACATCTAAGTATTGAAGAATCAGAAGAAGAAATTGAAGATGAGTGTCATATGCTCTTTAGTGCTGTTGAAGAAAAAGAGATCTCAACAATTGAAGAAGAAACGTGGTTGGTAGATAGCGGATGCACCAATCACATGTCTAAAGATGTTAGACACTTTATCACCTTGGATCGCAGCAAGAAAATTACCATAAGGATTGGTAACGGTGGAAAGGTTGTGTCCGAAGGCAAAGGAGATATAAGAGTATTCACAAACAAAGGAGGTTATGTCATCAAAGATGTACTTTATGTACCCGAACTAGCAAGAAATTTGCTTAGTGTCTCTCAAATGATATCCAACGGATATCGAGTCATCTTTGAAGACAACAAATGTGTGATTCAAGATTTAAAAGGAAGGAAGATCTTGGACATCAAGATGAAGGACAGAAGTTTTCCAATTCATTGGAAAAAATCAAGAGAAGAAGCGTATGTGACTTTCGAGGAGAAAGAAGAACAAACAAATCTTTGGCACAAGCGTTTTGGTCACGTGAATTATGACAAGATGGAGACAATGCAAATGCTAAAGAGTGTAGAAGATCTTCCAAAGTTTGAGGTGATAAAAGGCATATGTGAGGCTTGTGAGATGCGAAAACAATCAAGGAGGAGTTTCCCAAAGAAATCTCAAAGCAACACAAACAAAACCTTGGAGCTTATTCATTCGGACGTGTGTGGCCCAATGCAAACGGAGTCAATAAATGGGAGCAAGTATTTTCTCACGTTTATTGATGACTTCTCAAGGATGACCTGGGTGTATTTTTTGAAAAACAAGAGTGAAGTGATCACAAAGTTCAAGATATTCAAGCCTTATGTGGAGAACCAATCGGAGAATCGGATCAAAAGGCTTAGAACAGATGGAGGCGGTGAATTTCTATCAAGAGAATTCATCAAACTATGTCAAGAGAGTGGCATACATCATGAGATAACAACTCCCTACTCTCCACAACAAAACGGTGTTGCGGAAAGGAGAAACCGAACACTTGTAGAGATGGCAAGATCAATGATCGAAGAGAAGAAGTTATCTAACAAGTTTTGGGCTGAAGCTATTGCAACATCAACATACTTGCAAAACAGACTGCCATCTAAGTCACGGGAGAAAGGAGTTACACCAATAGAGATATGGAGTGGAAAGAAACCAAGAGTTGATCACTTGAAAGTTTTTGGGTGTGTATGTTACATACACGTACCGGATGAGAAGAGAAGAAAGCTTGACACTAAAGCCAAACAAGGGATATTCGTAGGCTACAGCAACGAATCCAAAGGATATAGAGTGTTTTTGCTAAATGAAGAAAAGATCGAAGTGTCAAAAGATGTGACATTCGATGAGAAGAAAACATGGAGCCATGATGAAAAAGGAGAAAGAAAAGCGATTCTATCGCAAGTCAAGATCAACTCACGAGAACAAGGAGGAGGAAATGATCTAAATTCTCAAATAGATCAAGTAAGTAACGCTTTCAATCAACTTCAAATTTCAAATACGGAAGAAGGAGAAGAATCTGTTGGTCCAAGAGGTTACCGATCAATCAATGATCTTATGAACCAAACAAATGAAGTTGAAGGAGAGGCGCTTATACTTGAGATGTGTCTCATGATGGCTGAAGAACCACAAGCCTTGGAAGAAGCAATGAAAGATGAAAATTGGATAGAAGCTATGAGAGAAGAGTTACGGATGATAGAGAAGAACAAAACATGGCAAGTTGTGGCGAGACCAAAAGACAAAAATGTGATTAGTGTCAAATGGATCTTTCGTTTGAAGACTAATGCAAGTGGAGAAGCAATCAAACACAAAGCAAGATTGGTGGCCAGAGGATTCACACAAGAATATGGTGTGGATTATCTTGAAACTTTTGCACCGGTTTCAAGATATGATACAATAAGAACCATAATGGCGATTGCGGCTCAACAAGGATGGAAACTCTTCCAAATGGATGTGAAATCAGCATTCTTAAATGGAGATTTGGAAGAGGAAGTTTACATAGAACAACCACCGGGGTTCATAGAAGAAGGAGAAGAAGAAAAAGTTCTTAAACTTCACAAAGCGCTATACGGTTTAAAGCAAGCACCTAGAGCATGGTATGGACGCATTGATGGATACTTTATCAAGAATGGCTTTGAGAGAAGCATCAATGATGCAGCACTTTATGTGAAGAAGATCTCAAAGGAGATATTGGTGGTTAGTCTATATGTTGATGACATCATAGTCACCGGAAGCAACATGAAAGAGATTGAAAGTTTCAAGAAGGAAATGAAGGATGAGTTTGAAATGACAGACTTGGGAGAACTAAGTTACTTTCTTGGCATGGAAGTGAACCAAAGCGAACAAGGCATTTTCTTATCACAAGAAAACTATGCAAAGAAGCTTTTGAAGAAATTTGAAATGCAAGACTGCAAGAGTTTGTCAACACCATTAACTCCTCACGACAAGAAGAAGGAAGTCTTAGATGAGAAACTTGAAGAAGTTACAAAGTATAGAAGCATGATTGGAGGACTCTTATATCTTTGTGCTTCAAGACCAGATATCATGTATGCAAGTTCTTACTTGTCTCGTTACATGACATCTCCAACAGTGCAACATCTTCAAGAAGCCAAACGAGTGCTTAGATATGTTAAAGGGACTTTGACATATGGGATTCAATTCAAACAAGTAGAAGAACCAGAGTTGGTGGGATTTTCTGATAGTGATTGGGGTGGTTCAGCTGAAGACAAGAAGAGTACAAGCGGCTATGTTTTTTCAATTGGATCGGGTGCATGCTGTTGGAATTCAAGCAAGCAAAAGACGGTTGCTCAATCAACCGCTGAGGCAGAATACATTGCGATTTGCTCCGCAGCAAATCAAGCAATATGGCTACAAAGACTGGTGAATGAGATCGGATTGAAGGCTGAAAAAAGTATAAGGATCTTATGTGATAACAAATCTGCGATTGCTATAGGAAAGAATCCGGTTCAACATCATCGAACAAAGCACATTGACATCAAGTATCATTTCGTAAGAGAGGCTGAACAAGAAGGAAAGATCAAGCTCGAACATTGTCCAGGAGAATTTCAAGTTGCTGATATATTAACCAAACCTTTAAACACGTTAAGGTTTGAGTCTTTACGAGAAGAGCTAGGCGTGAAGATGAAGCCATGATCAAGGAGGAGTGTTGGAAGTGATCAAGTCTTCATATTTGTTTTATTTATTTAGTTTATAAGAGTCGGCAGTATTTAAATCATTCGTATCACTTGATACAAATGATATAAGTAACCGCCGAGTAGTTATTGTTTGAATGGTTGTGTCTTTACATTGGGGCATCTATTAGAGATGCAACTCTTAGTCCAAAGTGTGTCTTGTAAACCTATAAATATGTGTTTCACTATCTAATAAAGTGTGTGGTTTTCATTCTACAAAAACAGAGTAAGATTAACAAGAGAAGCACGTTGAGTGTCGAACAAGAAAAGAGAGAGAGACAAACAGAGTAAATCTGTGTTGTCCGATCCTTAAACACTTTGAGAGTTCAAAGTTCTACAAATATTACATTATTACTAACTATTTAGTGCAATAATAATTGGAAAAAAAAAAAAAGAGCAAACAAAACCTGGTGCATAGAAGCGAACAATGCCGAAGATGTATAGGTCTGGGCCCACTCTGGGAACATTTCTCCATTATGAGTTGCCACGTGGCATTCAGTCATGTTGTTTTGGTTCGAGCTTGAGCTACTCCCTTGCAACAATGGTTCGTACATTGCAGATGATAATTCTCTGCTAATTTTGTATTTAACAAAATATAAGAAAATCACATGAGGAAGCAATATGAAACTATTTATGAATATACCTGAGTTGATTGGAATGGGCCGATGCATCAAATAGATGGGCTTGATTGGGCCCATTTTCAGGCAACCAACCTTCAACGACGTCGTTTACAAAAGGACCTGCGATGCTTTGTTGCATAGTAGATGCTTCATAAGAAGATAAATGGTTGCTCAAGAGATGTTCTCTTCGTTGAACGACATGTGTTAGAGTATCAAGAAGTTGCTTCTCACAAATTTCATAATCCTCCATGCTCGTGAATCTTACTGGATCCGGTTCGTATCTCCTGCGATCATATATTATATATGTTGATACAAATGGATCATGGTTTAATCAACATATTATTATAAGTAATAACATAGAACATGTTAACAAAAACCTTAGTTCTTCTTCTGCCATTTGGAGTTGTTGTTGTAACCTACAAACTTCTTGCTCAAGTTCCTAGATTTTTCGATTACAAGAGAAATTAATCAGTTAATAAACTACGTAGAGAAACAATATATCAATCTGTTTCTATGTGCATTAATCGATGGAGAATTTAAAGATTAATTACCTCGACGTCGGAGTTGATAGCTGCAGGGCTTTAATCAAAATAAATCATATGGAAAAAAAGTTTAGTGTTTAGATATGTAATGAAGAGTGTATTTGTTCGATTAGAAAGACAAAACAGAAGAAAGTTTCGGACTTAGTGTGTTGAAGAGCGATGTCATTCTCAGTCTTGAGTTGCTGCAAAATCCTTAGTAGATACTGTCATGTAATAACATTATACTAAATTAATATGCAACCACATTTCTTGTTTAGCCAAAAAAAAAAAACATTATACTAAATTAATAGATAAATAAAAAGAAATCACATATTGAGCAACAACAAAAAAAAAAAAAAATCACTAGGATTTAGTCGAACCTCTTTGCTTTGAAAATCTCTGCAAAATAAAAAAGGCCAAAATGAGAAATCAAATTAGTTTTTCTTTTTCTTTATTTTTATAATGATTATATCCCATGTGTAATGTAACCAAAAAGAAAAATGTGATACGCACGAGCGTCTGTGTTCAGGGAGTTGAGCACTGAAAAAAAAAAGAAAACAACAAATAAATAACCAAAAATAAAATTTACGAATAATAAACTATATATCTTCAAGAAAAACAGGAAAGAAAAAGCAAATGAAACGAAATTAGTGTTAGCTTACTTCTCTCGTTCTTGGTTAGGAAGATTAATGAATCTTGTGAAAACGTCTTCGATCCTGAAGAGATTATTAAGATATAATCATATATGGTTCCATATATACATAACCAAGAAAAGTAAAAAATTTCATTTTTCATCTACATATAAGTAAATTTCTCAAATGATAGTGTAGATTGAAAATGTATGTATGTATCCAAATCCAAGAAAACTAGGAATTGAAAAAGTTTATGATGACACGTTCTAAATGATAATACCGAGTTTTGCCGGAAAAGAGGCTAAGGCGATCGGAAGGAGAGAACATGATGAGAGCAATGTCGATGTCACATAGAATCGACAATTCATAAGCTTTCTTAATCAAACCATTTCTACGTTTTGAAAACGTAACTTGTCGATTCGTTGTGTTCTCTATTCTCTTGATTTCCAATTTCACCCGACCCATATTGACGTAGCAAGAAGAGATTTCGAGTCATCCAAATCAAATACTTTGATAGAATGCTGATCAGTAATCTCCAAAACTTCAAAAGAAGAAGAAAAAAAAGAGAAAAGTTGGTTTAAAGATGATACTGTTAATATACATTGAAGGTGGAAGAAAATGCGTATCATTAGGCGAATTAGGAGGAATTAAAAATAGACATGTTTGACTAAGTTCCCTTCTCTTGCCTCGTTTCGCTGTAAATCCTTAAGCCTTTCGTCTTTACAAATCTTACACAAAAATTATTTTGATAAATAGGGCTTAGATTAGTGATTATCATGCTTTTTGCAACTTTTAAGTATCTTACCACATTGTAGTTTTAAGGTACCGATTCAAGTTTATGTATCCATATTTGAGTCAAGTTTAATGTATCTGAAAATATGACCAAATGTTGAAATAACAGTCACAGTATCCAACTAATTTTCTGATTAACACTTAAAAGACAAAAATTCAATGGGAAGTTAAGTACAACAACAAAGGAGAAACAGAGTTGGATGATCAGTGTGTTTGATTACATCTGAATCACCTGAAACAGACAACATCAGGGATAATCAATCATATGTAGTAACAACAGAGAGAGATTCAGAGCAGAGAGATTAGTGTGAAAACTTGTTTCAACAAAAAGATTATCTCTCTGTTAAAAAAAACAGATGCTAGTAGTACCAATGAGAATCAAATGGCCTATGTATAATCGAACGAATTCTAAGAAGTTGTGAGTAGGAGCATAGAATCAATGTCGAAAACCCATGGCTCGTGCAAGAAAAGCTCCCGGCCATTCATTTGAACACGGCCTGACGCTATATCCTCTTGCCGTTTCCTCGCTGCTTGAGCTAATTTAACCGATAACTCAGCGTCCTAACAAGAAAGCAACAAACACAATTTGATATTCAGATTCTTCTATGAACAAAGAAGAGAGAATGCAGCTAACATTAACAAAAATCATAATTCTGAAGCAAAAGTGATCATCAATTGGGAAATGATGATTCAAAATCAAATAATATTGGATTTTGCCTAATTCCATAATCGACAGAATCTGAGATAATCAACGAGAGCTACGAAATTCCATGTTAACGCCTGATTAAAAAGCTCGACCCTCTGGAAAAAACAAATCTAGGCTTCTTCGTTTCGAGAGAGATACCTTTTGGCGCTTCCAAGCGAGGAATTGATCTTGTGAAATTGCGATCTGTGTAGGTTTCTCTTTGGTTTCTCCGTTTTCTGCTCCCATCGTTCAACTTTCAGAATCAAGTCAATTTCTCTCTTTTCTCTTTAACTCAAATATTGTTCCTTAAACGACCCCGTCTTCTCTGTCCCAATACAAGTCTTCCAACGTCGTCGTATTGTGGGTATTGTCAAAAAAATTTTTTTTTTTTTTTTTAAACGCCTCTTCAACTCTTCTAGCATTGCATGGTCCACGTTAAGCCGTGAGTTTACCATATGTAAAACTAACAACCCTTTTAAGCTAAGTAAGTCTTAAGTACCTTTTGTTAAAATAAAATATTGATCAGCTTTATAAAATGGACAATTATGTGACATATACGAGATCCAATGCTCATTTGATAGGAACGAATACGAAATTGAACAGAGAAGGTTTGATCTTTAGAGCATCTTAACCCTGAGATTCTAAGAGTTTTATTAAACTTTTGTGATTAAAAAATTAATTACTGAAGAGATTTTCTTCTGAGTCGTCTCTATGGAAAGAATTCTTTGAAACGGTTCTAAGACATGTGGCACTATCTGAATGGACTTTTTTTTTTCATTTCCTCTCTCTCTTCTCCTCTTTTCTCTCTCTCACCGGGTAAGATTCACAGGTTTCAGAAATTGATCGATGAATGCGAAGAATTAAAAAAAAAAGAATGACGAAACAGAGATTCTTCACCGGAGAAATTATCGCTGGTAATTGTATTTGCTCATGGTGCTGGAGCTCCAATCAGATTGTGTTTGTGTTGTTTATCGATTACTTCAATCATATCTAACTAGAGATCGATTTATTGGTTTTATAATGCTTGATTTGGAATTTGGGATTACAAAGGTTTTTCGAATTGATAGGAAATTGCTCTTGGTTTGTTTCTCTATGACTTAGAATGTTTACCTTGTAATGCACAATAAATTGATGCTTGATCACTTTTTTCTTTATGCTTTTGCAGCAGAATCCTCCAAAATTGAATATAAATTTGAAGGTTGTTATCGATTAGGTCTGATTTCCTAAATTCAATTTTGTATTTCTTTGATCAAAATTGAAATTTGTTCTTCGAATTTATGTTTTTTTGTTGCAGGATGCGAAGGGAAGTGATGTTGATCTAAGCACTTACAAAGGAAAAGTTTTCATGATTGTGAACATTGCTTCTCAGTGGTAAAATTTTCAAGTTTTGTAACACACTTGCTTATATTGTAATCTCTGAAGTCATCATTTACTTACTAGTTTCTTTGTTGCTGATGTTAACACATGATATGAGAGCTATGCAAGTTCGTATAGTATGGATATATGTTTAGTGAATCATATTCGAGAGTATTATCATTGGACATACAAAAATTAAAAAGTTCTTAATGAATCTCAAAGAGTAAATTGTATTAAAATTAATAATAAATTAATGTTAATGATATCCACTAATGTTTATTGATACGGATGCTTTTATACCTACTATCTAAATCAATGGGCTCTCTTCAAGATCCTAAACTTATACGGTTTTTTCTATATGTTGATGTCATTTTCCCATCTTGAAGGTTTTTTTTGTTGCTTTAATTTCTTGTTCGTTATATATGCCATTCATATGAAAGGTATTAGTTAAATTTCGGTTAAAACTAGTTTTGTTATTAAAAAAAGAGCGAGATTATCAATAGTTATGAATCTGTCTTTTTTGTATTGTTGCTACCAATAACAAAAATTTTATAATATTTATTTTGCCGTCGAACATCAAATTTTAGTATTAGATTTTGTCAACTCGCGATTAAAATGTAAAATACTATGCTATTGGCAGTTTTTTTGTCACAGAGAGCAACAAAAAAATGGTTATTAATTATCGTCCATTGCCGACACACTAACTGCAAAAAACGAGCATCGTCTTTACATATTAACTATTGTAATGCTTTTACTTAGAACAATAACACGAGTCTCCTAATGTAATGGTTTCTTAATATTCGCAAACTGTGCTTAAAAATGAAGCCAATGCAAAAGTGTTTCTTTGTTCTTTTTGCCGCCAAATAATATAGTAACACTACAAAAATAAAGACTTTTTATAGCACTATAATATAGCGTTTATAGCCATAATACGATAGTTGTAAT
Source organism: Arabis hirsuta (assembly GCA_964056655.1). Taxonomy (NCBI): domain Eukaryota; kingdom Viridiplantae; phylum Streptophyta; class Magnoliopsida; order Brassicales; family Brassicaceae; genus Arabis; species Arabis hirsuta. The sequence continues at coordinate 19,751,258 of OZ053305.1, read as the reverse complement.
ACCACTTTTTTATATAGCATTTGTATATCTGGAAACGCTATCATATATTGATATTCAATATTAAAATATTTGCATCTCGTTACGAGTTATTTTTAATAGCAGATAGGTGACTGTAAACGTTATTATATGTTTAAGAAGTAATAAAATAATTCAGAACCCGGGACACTTAGAAAAATTTAGGCTCCAAAATCTATTTTGCCTCCAACGAAAATCTCCAATTACAAGACCTAAAATTTCTTCTTTTTCCCTCTCCTTCCATTTTGCTTGATTTTCACAATCTCCGCCAAATGTGATGCTCTACCACACAAATCTCAGTCACATTACCTAATCCCAGACCTAACATCTCGTCTTCTGCTTTCTAGTCTCCCATCTTACTCTGTTTTTTACTTCTCTCGTGTCGGAAAATCTTAGTCTTTTTAACCAAAAAACCTGCAATTCAGCTTCCCATTTCAGTCGATTTAGACTAAATACGCCTTTCCGAGTCTCGCAATCCATACTCATTGACCTCGTTCGCGAAGAAATCCCACTCAGCAAAGGTAATATCGAGTTTTCCTTTATTAACGAAATTGTATTCATTTTCTGGGTTCTTGAGTGATTTGTTTCAATTGTGTTTACCCTGCAGGAAGATTTCGTTTAAGATTAAGTTTTTTCGTTAAAGTTACTATGCCTTTTAAGATTATGTGTTTCTTTTGATTTAGTCGACTTAATTGTTTCTTTGATTTAGTTGATTTATACTTTTGCTTTCTTTTGTAGATCAATTTAACGAAAAGAGAAGACAATCTATAAGGTATCTTACTCAAACACGATTCTTATCTCAGAACTCGTTCTCTATTGTTGTTGTGCCTTAACTTTAGTCCCCTTGATATCAACTCGTATGCACATTTGGTCGGAGCTACTGTAACATGGATAAAGCTTGGATCTGGTTACCAAGGTATTAACTTGAATGTTATTAAACTTCTTCAATTATTTCATTCATGATTGGTGATCCTGAGATTTATTTTACACTTAATATTACTTATAGGAATTGCGTTGAGTATGAGCAAGGAGCAGCCAAGTTTGTGGTTGATTCAGCACGAAGTTTGGGCAATGTATAATATATGTTTTGTCCTTGCATTGATTGCCGCAATGTGGTTCATCAGCCGAATGAGACAGTGTTGGAGCATTTGGTGATAAGAGGGATGGATCTGAAGTACAAGAGAAGCAAATGTTGGAGTAAACAAGGGGATGTAAGGAATGACAAGACAACAGATGTTCCTACTTCTGAATATGAGGCTTATGAATTGATTAGGACAACTTTTATGGCGAGTGAAGGCAATCAATCATCTCAGAATCAGAATGTAGAAGAGGCTGAGGATATTGACATTGAAGAAGAAGTTGAGTTTAGGAAGAAATTAGAGGATGCAGAAACTCCATTGTACCCGAGTTGTCTGAAATACACAAAGGCATCTGCAATCATGGAACTGTACCGGATAAAGGTCAAGAGTGGTATGTCAGAGAATTTTTTTGATCAGCTTCTGACACTTGTTCATGACATGCTACCTGGAGACAATGTCCTGCCTAAGTCTACAGATGAGATGAAGAGATTTTTGAAGCTTTTCGGTTTTGGTTATGATGCCATTCACGGCTGTAGAAATGATTGCATCCTTTTTTGGAATGAATATGAAGAGTTGGTGAGCTGCCCAAGATTTAGTGAATCAAGATGGAAAAAGGATAAGCACACCGGTGATGAGAAGGTAGGGATTCCAACGAAAGTGCTAAGGTATTTTCCTATAAAAGAGAGATTTAGGAGGATGTTTAGATCAAAACAGTTGGCTGAAAATTTGTGTTGGCACTACACAAATTCTAGTGAAGATGGTAAAATGCGGCATCCAGTTGACTCCTTGACTTGGGTTCAGGTCAACGACAAATGGCCAGAGTTTGCTGCGGATGCGAGAAACAGTAGACTAGGTGTGTCCACTAATGGGATGAATCCGTTTTCAATCCAAACCACCAAGTACACCACATGGCCGGTGATGTTAGTCAATTACAATATGGCTCCAACTGAGTGTATGAAAGCAGAGAACATCATGTTGACAATGTTAATACCTGGACCAACCGCACCAAGCAACAACATTGATGTATATCTACAGCCGTTGATAGATGACCTAAAGGACTTGTGGAATGAAGGTATTAAAGTGTTTGACTCGTTTAAGAAGGAGAGCTTCACGCTAAGAGCTATGCTTCTATGGACTGTCACTGACTATCCAGCTTTAGGAACATTAGCTGGATGTAAAGTGAAGGGTAAGCATGCTTGTAATGTATGTGGGAAGGATACACCTCATAGGTGGTTAAAGTATAGTCGCAAGCATGTCTATATGGGCAATAGGAAGCGTTTGAGACCTGGTCATCCTTACAGACATAGAAAAGGGTGGTTTGACAACACAGTTGAAGTTGGTACTGCAAAAAGAATTCAGACTGGAGCAAAAATCTATGAGAGCCTTAAAGACTTTAGGAATGAATTTGGTAAACCTTTAGGCAAGAACGGGAAGAGGAAAAAGATTGAAGTAGATGAAGATGATATCACTTCAGCTGAAGAGTATGAAGAAGACGATGACCAATGGCGATGGAAAAAAAGATCAATCTTTTTTTATTTACCTTACTGGAAGGTTAGTCGTTTATTACATTAAAATTTGATTATGTGTATTACTTTAAAATTAACTAATAAAATATGTTTCTCACAACTACTTGTGCTTTACGTTGCAGGACATGCCTGTTAGGCATAATATAGATGTAATGCATGTTGAAAAGAATGTGTCTGATGCTCTATTATCAATCTTGATGCATAATGCGAAATCCAAAGATGACTTGAAAGCAAGAAACGACTTAGAAGATATTGGGATTCGAAGAAACTTACATACACAGATACGTGGGAAGAGAACCTACTTACCTCCAGCGGCGTATTGGCTTTCAAAAGAAGAAAAACGTATATTCTGTAGAAGATTATCCAAATTCAGAGGCCCTGATGGATATTGTGCCAACATCTCTAATTGTGTGTCAGTAGATCCTCCCACCATCGGTAGTTAGAAGTCACATGACCATCATGTTCTAGTACATAATCTGTTTCTTATGGCATTGAGAGGTTTGCTGCCTAAAGGACCTCGGATTGCAGTGAACCGTATCCGCAATTACTTCAATAGGCTGTGCCAACGTGTAGTTGATCCAGAGAAGCTAGTAAACTTAGAATCAGAAATTGTGGAAACGATGTGCCAGTTAGAGAGATACTTTCCACCTTCACTGTTTGACATTATGTTTCATCTGCCAATACATCTAGCAAGAGAAGCACGCTTGGGTGGTCCTGTACACTTCAGATGGATGTACCGTTTTGAGAGGTAATGTTTTCTTTTTTTTTATAGTTACATTGTAAACTGCTAGTATATGTAGCTATTACTCATAATAAGTGTTTGTATTCACATGTAGGTATATGAAGACACTTAAGACATATCTGAAGAATTTTGCAAGGCTAGAGGCTTGTATGGCTGAGGGCTACTTGGCTGGTGAATGCATTGCATTTTGTTTGGAGTTTCTTCAGAAATCTGTTCTAGTTCAAGAAACAGTTAATCGCAATGAAGATGTTGAGGCAGAGCAACATGTACTCGAAGGTCGACCATTGCAGAAAGCAACAGAAAAGATTCTTACAGATAAAGAGCGAGACATAGCTCATAAGTATATTCTCATGAATACAGCAGCCATGGATCCATATGTTGAGTAAGTGAAACGCTTATATAGTTTTAGATTATGAACTTACTTTTAGTGCATACAAGACTAACTTTATTGAAAGCAGGTTGCATTTGGAAGAACTGCAAGCTACGGATGCAAGATGCGCAAGAAATAAAACTCTACTGTGGAAATATCATACAGAAAGATTCCCACAGCGGATAAAACAAAAGGTTTGAAGAATTTCATATATGAATTGCCTTTGTTATCAATTTTATGTTTAGTTTCATGATAATGAATTTTTTTTCTGTTTCATGGTAGATACCAACAAACTCGAAGGACCATTCTAGTACGCTGAGATGGCTTTCTTTTGGACCAAGAAATATTGCTCAAACATACAAGGGGTATATAGTGAATGGCCATAGGTTCCATACAGACGATGTGAAGAGGAAGACTTATAATAGTGGAGTAACTTACGAAGCTTTTTCTATGTGTCGAGCTAGTGCTAAAGATACTAGACAATTGGCAGACATAGTATCATTCTATGGAGTAATAAAGGAGATAATTTTAGTGGACTACCACATGTTCCAGGTTCCACTATTTCGGTGTAGTTGGGCTAACAAAGGGAATGGAGTGAAATAGGAAGATGGTTTCACACTAGTCAATCTCCATATCAACCAGTCATCATACTTAAATGATCCTTTCATTCTGGCGTCGCAAGCTAAACAAATTTTTTACTCTAGAGATTATGAGTGCTCACCTTGGTATGTTGTCATGAGGGCGCCACCTAGAGGATACCATGAGCTCAAGACAGAAGAGGCGTCTGTTTGTGCAACAATACCAGTCCAAACAATTGAAGATTTAGGAGATCAATCGTCTGATGACGAGAGTTTTTGTGTGAGGAATGATTGTGAAGGTGTTATAGTAGAGAATTAACAACAAAAGTTTTATTTTGCTGCAGGTAATCAAAGACGATAAAAACTGTAGCTGTTAACGAAATCCGTCGCAGTAAGTGCCAAACAGGCCTTGATGTGAGCCATGTAGTGTCACTGAATCAGAAGAAAAACAAAAAGGATGTTCCAGCCGAGAATGAAATAGCTTAGAGTGTATATGAAGAAGATATTGGAGAATCAGTGGAGATAGAAAAAGATCAAGAGGATGATGAATAAGTAGAAGAACAATCACCCCGTGTACAAGACGAAACCATTCCTTCTCCTACGAGAAGCGTGTCCAATGCATCTGAATCACAGACTCAACAATCAGATAACAAAAAGAAGAAGTCAAGAGGTCCAACGAGATTGCGCAAAGTGGGGAAGACTCTGGATGATAAGGTTGAAGTGGAATTTAATTCGCTAGGTGAGCATGTTGGTAGTGGACCTTCCTTGGTCCTCTTGTGAGAGAGCATGTTCCAGTACTAGTAGATGACTGGAGACATCTCAATGACAGGACAAAAAACTTAATGTGGGAAGAAATTCAGGTAATGTTGGCCTTTTGATTTAATAAACGTTCAATTATCAAAGTAAATGTTTTGATGTTTTAACTTGCCAATGTTTGACAGGGGAGGTTCAATTTGAAAGAAGATTGGCAAAAAGACATTGTCTTCAGGCAGATGGGTGGTTTGTGGAGGGCTTCTAAGTCTCGGCTTGCTTCCAAAGTTCGATCTACTAAAAGTAAGGTTGAACTACAGCAACTAAAGCCTAGCGACATCCAATGTGCATCAGCTTGGAACAGTTGGGTGAAGAACAGGAATAGCACAGCTTTTGAGGTTATTTTTAGTGTCTATTGATTATTGATAAGCTATATTTATGACATTAGTTATGCGTGTAATCTCACGGTTTGTGTCAATAAGAACAAAGTAAAAAATTCAGGTAACTGAGGAATGGTCAAATTCCTCATACCACCAGCCGCAAAGGAATAACTCGCTTAGCTCATGATATGGTATGTATGTCTGTGCGTGTTTTGAATTGGTTAGTTGTATTAGTAGTGCATTTATTTTTTTGACAAAAATTTGCATGAACTTGTAGAAAAAAATAGTTCTGATCCTAGGAAAGTTACTAGAAGCAAGGTGTGGGTAGCAAGACATACGCATTCTGATGGGAGACCTGTGAGGGAAGAATTTGTAGAAACTATTGTAAGTTAAACTTAAATTCTTATTACTGTTTGTTTTTCAAGTCAGTAGTTGCTACATATTTTGTATAAACTTTGATTTCAGGAAAGGATTAAGACAATTCATAGTGAAATGGACTCAACATCCACGGATAATGTTAGGGAAGATGCTGTGAGTTAGGTACTAGGAAAAGATAGACAAGGAAGAATTAGGGGGGTGGGCAGAGGCGCTACTGTTACCAAGTTGGCCTACTTACAGGCTAGAGACTTATATGTCCAGAAGCTTGAAGCTACACAAGCAGAATTAGTTAGCAAAGTTGAATATTTGCAGAATGTGGTTAGTGAAATAAGGAGTAAAAATGTACTTTTTTAAAAAAACTTGTTGTTTGACAATCTGAACTTTTATGTTTAACGGTGCCAACTTATATTTTTGGTTGTATTGTCCTCGTTATCAACAGACTGATAATGTCTCCAAGTCTGAATTAAGCGATGTTAGCAAAGGAGGCATTAGGTGCCAGCTACTGGATTGGTATTCAACTGATAAGGTGGTTGTTGCTGAAGGAGAATTCTGCTCCAATGAACCAACATATAAGATTGGTCGAATTCCATTAGGTCCAAATGCAGCTGCTGTAATGGTGACTTCCGCATCAGTTCTAGAAGCATTTGTCTGGCGACCTACTCCAACCATTGTTACGCTTAAACAGGCGGTAGGAGTTAAAATCGCATGGCCATGTGAGAAGATAATATTGGACGAGGATAATGACTTAACCCAACCTCCAGATACTGTCGGATCAGAGGTAAATTACAAATGCTTTTGTGTTCCTCTAAATTCATTTAGATTACTTTAACTAATATAGCTTGCATATATATATATATTTTCATGAATCATTAGCAAACGGATGGATCAGTGGAAGAGTTAAAATCTATGAGTATTGGACTGGAGGTGATGAATTAATTGCTCAGGGTATGTTTATGTCAACTGACCCTAAAGAATTGGTGAACGATATTCCACTGGGACCAAATGCTGCAATTGTTAAGGTCGAGATGGTGGTTAAACCTGGAGCTTATTTATGGAGACCAAGCCCTGCAATCTCATTGATGGGTGATGCACTAAATGAGACCATCGCATGGCCTATTGATAGGTTACACCTACCAGATCCACCTACAATGGATGAATCAAACAGAAAATCACATGAGGTTAGTTTTTGCAACTAGTTTTTACAAAGTACTTGGATAGTAATTATGGTACTTAGCGAATAGAATGAGTTTGAGAATATCTATTTGTTGACTTGGTTGTGTTGATATTGCCGTGATGTTATTCTGAAAGTATTTATAATTTTGGTTTTAGAGTGGTAGTCCCAGCACTGGTAGTAGCAGCAAAGGTGGTAAACAGAAGTGCGTTCTGTTAGATATTGATAATTATGGGTAGAGAGTTGCATTAGATCGTGTGTTTTCAACAAATCCAACTGAGAAGGTCCATTTTGTCCCTTTGGGTCCCAACGCTAGCAAGGTCTAGGTAGAGATTTCAAAGGTTGATGATGCACGAGTGTGGAGAGCAAATTCTGAAGTTGAATGCATAGCTGATGCAGTAGGAACTACATTGGCGTGGTCTAATGACAAGATTATATTCATGTGAGAGAAGTGTGAAACATTTGGGTTTTATGTACTACTTTATACTTCTTATTGTAGTGACTCTAATATGTCGAACTTAAGCTTGTGTTGAGTTTGTTGTGACAGTTACATTATGTTTAGTATTAATAAAGTATTTTGATATTATCAATATAACGGCTATAACAGAATCGTATATATATCAAATTATATTTAATTACAAATAATTCATATTAACCATTACATTTATATAAATGCTATAGTAATAATAAAAATAACAATTTTGAAACGCTGTTAATAATATCAATAATAACAAAAGAATACGCTATTATATAATATTTAATTGCAAACATATAACCGCTATTGTATATGAAACTACGATAGCATAACAAAAAACCGCTATCTAAAGTGCCTGACCTATTATGACGGGCGCATATACAACGCTTGTTAAAACGCTATGATATCGTTAGATAGCGTTATTCAGATGCTAAGAAAGGCCTTTTTCTTGTAGTGTAATATTATTCGTCAACCAACCATTTTATCGTTTTTTTTTAACCGGTCGGATTTATTATGATTTTATTACAAATTATGAGAACTGTTACATCAACGATTTTACAATGAATAAATCTCCCGTCTTGATCTACGCTAAACGATTATATTTTGCTCCACGCTGAATATCTTATGTAACCTTGTCTCTATTAATTTGTATCAATATTAATAAATCGCATCTTCTGGAATTCGAACCTCATATCTCATGGTGTAGAAAAATAACGTCGTTTTTATTTGAGGATTTATCGAATTAAGGATTCGATTTCAAGTTTTCTCTAAATGAAAACGACATCGTTTTACTAAAACAACAAAACGACGTCGTTTTGAGCCAACGAAACTGAGCTAGCTAACCCGCGCGTCGTTTTAGTCAATATTCCATTAATGTTGACTAACAGAATTTTGGTCAAGGTACAATTCGGCACAAAACATATTAGTTCAGGTATAAAATTTGAATTTATTTGGAATTCAGTTTTAAATTAGCCATTGACAAAAATTCAGATCTAAAACGGCACGATACAAATTGTTTAGGTCTAAAATGACTGTTTTCCGGCTAAAAGAGATTCCACACCATTTTATCGTTAAAATATAACAAAACCTCATATAAATGAGAAATAACAATATCAAATGATACTTACGCGGCTGCCCGTTAACCAAAAAGGAGAGAGAGCCATTATATAGATGAACGCTGAAAGTTAAATTCTAGTATTCTCGCTTAGCATTTTTTTTATATATTATATCATCTTCGTAAATTTCGGATCTAACTGCTTCCAATATGTTTCGTTATTTTGTAGACTGCAAATTCTGAAATTTGTATCGTCACAATTTTCTTTTTTATTTCATCTTGAGAAACTGAAAAAATCAGAAGAAAACATTCAAGATTATTGTATTCATATTCATTTTGTATAAGTAGAAGAAAATGTTTTTTTGTTTTGTTTACTTCTGTTTAATATCTGAATACCTTAAGGAGAACCCAGATCTGTTTTAATAATCACTTTCAAAAGGTGAAAAAACAAAAAATCACTTTCAAAAGGTATTTTTGTAGAACTATTTTTCTTCTGTTGTTTAACCACAACTATCCAGTTCTGGAAAAAACATCTTTTTCTTTATTTCTTTCCACAACAAGGAAGTGACTTTAAAACAATTTCATCTATACTTTTTATAATCTTTCTTTTTCTGAAGATAATTAATCAAACAAAACATCATAATCTCCTTCTTTCTTAAAATTAGGGTTTCTCATTGATATACATTAAAATTTAAGAGGTCATTTTGTTCAGTGAACCTGGACAGGATCTAGGTTCCTCTACATTTATTGTTTTATAAACAGTAACAGACATTTGTAGGCGTTTCCTCAATATTTTTCTTGCTTTTCAAATATTTGAGGAAAAACATTTCTAATGGAAGAACTTTGGAGAAGAAAAAGAGGCTAAAAATTCAACGATCGAATTCGTCTCAGTATATATTTTACAGGTACATATATGTAATGCTTTCTTTCACATTCCACTATCAATGGTTATGCTCTGTCTATTTATCTTTATATAGTTATATTCGTGGGCATTTACACATATTGTGATTCCCTTTTTAGTCGCAAGATGATGTGTTTCCCTTTCAATTCTTCTTTCTAACTTAACAGGCTTTTGATATTCGGCATTACACCATTTAAAAACCTAAATATTCAAGCACCGTACGTTCGTTATATTGATATTAGTATAATCACTCAATAATTGTTTTTTCTAAAGTGATTCTAGACGACGTATATATACAGCATAAGAATTTTCTTCCAATTAAGCAATAGTCTGGTCTAGGGAATTTAGCAAAAGTTGTTTTGCGTCACCTAATGCAATTTGCTGCTTCTTTTTTTCGTCAATGCAATTTTCTTTTGGTAACTATACTAATGGCTTTTTTTGTTTTTGGCAACTAGGACCACTTTAAGATCCTTTTGGAGTATTTTTTTCATTTCTTAATCAGCCGTATTTACGATGCTAAAATTAATAAGTTTTATATTACATTTTTTAAGGTAAAAAAAGCTTTGACATTTCTATATAAATAAGTTTCTTCAGCGTTGCTACAAAACACACAACAATGTCGGCTAGAGCTCCCCATGTGGACAGTGAAGGAGAGCTTTCGCCGGCGGAAATATCTTCCCGGCGGCAATCAACTTCACCGTCTGTCCACAAAGTCGGTGTTCCTCCGAAGCAAAACCTGTTCAATGAATTCATGTACACTTTCAAAGAAACCTTCTTCCATGATGATCCTCTAAGGCATTTCAAGGACCAGTCACTGTCCATGAAGCTCATGCTTGGTCTCCAGTCTGTCTTCCCGGTTTTCGAATGGGGACGAAACTACAATCTCAAAATGTTTCGCGGCGATCTTATTGCTGGTTTAACCATAGCCAGCCTATGTATCCCTCAAGTAAGTATACTTTAATTACTTATTCCACAAGTTACTTCCAGAAGAATCATATTTACAGATATGTATCCGTTCGAATGGTTTATTTCAGGATATCGGATATGCAAAGCTCGCGAATCTCGACCCTAAGTACGGTCTATGTAAGTTAATCTTCATCTCATGTCCCTAATTAAGCCTTGAGTATATTTGTTTAATTGTTTTCACGATTATGTTTAAATTTTTTTAAATATGATACTATTTCTTTGATAGAGGCTTACAGATTGAAAGTAACTTTTTCCCCCTAGATTCAAGTTTTGTGCCTCCGTTGGTGTACGCATGTATGGGTAGCTCAAGGGATATAGCGATTGGACCTGTCGCAGTGGTTTCACTCCTTTTAGGCACTCTTCTTCGAGCCGAGATCGACCCCAACACAAACCCTAATGAATATCTCCGCCTAGCCTTCACTGCTACGTTCTTTGCCGGTGTCACTCAAGCAACCCTCGGATTCTTTAGGTAACTTACTAATCCCAACATTACATACCAACGATGGTACTAAGTTTAGAGATTCTTCTTGATCTCGAATTTCTCAACTTTGATTTCAGATTAGGTTTCTTGATTGATTTCTTATCCCACGCCGCGGTCGTAGGATTCATGGGAGGAGCAGCCATTACCATTGCGCTTCAACAGCTCAAAGGGTTCCTCGGTATCAAGAAATTCACCAAAAAAACTGACATTGTTGCGGTTCTTGAATCCGTCTTCAGCTCAGCTCATCACGGAGTAATTCAAGAATCACTCAACCGCTCTGTTTTTAGTTTCTTTCAATCTCTCTGTTTCCTTAATCTTCCTAAATCATATGCTCGCAGTGGAATTGGCAGACAATACTCATTAGTGCATGCTTCTTGACCTTCCTTCTCGTCTCTAAGTTCATCGTAAGTTATCAAACCATGATTGCAATCTCTCATCGGTTTGTATTTCCATTTTCTGACATGGTCTTGTCATTCAAAAATAGGGGAAGAAGAGTAAGAAACTATTCTGGATTCCCGCAATCGCGCCGTTGCTATCAGTTGTCATTTCAACCTTTTTCGTCTACATAACACGAGCAGACAAGAAAGGAGTTCAAATAGTAAGCACATAAAACCTTATTATAAGCTTATATGATATCCTTCTGTTTGTCTACTCAATAAACCCTAAATTTACTTGCGATGCAAGTTATTTTAGTTTGTGTTGTGTTAATTCGGTTCTTCTTAGGTCAAACATCTGGACAAAGGCCTAAACCCTTCTTCTTTGGATCTAATATACTTCTCTGGTGATTACCTTCTCAAGGGCTTCCGCATCGGTGTTGTATCAGGCATGGTCGCTTTGACGGTATATACTTACATCAACCCTAAAATTTGTGTTTACTAGATTAAACATTTTGCTCTTACAATATTCATTTAAATCATCTTTTCTTTGTTAAAATTTTTTAACCATCATGTTTTAACAGGAAGCCGTAGCGATTGGAAGAACGTTTGCAGCAATGAAAGACTACCAAATCGATGGTAACAAAGAGATGGTAGCATTAGGAGCCATGAACGTGATTGGTTCGATGACCTCTTGTTATGTGGCCACCGGCTCGTTCTCAAGATCCGCCGTGAACTTCATGGCCGGATGTCAAACGGCAGTCTCCAACATCATAATGTCATTCGTTGTCCTCTTGACGCTTCTTTTCCTCACTCCTCTTTTCAAATACACACCAAACGCGATTCTTGCGGCGATCATAATCAATGCCGTGATTCCCTTGATCGACGTTAACGCGGCCGTTTTGATTTTCAAGATTGATAAGCTCGATTTTGTTGCTTGTATGGGAGCTTTCTTTGGTGTCATCTTTGTATCTGTTGAGATCGGTCTTCTTATTGCCGTACGTCTCAAGAAAACATCAGATGTGTGGATTAATTATGACGTTTTGCAGCTGATTTTTTAATGTTCTTTTGGTGTATAGGTTGGGATATCTTTTGCTAAGATACTCTTGCAAGTTACAAGACCTAGGACCGCGATTCTTGGGAAAATTCCAAGAACTTCGGTTTACCGAAATATCCATCAATATCCTGAAGCTACGAGGATTCCTGGAGTTCTGACAATTCGTGTTGATTCCGCAATTTACTTCTCCAACTCCAATTACGTTAGAGAAAGGTATAAGAGATTGAATCTTGAAACCAAGTTTGATTATACTTGGTTTGCTAGAAATGAGTTTCAAGAACTTTATTTTTGGGTGTTCTTGACATTTGTAGGATTCAAAGGTGGTTGGCAGATGAAGAAGAGAAGGTGAAAGCTGTGAGCTTACCTAGGATCCAGTTTCTGATCATCGAAATGTCACGTACTAAACTAACCCTAGTTCCTTTTTCGTATATAAATATGTATATTCTTTTACATATAGATCTTTAGGCGCGTAATGAGCAATGGTTAGTAGCCAATGATGGTTTATTGTACGTTTTTCAGCTGTTACGGACATCGATACTAGCGGTATTCATGCCTTAGAAGACCTATATAAGTCTCTCCAAAAACGGGACATTCAGGTACAGATCATATAGACAAAAGTTAAACCGAAAGGGCTCATAGAAAAGTTCTGAAATTGACCACTTTTCTTGGTTTGTCTCGTGCAAAAACAGTTGGTTCTAGCGAATCCAGGACCGGCGGTCATAGATAAGCTACACGTATCTCACTTCGCAGATATGTTGGGACACGACAAGATATTTTTGACAGTGGCTGAAGCCGTGGATTCGTGCTGTCCCAAACTCTCCAATGAGGTCTGAAAGGGAGAAGAATAATCTTGATGATGACGCAAAAGACTAAGTGTTGTATGTTGTACAAACTGATCTGAGTAGTCAGTGACTATGCCTTCAATTTTATCTTGTATCCCCAATGTGTGGCATAGAGGTCAAGTGTAAAGTTGACCTCTGATCCCATATTGACGGTTTTATTTTAGCGTCGAGATAAGCTTTGATTTTACTCGACCCTCCTTCGAAGTTCACATGTTTTGCTCAAAGAATTTGCAAAACATAGTCCGAGCATATTACGTTTTAACATATTGAAATAGAAAAAAATATTTAGTTAATGTTGTCAGTGAAAATTTCAAGACGAAGTACGTACGATTCCTATTTCATCTGTGAGTGTTATATGATTTTATAGGAATTGTTAGCAAGGTGGTCTTGAATCCGAACATGTATTGTTGCAAGCAAACCACTTTTCACAACACCTTAAATACTATGAGGGCCGGCCAAAATAATTCAGTTAATCTCAAAATGTGAGTACGTATCTAGATATTAATTTATATACATAACCATATCTTCTAATCTGTGACCAAAAAGAAAAAAAAAACATATCTTCTAATCGTTATCACAATAAAATCCGTAACAGAATTGATGAACTGTATTTTTCAGAGACACAATAAAAACTCTTGTGAGACTTTATGGTGTGTGGAGTACAAAGAGTAGATTTGATATCTTGCCCTCTTTTTCAAAAAGAACAAGAGTTACATTCTGTCATTATTTTCAATAACTATGAAATTATGTGTTAGCAATTCCAAAGCAAGTTTATTCATACTCAAATGAGCTTAATAAGACATAGAAAATAAGAAGATAGCTCATGAAGAGCTCTTCTTCAAATGCAAGAAAGTGAAAGCAGGAAAACTTATTTTAAATCACCAAAAACCAAAATATTTCGATTTATATCGTATAGATGAAGAATGAGAGTTGCATTGAATCAACTCCCAAAATTACTCTCATAGATTGTCATCATAAACTCTTGCTAAGAGAATTCTACCTACATGGCTTATGGACTTGATAGCATTATATTGGTTTTGTACTCTTATACTATGGCGATTAGATAAATAAATACAGAATTGATCTAGTCAAATGAAAACGAAACCCAAACATTAACATCGGAACAACGTAATGTAGTGAAAGAAGACTCTGGACTTTATTCCTATGATTGATTATTGGTGGGGTAACACTGACAAAACCTTTTGTTTTGAAAGAGGCGAAATTTGACAAAAATTATGTGGCACTAGGACTAGTGTTTTTCTTACAAATAATGGTTTAGGTGTGTGTATTAGGCGTTAGACGGTCGTTGTCTATATATCAATTTTCTTTTATGTATTATGTCTAGATGATAGAACTAGTTTGATGTTCAGGTATCAATTAGATAGGTTTGGCATAATTTATTCTCTTTTTTTCTTTAACTACTAAATCTCGAACCAATATAATTTTAAAGATTAAAATGGAAACACAAAACAAAAAAACAAAAAAAAACAATATTTTTTTAATCGCAACACTAAATTTTCCAGTCACCACATCATTTGATCATAGAAATCTGAAGTAAACGAACATTGCTTGACCGCATAACATAATCACAACCTTGCATCAAACAAACGAATAGACTCAATATATGACCAAAAACTCTATTTTCGTAATGGTTACAACATTAATTTTACCGGGGAAAAACCATATATACTTAAAACATTAACCATTGATGGACTATGTTTAACGATTTTATCCGCACTTGTAATAAACTAGATCACCATTAAACAAATTAAAACTTAACTTTGACTGTTATGGTTACACTTACACCATTCAATTGCAAGATCTTTTTTTGTCAGACAAAATATATAATAATTGAAACGTAAGATGTTGAGACCGACCATTTTTGTACAATGTGCCACTCTGTACTGTAATCGAGTCCCCCTAATGCACACCAATCAAAACAAGCTCGCTAGTTCTGGTTTTTTGTGCCTAATTTTTTTATTAAGAAAAAAAAAACAAGAGATGCTGTCGATCAATCAATCAATCTCTCATCAAATAATAATAGTAACAATAATAAAAATTTTAGAAAAATACTATTATAAATAGGGACAAATATCAAAAAAACCTTAATTTCTAAAATATCAATTAAATCTTAAAGTTTTAGTTGACTTAAAACTTTAAAGAAATAGTTAACTTTGGTTGACTTTGCCATTTTAAGCATGTCGATAAATTCCCATTAACAATACGATAACAGAGTTAATTTTTCGTTAGCAGTCTCCGTTTAGATAAAATGAAGTCGTGTTGAAAATAATACAAAATGTCAAAAAAGCCTGAACTTTCAAATTGTGGATGAAAAAACCTCAACTTTCAAAAATGTCATTTAAATCCCAAAATTTTATAATTCTCTAGTGATAACATTTATTTTGTCAAAATCAACAACCGTTTGCCTGACACTCTGTGTGTAGTGATAATTGGATGGAGTGCAACTTGATTTTTAATACAACAGAAGAACGGTCTTCCAGGGTAATGTTGCACCACACATAGACTTCGGCGGCAAACCACGGTCTCTAATGCTAACAAGCAAGCTTACATGCGCGGAAAACGAGTCATTGAGATCAATCGACGACCCTATATATCTTCAATCTTCATCCACAACTGCATTCGCTGATCTCTAAATCCAATTTTTGCTGCTTTTACATACTCCATAAAAAACTAGTTACTAAAACTAATCTTGAAATTTAAGTAGAACGATGTTCTCCTTATAACTAAGAGAAAATAAAAAATACAAAAAGAAACATGAGAAGTGAAATCTACCGCTCGTCCTTGGTTGTCTCTTCCTTGTACTCAACTGGTTCAGCTTTAATGTTTAGACCACCAACAAAGTCATGTAATTTAGCCTCGGTAGCCTTACTCGTCTCTGTCTTGAAACAATCCGACCTAAAAATTTAAAAAATTTCCCAATTAAAACCCGGATTATCATTATCACAAATGATAATTCTCAATGGTCGAACCTCAACATGCGGAATACAAATAAACAATTAAACAAATTCAATAGATCGCATACTCTACTGAAACCTAACAAGTTCAATTCAATAAACTCAATCAATAACCAATAATCAATCAGACCAATAACCAAACCAATCAATTCCATTCGAATAACAATAAGCAGTGGTTCCAGAATTACTACATCCTAGCAATTCTAACTCAAGACCACGAAACCGAGACACTAGATCATCTCCTCTTCCCGGCCATGATTCCACGGTCACATTTTCTCTTCACCTACAACAAATGGCAAAAAGAATTGCGTGAGTATTATCACAAATACTCAGTAAGACAGTCATCCCGTCTACAGGTTATACACACAAGCATAAGAGATAAACCACAACACCAAACAATAACCGATCATCACATATCAATCAATACGTCAAACTGACGGCAATCGATCGACACACACCTTGTGTCGACCGACACAACAAATGCTTGTGTCGATCGACACACAACTTGTGTCGATCGACACATGCTGCAGAATCGCAGAATCGAACCTTCTCCTCTCTGGTCCGATTCTGACCTGCACATACGTCGATTCCCTACACAGGAATCGTCTACAAACACATCCAAGCAACACATAACATCCATAACACGAGAATCAACCATCAAATCATCAAACAATGCATTGGGATCAATCTCTTTACCCAGATAAACTTACGGTCACGCACTCACCTCGACAAATGATTGAGACGCTCAAGAACACGACGCCTACGAAGAACGCCTCGCACACGACGAACGGATTATCCAAATCCGAATTGAACACGGCTCTGGAAACTAGACACAACGGTTTACACAAGGGTGTGTAGAACGTCCCCTGAGTCCAAACGGTTCGACGGAAATCCTCCCTCGAAGTGGACTATTCGCAGAAGAAAACTGCACAAACCTACCCAGTTAAAACGATCATAACTCTCTAAATACTAGACCGAATGACGAACGGTTTTCTCCTACATCAAGAGCAAAGATTGAAGAACTTACCCACAAAGTTTTACTCCGATCCGACGCGATTTATCTAGCCGTTCGTCTCCTCCAAAACACGAACAGCACTTGTTCTCAACCCTCATGAACACTCACACGAAAATTCACTTGATTCTCTCTCAAATCTCTTCTGATTTCTTCTGATTTTAGCCAAAAAGATGACAAACCGCGGCTCCCTCAAATATGTACTTAAGACCTAGGGTTTCCTAAACCGAACTCCAAACAAAAACCGAACATGTCGGTTCAAATTAACCCGTGTCGATCGACACACCTCATCTGTGTCGATCGACACAACGTCCAAAACCCGATTTCTCACAAGTCAAAAACACACGTGTCGATCGACACACACACCCTGTGTCGATCGACACCCAACCAAAAATCTACTTTTTGGTTCACGGGCGTTACATGTCTCCTCTACCTCAAATTCAATATGACGTTGTTTCACCTAAACGGAGACCGCTAACGGAAAATTAACTCTATTATCGTATTGCTAACAAAAACTTAACGATATGCTTGAAAACAACGGAAATTAATCATTTTTTAAAAAAAGTCGACCAAAATATTGAGATTTAAATGACTTTTTTAAAATGGAGACTTTTTTTGTCAAAAATTTTTTTCATATTTTTCTCATTTCAAAAAGGTCAAATTGAGATTGAAATCAACGTTGGAAGCCTTTTTACTATTGCAAAGGGACATATCGGGTACAAAAAAAGTGGGCCAAATAGCCCAGTCGTAAGGAGCTACTAAACAACATTTTCTCCTTTTTATTTTTTTTCAAATTATAAAAGAAAATTGGACAAAGTAACACGACAAAAAGCAATAAAAACAGTGAGAATCGAGAATCATGACGTGTCGTTAAAACGAGGAGAATAGAATCTCAAATCAACGGTTGAGATTCACTCCTCAGTTTATGGCTCTTCTTTTATCTCTCTCTCTCTCTCTCACTCCTCCCTTTCTCTCGCTTTGCTCTGTTCACTCTCTCAGACCCCAAAAATAAAACGATGTTGCTGGGGAAGAGACAGAGACCACCGATAAAGAGAACCACGAGTCTGTCTGAGATCAAGTTCGATTTGAACTTACCTACCCAACCAGACCCGTCCGATCCGAGTCAGATCCCGTCGTCACAGCTATTGACCGTCGATGAACACCGTCAGGTTCATGATGGGTTTTTAGATCAACGGCTCTTAGCGAGGATGGTCTCACAGAGGAGAAACCCAGCAGATTATTACTCGGGAGATTTTCTGAGATCTTGCTCTCTCTGTAAACGCCATCTTGTTCCTAGCCGCGACATCTACATGTATAGGTGCATATATCTCAAATTTTCATAATCAAGATTTGATTTTTGGTAATGAATCTGATGTTTTTGGTTGGTTTGAGCAGGGGAGATAGGGCGTTTTGTAGCTTAGAGTGCAGGCAACAGGAGATTACAGTGGACGAGAGGAAAAAGAAGATTCCGGTGGGATCCACCGTCGTTGTCTCCGTTGCCGTCAAAGGAGAGAGAGTCTCCGCCGCCGTGTAGGTCTCCTTTTAAATCGGTATGGTTGTTGTATATGGTTATTGTTATATATATGTATCAGGATGACTATTGACTGTGGTTAAGCATGTTAATCATTTTATAAACTATGCTTTTAAAATTAAGTGCTTTGCGTATTGATTATACTTTTTTTTTTGTGGTAGTAGCGGGTAATCATCTGCATCTTCTAAACTACATGACTTCTTTATTAAACGTTTATTATAAATCTATTTACATGTTAAGATATTGTGTGGACATCAAAAAAAATTACGACATTTAAATGATCTATATATAGAAAACACCATTTACAATTCGTAATTGACAAAAACGTCAAAGGCTCAAATGCAAACAGAAAGAACATTGTATACCAAATTATGTTTGATATACGAGCTTGTACCTTATGAATGTACTATAGGTTTTTATGTATTCTATATACACTATACCGCCAGAAAGAAACATGAATGGTACTGTTTTTTTTAACTGCATGCTTCCATTTGAATTTGAACATTCGGATGATCCAAGTGAATTTTGTTAGTCAAGCAAATGAAAATTAGTACTTACATAAATAAAATAAATAAAAAAAAATATATATATATATATGATGTTGGTCAAGTAAGGGAATCTCATGCTTTTTGAGCTAGCATTGACTGGGTCCCTCGATCACGTCATTCTAACATTTTAACAGATTCTTCAACAAAATCAATTATGTTCGAGTCCTAATGTCTAAAGGTGTCTCCCTTAATTTTCTTTTGTAAAAAAAAGGGTATAAATCTCCCGAATTCTTGTTTGAAACGTGATATTCTTTGGAGAAACTAACCAGTGAGTAGGATTACTCTCCCTTCTTCGAGCCTCATGTCTCTGGCAAAAGTTTGGTCAATGTTTTAACTTTTAAGTACAATATTGAAAGAAAAAGCTCATGCGCCTTGGGACCTCATAAGGTCCCGAGTTTTTCACTCTTTTTCTTTCCGCGAGCTATCATCATCCAAGCGGATCACCTAACTCGCCTGGTTAGATTTAATACTTTGTCTGATAACTTTGTTAGATTTTCTATTCCGGTATTTCAACCTATAACCAATTTTCTTAAAGACAAATTTTAGAAAAAAATGGCCACTAAATACATAAAGAAAACTTTAAAAAAATTTGGCCGCCAATCCAAGCTTGCTCTGATTGGGCTCAAAGCCGAGTATGTGTATAAACTCGAAAAGTGACGATCCGTCTCCACTTGAAACTTTTGGTCTCAAATCATACACACTATATATAAGGAATAATTACACTCATGGACACTTTATCACAAACTTCTTACACTTTGAGACATTTTTGAACCAAGACACTTTATTGTAAAGCAATTACTTTTCTACACTCAACTAAATTCACTTATTTCGTTTACCCTATCGACCCTTCTTCTCTATGCCTTTCAGATTTTAGCTTTTGTCTTTATGCTACAGACATTAATGAAAAAGAACAAGAAGAAGAGACAATATCGAATGAGGATTACAAAAAGAAGATGATGAAAACAAGATATGATTTGAACAACAAAAGGAATTTTGCTTATCTTCTTCATCGGCTCAAACTCGGCGAAGTTAGCTACGAACTTTCAAATTAAAACTTTCGATGAATATTCCGACTCAGTTTCAGTGCCACAAAGATCAGCTAAGACGTAAGAGGTGTTGTATTCACTAATTCGCCCGATTTCAAACCACCCAAGCCGAAACGCTTCGCCATTAGACCGACAAAGTCATTGATGTCCCATCCATTCGAGTGATCTTCCAATTTGGCATTTGGGTTTTTGTTTATGGTAAATTGTTAACTTATCTTTATCCTAAATTTTACTCTATGGACTTTCTGATCTTCCTTTAGGTTGAATTAAGCGTGTACACAGTTGTATCACTCTTGTTTATGCTCGATAATTTACTACCTTTCTGGTTTCAATAGATTATTTGATTTTTTGTTGTATCAAAGTAAGTACTATGCATCTTTCATGTCCCCACACGAGATTCCAACTAAAACTAAAAGAAGACGAAGAAGAATCAATTATATTTTTTGCAGGATGTTAGTGCTTGATTCGTTTTTCTGTACATATGTATCTTTGTGTCCATGGTAGCATATATTCATGGTTACTTGCTTGTGACTATCCCTTGTATGTGGATAGGTTAGCATGGACATTTATGTAACATGTTTTTTTATAGACGTAAGAAATCGTATTGGTACCGGAAAAACATTACAATCTCAATTCTCCTTTTTAAACTACAAATAGAAGAATTCAACATTAAAATATCCAAGTGAAAACAAATCAAACAAACTGAACCGAGACGATTGCGTGTTCATTCCTATCTGACCAATTGGTCGATGATTAGTGACACCATCTGGTTGATGCGAAGTGTAGATAGTATCAATTCGATGCCATGAACACTATTTTCGTGGATAAATAAGTATCGACACGTTCTTGCCCAATATTATCATGATTTGATATATGCTACAAAGTCAGTTTGATTTGACATTGAATCACTGCTTAATCCAGCTTTGCACTTAACACAAGGCTTGAACAATATGTAAATACACATACAAAAAGAAAAGCTTCATGTATTAGCCGTTTCAAACTTTCAGTCATAAGAAAACAACAAGAAATCTCATACAAACTCGAAGACAAATCCATACGCGAAAGCATATACATCGACCGCATAATCGATAATACAAGACACGACATCGAATTTGTGTTTCTCTGTATTAAACTTATGGGTTTCTTTAATTGCAAAAAAAAATCTATCTTTCTATGAATTCGAATCGATTTTCTAAGAATCATAAAATCTCCACTTCGAGAGACATAATCTTATTTCAACGAAGCTCTCCGCCGAGATGGCTAGAGGTCTCTGACACGACGAGTTATACGGCAGATAAATGCTCGAGACGGTGGATCAAGCTTCTTCGTCTCGTCTTTGTTGAGTTTCTTCTCCGTCAATTTCACATTCGAGAGAGAAAGAGGTAGAGAGAGGACGGCTAAGATTACGAGAAGGAGAGGGAAAGAGATGAAATCTTGGCCGTAAGATTTAGTAATTAATCAACGGTTCAGATTATATGTCTTTTTACTTTCACTATTCGGTGTCTTCTACTCACGTAATTGATAAGGGTATTTTTGTCCTACTTTGTGGCAAAGCTAGCACTAAGTGCTCCCAAAAAATAAAATGTCCCTGTTAAAATTTAAGCCCCAAAAAGTGTGTCTACATATAATCAACCCTATATATAAAGCCACACTTTTATATTCTATAACAAGTTAGGGAAGAACTCACGTGAAGGGTTTGGGGGGGATCATCATATTCTATAACAAATTACTCAATTCTGATTTTGGTATATTACAATACTTTTCGTTATAAATATAGCACACTTCAAATGCTAAAAGCCCATAAGATTATTAATGGGTTTTAAACGGGCTTATGCAGCCTGCCTGCTTTTATAAAATATGCGAGTTTTGGTTATATTCGTTGCGTCCAACACATATTTTTGTTTTGAGCAAAAGCATATTCAAATCGCATATTCTATAACAGTTCTGATTCATTATACATCTGTCATTTCTTTTTGCCAATTGGCACATTCAGTTAGGAATCTTCGATAGCTATTAGAGAAAATGTAGAAATTAGATGAACAAAAACAATAACAGGGAAATGAAATTTGAATTTTCAGATAAATATTTTGTGCCAACGAGGTATAATAAAACTTTGGTGCATTATTATAAATCACACATACATTTAGCGAAAGAATGAAAAATCAAAACGACACTTACAATTTATCTCCATTCCATTAAAATATTGTCGATCCGATTGTCTTTAGATTGATTTTATATAATGTGTCCATCCGATTGGTAATACAAAACAATACAATTTTTTGAAGATGCAAAATAAGCTATAAAAGATGAAAATACAGTTACAAGTAGTACGAACAGTGATTAGATATGACAATACAATAAAAAAAATTGTAGTAATGTTTCTTGTAACGTTACATAAAAAATAGTACAAATTCACTATCCGATTAGAATTGTTGACAAAAAACTCTATTAATTTATATTTCTGTATTCGAAGCCGAACCCTCTAGATCAAGAAAAGGCAACGATTTGGATCTTTGGGGGTGTTTATTGAAGACTTTGAAGAGCTGCTTAATTTGCTGTCTTATGTGGTCTAATTAAACTTGATAGTTTTATAAAACAAGTAATGGTCGTCTCTACAATCCCATGAGAGGTTGTTTTTTTGCCAAGATGTTAGTCACATTTCAGCTTTGCCAAGAAACTATTTCCGAAATTAATAAAATAATAAACGTATAATAGTGTATAATTGCAATAACAATAATTTTCCCTTTTGTTGTCTCACTTGTCAATTGTCACTACATGAGGAAACCAATCTTTTGAAAACACCAACTCTATAACAAGAAAGAAACTCAAGAACCCACTTTTA
Organism: Arabis hirsuta; assembly: GCA_964056655.1. NCBI lineage: Eukaryota > Viridiplantae > Streptophyta > Magnoliopsida > Brassicales > Brassicaceae > Arabis > Arabis hirsuta. The sequence continues at coordinate 19,728,165 of OZ053305.1, read as the reverse complement.
TTTTTCATCTGTTGTTTACGCTTAAACAAGTTTGAATTTGGTTTTTCAAGAAGAAGAAAAAAGGGAAACATTTTTACCTTTCAAATCCTCTAAAAATAACTTAAAAAAAGCTTCATTTGTTTTTGGAATTTTTTTTTTGTTTCCATCATTGGTTTCATCCACTCAATCGTCATTGAATCAGACCAGGTTTGATTATTGCTTTGATCACTTGCTTTTACATTCTTTCTCTAAATCAAGAAGACTAAAAAGTTAAGGAATTAAAAAAAAAAAAAAAAAAAAAAAAAGTTAAGGAATTCGATTTTTTCTTCCTCCAGAATGGCTACTACGGTTATGTCTCAGAAATCAATCTCTCAATGTTTTGGAGAGCCTTTAAATATGGCAACGAAAAGATTCAAGATCGATTCTTCTTCACAGAGTTACACTTGCAGAAAAAGAAACTTCTCCAAGATCGAAGCAATGTCGTCTCTTTCTTACAACACTCTCTTGTCTCCTTCCAAGAACATCATCCCTGACAACTCCCAGAAAAAACCAAGTAAATATACACACTCCTTTGGATTCTTCAATCACATATTGGTTTATATAATGATTGATCTGAACTAGGCAAAGTTTTGTTCTTTTTTGTTGTGGTGATGCTTTTAGATGAAGCAGCTTTGATATTGATTAGGCATGGAGAGTCATTGTGGAACGAGAAGAATCTATTTACGGGTTGTGTTGATGTGCCATTAACAGAGAAAGGTGTAGAAGAAGCTATTGAAGCAGGGAAGAAGATTAGTAACATACCTGTAGATGTTATTTATACGTCGTCTCTAATCCGTGCTCAAATGACTGCAATGCTTGCTATGATTCAGCACCGTCGTAAGAAGGTCTCAGCTTTTATAACTTTATCTCAATCAAATCGATCTTTTGCGGGTTGTTTTGTTTGTCTGATTAACGGATAAAACTCGTTGTTCTAGGTACCGATCATTTTACATAATGAAAGCCAACAGGCGAAAAGTTGGAGTCGAGTTTTTAGTGAAGAGACTAAAAGCCAGTCTATTCCTGTTATACCTGCGTGGGAGCTCAATGAAAGAATGTAAAAATCATTTGTGTGACTTTCCACTTTTGTTGTTTGGTTTCGAGTGTGGAACCGATGAAAAGCTTATCTAGTTACCGATGTTTTTCGGCTTATATATAGGTATGGAGAATTGCAAGGTTTGAACAAGCAAGAAACAGCGGAAAGATACGGGAAACAGCAAGTTCACGAATGGCGTAGGAGTTATGATATTCCTCCTCCTAAAGGCGAGAGCTTGGAGATGTGTGCTGAGAGAGCAGTGGCTTATTTTGAGGACAATGTAAGGACTTTAAAATCAATCTCCTGTAACTTGTTCCTTGAGTTTGTCTACTAATGTCAAATTGCAAAATTGCAGATCGAACCAAAGCTTGCGGCTGGAAAGAACGTAATGATAGCTGCTCACGGGAACTCGCTGCGGTCTATCATAATGTATCTTGACAAATTGACTTGCCAGGAGGTGTGATTAAAGACTAGTTACATCTTTTATCCTCAATTACTGGATTTGCGGTTAAAACTGAAACTCTCTTTTGTGGTTTTGGTTCTTAGGTGATAAGTCTAGAGCTATCGACCGGTATACCTCTTCTCTACATCTTCAAAGACGGCAAATTCATCAAACGTGGAAGCCCGGTTGGTCCAACAGAAGCTGGTGTCTATGCTTATACCAAGGTTAGGCATCATTTCTCTCTTCTTCTTCGTCTTCTTAGATTTCTCAATCTCAATGGTTCTGACTTCTGAGTGTTTCTTTGTACTTGCAGAGATTGGCTCAATACAGACAGAAGCTAGATGAGAACAGTGAAGTAATCTGTTCTTGAAGTAAACAAGACCTATTGGTTCTTGATCTACTTAGCTCTCTTCCCTCAGAGCTTATTAGGACCTTTGAGCCTCTTACAAAGAATATATATAAGTTCTGATATTGTTCTTCTTCATTCATATGTGCCATATCCACTATTACCTGAAGGGACACTGTTCTAAAGCTCACACTTGTTGATTTTCTTTTCTTCTTAAGAATATAACATTTCTCTGTAAGAATCTGTCTTAATCGCATAACAACAAAAAGGATCTGTATCTCCAGCTTTGGTAATTGATGAATTAAGAAGATAATAAAAGTTGGATCTTTTTGTTTAATTAAACCAGAAGCTTGTTCTATTCTAAGCTTCAGGTTTAAGATTAGTTGTATCTAAAGGAGATTCCGAAATTCCGTTCTTGATAATCTCTTTGTCCTCCAGTTGCTTCTTTTCAGAGTCTGAAACTTCAGAATCTGAGTTGGTGGATTGAGCTGAGGTTGATGACACTATTGTGTTTCCAAAGAACTTCAAATCATCTTCTCTCATTCTCTCAGCATATTTCTCAAAATTGAAACTCGAATCGCTGTTTTTCCCACCAAATGCAACTTCGAGCTGCTCCATATCGAAAAGATCCTCGAGAACCTTCTTGCTAAGGTTATCATCTGAGTACACAAATTTCACCTTGTTGCATGTCTTTGGCTCGAGAAACGGTTTTACAATCTACACATTTACAATCTCCTCTTATGTCAACAAGCCTCATGTTGCATAAAGATTTTCATAGGGCTAGAAATATACCTTCCAAAATGGTTCGAAAATCTTAGGCGGATTGTATAGTATGGCCACGCCTAAGCGTTCAGGGTAGTGTTCTTGTAACACATGAGCGGTTTCTCGAGACACTTTCAAGGAAATATGCGACATGTTGAAACCGTGAAAATCGATTAGCCAAACCATTTGTTCTTGGTCATTTGGTAGATTCAAGATTGCATTTTCCATACAATACACCAAGAATCTAATCTGCCCTTTAGTAGATTTCGTATTCTGTAATAAAACGAAAAGGGATATAAATCGAATAGTATAGAGAATTTTTGAAGGAAATGGTCAAAGAAACCAAACCTGGCAACTTGGTCTCATAACCAAAACTGTTCTTCCATACTTATCGGTACAATTAGCTCGGTATATCTTCCCGGTCTCAGCTTCTCGTGCAATCTCCTCCTATAACCATTTAACACATAAATAGTAACATTTCATAAACTGATAGGATATTTACACAAATCCAAGATTACATAAATACATAGTACATACCCATCGAATCTCATCGGGTTTGTAGTGAGTCCTCCATTTTAAGGTTTCTTTAAGCATTTTAGTTGCTTTCTTGACATGGCCGTTGCGCGCAGCTAAATACCGAGAAATGGCAGCATCTGAACAATACTCAGATGACTTCTCAGTCAATGGCCCTAGTAATGTCCTCACTTCATTTATCTATGATGAATTGGTAAAGACACAATCTCTATCATCAACAGGCAAATATAATAGTATATGATTTACACATCAAAAATATAATCATCATACCTTGTTTAGATACTCCTCTGGTGACAAAGATTCCTCAAATCCATTTGAAGATGATTGTTTTGTGTCAGAATTATTCATGTCTTACTGAAATTCAAAGAACAAAGGTGCAGCCAAAATGAATTTAGAGCAAAATGAAAAACACAAGAACTTCAAACCCTATGGTAACTTCTATACAGAAACAGAGGATAGGTTCTGATATTAGAGACAGAGAAAAACCACACAAAATTTATAGTTCTTGAAAAAGAATCAAGCTTTAAAATCTGACCTTGATCTTACTCTTGTTAGATTGCAAGAATCAGCAGAATCCAGAGATCAGAAGTTAAAGAGCAAGAATTGGATTGGAGTGATCGTCGGTGAGATCGGGACGAGTAGTCAAAACTCAAAGATAGAAAAGTCTCTAATGAGTTTTGGTCTAAAAAAGAATCGTTGTAAGAAAAGTAAGAAAGATGATGATCAATGGATTTTTCTTCAGGCGGGTACGCACACGTGACGCGCGATCAAGGGGAAGACACAGATTCTGTTTTCTTAATCTAAAACGTGGACTTTGTGAACTGGACTGGACCGGGAATTGAAAACCCGGTTTGACTTCTTGATTTGACATTTTGGTTTTTGAATGAGACGGTCTAACCGTGTAGTTCGTTTTCACTTTCAACTCGCTCTGACATTACCAACCAATCCATGTTTCTTACAAGTCATACCAACTCAAACTATCATGGATTAGGTAAGCATTTTTTTTTACAACTTCGAATTAATCAAGAATTTAAAAAAAAAAAAAGTTTAATCTATTATGATTTTATAAAGTAAAGATTCATTTTTGAAATACACAAACTTTTAAAGTCATTTATTAATTAAACACCTAGTGATTTCTATTTTATTGAGTAACACCAATTTTTTTTGTATTTAGATATTATGAGCTAATTGGCTCTATTATTAATCAAACAACACTTACATTCAATTTTATATTCATTAATCAAATACCAACCATTTTAAATTATTTAAAACTCAACAATTAAAATAAAATGATCAAAAGTAAAACTTTACAGAGCCCATCAAATACGCTAAATATATGTAATGGAAATAAGAAAATTATGATTATTATTAAATTTATAGGGCCGTTTTATTATGTGCAGTTTTTTGCTGAAATAATTGTTGCTTTAGTATATAAAGATGTTTTAATCTTAATACAGCTTCGCCTCAGTTTAGGTTCACTAGGGTTGTTTCAGCCTTAATGGACCTATTTTGTAGTCCGCTAAAATTATATGGTAGTATATTATTATTCCACACTATTTTCTAATGAGAAAAATTAATTTTTTTTTTCCTTGAATTTTGGTCGTCAAGTTTCTGGTAGTTTAACTTTGACCAACGATTTATGTTTATCTTTATTCAGTTCTTCGAATCATAGTTAGTTTATAAGATTAATATAAATTTCATAGATGGAAAGGAATGATAAAAAATGTGCCAAAATTCAAAAGATTAGGGTAATTTGTCGAAAGAAATATTCAACAATAAGCATGTAGCTAGTTATTTGAACACTTAGATAATCAAAAATGTGATGGTATACTGGTAACACATACACATGTCAATTATCTGGACCTATCTTAAAATCCACTAAAATTATTTGGTGTATTATTATTCTACACCATTTTCTAATGAGAAAAATTAGATTGTATTTTGGTCATCAGTTTGAGTAGTTTAGCTTTGACAAACGATTTTATGTTTATCTTTGTTCAGTTTTTAAGACTGATATAAATTTCATAGATGGATATAGGTGAATGATAGAAAATGTGCCAAAACTCAAAAGATCACGGTAATATGTCGAAAGTAATATTCAACAATAAGTAAATAGCTAGCTATTTGAACATTGGTTAGATGATCAAAAGTGTGATGGTCTACTAGTAACACATAAGCATGTCAATTATGGTCAAAGTCTAAAGTCCAACTCAGCCCATTTTGGCTTTAATCTGATTGGGTTCGGACTGGTTTGACAACAAATATATAATTTATAAATTTAGTAATAAATTTTATGTAAAGATATTTTTTAAAGATAAATTGATTAAAATCATTTATATATATAGTTTATTGGCCAAAAACTCATATTCTACTACTTTGACTTTTGGTATTTTGCTTATATTTTATTTGACAGTACTATTTATTTATAGTTATTTGAATTCATTTAACATTTACATTTATTTGGTCACATTTTTTTCTTTTAGTTAAATTGGAATTTTTTAAATTTGATTTATTTTGGTAAATAATATTTGTTTTCAATTTATTTTTATTTTAAATATAAATACGGAAAACTCCATAAAACTATGTAGCCCTGTTCGGGCCAGCCCGTGCTTTAAAAATTGACCCGAATATTTTTTGGACCGGATCGGACTGGATTTATATATACGGACTTTACAAGTTTTGGACCAGACGGGGCAGTCCGAACTAGTCCGTTTGACATACCTACCCATCAATTTCGTTTCTTTATCAAATAGCAATATTACAATTATAGAGTTATGGACCATATGTCATATGCGAAAATCAAGGGAGACAACTCACAAAACCCACATGCAACTTCTCTTTCCCTCATAAAACAACGTGCAACTGCTCTGAAAAACGACGACAACTTCTTTTCGATATTACAAACAAACAATTACTAGTAAAACTAAATTTGTAATTGACCAATACACGCATTTTCTCATGCCTTTGTAGGTTTTTTTTTTGGGTAGAAAATGCCCTTGTAGGTTACTCACTTGTCTACTAGTAATTCTTATTTTATGCATTGATATAAAATTAAAAGCTAGGTGAGAAATTAAAAATACGATCCTTCGAAAGTTAAGAGGCTAAAGACATAAAGTGGGGAGTTACACTTCAAGGTGAGAAAGAAAACATAACAGTACCATTTGAACACGTGGCAACATCTCAACGGTTGTTTGACTTTCAATAGATGAAGCGGACGCGATCTGACGGAATCCGCGTGAAGCGCATTAAAATGAAGAAAAAAAGAGACACGCGCAGTTCATGCCAAAAGCAAAGATCCACCTTCTCTTCTTTTTTCTACCCGTTTTAGTCACAAAATCGGATCCTAGTTTTTTTCTTTTAGTTTATAAAATATTTCTCGAAACTCCTCCCTTCAAAATTGGCATATCGTACTCTGATTTAGATGCAATGCATCTGAGTATCAAAACAACTACTTATAGACAAGTCTAGGAACAATATAAAATGTCAGTCATTATCCCACCAAAAAAGAAAAAGAAAAGGTTTTAAAATGTCAGAAATCTTGAGAGTACAGTATCATTTAATTAAATATTCGAACAAAAAGAAGAAAATAGTAATTTATAGAAAAAGGTGACAAAAAAAAAATAGATGGCTAAAAAACTTGTGAATTAATTTTGGTTAAAAAAAATTGCAGTTGACTATTTAATTTTTTGTTTGGATAAAGAGTTGACTATTTCATTTTGCTTATGGACACGCTCGGGAGCGTAGGAGATTTTGTTGCTTTTCCTTCTTTTCATGCGTCCATCCGCATAATCTTTAGAAAGAGTATCTACTTAATTAAATATTTTTATTTTTAATATAATTAAATATAAACTCTCAACCACTAAATATTCTTATTTTTAATATAACTAAATATATATAATTAAATGAAAACTCTCAACCATTTAGGACATGACTAATAGTAAGATGAGGTTCTAATATATATAATGTATGATTTTAATTTATTATGATTAATAGTGAGGATTATGATGTAAAATAAAATAAAAATGAAATTAAATTTAAAAGTTTTATCTGAGAAAAACACTTCCAAACTATAAATTTAAAGCTTAACAAACTTCAAAAATAAGGTTGGTTTTAGAAATGTCCTAAATAAATACGAAACCGAAATAATTTTTTGTGTCAAAATGTAGTAAGTTACGAAATTAATCACGGCACCGTAGTGTAGTGTGAAACTTACAATCTGCGTCAAATTGGCACCGTGCGTGTTGATTGTACTGTACACGAAGCAATGAATTATGTTACGCGAGTCGATAATATCGTAAGATGATGAAATGAGTATTAATTAAATGGATGATATAATACGCTAATGACATTTGAGAAGTTCTCAGCCATTCATTGCAATATTCTAGAGCCTTCGTTTTAAATTTGTACTATAACTTATCTAATTAAAAGTTTAAAGTAAACCACCCATTTCAATCGATGATCAATGCACTGGGAGCCAAAATTATTGCTTAACAATCATGCAAGTCTACGTGCGTCACATTCGGCTTCTCCGGATAATTTTATTTATTTTTATACTATATTTTCTTTATAGATAATGCATTTTTTTTCCATCTATCTGATGTAATATTAAAAAACTTAAAGTGAAATACATATAGTGAGAACTCAATCTTACATGAGGAGAGTTATAATAATTCCGAATACAAACCGGACTTGAAACCAAATTGAAAGACAATAGCATTGTAAAATAGTAATACGAATAGGAAAAAGAGTCTCTAACAAGGGAATAAGAATCTAAGCCACTCCGAAACTTCTTCATTGATATTCAACCCAATATCATTGAGGGAAAACTGTTGATATGCATCGCCGCGAAGAATTATTGAAATACGGAAAGCAAAAGAAACTTAGCCGTTGGACGGGAAAGCATACTCCAAGAACTTCATCCACACAATCGCACCCACCAGAACATTATTCTTCCTCTAAAAATAATACACAAAGCGATGGCGAAGAGGACATATCAAATCGAGCCGAGGAAACCTTGCCCATGATTTGAAGTCCACCAACACCAATCGACGACAGAAATACAAACTTCAACCCGCTGCTGGATCTCAACCGGAGCCAAAGAACCATACTACTAAAACCGAGAAAAACGATCTAAGAGAAAACGAAAGAGAATCCTATGGATCCGACACCCGCGTTGATGGCTCAAAATAGACAAAGAAATTCCGAAACACTGGAAATCAGAACCAAAATCTAAGCGAACGAACAAAAGCCAAAATCTGAGACCATCCTTTACCCTAAGCTCCGACATCTCGCACACTTTAGAAATCGATATCTCAGCCGAACAAGAAATTGAGAACACCCAGATATGACACCAAGACACGACTCTCTCAAGCACGGACAAAAAGCCAAACCCAAATACAACCGATAGGACTCGAATCGCCGCCGTACAAAACACCATAGACCCTAACCTCCTGAACCAGGAGAAAAAGCCGAACCCATCTCCACCACCATCAACAATGAGCCACACCACAAAAAGGATAAACTAAGAAGAACCTAAAAACCGGTGACCCCTCACGGCACACAGCGAAAACCGCCACCAGAAAGGCCACCCCTAGATCTACCACCGCCTCTCTCGTTTTTGTTTTTTTTTTTTTTTTTTAGCAATGTGTTATGAAAGGTCTCTGAAAAAAAAAAGATAATGCATTTAAAAAGGAACAAATTTTTTTTATTGCATAATCCAAAAAACATGATTTACAAAGTACACACATACAAAAAACATGGTTTACAGAACTAATATCATCAAAATTTATTTTGGTTGAACGAGCTAAATAATCAATCGAAAAATTTGTTCTAGTATATTAGTTAGATGAATTGTTTTGAAGTTTATCATATTAACAAACACCAAAAATTGCTGGCATACTATTTAAAAAATAAATTTGAGTTTTTTAGTCGAAATAGTATTTTAAAACTAATTTTTGGCTAGTATATACATTTCTACTTATGTGATCAATTTTTAACTTTTACTCCATATTTAAATTAGCATTTTATAAGGTTTAAACCGTACGATGTCTTATTTAAAATTAATCAATTAGATGTTGTTGAAAATCAATTAATTTAATCAAAACTACAAAACATATACTATTTTATAACGAAGTTATGTGTTAAATAATTTTAAAAGCTGGTAATTATTAAATCAACAGCTTTTATTTATTGTGTAGAGGTAAAAATTTCGCGAAACTTCGAGCGACTAGGGTTTCGGCTTAGTTCGATCTCTTTTCCAGCTTAATCTAGAGTAATTTCATCAAAATCTCTCCTTTTTCTTGTCAATTTCATCTTTACCTATCTAGATCTAAAGGTATGGACAAAAAAAAAGCAATTTGGGAGGCTCTTGAGAGGCTTCGCCTTGGGTCTGATCGTAAACAATGGGATGTTCATAAAGACGCTCAGTCCAAGTTCGAGAAGGAACATCAGCTTTGTCTTGTAGCTATGAGAATGAATCTAAATCATCAGAATCCAGCCGGAATAAAGAAAGTGTTGCAGGGAGCTTGGGAATATAAGGGATGTGTAGATACGAAGATTAATGACGATGGTACTGCTAATTTCTACTTCGCGAGAGAATATCAGTTGATGTCTATCCTTGAGGGAGCTTCATATGAGGACAGAGGTTGGATGGTAGCTATTGATCGGTGGAGCCATAGGAATTCTCCGAGCTTTCTTCAGCATATTCCATTTTGGATCAAGATTGAGAAACTTCCTGAAGTCTATAGAAGATATCATATTGTGAGTAGCATCGGATCTAAGATGGGGCATGTAGACGAAGTCAGAATTGTTGAGCATGTTCTTCACCTGAGTAAGCCAGCTGAGATTTGGGTTAGAGTAACTATGACTGTTGATAGTGAAATCTCCCTGGTTAGGAATGTTCAGATCATGGACTTAGGAGAACCAGTTGAATTGGAATTTAAGTATAAGAAGCTTCAGAAATTCTGTACTACTTGTGGCAGTATGCGGCATAGTTATGATGTCTGTTCTAAAGCTTCAACTCTCACTGTTGCGGCTGGAGCTTTAATGGAGATTGGTAATGATCCATTCATTACTGCTCAAGAAAGGCAAGCTGTTATTGAAGGTCTCAATACAGGACAAGAACTTGGAGATAGTTCTAGCAATCTGCAGTCTATACCACCAATGTTAGCACCAATCTCTGAATATTTATTAGGGCACAGTTTTGGACAGAACTTATCTGATGTTGATGAGGGTGTAGCAGTTGCTGAAGGGGATGTGTTAATGGATTGTAGTGATCAAAGGAAGAAGAGAAAGTTGGGGGTCATTGAAGCAACGACATCCTCTTCAAAAAGACAATCTAGTAAGGAGATGAAGGACATGCAAATTGCAGAGGCTTCTTCTGGGCATAATCAAAGTGGCGACCCCAATGCTCATAAAGGTTTGGTGGTTTCCCTTAAACCACCCAATCAACCATGAGGCTTTTGCATCTGAATTGTCAAGGCTTGGGGAACGACTTGACAATTCAGTATCTTAAGGATGTTAGGAAGTCTTCTACACCTGACATCATGTTCCTCATCAAAACAAAAAAACGGTTATAATGTTATTGATAAGTTATGGAAGGATCTTAACTATGCCCATTCTTTTGTTTTGCCAGCTGATGGGCTTTCGGGTGGTTTAGCTATTTTTTGGGATGCACATATCCAGCTAAGCCTTGTCTCTATGCCTTCCTTAATGATGGTGATAAGCGTTTTTGTTTGTCTTATGTTTATGGTCATCCTATAGTTCATTATCGTAACAAGCAATGGAAGGATATGACTGCTCAAGTAAATATGGGTCGTTATCGAAATATGTCTCGGTTGGTGCTAGGGGATTTTAATGATATCAAGTTTCCATATGAAAAAGAAGGTGGTGTACACAGGCCTGAAAGCTCTTTCTTTCCTTTTAGAAATTTGATGTCCCAATGTGGTCTACATGATGTTAAAGCTATAGGGGATCCATTTACTTGGGTGGGTAAAAGGTATTCACATACTGTTCGAACAAGGATAGATAGAGTTGTAGCTACTAGTGACTGGTTTGATCTTTATCCAACTGCTTTGGTACAACTCCTTCCATGGACATGTTCGGATCATAGGGCTTTAATTTTACATACTGAAACTGAGTCATGGAAAAGGAAGAAGTTGTTTAAATATGATCGTAGATGGCGGTTTGAGCCTGAATTCAATCAAAGGATTAACATCTTTGGGATACAAAGTGCAAAAGTATTCCTAGGCATCATTTTAGTAAGGCATTGGATATATGTAGGAAAGGTCTTGCAATGTGGCGTGCTCAAAATATTACTAATACTAAAAAAAAATTAAGGAGCTTAAAAAAGCATTGCAAGAGCCTTATGAGTGGCCAGTTATTGATTATCAAGTCATTGGAGAGCTTAAATATGCTTTGATGTATGCATGCAGATTAGAAGAGGAGTTTTGGAGAGCTAAAAGTAGAGTTCTTTGGTTGAAAGCAGGAGATAAGAATACTAAATTCTTTTATGCAAAAAATAGGCAAAGGAGAGCTTTTAATCGTATTTTGTCTTTATCCAATGCTTCCGGTCACTCTGTTTTTAAACAGGAAGATATTAACAAGCTTATTGTTGATTATTTCACGGATATCTTCACTACTGATAGAACTCTGGTTTCTGCAGACTTTCTTCAACAACTTTAACCTCGAGTAACAAGTGAGATGAATCAATTCTTAATACGATCTGTTACTGAATCTGAGATATATCAAGCTCTTCAAATGATGGATGCAGATAAAGCTCCTGGTCCAGATGGTCTTACTGTTGGTTTTTACAAAGATAATTGGAATACTATTAAGGAGTCAGTGGTGAGTTTTATTCAACATTTCTTAGAAGATGTGGAATTAGAGCCGATGATAAATCATACTCACATCTGTCTAATTCCTAAGGTTGAAAACCCTTCCGAAGTTAGAGAATATAGACCAATTAGCTTAGCCAATGTTGCTTATAAGTTATTATCAAAAGTGTTGGCTGAAAGACTTAAGCCCATTTTACATTCTCTAATTTCTGAAGCTCAGTTTGCTTTTATCCCAGGTAGATCTATAACAGACAACGTGCTTATTGCTCAAGAGATGTTACATTCCTTACATACTAGAAAGCTTAAGTCTCCTTATATGGCTTTAAACTTGGATATTAGTAAGGCTTTTGATAAAGTCGAATGGCCTTTTATAGATAAGATAATGCATAGGTTGGGTTTTTTTGATACTTGGTGTAAGTGGATTATGAAATTCATTACATATGTTACCTATGCAGTCTTGGTTAATGGTACTCCAACTCAGACCATAATCCCTACAAGAGGTATAAGGCAAAGTGATCCTCTTTCGCCCTATATCTATCTTATGTGTATTGAGGCTCTGTCTTTCTTTTTGAGTCAAGCTAATGAAAGAAGCCAAATTTCGGGTTACCAAGTTTGTAGAAATGGTCCTACTATTACTCATCTCTTTTTTGCAGATGACTCATTATTGTTTTGTAAAGCTAACGAAGAGGAATGTAATATGTATAAGGAAGCTTCAGGTCAGGAAGTCAATTTTAGTAAGTCGGCTGTTACTTTTTCAAAAGGTATTTGCCCAGCTCTTAAGCAGTATATATTGCAGATTACTCAGATTCACAAAGTTGATGGTTTTGGAAAATATTTAGGGCTGCCTGAATTTGTTGGTAGGAGTAGAATGGATACATTCTCATATCTTGTTCAAAGAATGGTTCAGAAAGTTGAGAATCGGTACTCAAAGTTGCTTTCTCCTGCTGGTAAAGAAATTTTTACAAAGGTAGTCCTTACAGCTTTGCCAACTTATTGTATGTCTTGTTTTTTGCTTCCTAAAAAGTTAATAGAAAGATTAACAGTTGTTATCAGGAAGTTTTTTTTTGGTCTGCTCATTGGGATAAAATGAGGACGAACTGGATCTCTTGGAATAAGGTTACTGAGCTAAAGTATCTTAGAGGTCTTGGCATTCGTGATCTCCGTGATTTTAATGTTGCTCTTCTGGCGAAACAGAGCTGGAGATTAATTCAGCATCCAGAATCCTTATTAGCCAAGGTTTACAAGGCAAAGTACTATCCAAAAACAACATTGTTGTAGAACAAACAAAAATGGTCCTCAAGTTATGCTTGGAGAAGCATACCTCAAGGCAATAGGTTGTTAAAGCAAGACATCAAATGGCACATTGGCAATGGGGAGACTGTACATGTCTGGAGAGATCATTGGCTTCCAACAATTCCTGCCACTGCACCGAATCCATTGCAGGCTAATATCGATCCAGAGCTTAAGGTAAAAGATCTTTTTCTCAATGGCACAACTGTTTAGGATATTGATAGATTGCGATCCTTAATTCATCCTCTGGACATCCTTTTAATTCAGACTCTGAGACCTTCATTAACTGGAGCTCAAGACAGAACCTCATGGATTCACACGCCTAATGGCGCCTATACGGTAAAGTCAGGCTACGACTTATTACGAGCCAAGCAGGGTCAGTCTTCTAGCACTCCAATCTCTTTATTCAAGTCACTTTGGCAGCTTCAATTGCCTCCTAAAATTAAACACTTTTGGGATGGTGTTTAATAGACAATTATGCTGCTTTTTTGACTGCCATTCAAGAATCCACTAACCAAGTTACCTTATTTCACTTCTTGGGATGACGTGTTTGGAAGCAAAGAAATGAGGTAATCTTCAATCGCAAAAAATTTCCCATTCCTTTGATCATTAATAAAGCAATTCAGGATCATTAATTGTGGTTGGAGGCCTTGGAATTAGAACAGAACAATGATTTCCATATTTGTAGATCAAGTCAAGTTATGAGAGATTCTGAAACAGTACCAAAAACGTTGAGTCAACTTTTTCATAGGGGTCAACAAAGTTGTTGTCTTGTGGATGCCCCTTGAATCTCACAAACTGAAAATATTTGCATTGGTTGGAAATTATATAATTGTAATCTTCAGCAGATGTTAAATGGTTGATGATCTTTACCTCCTACACAGTCTTCAGAAATGGAGGAAGTTGAAGCTTTAAAAATGACTGTTGTGGAATTGCAAAAGTTAGGTTATAGGAATGTTACTTTCTATGGAATCTTCACAAGGTTGCAAAGGTTAGGTTATAGCAAATGATAAGCTGATCGTTTAGCTAAACAAGCACGAAGTCATTCTCAAAATACATTGTAAGATGGCCAATATAACGTTTAGTAATGAAATGAAACATTGGACCCAAAAAAAAAAAAAAAATTATTGTGTAGAGGTAATAAAGAAAAAAAGGGAGTATAATACGTATAAATCGGAGAAATACGAGGTAAGACAAAATAAAATAAAATAAAGAAAACTGGAAAAATGTAGAAGGACCACGCCTCCCCTATATAATGGAGCTAAAGCTACTAAAGATTAGTATACCGGTGAGGCTGAGAGATATCCACTTCCAAAATCAAAACACTTGAGTGCTCTCTTCAATTAAAAAATAAATAAATTGATAGATAAGTTTTTATTCTATTTTTTCTCTTGAATTTTTTGTTTGTGTGCAAAATCGCCCTTCTCCGATTCATTTCTGTTGACATAATCCGTCTTTCAAAAAGAAAAAAAAAGATTTCTGGGGTTTGCGTTTGAATGGTCTTTTGATAAATTATTTGCATAAAAAATCAAACTTTTGAAACTGTCGATAGGTATTTTCTGAACAGAGATCAATTTTTTTTTTTTAATTTTGATCTTCTATTGTAGATTTAATCGTTTGTGAGGGTATTTTTTTTGTAATCCCTCCTCTCAGATCTGCAAAGAGGTTGTTTATTTTTAAACCTCTTCGATCTTTACTTTTAACAAGAACTAGGAAAATCTCTGATTTTTTATTTGTTTATGTAATGGCAACTTCAATGGATTTCTACAGTAGCAAAACGTTTCAACAATCTGATCATTTCGGTGGTGAATTAATGGACGCGCTTTTACCTTTTATCAAAAGCCCTTCCTCACCAGATTCTTCCGCGTCTGCGTTTGCGTTTCCTTCTTTCTCTTCCTTTACCGGGTCGAATCTTCATCAAATCGGATCCTCCCACCAGATCCACTCTTTCTCCAACCTCCTTAGCCCTAAACCGGTTCCGATGAAGCAATCCGGTTCTGCTCCGAAACCGACGAAGCTCTACAGAGGAGTGAGACAACGTCACTGGGGAAAATGGGTGGCTGAGATTCGTTTACCCAGGAATCGAACCCGTCTCTGGCTTGGAACATTCGATACGGCGGAGGAAGCTGCCTTAGCTTACGACAAGGCGGCGTATAAGCTTCGCGGCGATTTCGCACGGCTTAATTTCCCTAATCTCCGTCATGACGGATCCAACGTCGGCGAGTATCAACCTCTTCAATCCTCAGTCGATGCTAAGCTTGAAGCTATCTGCCAAAACTTAGCCCAGACGCAGAAACAGGAGAAATCAACGAAGAAGAAGAAACGCGGCGGGAAACAACCGGAGGTCAATTCGTGTTCAGATCTGAAACCAGAGGAGTGTTCAAGCGCTGGATCAACGGAGAGTTACGGATCCGGTGGATCTTCGCCGTTGTCGGATCTGACGTTCGCCGATACGGAGGAGGAGCAAACGCCGTGGAACGAGAACTTTGCGTTGGAGAAGTATCCGTCGTGCGAGATCGATTGGGAGTCGATTCTGTGTTCGTAAATTAGGGGATGCCATAGGGGTATTTTAGGAAATTAGATGTTAATCACTGCAATGGAGTTTTTGGTCGTTGCAGGGAGGCACAGTAATTAGTAATATCATTAGGGGTCTTTGTGTTAATATTAATAAGTGGATGTACCTTAATATAAATTATTTAATCTCTGCGTCGGTCCAAGCTGGATTTTTTTGTCATGCTTGCTCGACCGTGCGAGATTTTATGTACTTTTTATTTTATTTTGATCAGTATTTTGTAGTTTCCTTGTCTTTAATACTAAGTTTTATTTTAGCTTACCATAATCCAAATTCAACTACTTGTTTGTTTTGCTCAAAGAAAAAAAAAGAAAGTTAATGGAATAATTCATGACGAAGGCTTGGAATATGCTCTTCAATGTGGAAATAATATCATTTTGAGATAAACTAATTTATTAGTACCGTTTAAAGAATTAATTTCAGTTTAATCAAAGAAAAGCCGAGTTTCGCAAGATAACGCACTAAAACACCTTATGGACATCACCAAAGGCTAAATTCATAATCACGCTTCATGTCCATTAATTTCAAGTTTCAACGATGACTATGAGATATTCTGCAAATAATTTTCAACAGAACATAAAATATCAATACATAACTATTACTATAATTTATACGAAGGCTAAATCACAACAAATGGGATGAAATTATTCCAATATGTTCCTTTTTTGTTTCATTTGCGGTCATGTTTAGAATCCAAAAAACAAAACTAGCGTATTTTGTGTGTTCAAATCAAAATAAGATCAAATTAAAACATTTCGTTTGAATCGGAGATCACAATATATAATTTAACCCTTTTAACATTTGCCCCGGAAGAGAGATACATCGTGACTGGCAAAGGTAAAAGTTTCTGCAAATATTTTACAATAGTGCAAAATCTCTTAAATAAATCAAATCATAAGCATTGTCCGCCAAATTCAAACCTAATGTCTAACTGTAAAAGCCGTTGAGATTTCTTCATTCGCTGAAGAATATAAACAACAGCTCAGTTGAATTTACCAAGTTCCCTTTTTTTCTTTATAGCTCGTTGTCCATGGTATATGAACGAATCTACTATCCCCGATACCGTAAAGATACCTGTATAATCAAAGGTTTTTATGCAATGAATGTGGTAGTATCAGTTTTGGGGTTTGATGAAGAAAGTATGCTTATGGAATGAAGAAGGGAGATATATTCACCTCCAACTATAGCACAAACATTTGTTAGGAAGTGCAAGAACTCCACATGCTGCTCCTCGAATATCACCTAACCAACAATCGAATTAAAATGTTTGTTTGAGACACGGATTCATTAGTATTATTATATACAAATATACAAAAATACCAAACCAAACAGACCTTGATTGGTGAAAGATCATAGTAGAAGAAAACACCAGGCGGGGATTGCATACGACCTGCTTCCGCGTTCTGGAAATGTTCCGTCACAGAGAACTGTCAAGATCAAAAACCCATTTGTTAGAAAATGTCAAGATGGTAGGGGGAAAGAACTTTCACAATGCTGCTTCACCTGGTTTGACTGAATAGTATTCTCGTGAACATCAGTGTATATGGTTGGTACCACCTGCAATTCCACAACCACAAAATCCCATTTCTTTATTACTCAACAATCTCTCTACAGAATGCAGAAGCTAAACTCGAAGGAAACTAAAAACTTGCATTTGTCCACAACCAAAGTATCCTCTATCAGTAAACCTAACTACAAATGAAACATCTAGGAATCTAGCCGATGCCTGTTTGAAACGTTATCTAAAAAACACACCATCAAAAGCAACAATATTGTCCCTGGTGAGAATATTCTCTATGGAAAAATTGAGAATCCTGAGGCAAACCTTGATGAAATATTGATATACCCCATTCTGTTTCTCCTGATTCCAATGCACACTGAGAGAATCAAGAAAAGAATTCAGAAGATAAGATTATAGGAGAACTGATAACAGGTGAGAGTAATGGCTTGGGAGAGAGAGAAAGAAACGTTTACCCATCTAGAGGGTTCACTACACCAGGGAAAAAGTCTCCAAAGGCCAACCTGTTGACCTTGTGGCTAATCTGTGTAGAGATACAATTGAGTCAGACCATTTTGAAATATGAACTTATAAAGAGAGATTGAAACAAGAATGAAACTTCTCTTACATTGTAGTTGCCTTGCTGGAACAAAATCATATCATGAAATTGAAAACCAGATTGATGAAAGCTTTGCCCAGGAACGAAATGAAAATTCCCAGCAACTTTATTAACTTCCAAGAAACCATGAACGTTACAACCTTCACCTTCTTCGTCTTTGACCTTTTGCACAAAGCCTTCTCTCTTACACTGAGATAGAATGAGTAAGATTATCATATATCTAGATGTGAAGATGGCTGAGATGAAAGATCATCCATGCTACCATTAGATATATCCAAATTAACACCAAAAACATACAGATACTTTCTTTAGACTAAGTGACAAGATCAACACAATTCTGTTGTTATTAAAGGTATGGCAGTATACCTGGTCGATCGATTCAGGGTCTGAAAGGGCCCAACCTTTCTTTCGGTAAGCTTCACGAACTTCTTCACATGAATTACAACAAGTATCATCTGTCTGAAAATTGTTAAGAATGACACCACAATATGCAAAGAGTATCAAAACATTTCACCATTTAAGAACATAAAATGTAAAATAACAGATTGATTTAGGGAGGCTTACCGCTTCGGCTCCAAAACAGGAACCACAATATGTTTCATTGTGCTCCAACCTTCCACCATGTTTCTGTAACGGTTTTTCAATCTGGGGATAAATGACAAAATTAGAGAATTTCAATACTTTCAATTTCTTAAGGTTTTTTACAATGAGATCAGAGATGGCACCTGAAAAAGAAAGTTCAGAGCCTTTGAAAACTAACCTTAGTATGGCCAATTCCGTCTTGTTTTGCCTCAATGACATTGCCATGAGAGTCTAATCTCCTTTTAATTATATCGTGTCGCTACAATATACAAACACGCATAATCGAAAATTGTACAAAAAGTGTACAAAACATCTCGACTAGGAAGAATACATAACAGTAAAGAACAAACCACTAGCACATACCACATCAAGGTGCCTCTCTCCACTGATATCCATCGAATCAAGACTAATAATCGAACATTGAAGCTCAGGGAATGTAACATCAAACTGCAAATTGCACATGGTAAGTTAATAAAGGCGCATTCTTGACACAAACTAGTAATCTTACAAACTCAAAGTAGAGCATTATACATTGATGCGTAGCTTCTCTCCTCTTGATGTATCAACACGGAGCTGAGTCTCGGTAACCGGATGCATGTAAAGATCTAAAACACCAGAAAAAGCCCAGAATATCGGAATTAGCAATGCTTAAAATTCCGCCATATCTACAACAACTAGATTCGTTCCACTTGAGAAGAAGAAAAAACCCACGAAGAAATGACAAAACTTTCGAGCTAAAATCGACCGTTTAAGCTTCTCTGAACAAAATTGGATCAAAAGCTACAAAAGAGCAGAACAACAGGGGTATATATATATATATGAACTTACGAAGCTCGGAGAAGAAGAGAATCAACATGACGATAGAAGAAACGAGGGTGATAAGACCACCAGAAAGAGTACGCCTGTAAAAATCTTCATTGATTTTAGGGTAAGCGTCCAGATTCCTCAAAGAGTTCATCACGCCGACCATTCCCTCCTCGTCTTGCAGCTACTAGGGTTCCACTTTTTGACCGATTCAACGGGAGAAAAAGATGATTCAACGGGGAATCACCTGAACTCTATTTTGACTTGGATCTCTCTCTATCTATTTTCTCGGATTTTTCTTCTGGTTTTCCCCAATTTTCTTTGTTCCAAATTAAGCAAAGAGAATCTGTAGACGACGACGACGACGCCGACTCTACGATCTTACTACGGCGTCGGATACGGTAATTCGTATTTCTCATAATTACTTTTTGATACCTTTCTATTTTTATTTTTACATCTTGGGCTTGGGCTCTGGTTTTATCGTTAAGGCCCATATGAATCCCACATAGTATTTGTCCAATACTCTCTTTGTGAGTTGACTTCGTTTGAGCCTACTATTGTGATTTATCAGTTTCTGGTACACATGTTGTTACTGATCTCTAGCCGTGAGGTTATCCAATCAAAGACACCATTTAAGCTACCATTGTACCTATGGTGTTAGTAAAAAAAGTATTCACCTCGGACCCCCAAATAATATTTAATATTTGGGGTTTCCAATTTCCAAATATTAGTTATATCTATAGAAAGAAAATTAGTTCAATAAACCTTTTATGATAGTTTAGTCAAAAAATTCACAGAAAATAAACAAAATTGTCATAGATTTCTTTTCTTGTTAGTGTTTTAGTATTTTTTGTTGGTTTTAGACTTTATTTAAACGTATTTAAAATATGGTTATAACTACAGTTACAAAAGGATCCCATTTTTTAACTCGCCTTCTAAAAACCTTGGCACGACACTGTTTCTTCCGTTTATCCATAAGAAGTAGTTGTTCCTAAAACCGTTATTTCAAGAGATATAATAATTTCATGCACTGTCGACAAAGCTATTCCTAGTACGTGCATGATGTTGGTTAATGAAGCATCGATTGAGAATGTGTACCAATTGGTACGCTGCATTGAGATCTTTAGAGATGGTGGACGGTTTACATGATTCATATGTTGAGTGAGACATTGTTGGATCTTATGGAAAACGGTCGATCAAATTCAAGGTTAAGGAGATGCAATTATTTTCAAATGCTGGTGGACATGGAAACAGAAAACGTATAAACCATGGTGGACGTGGCTAGATGCCCCTCTCTTTGTTATTTAAATTAATCAAAGCGAAAGGTTCACTTATACTTGTTACATTTTCTGTAAGTCAAGCTATTATTTTACATGTAATCGAGAACTGTAAATTAAACAAAATTTAATATTTATAAATAAAAAAATCACATTGTTTTCACGATTAATCAAATTGGTTTTATTCTGTTCTCACATTATCTTTGTTTCGAATTTTGATTTTATATAGGAATAAATTTCAGTCGCGAGGATATATGTCAGATAATCAAAAATGAATAATACTATAACTAAAAATACATTCAAGATTTTTTCATATTGTATCTTATTTTCCGCTGTAGAAGTAGTAGACATAATTTAAATCGTAAATTTTTGGTTTTCCGCCTCATCCTATATATTTCTATTTTAAACTTCACTTCGTTAAATACATGACTAGTTTTTTTTTGTTTTGATCAACCTCTATTTCTAAAGTTTATGTTCACATTTTTTTACGTAATATCCTCCCGGAATTACGTTTACCATCCGTAAAGAGAAAATATGATTTCCCAAAATCTTTTGATATATATTATTTGATTAAATTCCTTAAAATTTAAATGTAACGCTGTGTATTCTTGAAACTTTGATTTAACTTTTGAAATTCAATATGTCTATATTTAAATAAAGTGAAAGGTGTTAATTTTTTCTTTCCAGTGAAGCATTAACACCAAAAGGGAAGGAATCATCCTTATGCATGAATGAATTTAACAATAACACAATTGGAAACTTCATTTTAAAAGAAATGTGAGGTTTCAAATTTACTCTCATATACTAATTAAGATTTCAATTTGATCTATTCCAAGATATGAATTTATTTTCAATATTCTAGTACATTATGGTATTATTCTACCAAATTCTTTACTTAATTTGGATTCGGTTTTCTATATTAATAGAATAGAGTTATGAAATCATCTTATGCGCATGCTACCGTCTATAAATTAGGATTGCGTTATCGCTTTTAATTATATTCTGTCGACAAAAAAAAAATGTTCATAAATTGAGCCCAAAAACTTTGTAGAAGCAACCACTTTAAAAAATACTTGTCTGTTCCTAAGAACCTATTTACTCTTACGTCTCTCAAGTCGCCGACAAGAAGATTATGGACGTTGCCGGAAAAATCGAGACTTTGGTCAATTCATTGAGGGATTTGTCGCCGACTCGTGTGAGATCATCTTCCTTTGATGACTATATATCCGAGAACGATGGCAAGATAAGCTCGTGGATTGTATGTTCTTAACATGACCCCTTTGTGGCTCTAGCCTACTTACTGTGATTTTAAATATATTTTCTCTACTTTTTTTTCTTATAAAAAGAAATGGCATGTGATATAATATCTAACAAATTAAATGTTGTGTTCTTGTTACGCTTCTCAATATTATAATTTATATGTAGAAGATTATAATTTATCATCTATTTGACTATATGTTGAGCTGCTTCAAAATATATTTTTGTTGTATTTTGGATTAGGATCTTCATCCATCGGCTTTGGATACGTTCGACAAAATCATGAATGATGCAAAAGGCAAAGAAATTGTTATGTTTCTTGATTACGATGGAACTCTCTCACCAATCACTGAAGATCATGATAGAGCTTTCATTACCGACGAGGTTCCTCTTGATCTTGCTCCATGTTAATTATGTTAGAAATTTTTTCTTATATTTTTTGTTCTTGTGGGTTTAAATAATTGAAAACAGTTTTTTGAGTTAAGTTCTTGAATTTATGTATATTTTACAGATGAGAGAAGTTGTAAAGGAAGTGGCTATACATTTCAAGACTGCGATCATCAGTGGAAGAAGCACAGACAAAGTAAATTCCATTAGTATATTGATATATTCGACAATATTTGATTTTGTTACATGTCTTATAGAAAATATACTAATAAATTGTATAATAATGATTCATGAAATATGTTTTTCGTTTTTTCAGGTACAAAGTTTTGTGAAACTCGACGGGATTCACTATGCCGGTAGCCACGGCATGGACATCAAGGGTCCGACCAAAACCGATCAGGTTTTTCCTTTTTGTATATTTTACCAGAAAATTAAGTAAGAAAATTCTAGTAAGATTTTCTGATTGATGAAATCATTGTAGAGTAACCAAGAAGTGATGTTTCAACCTGCAAATGACTATTTACCCATGATCGACGAGGTGCATTTTGTAACCTTAAAGTTTCTTTTGTTATATGACATTGATATATATATATATATATATATCGATTTGTGACTAACTAAAAACATGAAATAATTTTGTTTATTAAACAATTTTCAGGTGGTTAAGATTTTAAAGGAAAAGACAAAAGCGATCCCTGGAGCTACGGTGGAGCACAACAAATTTTGTCTTTCCGTACATTTCCGTCGTGTTGATGAAAAGGTGAAAAGAAAAAAGATTTACATAAAGAAAAAGTTATTTCCATTTCTAGAAATTAAATGCTCTAAGAAGACATTTAGCCAATGTTATGGTTTTCGTGATAAAACGTCTATCTTTATGAAAATCTTTCTCTTGATAGTGTATGTATTATCAACTTTTAAAGATGTTTTTAAATAGTATTATTAGTTTGAACGGAAGTATGTATAATTTTATTTATATATGGTTCTGGTCAATAGGGATGGGCTGCACTAGCCGAGCAAGTGAAATTGGTTCTACTTGATTATCCAAAATTGAGATCGACACAAGGCAGAAAGGTAACATTTGACTACTTATTGAACGAAAACTAATCAAATGTTAATGTTGATATGTCTTAAATCTCATCACCCACATTGCTTGCTATATAGCACATGGTATATGGAGTAATTCTTATGTAGACTACGTACAGTTTCAGTTTGTATTTTCTGTTTAGTCATAAACTTAAGGGTCTAGGCAGTTTAGAGTATAATTGTTGGTCGTTTTTGGTACCTCGTAACCAACGTAAATTTGTGTTTGTTCTTTTCACATCCGTTATATCAGTTAATTATATGACGTTTAATTGATTAAATGGATTGTAAATCAGGTGTTAGAACTCCGACCTTCCATCAAATGGGACAAGGGCAAGGCTCTCGAGTTCTTGCTAAACTCGTTAGGTGTTAATTGTTTTCGTCATTTTCATAAGATTTTTTTTATTTCGTTACTCATACTTTTGGTAATCTTAATTAGTCCTTAATTTGACAATATATTTGGTTTATTAAAAAAAAAGGAATAGCAGAATCGAAAGATGTTTTACCTGTAATTACATTGGGGATGATCGTACCGATGAAGATGCATTTAAGGTACGTTGAACCCAAAACAACACTGCACCGAATTAAGGGTCTAGTTTTGTTTCTTTCTTTCTTTCGTTATGCTCAATCTCGGTTTATTTCTGTTGAAGTTTTATGTTTATGCTGGTTATTAATCATAGTGTTTATCTAGTAAATGATATATAGTTTTGGTTTTGGGTTGGATTTAATTTTTATTCAAACAAACCGTCTAGTTAGTTTTCTTTTTGGGGTTTATATTTGGATTCGGGTTTGGTTTATGGTTACAAAAAAAGAGAGCATTTCAACCGAACTTAACACTCAGTTCGGGCTTCTAGTTCGGTTTGCAGTAAATCGACCCGGTTTATAGATATTAAACATTTTTATATATGGCTTTATTAATTTTTGAATATTATTCGACGCCTAGGTTTTACGTGAAAAGGGACAAGGTTTAGGGATTGTTGTCTCAGAAATTGCAAAGGAAACCAACGCCTCTTACTCCCTTAAAGACCCATCTCAGGTATATAAGAAAAAAAAATTAGAGAAAAAGTATAACAAAATGTATTATTATTATAGACACTAGCTTCTTATACCGCAACAACATAATATTTTTGATGTTACAAAGATTACAACGATATAATATGCAAAGCAGGTTAAAGAATTTCTGAAGCGCTTGGTAAAGTGGAAGAAACAAACACTTGGAGAAGAAGAAAATGTATAATTCATAAGATAAGTGGAATTTTGTCTTTTCATGATCCTGAAATATATGCGATTCCAAGTGAAATAAAAACACGAAGATTTTAATTTTAGTTTATATTATATTTTTCAATGAATAGTACTGAACATGTTGAATTTGTGATTGGAATACAATCTTTTAAATATATTTATCGTATCAATTTATAGTTTAAGAAAGATTCGAAGTTATAAACACAACCGAACGAAATGGAAAATAAAAGAAACTAGAGATATAAAATTCTTACATAAACCTATGTAATATGTTTTCGGTTAAGTGGGATCCTTTAAAAAGTAACATTAGAACCCCAAATACGTATGTCAATTAGTGGTGTGCACTATATATATTACTATATATATTACTAGGGATTGCTCACGTTATAATAGAGTTTAAAATTTAATTTTGTAAAATATATAATAATTTATAACTTATTGATTATTTATGTATTTAATATTACATAAATTTGATATTTATAAACTAAACATTTATAACAAATTATTGAACATATACCATTTCTAATGTATAAAGAAAAAAAAACGTTTACTAATAAAAATTGA
Organism: Arabis hirsuta; assembly: GCA_964056655.1. Lineage (NCBI taxonomy): Eukaryota > Viridiplantae > Streptophyta > Magnoliopsida > Brassicales > Brassicaceae > Arabis > Arabis hirsuta. The sequence continues at coordinate 19,703,024 of OZ053305.1, read as the reverse complement.
ATATGAACTAATTAAACTTATATAAGTTGTATACATTATGTGAGTTCATCACAAAATATATTGTTGAATAATCTTACTATTATATGTTTTATATTTTCTCTATTCATATTAAATCGATGAATTTAGTATCATATTAAAAATTAATATTAAAATGTATATATAAAATATAAGGATCATAAAATTGGACTATGACTATAATAATTTAATATGTTATTTTTCAGTTATATTTTAATAAATGATTTTTTGATGTAACTATTGATAATAATTTAATTTTTTTGTTAGAACGGTTTAATACATTTTAATAGTGACGTTTAATTGTTCATAAATTACAAATATAATTATTTGGTCGGTATTTTGTCATGTAATAAATATAAGAACTTGATTTTAGTCAATTTGGTTTTTTAATTTTCATTTAAACTTTGTACTTGTAAGGCTAATTTTCTTCATATAGCGCTTTTAATATATTGTTTCGTTCTTACCGAAAAATCAATTGAACTCGATCTTTGTAGTTACACAATTAAAACTAAATCATATATTTAAAATCAAATAAATTTTATCTTTCAACTGTATCGTTATTTTTATTTTTTGAATTTTGTTTAAGGAAATTTTTTTTTTATTGTTTAGTTAAGATAAATATTTATAAATAAATTATGAAAATTTCTCAAAACATCAATTTATGATTTTTTTTTTTTGGAAAAATATACCACAAGTCAATAAAATGTAACTATGGATGTTTACAAAATTTCTTAATAATTTTTTATGTATTAGTTAAAAGAAACAAAAGCAAATATCAATTGGATGTACTCAATTTGCTATATGTTTTTATTTGTCTTAAAATTATTATAGCAAAACAAAATTGATTAGTGCCATTTATTAAATAAATAAAAAATGACACATGTAAAACAATTGTGAGACACATGACAGCCTTTGATAGCTTTGGTTTAGAAAAACTTTACTCTATTATACTCCCTCCGTTCCCATGAAAATTGATGTTTTGGGATTTGCATATATATTAAGAAAAAATAAATCTAACAACTTTTTTAACACAATTCCAAGACTATTAAAATACATTATAACCAATGAAATTCATTTTGTAAAGAAAAATGTAAAACATCAATTTTTTAGAAGCAAAAATAAAACTCAAAACATCATTCTTAATAAAACGGACGGAGTTTATGTTATTTTTGATAGCCCATAGTTATATACATATGTACCGCCCCTTTGTGGAAGGACATAGTGGCAGAGGTCAAGTTATACATTACTGGAGTCTCCATGACAGGTGAAATCGTCTTGTCCCCGTGCTATCTAGACAACTTTTCTTACCTTATCTACTACAATCTCGAGAAAAACATTATCATAAAAGTTGAAATCCAAGGAATGGATGTTGTAATGACCGCGAACCAAAAATCGTGATTTTTGGTTGTGCGTCGATCGACGCAAGTGGTGTGCGTCGATGGACGCAAGGTTAAATTGAACCGGTTGGTTCGATTTAAGTCGGCGGTTTGAGGGTCGGTTTAAGGGAAAACCCTAGGATTTTTCTATAAATAGAGAGTGGCTGCATTTTTGAGGGATTTTAGAGTTCCAGAGATTTCCAGAAAGTTCTAGAGAGTTTTGAGTGAAGGAGATTCGCTTGGGAGGTTCTGGAGATCGTTGTTGGTGCTCGTTGATCGTGTTTGGGAGAGAATTTTGGATCCTTGGGGAGTGTTCTTCTTGTTCTTGGTGTTTCTCATGCTTTTCCTTTCCACATCCAAGGTAAGTGCGTGACCATGGCTTATCTGGGTAAAAGAATTGATATGATGTGTTTGTTGTGTTGTTTTGTGTGGATTCGTGCTTGTTTTGGTGGATTTGTATGAAGGGATCGATGTGATGCGATCGAAACATGAGAGGATAGGTTCGATCCTAAGTACTGTGATGTTGCGTTGACGACGTAGTTGCTCTGTGTCGATCGACACAGTGTGCATCGATCGACACAAGGTGCTTTTGTCGATCGACACATGGCTTGTTGAGCGAACTTGGTTGATTATTTGTGCTTGTATGGTTGATTGCTCATCCTGGTATTGTACTAGAGGCAGAGGTCGTGGAGGTCATGGAGGCCGAGGTGGTCATGGTGGGCGTGGGCGAGGGCGATGACTTGAGAGTGAGTCTGATGCCGCGAGTGTGGCCTAGGAGACCACGCGAGAGCAGGTGGCTGATTCGCAGGCGTATCAGAAGGGGTTTGTGGGTGTGGCCACTGAGAGTGCCACTGTGAGGACTGGTGGGATATGTGTAGGTCCCGTTGCAGCGGGCCCAGGTGGGGGCGCTGCAGGTGGAGCCCAGGATCGAGATGATCGTCTGGCGGGTCTGCTACAGATGATCCGGGAGCGACTACCAGGTGGGGTGCCGGCTCAAAGTCAGGCTCCGGGAGTGCAGCCGGGTATAGCTGGGCTGCAGCTAGGTATGGCTGGGATGCAGCCGGGAATGGCTGGTGTGCAGCCGGGAGTGGCTGGTGTGCAGTCGGGTGTGGCTGGTGTGCAGCCGGGTATAGCTGGGGTTAGTCGGGTAGGGCTGGTGTGCAGCCTGGTGTGGCGGTTGCGAAGGAGCTCCCATCCTACCTTAGGATGATGGAGCAGATGCATAGGATTGGCACCGGTTTTTCTCGGCTGGTGCCAAGCCTGGGGAGGCAGATTTGTGGAGGAGTAAATTGAGCGTAATTTCCAATCTCTCAGGTGTCCAGTGGGATACTAGGTGGACCTGGCCATACATTACTTGGAAGGTGATGTACATCTCTGATGGCGAGGTGTGGTGGTTAGGAGACCTCAGGCGGGTATGGCCTTGGAGGACTTCGTGGCTGAGTTCAACGCCAAGTACTTTTCGCAGGAGGCGGTGTATCGCTTGGAGTTGCGATTCTTGGAGTTGGCTCAGGATGACCGGTCGGTCCAAGATTTTGATGAGGAGTTCGGTGGGCTTCTGGTTCATGCCGGTAGAGATTTGGAGGGCGAGTAGGCCCAGGTGAAGAGGTTTCTAAGGGGATTTCGACCAGATCTGAGGACTCGTTGTAGTGCGAGTAAGTTCGCCACGAGGGCGGATCTGGTTGAGACAACTACTGCAATAGAGGATGACCTAAGGGAGCAGGCTGTGGTGATTAGTCCACCGGTTTAGCAGCAGAGGAGGTCGCAGCAGCAGGTGGGTCCGAGCAGGGGTGGCAAGCCTGCGCAGAGACAGAAGAGGATGTGGGAGAGCACTTCAGGGCCTAGTCAGGGTAGTCAGGGTGGTTTTGGATGGTTCGGGTGTGGGAGCATAGATCATCGGGTAGCGAGCTCTCCGAAGAGGATTGTGTCTTGGGGAGCGCAGGTGTGCTTTCACTATAGGGAGTCGGGGCATATCAAGCCCAAGTGTCCTAAGCTGCAGCAGATGTCGGTGGCAGCAGTACAACCGGTGGCTCAGATTGCAGCAGCAGTACAACCGGTGGCTCAGATTGCAGCAGCACCACGGGTGTTCACTTTGGTGGGGGCGGGTGGTTCTAGCGCCACACCGATCGGGGGTAATTTTAAAACTTGACTTGTTAAATTCTAATGTGGTCGAATTTAGTGTGTTTGGAATTTGTGAGTCTTTGCTAGAATGTTAGGGTTCTTAGGCACATGGGATTTGTGCAGGGACCTTAGTAGTGGGCGGGTGTGAGTCCCATGCTTTGTTTGATTCTAAAGCGACGAATTACTTCATTACTCTGGAGTGTGAGGAGGGCAGCGGAATCCAGAGCGATTCCGATGAGTTGCCGGGAGTAGTTAAGGTTGCTGTGGCAAGTTTTTGGCTACTTTCGGGCGGGCTCGTGGTGTATATATTTAGGTGGCGGGAGAGTTGATGCCAGCAGATTTGATTATTAGTCCGGTGGAGCTGTACGATTTCATTCTGGGTATGGATTGGCTGGAGCAGTACAAAGTTCATCTGGATTTTCATCGGTGACGAGTTATGTTTCAGCAAAAGGCGGAGAGGTTGGTTTATCGGGGAGTAAGGCTGACTTCCGAGAGTCTCGTGATTTTGGTGATTCAGGCCGAGCAGTTGATCGTGAAGGGTTGCGAGGCATATTTGGCGACGATTGTGATGCTAGAGTGTTTTGGAGAGGTTGCAGTTGGAGATATTTGAGTTGTTCAGGACCTCCAGGATATTTTTAAATCATTTGCAGGGATTACCGCCGTCCCAGTTTAATCTTTTTACGATTGAGTTGGAGTATGGGACGACTCCGATATCTAAGGCACCTTACCGTATGGCTCCAGCAGAGATGGCGGAGTTGAAGAAGTAGCTGGATGATATCTTGGGGAAAAGATTTATGTGGCCTAGTGTTTAACCATGGGGAGCACCGATGTTGCTTGTGAAGAAGAAGGATAGGAGTTTTTGGTTATTCATCGATTACCAGGGACTTAACCGAGTCACTGTGAAGAATAAGTATCTTCTGCCGCGGATTGATGAGTTGTTGGATCAGTTGCGAGGGGCTACTTGGTTCTCCAAGATCGATTTGGCTTCGGGTTACCATCAGATTCCTATCGATGAGGCGGATGTTAGGAAGACTGCTTTCAGGACGAGGTATGGGCATTATGAGATCGTGGTGATGCCTTTTGGGTTGACGAATGCACCAGCACTGTTCATGAGGCTGATGAACAGAGTATTCCAAGAGTATCTGGATGTGTTTGTGATCATCTTTATAGATGATATTTTGGTGTATTCGAGGAGTCCTGAGAAGCATGAGGTTCACCTGAGAATGGTTCTGGAGAAGCTGCGGGAGCAGATGTTGTACGCGAAGTTTAGCAAGTGCAGTTTCTGGCAGCGAGAGATGAGTTTTCTCGGTCATGTGGCTTCTGCAGCGGGAGTTTCTATGGATCCGGCTAAGATAGAGTCTTTTCAGGTTTAAACACGTTTGGATGGAGTCTAAGGCAAAATAGCAAGGATTAGAAGAAAAAGAGCAGAAAATGGTCAGAAGTTTGGCATTCGTTGAGTCACTTTCCGCCATTGGATCGAGCTAAAATTTGAGCATAAGATATAGAGTCAAGTTAGCTTTCATTTGGAAGTAATATGAAGTTATTCCAACAGTGGGATCGAAAGTTATGGGAGTCTTAGTGAAGACATGTCAGTCTGCCTTAACCGACCGGTTTGCTGGAAATTAAGGAAATTGCAGATTTTCCTATTTTGACTCGGTTTGAACCAAAAACGTAATTTAGCCTATTAATTCTAGGTTTCAGCCAATTTTTAGAGGACCTTTGTAATTTATCCATACTTTTTGTTTGTTAGCTTTTGGGAGAAGATCTTTGAACCCTATTGACAATTTGGAGAAGATTTCTGAATCCTCTTGTTTATTTATTGATTTCATATTTTCTTCCATGAATTCTTCTCTTGATTTGATTTCTATCATGTCTGAGTAGTTTTCTAGTTAGGTTTTTGAATCAGACATAGATAGAGTTTTATCATATGTTGTTTTCACTTATCGTTGAACTCACTGCTTAGGCTAAATTGATCACTTAGTCTCTGATCTAAGGTTTAATCTATTCATCAAAAGTGTTATAGATTGCTTGATAGAACATAGGTGAGCAAATTGTCCTTAGTCAACGAAAGTTGATGCTAAGGCAATTTGTGAACATATCAAACCTGCTCGTTAATGCTTGTCTAGATTTCTAGGTTCAAATGACAGTTTAGAATTCTAGGTTGCTAGATAAAGTCTCTGATACCACGACAGTGGATTAGTTATATCTTCATGTTTGAGTTCGAAACTGCGCTTAATTGTTCCCTGAATAATTGTCTGGTTCATGATCTCTGATTTCCTGCGAATATCCTAAAGCCTAACGCTTTTAATCCATAACTTTACATCTATTTTCGTTTTTAATTTTCAATTCAAAATCATATTTTCGTCTTAACTTAGTTTCACTCTTGAGATTCGTAGTGTGATACTTGGTCCTCGTGGATTTGATCCCTGATTTACTACTTCGATTTGCTGTGCACTTGCAGTAGTTATATAGGGTTAAAACTTGTGTTATCAGGCTATCAGAGGGTGGCATAGACCGAGGAATGCCACCGAGATCCAAAGTTTTCTCGGGTTGGCAGGTTACTACAGGAGGTTCGTCAAGAGATTTGTGAGTATGGCGCAGTCAATGACAAAGCTGACGGGGAAGGATGTCCCTTTTGTGTGGTCTTCAGCTTGCAAAGAAAGTTCGGGAAGCTGAAGGAGATGTTGACTAATACACCAGTGTTTGCGTTACCCGAGCCGGGTGAGCCTTACGTGGTGTATACGGATGTTTTAGGAGTTGGTCTAGGTTGTGTGCTGATGCAGCATGGGAAGGTAATTGCATATGCTTCGAGGCAGTTGAGGAAGCATGAGTGCAACTACCCTACCCACGATCTGGAGTTGGCTGCGGTGATTTTTGCTTTAAAGATTTGGAGATCTTATCTTTATGGCGGAAAGTTGGAGGTGTTCACAGACCATAAGAGTTTGAAGTACTTCTTTACTCAGCCAGAGCTGAACCAGAGACAGAGACGCTAGATGGAGTTGGTAGCAGATTACGATATGGAGATTGGGTACCATCCGGATAAGGCTAATCTTGTTGCAGACGCGTTGAGTAGAAAGAGGGTTGCTTCGGCTCAAGAGCGGGATATGGAGGCTTTGCTGAGTGAAATTAGCACGTTAAGGTTATGTGTTATCTCACAGGAGTCGTTGGGGTTAGAGGCAGCTAACCAGGCAAATTTGTTGCGCAGGATTCGAGTAGCTCAGGAGAAGGATCAGAATTTGATTGATGCTTCTAAGGTTGCAAGTTTTGAGTATCAGGTCTCTACGAACGGGACGATACTGAACGGGCGGGTTTGTGTACCCAAGGATGAGGATTTGATGCAGGAGATCCTTAGAGAGGCTCATTAGAGCATTTTGTCTATTCATCCGGGGGCGAACAAGACGTATCGTGATCTGAAGAGGTATTATCACTGGGTTAGAATGAAGAAGAATGTCACTAACTGGGTTGTTGCGTGCAATGTGTGCCAGTTACTAAAGGCTGAGCACCAGGTTCTGAGTGGGTTGTTGCAGAGTTTACCCATTTCAGAGTGGAAGTGGGACATAATTACCTTGGACTTTGTGATAAGGTTGCCGGTTTCGCGGACGTATGATGCTATTTGGGTGATTGTGGATCGTCTGACTAAGTCAGCATCATGTCAGACATGGATTCGATGTTTACCTCAAAGTTCTTGAGGGCATTCCAGGCTGAGATGGGCACTAAGGTGCATTTGAGCATAGCTTATCATCATCAGACGGATGGGCAGTTTGAGAGGACGATTCAGACCCTTGGGGATTTGCTGAGGATGTGTGTGCTAGATTACGGTGGTCATTGGGCGCATCACCTGAACCTGGTAGAGTTTGCGTATAACAATAGCAACCAGACGAGTATTGGGATAGCGCCATATGAGGCTCTGTATGGGAGGCCATGTCGTACACCATTATGCTGGACTCAAGTAGGGGAGAGGAGCATATTTGGTACAGAGTTTGTTCAGGAGACGACGGAGAAGATCCGTGTCTTAAGGCTAAACATGAAGGAGGCTCAGGATCGGCAAAAGAGTTATGCCAAAGGAAGAAAGAGCTAGAGTTTGAGCTGGGAGATCAGGTGTATCTCAAGACAGCGATATTGAGGGGTCCTAACAGATCTATTTCAGAGAATAAGCTAAGTCCACGATTTATGGGTCCGTTCAAGGGGTTGGAATGGGTTGGACCAGTAGCTTATTGGTTGGAGTTACCTCAGAGTATGAAGGCTTTTCATAAAGTCTTTCATGTGTCAATGCTGCGGAAGTGTCTACATGAGTCTGAGGGGGTGTTGGCTAGGATCCCGGATAATCTTCAGCCCAACATGACATTGGAGGCGAGACTTGTGAGGATTCTCGAGAGGAGAGTCAAGGTTCTGCGCCGGAAGAGGATACCGTTGGTGAGAGTCGTGTGGGACTATGATGGTGTCGAGGAAAAGACTTAAAACCCTGAAGCGAAGATGAAGGCAAATTTCTCGAAGTGGTTCTTGATTATTTTTTTCTGGTTTTCAGTGTCTGTGATAGCCTGTGGCTATGCGTTATTGATGTATTTTTTGTTTGGGATGTAGCGATTATATATTTTGGTGATTTAATAAGATGAGTTTTCTTATTAAATGTGTTTATAAGATGCGAGTTCTTGTAGTATGACTCGTGGGGACATGTGGTTATGATGACTAGTGGGGTCATGTGTTATGATGACTGATAGGGTCATGTATTATGATGACTGGTGGGGTCATGTGTTATGATGACTGGTGGGATCATGGGTTATGATGACTGGTGGGATCATGGGTTATGATGACTGGTGGGGTCATGTGTTATGATGACTGGTAGGATCATGTATTATGTGATGGCTAGAAATAGAAGTTCTATGTGAGTTAGAGTTTGTCCATGTTCTAGGAGGAGTATCTAGGAATGGAAGTTCTATGTGAGTTAGGACTTGTCTATTCTCTAGATGGCACTGGGGAATAGAGGTTTTATGTGAGTTAGAACCTATCTATTTCCTAGGGGGAGTCTGGAAAAGGGGTTTTATGTGAGTTAGAACTTGTCTTTTCCAGGAATTCTGATGAAAACACCTAGTGGGGGTTGTTTCGGATGACCTAGTGATTGGTCATGGATGAGATGACATTCTGGGATAGGGAATGTCATGATAGAGCCACGGGAGGTGATTCTGGTCAACAGGTGCTTATGATGCACGTTGCAGAGTTATTGCTCCAGGAGATAGTGGGTTCCATGCATATACTTGAGGGATGGTGGTTCTCTCCAGAGGATAGTGGGTTCCCTGCATATACTCCAGAGATGGTGGTTCTCTCTAGGGGACGGTGGGTTCCCTACATATACTTTGAGGGATGGTGGTTCTCTCCAGGGGATAGTGGGTTCCCTGCATACCGTTAGCTCAATGGGTGACGATCCTAAGAGTGGATATGGTGTATATATATATGAGTTATGAGTATGAGTTATGAGAAATAACGTCTGGATGTGATTTGTAATTATGAGACTAGATGAGCTTGAGGGATCGGGAGATAATCTCATGTGGTGTTGACCGGGTTTGGTTAGGATTGTATCCGTAGTGAGACGGTGCAATGCGATTATGGTTTGAGGCTAGGCAAGCTTCGGAGATCGGGAGATGATCTCATGTGGTGCTGACCAGGTTGGTCATGATGGTAGTTGTAGTGAGACGATGCTATGTGATTAGAGTATGAAACTAGTGGAGTTTCAGGGATCGGGTGTTGATCTCAGGTAGTGCTGGCCGGGTGGGTCCAAGAGTATGGATATCAGTAGAGTTGGCCGGGTTTGGTCAGAATGTTGATATCAGATGTGTTGACCGTAGTGATACGGTGTTGCCTGATTCGAGGTCGAATCCGTGTTAGTGAGGGAGAGTTGTAACGACCGCGAACCAAAAATCGTGATTTTTGGTCGTGCGTCGATCGACGCAGGTGGTGTGCGTCGATCGACTTAAGTTTAAATTGAACTGGTTGGGTCGATTTAAGTTGGCGGTTTGAGGGTTGGTTTAAGGGGGCTTCCCAATAAATAGAGGGTGGCCGCGTTTTTGAGGGGTTTTAGAGTTCCAGAGATTTTCAGAAAGTTCCAGAGAGTTTTGAGTGAAGAAGATTCGCTTGGGAGGTTCTGGAGATCGTTGTTGGTGCTCGTTGATCGTGTTTGGGAGAGAATTTTGGATCCTTGGGGAGTGTTCTTCTTGTTCTTGGTGTTTCTCATCCTTTTTCTTTCCAGATCCAAGGTGAGTGCGTGACCATGGCTTATCTGGGTAAAGGAATTGATATGATGCAGTTGTTGTGTTGTTTTGTGTGGATTAGTGCTTGTTTTTGGTGGATTTGTGTGGAAGGATCGATGTGATGCGATCTGGGATCGAACCATGAGAGGATAGGTTCGATCCTGGGTACTGTGATGTTGCGTCGATCGACGCAGTTGCTCTGCGTTGATCTGCACAGTGTGCATCGATCGACACATGGCTTGTTGAGCGAACTTGGTTGATTGTTTGGGCTTGTATGGTTGATTGCTCATCCTGGTATTGTATCATTGCTTATGCCTGTGTGTTTAGACAAGTAGATGGGATGCCGTCTCACTGAGTATTTGTGATGATACTCACGCATCTCTTATAACCATGTGATGCAGGTAAAGACAAAGTGTGATGGTGGAATCATGGCCGGGAAGAGGAGATGATCTAATGTCTCGATTGAGTGGCTTATGCGTTGTAGAATTGCTAGAGTGTTAGTAATTCTGGAATTGATGTTGGATTGTTTTATTGGTTTGTTTTGTTGAGATAATTCGTTATTGAATTGAGATTGGTTAGTTTCAATAAAATATGAGATTTATTGAATAGTGTTGATTGGTTTGATGATTGTTGAGTTTCGCAAATTGTGTTTGACTATTAAGGATTATTATTTGTGATAATAATAATCCGAAAGTGAAATTTTTTTTTACTGGTCGTGTCGTTTCAGATGTGTTTAATCATTGTAATGTTTACAAATTTCTAAACCATGCAGATGAAGTGAAGCTTGGGGGATAAGTCGAAACCTTGTAACAAAGTTAGTTATCATCATCTTAGGATCATGAGATCTTTGGAAGTCCTTATCTTATTAGATGACTATTTTCTGTTTTTTTTTTACAGATATTAGATCCATTCCATTATTTACAATTTAAAGTGAGCAATAGTTGTCTTCTAAGTTAAGTTTTTTATTTATATTATATTTTTTCTCTTTAGAAGCAGGCCCGTTTGTAAAATCGTACTTTCACGAGTTGTACGTTAATACTCTTAGCTATTTTTTTTTTTTTTTTTTTTTTTGAGACAAAAAATTTCATATATGTGCAAACTGTTACATAGTTTGTTTTTCCCCTTTTTCAGGGATACATTACATTTCAAGAAGAAAATACAGAGCTTTTACCGGTGAAGAAGAAAGTTTTAACCTGTGATAAATTTGATCATCATTTCTAGCTATCGTTCTGAGCATGTTGGAAATATTCAAACTAGAAACTATATATCTTCTTCTATATACTTTCCAGAAGATTGCCTCCTGTAAAATTGTATACAAGTATATGTGATAAATAGTTTTATATGATCATAATTGTACGTTTTGATACTTGCAAACATGAACAAATACAAGAAAAAGATGTTTACAATTTCTTTCAAGAAAATAAAGCAGAGTACGTAGCATGATGTATGGGCCTGAAATAGTTGATGGATCCTAGCTCTCTGCCTATTAACATCTAATCGAATCGATCTCATAGGCCAAGTAGCCCAACTGTTTAGAAATTAAATTAATTACTAATTAACCTCGCATAGCTAACTAATAAGCAAGAAAAACAGAAGGTTTTAATTTGATAAAGTTTTTATTTTATTGAAACAATATAAAGTTACAAAGTTTTTGAAATAAGAAGTTAAAAGATTACAAATTTAAAGCTTTAAAATTTGTTTTGAAAGATTAGAGATTTTAGAGAAAGATTGAGGGATGAAGGTTGCTCGTGTCCTGCTTCTGAACCCGAGAGTGGGTATTTATAGGGAAAGCAGGCGAATCTTGAATTATTGAATTGATGACTCTTTGCTTTTCCGTGTTTACTTGTGATTGGTGGATGTCTTGTCTATGGGCCAGTCTTGATAAGGTGAGCCAGAGTTTGTCTGGCATCTTCTTGTTGTTGCATTTTAATTGGTGCCGACAGTCTGCAGTGGGTCTTCGGGTAGGGCCCTCATGTCGGATTTCATAATCTTCTAGACAGTGGGTCCCACTTATCGGGTGTCTCGATTTTCTAGAAAGTCTTGTTATACTGTGAGAGTACATCTTGATTAGATATACTCTGTATTTTATTTTACAATTTATAGTGTACTTAGTAATTTTAAATTACAATTAAAATAATATACAGAGTCTACCAGAATATACTTTATTTCTATGAAAGTTTAAATTTTAGAAAGTTTAAATTTTAGATACAATACTATGAGGGTTTTTTTTTTTAATATATAGAGGAGCGAAGGAACCGGGCTGTATTCGGGAATCACGAAGGTGACTTGCCAACGGTTTTACGGCCTTCCGGAGGACTTGCTGCCTGGAACATCGACCTTAAACGGGAGTCGGGAATACAAGGTTTTTTTTTTTTTTTAACGAAGACTGAATTATAGGTCTTCGTATGGGTCTTGAGAGAATTGTTCGTAGGGATCTTGGGGTTCCTGAGTATCGTCCTAGTTGATACTATCTTCATCGTCAGAGCTGTTTTTGAGAAGTTCTTGGCTAAGAGATTGGAGTGCAGCCTTGAGCTTAGCTTTTTTCTTATGTTTTTTAGAGGAAGTTGAACTGGTTGATTTAGATGGACTTGGTGGTTTGGTAGGAAGGGGTTGTGTTGGAGGTGGTTAAGTAAGTTGACTAGGTGTCAACAGTGGAATAGAGCCATATTGTTTGACCAGTAGTCGGGCGGATTGGTTAGGATCAAAGAATTTTTGAATGTTGGATAAAGAACAACGGTCGAGATTGTATTTATCCCACCATTTGACGCGGTATTCTTTGATAAGGGAGTAAGGCTTGTTGGGTAAGGATAAGGCGAGGTTAAAATGCCAAGAACAGATCCAGGGAATACACATATCTGCATGGAAAAGTATTTTGTAGTAAGGCCCTATTGTTTTGGTAGGGATGTGTTTGAGGTAAAAAGGATAGGAGGTTTTGAGAATATCGAGTGGGTAGATCAGGTCATTAGGGCCAAACCAGTGCCACCATTCGTTAAACCATCCGGGTATGTGTTTAGGAAAGCTAGGAGCAAAGGAAAGAAACCAGGAATGGTCATAGGGTCTGAGGTAGAGAAAACATAACCAAGCGTTTTGATAATCGGCATAAGAATAGCCAGGGATTGGGAATCCTGGTTGCTTAAAGAGTTTGGTATCATGACGATGTAAAAATCCGAGGTCTTGAATAGAGTGGATACGAAAGATTTTACATGTTGAGTAAGATATGAGGTTAGGCTTTTCTTTATCGGGATAATGAGTAACTTCGATAGCACGAGAGTCTACCAGAATATACTCATAAAAGGTGCGGTTTTTGGTAATGTTGTCTGTGTGGTATAGGGTATCTTGGTAGAAGGTGTGATCAACAAATTGTTGGAGATCTTTTAGTTTAATAGGTTCAATGTAATGGGTGGTCATAAGGTGTTGTGTTTGGGATTTGAGGACGTAGGTAGATTTTGTGGGTGGTGCTTGGGTAGGCGTAGAAGCCTGGCCTTTGTCAGTGGTGACGGCCTTTGAGTAGGTTAAAGGTGGGAATTCGGCAAGGGCCAAATATTGATTTTGGGTTGGTAGAGGTTTGCCTTGTAGGTGTGGTTGAGTTTTGACATAGTCTAATGAGGTCATGGGTTTGGTTGACTTGGGGTCAGTCATCTTGAATATTCTTTGAAGTATCTGTTGTTTTACCCTGTAAATATTCACGGGTTAGAAAATCAGGTAATGAATTATTTTCTCCTTTAATATATTAAATATCAAAATCAAAAACAGAGATGCCATCTGGCAAAAATTTGTTTTGATACTAATTTTTTAACATCTTTCTTTAATATATCTTTTACTGATTTACAATCAACGCGGAGTAAGAATTTCTTGTTTATTAAATCATCTTGAAATTTGGATATGCAATTGACTATGGAAAGAACTTTCTTTTTTAACGGTTGAATAATTTCGTTGTGGTCCTATCCAAACTCCGGAATGGAATCAAACTATGGATTCCGGAGTTGTCTCAGATAACTTTTGTTTTAAAATGTCTCCGAATCCAAGTTCGGAAGTATCTGTTTCAACTATCATATTTGCGTCAGGGTGAGGTATGGTTAAACAAAGAAGTGTTTTAACCTTTTCTTTTACTTGTTTTACTAGTTGAGTGTGTTGAGTAGTCCAAGGTTTTGGATTCTTTTGAAGGCGTTTCGTAGATTTGGTAGGAAGTCTGAGACATAGTTTAGACATCCTAAAAATTGTTGAAGTTGGGTTTTGCCCCGCAATTCATCCGGGAATTTGGTTGCAAATTCAATAGATCTTGATATAGGAGTAATGGTTCCTTGATAAATGTTATGTCCTAAAAATCGAATTTTAGTTTGGAATAATGACATTTTTTTAGCTGATACAACTAATCCATGTTTTTAACTATATTTAAAAATGTGTTGAGATGACTAAAATGTTGGTCTATTGATGTTGAATAGACTAGTACATCATCAATATAGATTATTGTGAATTTTGAATAATTATTGAAAATGTCATTCATAATGTGTTGAAATTCGGATGGTGCATTTTTAAGACCAAAGGCCATTACGTTCCATTCATAATGGCCAAATAGAACCGTGAATGCTGTTTTATATCTATCGGTTTCGGCAACTTGTATTTGCCAGAATCCGCTTTTCATATCAAATTTTGAATATACTTTGGCGTTGTATAAGCGTTTTAATAAATCTCGTTTATTTGGTATCGGATAGCGAATCCATTGTAAAACATCGTTAAGAGGTTTATAATTAATTACTAATCGTGGTACTCCACGTTCTTTTTCTGCTTGATTATTAACATAGAAGGCCGAACAACTCCAAGGAGATTTGGATGGCCTTATTAATTTTTTGCTTATTAATTCATTTATTTCTTTTTTACAAAGTTCTAATAACTCTTTATTTATTTGAATAGGTCGTGCTTTAGTTGGTATATTTTTCTCACTAAATTCCTTTATATAGGGGAGTTCAACAGTATGCTGTTTTCGTTTCCAAAAAGCATTTGGTAGATCAGAGCATATTTGTTCTAGCAAATCTTTTTCTATAGATTTTATTTTATCTAGTATAAATGTTGTTTTAAGTTGTTCTTCTATTTTTTTATATGTTATCTCTTCTTGTAAATGTTGAATATGACTTTGTTTTTCTTTAATTAAATTGATCGTTTTGTGAATAGTATTTTGTTGAAGATTGAATTTCTTTAGTCTTCATTGAAAATAAGAAGTTGAAAGATAATTTTGTTCCAACAACTTTAGTTGTTATACCTATTTCTGTTACCTTAAAAGGGTATATTTGTGTAAAGAATGGAGTTTCTAATATTAATTCTTGTGTTAAGTTTTTAACTAAAATAAATTGATTTTTAAAACAGTATCCTTGATTACATATGTTTGCACATGGTAGTTTATATTGTACTTTTAGATTACTACCATTAGCACCGCTTAATCTTTCAGTAGTTTTTCATAATATTTTGTTGGTGTAACTCCTTCACGGATGCAGTTGTAATCTGCTCCGGTATCCATTAATGCAATTATATTTATTTTAAAATCATGGCCTATATGTAGAGTAATATTTGTATACCATTTTTGATAATTAATTTTATTGATTATCTGAATATATTCTTCATCTTGTTGTTCTATTTCATTATTAATTTCTATATTTGGATTACTAGTTGAAGCTTGAAAATTATTTTTTGATTCAATTAAAGATAATCGTGCATCTATTTGTAA
The DNA here is from genome assembly GCA_964056655.1 of Arabis hirsuta. NCBI lineage: Eukaryota > Viridiplantae > Streptophyta > Magnoliopsida > Brassicales > Brassicaceae > Arabis > Arabis hirsuta. The sequence continues at coordinate 19,687,554 of OZ053305.1, read as the reverse complement.
TTGCATAAGCCCCTGTTGATTAATAGAGAATTGAAGGTCTTTAATTTGTGATTTTATTTGTTTAATTTCATTTTGTAATTCGCCAGTAGAGACGTGTTTAAATAAATTTTGCGTTGGGTATTTTTCAAATATTTTGTGAAGACTAAATGGTTGTGGTGAAGATAATTGGCTTTCTTGGCTTACTAGATCTTTTAATTTTAATAAATATTCTTTTTTAATTTCGGGATCATCTATTTTGTCTATTATATCTAATAGAAATTTCTTATCATTATTATTTGTAATTACATTTATTATTTTACAATTGCATAGGTTATCAGATAATTCTTGTGATTCGTCAGATGAATCACTTGAATTTTCTATTTTGTTTATTGAATAATTACTATCAGATTCATCTGATTGTTCAGATTCTGATATTAGTAGTTTGGTTAGTTTTGCTTGAATATCTGGTTGATCTTCAAATATTTCGTTTATCTTCTTTTTCATTTTACATTCAGTAGACCTATGTCCTGGTCGTTTACAATTCCAACATACTATTTTTTGTTTATTTGTTGAATTGAACCTTTTGTTTTTTTTATAATTACGATTTTTTTGCATAATATCGTTGTTTGGTTTTTTATGAAAGTTTCTATTTTTATTAAAGTATCTAGTGTGGTTAGATTTTTTATGTATATGATCTAATCGTTTTGTTCTAGATGGTGGATTAAATTTATTATAACCATAATGTTCACAGAATGAACCCATGGTTATTATAAATTTGAATTTATCATTTCGTTTTTTATCTTTATGTTCTTGACATATAGATAATCCTTCTTTTTTGATAAATGCAAATAACTTTCCGTATGTAATGGTATTCCAGGGAATAGGTTGTCCTCCAGAAATTTCTTTTAATTTATTGATTATTCTATCTGCAAAAAAGGACGGTAATCCTACGATAAACCATTCTTTCCAAAAAGATTGATTACAATCATTACGTTAGAATATATTGGTTATAAAAAAATCTTTATACCACTTAAAGTCTCCTAATGTTGGACATCTTAAGTTGGTTAAAACTATTTTTTTACTTTCTAATTCTTCGGCTGGGTTGCCGATAAAATGCATCATTATGGTGTGGATTAGTACTTCTACAGTATTTTGTCTTTCTGATTCTATTATAAAACCATCTTCATCTTCTTTTTGTATTATTTCTATATGATTGATTATAGATTCTTGCGTATGTATATCTAGGGAATTATCCCACCAATATTTTAATACTCCTGTAAATCCGGTTATTAACATGACACATGCTTGTTTATCAGTAAAAGTTGTACTTGTTGCTTTATAAGCTACAGCGGCCATTCCCATTTCTTGTAATAAATTCATTATTTCATATTCTGAACGACCATCAATATTCCATTCATATATACTGTTTCCAGTGTATACATTATTAGAATATTTATGGTGTTCTTCAAATAATAAATTTGGTGGGGTATGTCTTGGATAATATGGTTTGTTAGATCTCATCATTTTATTCTTTATCCTATTAATTTCTTGATTTTTATTTTCTGATTGGATAGATGTTTGAATAGACTCATTATCGTTTTCGTCTACAATATTAATTTGTTTACCTTTGTCTAAGTTATCTAGTTTATTGGCAATAGTTTTTAGAATTTCATTTTCTGCAAATTTAATTGGTCTAGTAATAGGTTTGAATATTGGTGGAGTAACCGATGAGAACGGGTGTTGGTTAAATTATTCTAATCTATTATTTTTATTATTTAAGTTATTATCGATACTATCTACTTGTTTCGAAATTGTGTGTAACAATTGGCTTTGATAATTGTTTTGTTGATATACATATTTGATATCGCGAATCATTACCGGATCCTTATCGTCTTTATTAGCTACAGTTTTAAAAGGAGTAGCTATAATTTGCCTATTTGACGTGTTTATTTTTAAATCTCTTAAAGGAGGGTGTATTGATTTAGTTTTGCTACCGTCTATTAGTTCCCAAACTTGACTTAATGATGAGCTTGCGTTAATTGTCTTAAATGGATAATTAATAGTATTCTCGATAGAGTATGTTTCAAACCATACAAAGAAAGGAATATCCGTTTGATTTAATTTCATACAATCATACCAGTTTTCTCTAAATTATAAAGTCTGTTGTTTAGAAAATGTTTTAAAATACCATACTCTTTTTTCTTCATTTTCTTTTGAATAAAAGTCTTGTTTTATATATTGTTTATTAATTTCATATTATTTTATTATGATATTTATAGACTTAAAATCAGATGGTATAGGAGATGTTGGATATAGATTTTGATCAGGCTCGGCAATAGGAGCTTTAAATTTAATTTAATTATCTTGTTTAATATTTTGATTTACACTTTCAGTGACTGAACTCGCACTAGATTGTCCAGTTCGAAATTCAGAGAATGAAGCTCTCGAGTGATAGGAACTAATCCTAGGTGGAAGTGGTTCTTTAAATGATCTGAATTGAAGTAATATTTTGCCTTCGCGTTGTTCTATTACTCTTGATATATCTTTTTTGTTCAAAATTCCTAGGTGGTTGAGTAATTTCAATTTTCCATTGATCAGGAACTGTTATTTCGTTCCAATTTAGTTGTTTAGGAGTATAGGTAGCTGTTGGAGTATCTTTATGTACAGCTAAAATTGTTGTTTCTCCTTTATGATCTTGTAATAAACATCTTGGATTAAATTCAGAAGTTGATTGCTTAAAATAAATTCGATAAAGTAATAAGTAACCATGTCTTTCATTTTGAAATTTAATTTCGGGTAAATGAACATTTAATACTAAAGTGTTGAGTATTGTTGGGTCATGTAGACTCACTTGATAATTGGGAGCACAATTAAAATAAATTGCTCCATTACATAAATTGGATTGAACTGCCCCTAATAGTGAATCTTCGAATTTTAATAAGGTCTTGTCTCTTAATAACATTAATATAGGGGAATCTATACCAGTCCTTGATAAAGGTTTAATCGCTATCTGTATTAATCCAAAATGTAAATAGTCAAATCTTTTTTGCTTGTATTTGTCTAAGGCAAGAGAGGATAATAATTTTACTTCTTCAAACTCATTTTGAAGAGATAAAGTTTGTTCGTGTTCTTTTATTGAATATGCGGTTTTAAAGTCAAAAGTTCCGATTTGATAAATACTCTCTGGATTAATATGTGGTAACTGATTTTTTGTTATTTCTTGATTAAATGATGTTATTTTTGTCATAATTTCTCTTGAATTAACTGTACTATGTGATGTAGAGGAAGAAACATGTTTTGGCTTAAAGAGTTTTCGAAACGGTGAAGCCATAATTTAATCTAGAATTAAACGCATGCTTTAAAGATATTAACCTTTTTCTTGACACGGCCTGGGCTTGCCAACTGTCTTACTGGCTCTGCATGGGACTTGCTGCCTGGAACACAGACGGCGGTTGTGTCTTACCAGAAGGGGAGTATTTTTAAAGAAGAGTTTAATTAGATAAGAATCAAAGCTTTTGTTTTGAAAAACCTTTTAAGAAAACTGTTTCTATAGATCGTTTGGTCTGATACCAATGCTTACTTTCTTTCTATGAAACTTAAAAATTTGTTAAAAAAATTTTAAGTGTGCAAGAAAAACGGAAGGTTTTAATTTGATAAAGTTTTTATTTTATTGAAACAATATAAAGTTACAAAGTTTTTGAAATAAGAAGTTAAAAGATTACAAATTTAAAACTTTAAAACTTGTTTTGAAAGGTTAGAGATTTTAGAGATAGAATGTTATATATTACAAAGAGAACCATCAATAAACATATCATGGTTCTCATTGTATAATTTAGGGTATAATTTAAAATAACATACCATAATACATTAGGTAGATTATTTATATAACTATAATCACATACAAAATATAACATACCATAATTTCAAATTGGCATTTCATTTAGAGATGTTGATTATCACGTTTGATTGTAATATTAAATGAATCATTGGAGTAATACATGTTCGTTTTTAAAATTTCAAATTGCAGTATATGCAAAAAAAAAAATCTATTTTTTTTTATATATGTATGATAAGATTTTCAATTTAAATTAAACATTAGATATCAAAAACAAAACAACAAAAATTGTTGTGTCATGTCCTTTTTATGATCTGATATACTGTTTTTGAGTACAACGTGTCAGAAAACATTGATTGAAACATAAGAGTATTTTGGTCACAAATTTGTTTCTCTTAGCTATAGAGTTCAATTAATTACGGAGTGTCTACCTACTTACATTTTGAGTTATAATATGGTACTAATCTAAATGATAAATTTAGATAAATGTTTTGTTGGGTTCATTTGTTTGTTTAAAATTGATTTCTTTGCTATTTTAATAATAATTATGAAGGTAATATTACAAAGCAATATTTGATAGTTCGGGTACAATTAATGACGTTTCCTGGTAAAAACTAAAAACTCTAGAAAATAGTATTTGTGCGTTTCAAACAAAATGTGAACCATTGAATCTCTATAAATTTATCAATGTTCAAGAAAGCGCTAAATAGACGGTGATCCAATGCCTAAAATGCCTAATCGGAGCTTAGACGATTTAATAAACAGTTTAAACGTTTTATAAAAATATATAATATATTAGATATATATTATAAAATATATAAAAACCATAATTTATAAATAAAAAATTTATATTATATTTATATTCATCGTTTTACAGTAAAATATATATAATATTATGATTTATATAAAAAAGTTTATATTATTTTTTTATTATAATACCATAATATTTTAAACGGCAAAAACGAAATTTTTACGATTTATAAGGGTTTAGCTCTTAAACACTGTTTAGGCAAACGTCTAGAATGTTTTTTGGAAAACTGAAATTTATACTCAATATTATATAAGCTAATGATTGAATCGTCTTAATCTATAGTTTAGTCATTGTCAAGCGTGAGTTGTACCGGAACTAAATTAACATACTTTTCCCTATCCACTTTCTATAAATTACTGATATTGCATTTTATAATGTTGGGTTGTTATTTTTAATAAGTTTATATCAATATATAATAGCATAATCTATATTAAAAGAACTAGAATCAATGTTTTAAGCATATTCCATTGTTTAACGAATTCAACGAACCCATTGGTTTTAATGGGTTCAACGAACCCATTGGATTTAATATTCAACGAACCCCATTGGTTTTAATATTCAACGAACCCCATTGGTTTTAATATTATTCTTAGTTGACAGAATCTTTTATTTGATGTACCGTTTCGGATCATTCGTTTCTAATTCTCTCTTGAAGCAAAAAAAAAAAAAAATCTGAGCACATAATATATTTTTAATAGAAAAATATTCTAAAATACCATATTTATACTTTTATTCTAAAATCACCATCATTAGTTTTAGATTTCTAATAGCAACACAAATTATTGTGTGAAAATTCTTGTTTAACTTAAATAAATTACAAACAAAAAATAAAATATTATGTTTGAGTTCCTTTCATTAAAAAATTATATTTTTCAGTGAATTAATCGATTTGCAGATGTTTAAATAGTTCACATTAAACAAAAGTATAATGTAATAGCAGACAATTTTAATATAATTTTTTGTATATATCTATAATTCTCCACCTGATTGTATGGAATTGTACCACTTTATTCAAAAATCAATAAATCAGATGTTCAAAAACAAAAGATGAGAGTATTGAATTATCTTGATATTAAATTTATGCTATTATTAAAAATTTAAACTAGTTATGCTATTTGTGGAACAAAAATTTAAAATGTGTGAATTTTTTCAAAACATCCTAATTAATACCATAACCCCAAATTTATAAAAATTATAATATTTTTTTTTTAAACAGTGTCAAAAAGCCAAACGAGTCATCAACCACGCAACTGCGCCACTAAACCATTAATAATAAAATTTAGACCACAACTAGCTTCTTTTTTTTTTTTGAAACTTGACCACCACTAGTTGATTAGTGATTTCAACATTACTTTTATTTTTACTATAGACTGTTACTGTAAAATAATTAATTTATATAACCAATCACCCTTTTAGTGATGTAATAATCTAGACACTTTTGAATATCGTGAATGATCAGATATCATGAATTTTAATTCAAAATTAGATGACAATATATGTACTAAGCTTCAATTAAAAATTTATAAAAATCTGATGATATTCCTCATTAAAGAAAAAGAAGATGTCCTCATTGATTTTATTATTTATATTTTATACATAGAGTGTGACCCTTCCGAAGCCCAAAAAGTTCAAAATTTAGATTCATCGTACATACTCTTAGGAAACTTATTTATAAAAAGTAAGAATGGATTCTAGTGGATGTATATTAATACTTGATATGATTAATTAACAGGAAACTAAACCGATTGAGAAAGCAATAACTATTTTTAAAAGTTATCCCACTTGTTTATGATTCTCACCATTTATGATATTAGAAGCTCTCGATTATAATTGAAATCGTAATAAAAAAGAAACTCTTTCAAATGGTTTTCGGAAATCATTTTCTCTATTAGACAAATATTTTTTGAATTAATATGCACTATTTTGAGTTTAGTAAATTGACATATAGCAAGATATGAATCCACTATATAAAGATTCTATTTAATGATTCTTCTTGGATTTTTTTCCATGTATAGATCGAGACAATGGTAAAATGTTAAAGACTTAAAGCAGCTAGGAGCGTCAATCAAGACCGTTCGATCTCTCCTTTTGATAACATCAAAACCACCAAAACAAAAGACGCCCATTTTTTGGTTATTTTACCAATCAAAGTACCGTTAGAAGACGGCAAATGGGTCCCACATGCCGGTAAAACGAATATTTATTGGTTTTTAGCTTTCGTCGTCATTTCCGTATATAATCTCTCTCTGTTACACTCTCCAAAGTGAAAGAGAAAGATAAACACAGAGAACCTCTCTTATTCTTTTTCCAAGGTTTTTAAAGATATGGACGTTTTCGATGGACTTCCCGATCCGATCGTTATAGACATCTTGAACAAAGTCGGTGACGTCAAAACCTTACTTCGTTGCACTTCTCTATCCAAACGATTCAACTTGCTCGTACCTCAGTCCGAGTCACTCATCCTCCGACTCAACCACGTCAATACCACCACCGAGCCTGACTCACCCGTCGGCAACATTTTCCGATCTTTATTCAAGTCCTTTCACGGTCTTTTCTCTCTTTTCTCTAAACCAACCAAACCGAGCCCAATCACGACTCTTTCTCCTAATATCCCTTCCAAGATTCTCTCCCGGTTTAACCGGATTAATAATCTTGACGTAGAGCTTCCCGGAGGAGATGTCAAGGTCGAGAAAGACGCCGTCGTTAAGTGGAAAGCCGAGTTTGGAAAAACCCTAAAAAGCTGCGTCGTAGTCGCTTTCCGTTCCGCCGCAACCGTATCTTCTTCTTCTTCTTCTCCGGAGGAAGCCGTACACGGTGAGTCAGACGCCGAGTTCGTGAATGGACTAAAGACGCGCGTGGTGTGGACGATAAGCGCGTTGATGGCTGCATCGTCCCGTCATTACCTAATGAACCAAGTCGTGAAGGAGCATGAAGAGATGGAGAGTTTGGTTATGCGTGACAGAGAAGGAGAAGGGACTGTGGTGATGGAATTGAAGGGGCTGAGAGAGTATCGAATGACGGCGGCGCGTGAGGAAGATGTGGAGCGCGTGGAGAGAAATCGGAGGAGTGTTGTCCCGAGCGTGAGGATGAGTATGAGACACGCACCTTCGCTTAAGCTTAAGAACGGTATATCTTTAGAATCCGCAACGCTCGTGATCGTAAGGCCGAGCGAGGAATATTCCGACGTCGGAGATGATGAGATGGCGACGGAGGCTTTCGCCGGGGATTGTATGTACGTTGAAGCGGTCGGCGCTTTGTTAAAACGTAAGAAGAATAATTTAGAAATGAACTCGTTTTAAAAGCCTTTGTTGGGCCCCTAAATGGGCCTTTTATTGGGCTTTCTGAGTTTGTTATTTGAAAGAAATGTTTTTTTTTCTCTGCACGTGTGGCGTATGCGCATTTTAATATATTACACTGTACAAAATTGGCTTTAGACTTGTTGACTTGGTGGTTGAACAAAAAAGAAAAAGAAAAAAAAAGACTTGATTGGTGTACCAATTTGATCAATCATTCGAAGCATATGCGAATTGTGATCCTCGTGACCAGAAAGAAAAAATAACATGGCATGAATGATACCAAAAAACGACAGAAAATTTCTAAAAAAATCACTAAATACGTCAACCAATCTATGTTATAAAAGACGATAATTGTATTGATTTTCTTGAAGAGAATATACAATAATTTGTGTTTCGGTCTCCCAACTGTAGCCATATAATCCTTGATCTCCGTCTAAAATAACTCTCGTCGATCGCTTTTCCACGAGAAAGTCAATTCAGAAGGGTGGCTGAGGATTGTAATTGGAGACTCTTTAGTTGAAGGTAAACTTGACTAACTCTTCTTTGAATAGTTGAGTACTTGTCCTTGTTTAGTATTTTTAAAACCCTTTTCATTAACTTATGCTTTGAACTTAACAGTTTAAGAGAACTTTCCTGAGGCTCTACCCATTAACAACAGTTGCTATGAAATCCGGATGAGTGGTGATATAGTTGAAAAATTGTAAGGCTTTGTTCCTGCTGGTGGGAGGGAGCAAGGCAAAATGAAAAGACCTGGAGAATTATCATATATTTCAGGGGCCAAGAAATTAGCTAGACTCTGAGGGTAATCGATCAACCATTGTTCGTTGATCAATTTTTCTGTCCAGTTTTTAGTAACAGGAGAAACAGACTGCTTATAAGACCAAGTATGAAGAGGTCCATGAAATCTCAAGTCTTCGTTTTTGGTGGAGAAGTTGTGTCTTCATCTCGCATTTACTCATTTTTTTTCCATATGCGTATGAAGAGTCGTTATCACTTGCTAAAGCAGCATAAGGTGAGAGCATAAATAGAAAAGATTAAAACTCTGTGTCTCCTCGTAACTCAATAGAGCAGAATATTCGTAAAGATTGATGGTTAATGCAAAGAGAAAAAGCTATAACCAAATCCGTCTCTTTTGTAGACGCGTTGAAGAAGAGGGGGAGAAGAAGAAGTTGGGATAGATTATAAATAGAGAATGTGTCACACCTCACCTCAACAAGATAGAAGCATAGTTCACTACAATACAAGAAGAATAAGAAGATCAAGGTTTTAGTGCAAAATAAGAATGGGCGGGATCGTTGCATTCAAATGGGAAAAAGAACAGCTAACCCTACTTTAAAGCGGGGAAACATTGGAGGCAAAATACGTTTTTAGAAGATCTAACTCATGTAGGAGATCTGTTTAGTAGTGTCAAGTGAGGAAGTAGTGTCAAGTTATCCGGCCACCACTCATAGTGGTTTATCAACTTTGACTGAGATATGATACTCATGTAGCTTTGGATGGTTGAGCCTCTGATCATGAAGGAGAAAGGACCCAATAGTCACCAGACAACAATTCGACACTACTATTAACCAACAATTCAGATCTGACTCTGATGCTCAAGGTCGCGAAGGTGGAGATATAGTGTTTGGAGGTACCATTCATCCCACCGCACTTCACCTGGAAACATACAAATGTTACCATAGTAGGGAATATAAATTCTTCAAATTGTACAACATTTTGGCCGACACAGAAGACAACAAAAATGCAGTAACGATTTCTTAAAATATTTTACTTTTTTGAAAGCCGCTAGAACAAATTTTATTATGGAGTACCAAAGAGAAACGGTTCTTGTCGCAAAATTTAACGGGCCCTCAAGTTACAGTACACCATCACACGGTGCTTTCAAAAACGGATAGCAAGGCAAAATATGAGCAGTCATTATAAACTATTGTCCCGTGATGCGAATTCCACTAATCTCAACGATATCAATGCTTAGGAAATTCATGAGAGATCATGTCCCATATCGGATGGCTACATTTATTCATGTTGTACATAGTAGAGTTTAATTTAAAATTGAACCTATTGTCTTAAAGTGCTAGAAAATTTACATCAATTGATTAGGTTGGTTATTTTTTCTAGCAGGTATTTATGTGGCATAAGTCATCTAAACAACCATTTTGGATCATCGTTATAAATTGGAATTTTCACTCGTATAGTTTTTATTTTTCTCTGGGTTAGATGTAACTAAAAAAACATTTCTTTTGGATTTCATATCCCAAGTTTTTTTAATAATCTCTTATGTTTCTCGAATGTAATGCTTAATTAATTTATGCTTATGCTATGCTTATTTTTATCTATTTTTCATGTTTCTCATATTTCAAATTTTATCACAAGTTCACAACTATAACATAATGATTCTAATAGTAAATGGATTTCCATAACTGTTAGTTATTAATTAACACTGTGATGTATACTTGTAATGCAAAACATATTGGCATTATAATGCTATTTTATATTATTAAAAAAAGAAAGAAATTTACATTGGGTCTGAATGAAGTTGATCGGCTTGAGTTGTACTTAGGGTGAAGGAAGTCCAAGTGGCCACGTTTCAAACGGAATGGTATTTGTCATAAAATTTGACAGACTCCCAAGTCCAAGGATACTCACAAACGCTGTTAAAAGCAGATATCCTCTTGAAGTATGTTTAGCTCAGTGAAGTGTTGTCCGATTATGCGTAAGCCACCGATCTCGATGGTGTCCACGCTTAGGAAACCGGTGAGGGAACTTGTCTCATAAGTGTGGGCGATAATTGTTCATGTAGTTTCACATAACAATCTTGATATTATCTCAAATCAATATATAGAACAAGAGGTCAAATCATGGTTTCTTTTTTTTTCTTCCTTTCCACAACTTTTTAATTGAACAGATACATTAACTATTTGTTAAACAAACCAAAATTTTTTAACGTTTACAAACATATCATTGGTTCTGAAGTTAATCGACTTGAGTTAGGTGAGAAAAATCACTAGCTGGCTACGATTCAGACGAAATATATATATATATATATATATATATATATATATATATCTTTCAGATAAATATATATTTAAAAGAAAAATTAAAATATTTTGAATTCAACCTAAATACATAAATACAAAGTATAGCTCAGATATATGTAAAAAATTTCTAATAGTAAAAACTATTAAAACCTCATGCTAGAATAGAAACATAAAATGGCAGTTTGGTTTCAATAGGCAACTAAACTCTATACATAATATGGTTAATTTACCTAATAATAAAAAAAACAAACATAAATTGAGCAAGTAACCAAAAACCATCGATGTGGCACGATCACAATCTCGAAATTTAGAGTTTCGCCTTTTTGGTTACTTGCTTAATTGGTTTTTCTTTTCGGTTATTAGATAAACTAACCCTACATAATAGACTACATAACAAAAAAATTCCTACAACTTTCAAACTCATATTTTATCTTTTTGTTCATGACAATTTTACATTTTGTATGTCGAAAGTGTTTACTTTTTAATAGCCTAGTTTTAAAAAATACTTATGAGAACACATGAGCAGTGGAATAAATTTGAAATAACAGTGGTCTTAGATTCCCATTCAATAAAGAATAAAGAATCGCTGAATAATTGATTCTGATAGTGATATCATTAGAAACACCTAATCTAATATGGTGATCATTGTTGTTTCCACTGAGTGGCATCATGACTAACACACTAATTTAATCACGTTTTTATAAATTTCAAAAGCTGCGGAACTATATAAACATGGGGTCTATAAGAACGAAGATCTGGTCCATACATGTTACATGATTACCAAAATGATTTTGTTCTGTGAAACGAATATAAAATATAACAGAATATATCTTATATATAATTAGCTTTATTTATAGTGCGTAATTGAGCTCAACTGCTCAAGTATATAGCCCATAGGTACGAATGATGACTAATCCAAAACATTTTTATATATGCGATCTTTGATCAATAAATTTATTTTATTTTCTTACTTAGGTTTTGATAAACTTAACTAAGAGCATCAATAAATGTAACAGAATTCAATTTGTAGTTTGCAATGAGAGATTCAAATATAATTGAATACGAAGCTTGTTATCAATTCATCAACCCTTGCCCTCTCTTTTTTTTTTTCGTTATCATTCATTTCATCTGTATCTTAAAGTTGGAAAAGTGAAACTTTAAGAGTTTCCAATTTCATGGCTACTTGATCATTAACCATCACTATGTAAACATTCATGTTTTCGTATTCAAAGTCGTCGAATAAGTGCTATACTTATCCATATCTATGGCTAGGAGTGGACAAAAATACCCAAAACCGAAAAACCGAACCGAACCGCACTGAAGTAAATCCTAACCGAGACCGATCCATAACAGTTTCGGTTTCATATGGACTCAATTTATCTATAACCGAAAAATTGAAAAACCTAACCGAAATCGAACCGCAAAATCGAATGCCCACCCCTAACTTTATGTTTCATTTTAAGTTTATGGTTATTGACTTTTTATTTTATTTTGTGTTCTCTTTTATGTTTCATTATGGATTTTAGACTCAAAACTCTTTGATATGATGCTCTTTTGATTCATTTTTGCTTGTTCATTTGATTTGTACGTGTTCGAATTTGGTTTTTTCGGTTTCAAACCGAAACCGAACAATTAGGATTTTGGTATATTATTGTGATACCAAACCGAACCAAAACCGAACAATTAGGATTTTGGTATATTATTGTGATACCAAACCGAACCAAAACCGAAGTAAACCGAACCGAGACCGACCCATACCAATTTCGGTTTCATATGGACTCAATTTATCTATAACCAAAAAATCGAAAAACCGAACCGAAATCAAACCGCAAAATCGAATGCCCACCCCTATCTATGGCTTTTCAGATATTCAGATTTCAAATATTTATCTAAGTATCAAAGATCCGTGGAAGTAAAGTGTTCGCATAAGTAATGTCATACGGCTGCAATCGAACACTGCATACTAGATCATAAAAAATGATTTAACAAAATTCTTTTCTTTCTATCATCAAACTCACATATAGCTAAATTAACTAATAATTATATGGTTAATAATAGCACGTGAATATATCATTCAACCATTATATTTTATACATGGTCGATGGTACCAACCAAAACTACAAAATGATTACCAATATATTTATAGTCATTTTTGGATTAAATATAGAAAGGGAAAAAAAACAAGTTTTTCGATGAAAGATTTATAATAAAATTTTAAAATATTTGTTTTTATATTTAACGATGCAGATTTCACATAAATTTTTAGATCGGATCGGAGCAAAGATCAGATCTCTCCATCTTAACTGATGGGTCTACCAACCAAAACCACAAAATGATTATCAATTTTTTTATATATATAGTTTTGCTTAAATAAAGAAAGAAATCATAATTAAAAAATTTGCGATGGCAGAAAGTATTTTCCCGCAAAAAGCTAAAGCTTTGCGAAGCTGTCATCACAAAAATGCTGAAGGCTCTCCAATAAACAAAATGTCAAGAAAAAGAAGAAGAAGCAATTTTAAAACCAAAAAGAACCAAACACATAAAAAGCTAAACCACCTTCTTCGAGATCGTTCCTATATATCTAAAGAAACTATTGAAGAAGAATAGAGAATCAAATTGGAACAAACGAAACAGAGAGATGATCAAAGGAGGAGGAGGAAAATCTTCAGGTTACTCTGCAGATTTAATGGTTTGTTTCCCTTCAAGAACACACTTGTCTTTACCTCCTAAATCCATTTGTAGCCCTTCTCATTCCCTAAACCGCCGTCAAAATGCTCCTCACCACCGTCGCAGCATCAGTAAGCTCTCCGGAAGCAGCGGAGGATTACGTCAGAATTGTGGTGGTGGAAGGGAGATAGCAGATGAACCGACGTCGCCGAAAGTCACGTGTGCCGGTCAGATCAAAGTCCGGCCGAGCAAACGCGGAGTAGACGGTGGTGGTGGAAGCAAGAATTGGCAGTCGTTGATGGCGGAGATCGAGAAGATACATAGAAGTAAGTCGGAGAGTAAGTTCTTTGGGATCAAGAAAGATGTCATGGGGTTCTTGACTTGTCTACGTGATCTCCGGTTTGATTTCCGGTGTTTCGGTGCGTTTCCTCCGGTAGATCTGATCTCAGATGAAGAAGAAGAAGACGAAGACGAAGAAGAAGAAGAAGTTGAAGAAGATGGAAGCTCGGGGACAGTTTTCTCGAAATGGTTCATGGTTCTACACGAAAAGCAGAACAATGAAGAGTGCGTCGACGAAAAGGAAACCGCGTTTCCCGATGCCGAAACAGCGGTTCCTCCGCCAAACGCGTTGTTACTTATGCGGTGTAGATCTGCGCCGGTTAAGAATTGGTTAGAGTTAGAAGAGGAGAAGAAAGTAGAAACAGAGGAAGAAGATAACAATAAAAAACAGAGCGGAGAAACAGAGAATGTGAGAAAGAAGAATGATTTAAGATCATTGATGGAGGAAGAGAACATGAAGAAGAATCTGGTGGTGATGAATTACGACACAAACTATTATAGGCTCTCTGCAGATATCGCCAAGGAAACTTGGGTTGTTGATGGAATTCAAGATCATTTGTTTCGAAGTCGAAGCTGGAAGAAATGATCTTGTTCTTGGAAGAAATAAAATCCTCTTTGTAAAGTTAATACATGTACTTGTGAATTTATAAGTAAGCATTCGTGTGAATAAGTTTGAGATTGGTTTTTCATCAATCGAATGTTTCGCTTTCTTTGTGTGACTTTGTGTCTACCCATAAAACCGAATGTAAAGAGAAAGTGAAGAGAGACAAGAACTACAAGGATAGGCCTTACCAAGACATTAAGATTCTTAATGTCACTGTTCTCAAATCTTAGCATTTTTGCTGGTTCTCGTCTCAGTCTCAAAGCTCCTGTGATAGTGATCGTTTTCTTGCGATGAATCGGAACTTGATGTGATGTGTTTGTTGTGCCTGAACCAATGAGTTTGATGAATCATCTTCTTGATGCTATAATAACATTATTTTTTAATTTTGTTTTACCAAGTTTATGGAAGTGGTTAGTGAAGATCAACTTCATTTTATTGTAATGGTGACCTACATGATAAGTTAACTTTAAGACTCTTAAAGCACCATCTTTTAATAACTTGGGTTGGTTAACCTTTTCGCATGTGAGGTATGTATGAAATCGAGCCTTTCTTAGACATTTCAGTTATGATGATTATGTAGGAGCTATGTAACCAAGTCATAGAGAGACACAGAAGCATCATGTAAAAATCATCTAAAGAAAATGCCAAAATGAGAAAACAACAAGAGCACAAAAAGGAAGCAAAAACAAGATCCACTAACTGCGTACTCGACTAGCATCTTACTCGAAGAGACTGAACCCCATGTCCTGCATCAAAGTTGAGGGACAGAAGCAGCACAGAGTCAGAGACATGCAAAATCAAGAGCTAATTAACAAGAGAGTAACAAGGAAGAAGAGAAAAAGGCTTACATCATCAGACTCTTCTTTCTCTTCCTTCTTGGCTTCTTTCTTCTCATCAGCTGCAGGAGAAGCGGCAACACCGCTTGATGGAGAGGCTGAAACAGCCACACCGCCACCAGATGGCACAGACGCCAACTTCTCTCTACCGGCTGCAATCAGCTCAGTGATGTCCTTACCACTCACTTCTTTTAGAAGAAGCTCAATGCTCTCTCCATCAACATCAGCACCAACTACACACAATGCGAATCCACATTTCGCTACCCGTAAATTCACCAAAGATGACTAAACAAGAAGCAAGTCAATTCAAAAGGACTTTTAATATCTTCACTTATTCAGTAATCTTGTACTATTAAACCTCGATTTGCTTTGATTTTACAGCTCCAGGAATCGAACTAAACGCTAAAAAACCAACAAAAAATGCAGAACAAAGCAGAAAGCTAATCATTATCAATAATCGCATCTAGCTACACATTCCCAGTAACACAAATCTAACCATTCAAACACTTTTAGATTCATCATTGGTTCCAAAATTTAACAAAAGGAAGATGAAATCACCAGCTCCGATAATATCCTTGATATTATCAGCAGAAGGATTAGCGTTTCCGCCTAGGACGGCGAGGAGGAAAGCAGCGACAACCTTCATTTTCCTGCTTTAACACACATCCAAAAGTAAATCGTATTAGCAGAAATGGAATCAAACACAAGACAACCATCCAGAGACGTCGAAAGAAAGAGTACCAAGAGGATTCAAGGAGCAGGAAGCTTCGAGCTATGGTTTTCGAGAGAAAGCGAAAATGGAGGAGGAGACAGAGGAGGAGGAAGAGTCGTATATATACTTAGGGTTTCTTCTCTCTTTCTGTTCCGGTTTTACCCTCATTTTTTTCTTGGTTTTGTAAATATTGGCCACCGGTTCACTCCGTTTAATTATGAACCGGCAATTGCCGTATCATGAAGCAATTTTTATTTTTCTTTATAATTCGTTATTTACATTAATTATGTATGTTTTGTTATTATTCGTTCATTCCTTTTTCGTTTTCATTATGAACAATTGTAATTTGTGTAATATGCATTGAGTATATATTGTTTTAATTGTTTTTTACTAATTATTATTAATCATATATTTTTTGTTTTAATGAATTAGATTTTTTTAACCCGAATCTCGAGAAAAAACTAAATCGGTAGTATATATTTTGCTTGATGTGATTTTGGTGGAGTGTCGCTTGCCTCAAATTGTCGGATTAGTTTTGTCTTCCTCATCCCTTATCGCGTTTGGTTTACTTTGTCGCAGTGGTTCTCTTTGAGCTTAATCTATTTAGGAATCTAGATTGTGGTGCTTATTGTCTAGTAGCTACGATCTGTCTTTGAGTAGAAATATGAACTCTGTTGTTTGCTTGATGTTTGAAGAGATTGAATTCGAGGCAGTGTTATCTCTCCCCAACATCTTAATGTTGGTGCTTTTCTTCTACGGTGTTTTTTTAGGTTTTGTCATCAGAATGCATTTGTTTGGATTTTCTTTGGAATAAAACTTGGGAACCGGCTGATTTAGGTAATAGGATCTTCAATTTTCTTAATTCATTTATAGAAGTAGTGTGTTCCTAATCTCGTTGCTTAATATTTTGTTTTGGTATTGTATCTTTTGTCGATTAATTGATGTTGTATCTTTAGCTCCGGGAATTTCTATGTATTGGCCGGCTTATGGTTTAGTTCTGTAAAACTTAAAAGTATAATATGTAACGAAATTTCCAGATGAAAAAAGAAAAAACTATATACTAACTACGACTCATCATTTGAATACATTATTCTGATTTATGAACCTCACCAAAGCCCAATTCAGGGATACAATACGAAGGCTTCAAGCCCATGTAGATTGACCCAAATACAAAATCTCATTACCTACGTAAGAACCATAGACTAATCGACACAAACACAAAGCTTGACTTTGACGAGGAAGCAAAAGAATATACATTGTTGGATGGTGAGGTGAAGAGAGGATACTACGAGGAAGAAAGCCATAGCCATAATTACAAGCAGAGGGATCCAGGGGTAAGTAAAAAGTAGTAAAAAAAGTGTGTAGCAACTTATTCTTTTTAGTGACCTTTCCTAATTTGGAAACCCAATTAATGATATTCCAAATCATGCTAACTAACCTAAAATAGAAATTTATTAACTAAAGAAGCACAAAGCAGGACCAGTCTCAAGAGACGACTATCAGCTAAGAAGACGAGTAAGTCTGTCTTATAGCATCCATTATACTAGGAAAGTACCCCCCAATTATTCTTTTTAGTGACCTTTCCTAATTTGGAAACCCAATTAATGATATTCCAAGTCATGCTAACTAACCTAAAATAGAAATTTATTGACTAAAGAAACACAAAGCACGAGCAGTCTCAAGAGACGACTATCAGCTAAGAGGACGCGTAAGTCTGTGTTATAACATCCATTATACTACGAAAGTACCCCCGCCCCCCTCCCCCTATAATTTACATGTTTCCATGAAAAAGATGATGACAAGATATGCATGAAATATGAACGAGCGTAAATAATATTTAGAAGAATTCTTAAAAATTATGTTTTTACTCCTTTTTGTGTGTAAACTATGCATTTGTAGTAAGCTAAAACAAATCAAAGAATTACAAAGATAAGTTGTATTTAGTTTTCTCAATTAGTTTCATGATTAGAGAGCCTTTAGCGAGATCAGTTGGGCGTGAGCTTTACACTATTATTACGACTTTATTTGTAATTTACAAGATGTTAAGGGTTATTAGTCCGAATTGTTAATTGAGAAGATGAAAAAGATAAGAAAGAGAACGTCCCAACTCACACGGTATTCAAAAGACTGTTTCGGTACGAACTACTAAACCACCATTCAAATACAAATAAAGATATTTTTTTTTGTCGTAAATACAAATAAAGATATTTAAGTTATTTTTGTAATAAGACCCATTTATTAGGTCAAGGATGCCAATGTTGTTTATTTATTAATAGACCAACATCCTACACTCTTCATCTCTCTACACAGAAACAACATACACACATGATAAGTAGAGAATTAACGTTTGTATCATTTCATCAAGAACATAAGTCATCTTCGAATTCGGAAGTATAAGCGTTCACAGATCACAAGGTTAGTATTGTTCATTTCTATATTGGGAAATAAATTCATCCACATTTGCCTACACAGAATACATAAACTATATATATTGAATAATAAAGTTCTACATATAAAAACATTAATATATTAACTATTTCAAAACTAAAAATAACGATATATATCCGAGTTTTGAGATTATTTAAAGGGTTTAGAACTTATTTTCTGGTTAGGATTTAGGCTTTAGACGTTCTTAGTTAGAATAACTTTTTGTGAAATATGTGTTTTAGTAGGATCATGAGATTTAATAAGTTTATTAAAAAAAAAAAATATAATGAAACAATACATAACGAGAGAATTGAGAATATTATATTATTTTTTATTTAAAATGTATTTTTGTCCATTTGGTCCAAAAAGTTGCTTGATTAACAAGCCAATTTATATGATTATTATGTTCTTAATTTCATGTTCCGATTTCCTTATTACCTCTTAGATGTTTTTTTTGGGGGTTAAAAGTTAAAAGCATACCTAAATGTTACATTGAAGAATGTTTAGTATCAAACCACCCCTACTTACAAGTTACAACTTATTCTTTTAAACGAATTTTTATTCTTTTTTATGAAACATTATCATATAAAATTATATATACTTGATATATATATATATATAAACGAAAAATATAAAATTGTTGTATATAAACAAATGATTTTACCTCTTGAGACTATATTTATATTTAGCTATTCTATGATTATTTAAGATTCGAATTTAAATTTTGTTTTCATAATAGTTTTTGGTTTTCTTATATAAGAGATATATTATATGTATTTAGTAATCTCTATTAAACGGCTACAATATATACTAGGATAGTACCGCGATATGCGCGAATAAATGATTATGCTAATTAGTATAGTTTTAGTTTTAGTTAAAATCAATCTTAGTGAATGCGAGAATTATTATTCAAACTCGATATTTTTAGTTAAAAATAAAATTTAATTAATGTGAAAATTATTATACAAAATTCGAGATTCGTTTGTCTATATTCGAATTTGTGATTATTTTATATAAGAATGTATTACACCAAATGATAGACAAAATATATGAATTGAACCATCAAATCAAAATTCACCAATCCAAATTTAAACCGAATTATATAATGTCTAAATTGGTATAACAATTTCTATACTAAATTATCCAAACCAAACTCAAATTATACAAAATCGAATTGAACTAACAAAAATTGTTAGATCTATTGTTGAGATATATTATAATTTTTAGTTATTCACACATGTTTTAAAAACCAAAAAGCAAATAACATATTTATCTTAAACATGTATAAGTTTTTAGAATATATTTTTTTTAATTTTTGTTTAGGTTTTAATAGTAATATTTACTGTGTTAAATAATAACTATATAATAATTAAATAAATCAAAAAAAAATATAAGAAAAACTATGGTGACGACACATCATAAAAACTAACTATCAATGCTTATTCGTTGATATATAAAAGATTGTCTACAGTCGTAAACACATTTTTTTATAAATGCTATATAAATTACAAATCGGTTAGCAACATTTGAATAATCTATTTTCGCAAATTCTTGTAATTGTATCAAAAATGTGGTAGACTATATTTGAATAATAATTTTTATAAAGTATCAAATCGGTTAGCTTCTGAAATTGGTTCCTTTAATTCATTTTTATTGAAAAAAAGATATTTTTAAAGAGAATGGACTAAAAACTAATTCTAGATGAACTAGATTAGAGTTTTTGTCATAATTTCGAAATTATTATAAAAAAAAATTGAAATTATTATTAAAAAAAAAAGATTTGTTTGTAATCGTATATACGTCCGTTTGTTTTTAAATCTGTCAAACCTTTAATGATACCTTTCAATTTTCAAATTCCACGTTGCATATTCTTCCATTAGTGACAAAAATTTAAGTGAAAAAGGCTTGGTAAAAAAAAATGATTTGCAGATCCCAATAATTTTGTGTAATGTTATTTTCCTATCTGATTCAGATGAATGTGCCAAAAAAGTAGTAACAGAATGAAAAAATCCAGCATATTTAATCGCAAGTGTCTGTTAAATTTTATTTCTTAAAAGAAAAATGTGTCTGTTAAATTTAATTTATTTGTTATTATTACCAAAAAAAAACACTTTTCTTTGATCGCTTACTAAGGAAAAAAAAACACAAAAATAAATAAATAAAATAGAATTTTCATGCATGAAAAACAAAACCTTTACACTCCCTTTCTTCTCCGTTTCCTCACTTTCTCCAGTCACTGAGAGCTCATCTTCCACAAAACTCCATGGAAACAACTCAGAGAACCACAAATTCCGTCTTTATCAAACATTTTCTTCCTCGTGTGTGAAAATTAGGATTCGGGTCTTTTTTAGATTCCGTTTGAAATTCCGATCTCTGAATCATCTTAAATCCGTGTGATTTTTGTAGAACAAACGAGAATCGTAGTAATAGAAGAAGATGATGATGATGATGATGATGATGAGAGATCATCAATATGGAGAAGCTTCGTCTCTCTCACGTTCTCCTTCCTCTCCATCATGGAACCATCACTCTCCGAACTCCCACCGGAATCACAATCTCTTTCCCGGAGACTCGTCTTCCAGGTTCTGTCTCCGATCGGCGTCTGATTACTCGATTTCGAGTTACTTCTCAAACGGATTGTGTTCTTCCGATGATGGTTCGTCTCAATTCGCTTCTCCTCCCTTGGATGGAATCATGACGGATGTGGGTCTTTGCGAAAGTATCCATCGTTTGAACATCAGAGAAGAAGAACAAGTAGAGAAGAGGAAGACCCATCACCAGAATCTGGGAAATTGCGAGGCTAATGATGGTGGATTCCGATTTGGAGCTTCCTCTGCTTTTGGTGACTCTGTTCGACCAATGGTTCATCGGAAAATCGGTGTTGGAACATTGTTTGAAATCCAGGGATATGTTTACTTGATGGCTAAAGACCAACATGGATGCAGATTCTTACAGAGCATCATTGAAGATGGAACTGTTTTAGATGTTATGGTCATTTTCAATGAAGTGATTCCTCATGTTGTTGAGCTTATGATGGATCCTTTTGGGAATTACTTGATGCAGAAACTATTGCATGTTTGCAATGAACAACAAAGAACACAGATCATACTCATCGTTACTTCAGAGCCTCGACTGCTTATTCGGATATCCCTCAACGCTTACGGGTAAAGAGATTTCGGTATAATCATGCTTTACTATACAATATCAATTTGTTATCAAGCTAAAAGCTTCTTCTTTTTTGGTTTGTTTGTGTTTTAAGTACTCGAGTTGTTCAGAGATTAGTGGAATCAATCAAAATAAGGAACCAAATTTCTCTGGTGAAGTCAGCTCTGAGACCTGGATTTCTAACTCTCATTAGGGATTTGAATGGGAATCATGTAATTCAACGTTGCTTGCAGTGCCTTAGTACCGAAGATAACGAGGTAATATATGACATTTTCCCTTTTCACTCTTAGGCTCATATCATAAGATCACAAACTTTGAACCCAATTTGGGCATATTTTGGTGACTCTTTTGTAGTTCATATTTGACAATGCTACAAAGTTCTGCATTGATATCGCGACACATTGACATGGATGCTGTGTGTTACAAAAGTGCACTGCTTATTCCACTGGTCAGCGACGAGAGAAGCTCATAACCGAAATCTCTAGAAACAGTCTTTTCCTTGCCCAAGACCCTTACGGGTATATTAACAACCTAATGAAACAAGAATTTAGCCTCTGAGATTGAGAGATACATCACTGTAAGATTCATTCAAGATAACAATCTTTTGTCTTCTTCATCAAATGCAGGAACTACGCAGTCCAATTCGTTATAGAACTAAGGGAGTTTTCAGCGATTTCCGTGGTGCTTGCGCAGTTAAAAGGGCACTATGTAGAGCTTTCGATGCAGAAATTCAGTAGCCATTTGGTAGAACGATGCTTAACACATTGTCCAGAGAGCCGTCTTCAAATCGTGCGTGAACTCATCTCTGTTCCGCATTTTGATCATCTAATTCAAGACCCTTATGCCAATTTTGTTATCCAAGCTGCTCTTGCTGTCACCAAGGTACGTGCAAAAACCAATTCAAGTTTGAAACTTTTTTAGAGCCCTAACTTTTGATTGAAGTCTCTTTAGATTGGAGAGTACTGATAAAGATTTTGTGGAATGAAACAGGGTTCGATTCATGCCACACTCGTCGAGGCCTCACTCGATTCTACGTAACAATCCTTATTGCAAAAGAATTTTCTCAGGAAATCTTTTGAAGAATTGAAGATCAAAAGACTCACTATTTTCTCAGGCGGGTGAGTTCTGTTACTTCAAAATATGTTGTTGTTTGCTTCTTCTCCAAGTTTGTTCTATGAATTAAACTTCGAATTATTCGCTCTAGGTCTACTTGCAGACAGTGCTCTCTTGTTGTTGTTTTGTTTGTCGCATCTAATTGTTTATGAAATGTTATGTTGTTGGTCTATATAAGAATCATATTGAATTGTTCGCGGTAGAATCGTCTTCGTAATAGCTCGATCGCAAATTGTAATAAATAATAAATTCAAACGTTTTTTAAAAAAAGGTTACATGTTTATACATTATCTAAATATCAATTATCATGGATTTGTAAGAGTATAATTGAATTGTATTTGATAGAATCGTCCATACATCGATCCTCATAATTTAGAATTCCTAATGTAATTCTTCATAATGTATGAGTGCTACTTTGATTGTATTGGTTCCATTTCCTAATGTAATTCCTTCCTTCCATCTTTTTAAATATTTGTTCTTGTAATAAGTTGTTTCAACAACAATGTAAAATCAGAAAATGGTATAGATTTCACATTTAGGTAAAAAAAAAAAAAAAACAGTTTTAGTATTTTAGAAAATAATGGTCAGTTGGTCACAATTATGATTCTCAACATAGTATGTATTTGTAATTCTTTTACCCACGACATTTACTTGGAGCTTTCATTTCATACAATACAACCTTATTTTTTCAATAACTGTATATACAGTTTAATCAACTATAAGTAATTTTCTGGTGCTAGCTTTAAAAACTACATCTATGATTCCAAGTGACCAAGAATTCAAGGTATGATCTGTTGGTGCAAAATGCTCAACACCCATAAATTTATGAGTTGATTTTGGTTTAAGGATATGATTTGTCTTTGTATAGCAAAAAACCTAAAAACAATTTTGCAAATCAATAGGATAATTTCTACTAATGGACTTCAATCCATAGTGAAAAAAAAAACTAAGAATACAAAGGAAATGATTTTGGATACTAAGCAAATGACATGTTTCGATGCGACGTGACGTATGGGTGTAATTGTGTGTTAAGAATTTAGAATTGTTTTTCTATGTTGTCTTTCTCTCTTTTTATCCTCTCAATCTTTCATTTACCCTTTCAATATTTAATCTACTTTTCTGATTAGAACCTATTGATTCTTTCATTCAATTTTTCCATTTTCTTTGGTTACAAATATTTGTTCGAAAAATTAATCTCTTTTGAAATCGCTATTCGAGTTTCAATCCAAAAAATGTTTTTTTTTTTTTTTTTTTTTTTTTTTTGGTGTGTTTGGTCCGAAATTGTTTTATAGGATCGGAGTTTACAAATTATGTTATCCATGACCAGAAAATGTTTTTATAAGTGACCTAACTAATATTACTTGGAGCTTTTATTTCATAACAACTTTTGTGTTCTTCTATATTTCTTGCATATTTCAACTCATGAAATTATAAGTTTCGGTGCTAGCTTTAAATAAACTGTTGAGACATAAATCTTAGTTATAACTGCATGCATGAAGTAGCTCCTGTTGTGATGTGTGAGCTTTAAAATATTTTTCCTCCCATCCTTTAACTTTTTTTTTTCTCAATTTGTTACTACTCTATGGGTTGACCCTTTTTTGATATAGTTAAATAGTAGTACATGTATATATAATGCATCCGTTGAATTCAAAGAAAGGGAACAAAAAAAAATAGAAAGGCGATTTATTAGGAAGCTGAACAAAAGTGTCCTTAAAATAAATGAGGATGTGAAGGTCGTGGGATGATGGTAGTCCGTTGAACAAGGTTACGATCTGTTATTTGAAATTGTTTGGAATTTAGTAATTTACTAGTATAGAATATTTTCAATATTAAGATATATTATAATAATACTATGATATTTATATGTTTGGTATTCTTGGTGTTATAGATTGAAAATAAGGAAGTGAGAGTTATTGTGGTATTTAAAGTTGCATCGGCATTCATGAAGTCATGACCTTCCTCCTTCAACTGTATTTAGTTTCTCCCTATTTAATATTTTTTGACCTCTTCACTCACACATTCACATACCTCTTATCGTCACCACTCATCATAAATATGCATACGTAGTTTATATACATGTAGACGAGCTTCATGACCAACAAGAATAGGTCTTGGCATAAAAACCGGACCCCAATACCTAAACCTGGAACCGACCCAAAAAACCAGGTTCGGATCGGGTATGGTTATATATGTTTTTACCCTATTGGATATGTTAGAATGATATCCATGGGTACAAGTTTCTATCCGCGAGTACATGTTCTTACAAATGAACTCCTATGTCTTAAGTGCATCTTTCTTTTATCACATTTTCAAGTAATTTGAATTTTGGATTTGGTATTTCAAATATTTTGTGTTATTTTTGCTTCTGATATTTTTTATTTTATAGGTTATTTTTTGTGGCTTTCGGGTAAAAATAATTTCCGGTACAATTGAACCTGAAAAAACCTGGAACTGAACCTATATCAGATTTTTTTTAGGTATTTACAGGTACAATTAATTGTGATCCGATCTGAACCTGTACCCGTAAGAACCGAACCTGGAACCGACCCGAAACCTTACATGTACCTCTATCGGTCTTAAATTTCTAAACCCAACAAAACATGTATCCGATAGGACCCGACTCGAGTACCTGTATGTCCAAACCTAAACAAGAATACATATTTATCCCACAAGAATACAAACAATTCGTATGTTTTATTCACATGCATCATCATACGTCAAGATCATGATTGATGATATCATGATGATAATGGAATGGTGGTGGAAGAAAAAGGAAACAAAACAGAAAGAGGAATTCAATAGAACTACAAATCTACACATTTCAATGAGGTTCCTTGGAGCAATACCCTCACTTATTGAACACTCCCAACTTGGAACTCACACATCATCCTCTACATATTACTTTACTTTTCCATTTTTTCATTCCCCTTTATTAATTTCCTTTAAAACTCAAACTAATGAACGAAAAAAAATTTAGGACTTAATCTTGCTTTGAGAAGTATACTTACCAAGTGTGTAGTACAGAATATAAATATACATTGGCTAAAAAACTTAAGTAACCATTATTTAGATAAATATGAGCACTAATATGGATCATTTATTCAAAGTAACTCCTTCCTGAGTAACAAATACCAAGGCAGAAATTGTCTTGTACCATGCAAAATAAAAGCCTATGTGATAATCTACGGTTTCTATTTTGGTATCTAACTCATTTACTCTTGTCTACTATTCTTCATGAACCGGTGGGAGATAATAACTCTCTGAGTGGCTCCTCTTTATATATCTATACGACTTTCACAAACTCTTCCTCTATCTGATCATTCTTTCTCTAAGACCAAAGCAAAGTGAGAGATTCTTAAGTATAATTATAGAGTGGAAGATCTAATGTTTTCTCTACATGATCAAACATTCTGTTCGAAAAAGAGAGATCAAATTGGAGAATCGTTTCATGGTTCATTCAAGCGAAGCAAACAAGGAGATCAAACACAAACCAAACTTGAGAAGAACACTACTCTGTTCTATCCAAGATCAAAGTCAGAGAGCACCATGTTGATAAATCCCAATGATGTTTGCCTAGACGCTAAGGTATATGCGTAAAAATAGAAATATATACCTAAGGATATGCGCACAAACATGAACTAAAACATGTTTCAATTATGTTTTGCAGGCTCAGTCAGAGACATTTGAAGATCATAAGACATGCCTGGACCTTGAGCTTAACCTTTCTTCGTCATCAAGTTCCAATGTAAAAACAATCATGGAGAAAGACGAATGTTTAAAAGGCGAAACTTTGATCATGACCCCATATAAGAAGGAGATATCAGGTGATATAGGGCTAAGCCGATCCCCGTCTTGGCTAGCGTTTGAAGGTGATGATGATGATAATAATAAAGATCAGAGGAAGCAAGAAATGGTAACAACAGTGTGCATGAAGTGTCACATGCTGGTTATGCTCTGCAAATCAACTCTTGTGTGTCCAAACTGCAAATTTATGCACCCTGATGACCACTGCTCTACAAAACAGTTTAAGCCTTTGAGTTTGTTCAAGCTCTTATACTAGCTATATAGGCTTTCTCTTTTCAGGGTATGTTTGGTTCGGTTAGTCCAAGAATGTGAAACTAGACATGTATGAGTTATGTAGATACAAGTAGTTTGCTTTTATGAAATGGTTTCAACACGATTGTCCTGCTTTCCCCTTTCTTCTTGGTCATTAATAATAGCACAAACGAAATCATCAACTACAAGCAACTATTTGGAGCATAAGAGTCTCTCTTACTTGCTTATGATCATAATCAATAAGTATGAAATTGAATTACTCCGATTCCATATCTCAATAAAAGAGTTTCAAATCACAAACATAAGCAGCAAACAAAACCCAGAAAACCTAACAAAAACCAACCAAAATCATAAACGGAAAAACTTACAAAGGAACTAAAAATCCAAATCCAAATTAAACCTCGTCTTCGTGGAGAAGCATATTGGGGATTCCTTTATTGACTGGAAATTTCCGTCCAGTCTCAGGGCAAACAAGCGCTCCTTCCTCAAGGTGGAGCTCGAGCAAAGCGTGGTGGAGTTTCCTGAGGAATGTCTCATCGCCGGAATCTAGAACCGTCGCGTCCGGTGAATCCTCCGGTAACTCGGCGTATCCCATGGAACGAGCGCCTTCCACAAGAGCTTTCCACTCGATTTTCGCGAACATGTGTTTGAGAAAATCGGGATTGAAATCGACTTCCTTCTCAATGACTTTCCCGGCTTCGATCCTCAGAGGAAATCCATTAGAGACTCCTTTGATGTTGCAGGAAAGCATGTTGTGCGTTATCAGCCTCATCTCTCTCTCTCACTGGCAAACCTAACAAAAGCAAAGAGGAAAAAAAGTGAAGACGAAGAAGCTTATGCGTCCAAGGGTTTATCAAAAAGTCGAAAATGCCCTTACTCGGCCCAAATCTTCAGAAGACCGGTCCATCAAAAGTTCGTTGCTCGGCCCGTGAATCGACCCACTGGTTCGCAGTTTACCCTTTTTTATTGTCTTTTACAAAAACCATGATAAAAACTGAATAATGGGAAATAAATTTGGGAGATTAGCTAGAATAACGTATTGCAAAAAAAAAATTAAATTTAAAATAGGTTCTTTGAATTGAACAATTAAAAATTAAGAAGGTTATCTAACTATTCTTACAAAATAAGTTATTAAAGTTTTCACTAAACTTTAATCGAAAATGACGACAAGAATTCATGGCCAAACAATGAATTAGGAATCTATCAAACTATATCAATCTCATTTTTTCCCGCCCCCAAAACTTTATGTTACGAAGTTAAGGTATTTGAAGTTGTGAGGATGTTAAATCACTTTCAACATTTCTACGGCATTTTATATATAAACAAAGCAAATAAATAGTTGTTTTTAAATATGTTTAGAACACAAATAATTTTTGCTTACAAATATATAAATTTTAAAATTCATTTAGTTATTTTCTAATACGGAAATACTAAATAGTAGTTTTATATTAAGAAAATCAAAAAAAACCATAGGCTTCTAGTCTAATATAATATTTTAAGGTTTCTTCTAAGTGAAGCTTTGAGAGGCTGCCACGTGTCATTTTTAGTGTTAAATTTTTTTTATTTTTAGTGCCTTATTTTTACTTAATTTTGACATTTGTCCCTCTAGAGTTTAGAATTTTTCATTGATTCTTTAAAATAAAAATGTGATATCAATATATTAACTTAAAGTAAACATTTAATTAACATCAAATTCTCTTCATAAATTAATTAACAATATGTAAAACCATATTCTAATATTATTTTTCAATATCTCTTTTCAAATTCTACAAAATTTTCTTAATTAGAACTTCCGAAAAACTATCATAGTTAAAAAATATATATTTTTAACTTTTTGTAACGTTTTGTAAACGTATGGTATTAAATATCAATAATTGATACAAAAATTTTGTAAGTTTAGGCCAAACTTAACTCATTTTGACAAACCATTGATAATTTTGTACTATAATTTTGTAAGTTTAGAAAATGCATTTTAAAAAAAAATGTTATGAACTTCATTTATTGATAAGATAAAAAATAGTTATGAAAAACTATAAAAAAAATTATGTCACATACAATTTTGATTTTTATATAGAGTATTTTATGTAAATACTCATAAAGACATGAATAAAAAATAAATTTATATAAAAAACTATCATTTTGTTAAAAAATTATAGAAGCTATATAACTTTATCATCTGATCTTTATTAAATAGTAAAAGGATAATACAAACTGTTAAACAACCAAGATGGAGGCAAATCAAAGCATACATACAATAAATCAGAACTAATAGCTTTCTTAGCCAATGTATCCACAACATGATTCCTCTCACGATTGACGTATTCCAAAGAGCATAAAGGTAACTTTGCAATCCAATACCGAATATCATAGAGTACATTTCCAATCTCCACATTATCTTCATTCGTATTTGATTAAAGCCACCAATTCCTTATTATCACATTCAAACCAAACTTGTCGAAATCCTAAAGCCCACACCACTTGAACCACATGAAGAAAACCCATCGATTCAGCTTGTAAAGGAGAACCAACTTGACTAAGTTTAGCAGATTCAGACTTGATATGCTTACCTCAATGGTCACACATAATCCATCCTACTTCCTTAGAATCTCTTCCTTGATGAAAACTACTATCAAAGTTACAATTAAGCCAATTTACAGGAGGAGGTTCCCATAAACTTGATCGGGTAACTACATTATATTGCACTTCATCTCTCTCAAGATCATTAGCCACAATCCATTCACAAACTGCTGTCTTACTACGATTTACCTCTTCATTCGGATGAACATTATTCTTATTAAAGAGATACTCATTCCGTGATTTCCAAATTATCCAAACCAGCCAAAGGGGAAGCAACCTAACCACAATAGGTAGCGAAGAGTCATTATGCAAAAACAGTACTTTGCCAAGATTTTCTTCCAGATTAGTCGATGGAGGATCGCGGTATTTGTGAACATCTCCAAATGGCTTTATAACTTTAGATTTTATAAGAATCAAATTCTGTAAATACACAAATAATCAATAAGCTAAATTTAATGTATATTTTATCATGTTAGTTTTTAAATCCACGCAACGCGTGGACAATCTTTAGTTTTAAAGAAGTTAAGTTTGATCTTAACTTTTACAAACTTTCGACCAAAAAAAAAAAACTTTTACAAACTAATGGGTTGGGCTTATAAAAAGCCAATATTTGGAAATGAGTACATGACTAGTTGGCCTATAAACCTAGTTTAGAGGAAAACATATCACGGTGGATTAGACGAACAAATCTATCTATTTTGGGTAACAAATCTTTTGTTTAAGCAATCAATTAATTAATGTACAAATCAGGGAGATAGGTTAAGGTAGTGATGTGTTTTTATTAAAAAACCTAATTAAGAGGTCAAAAGTCATGAAATGTGTGCGAATTACATTAATTGAACCAACAAAAATATGGCTAGTAAACGCGTCCAAGCCTTTGACTCTTTCAAGTTTCTTGTCGCATTCGTTGATACTTTGAGATTCTTGTAATGGAAAGAGACCTCATATTTTATATTTTATCATTCAATAATATATTAGGCAATATTATTATCAATTTTTTGTATTGATTATGGTCCATATCATAGTAAAAACAAAAGGTAAAAAGTTTAACGCAATCGTGAAAAATCATCAATTCAAATTGGATAAACTTGTTAATAATAATATCATAATATTTTTTTTTTCCATAGACAGCTAGTTTCATGCATTAAATTATATAAAAAGAGGAAAAACAAAATAATTGCGTGAGTTCTTTTCGTAGACGACTAGTTTCATACATTAAATTAAGTGAAAACGAAAACAAAACAATTGTGTAAAAAAGGAAGCACATGTTTTTAGAAGATTTTGGATCGAAACTGTATTATATAATATTAGTTTCATCTCAAATGTTACTGAATCATATGACTTCTAAGCTTTGTCTATATTTTTTTAATTTAGCAAAAGACATTTGATAAAAAATGCGTTTATTTACTTTACATACATATGATTTTCTTTTCTTTGTATAATCATTCCTTTAAGTTTGGATATTTTTTTTTGTTTGATGTATTCCGCATTTTCAGAATCATATGTAAAATAGTTGTATCAAATAAAATTATGTTATGTTATGTTAGAGTATATTTCTAAAAAATAACTATTGCTTATATAAAAAAGATTTTAATTATAACAAAATAAAATCTATGATTTTTTCATGATAATGAGAAAAAAATCACGTAATTCTTTTCATTATTTCATTTAGCTATCTGTAAACATTTAAGTAACAAAAATATCCGAATTTATATAGATATCGGAATTTCAACAAAAAAAAAAAAATCGATTTCGGAAATTATATTGGATTTAATAAATATAAGGATTTCGGATATTTTCGGTGTTACTAATAGTGAAAACGCATGTTAAAGAAAGATTGATATTACTATTAAGGAAATGACCATAAATGAGAAGGGAGAGGAAGTCAAACATGCCAAATAGCGAAAAAGACTAATTTAAAGATATGGCAGCTTTTTTTTTTTTTTTTTTTTAATTTTCTTTGACCACATCACTCTTTGCTCCACGACCATCCCTTTACTTTCTTTTTTCCCCCATAATTTCATTTATATTCATCTTAAACTTGGCCCTTATTTTCCCTTTTCTTTTACTTTTAGTCCCAAAAATATTCATACTGCCTCATTTTAGTGGAATGCAAAGCAATTCATATTATTTATAAATCAATTGTTTTTCCATTTTTTTTGGTGGTGTTTAGTCAAATTAAACATTGATTTTTCATCTTTTGTAAATAATCGACGGCAAGAGTGACGTATTTTTGGGTCAAAATGTTAAGATTCCATAACTTGGGGCGTAAAGCAAAGATTTAATATTTATGAAGCATGCAATTTGTAATGTCAAAAAAATACAGATAGCTCAATTTTTTATTTTTCTTCAGTGAATATATAAAAAATTTGGCGTAGGAAAAAGACATAAACGAAAGAAGAGAGCGTAGACTTGGTCGCAGAGGACTTTTGTGGATTTGTACCTTCGATTGAACCAAAATTAGGGTTTTATTTCTTTGTAAAATCCCTTTTTTCCAATTTGCTGATGATTCTCCTCTTTCTTTTCCGAGATTTTTGATTTCGCTTTGTGAATTTTGCAGATTTATTTGAATAAATCTACGAAAGTTGTTCGATTTCGAATGGGGAAGTTTTGTTGCTTCACTTCTGCTTCTGAGGTAAAGATTTTCATATGGGTTTTGTGGTTTTAGTATAATTTTTTTTTTTCTGGGATTTTTAGAATCGTCTTATTCTGTGTTTAAGTGAAGCTGAATATCATGGAATCTTTGGCTTTTTTTTTTTTTTGGTTTTGTTATGGATTTAAAAAAAAAAAAATTTGACATGGTTCCTTGTCTAAAATATTCTTGAAAGAATTGTGTTAGGTTGTTTGTGAAAAAAAAAAAACTCTTTTGTTATCTAAATTTTAGTTGATTTCGGAGAAGAATGATGTTTAGAAGTGAAATGTTAAGAGATTTTCTTGGTTCTGGTTTTAGGTTGTGGGAGGACAATCGTCGTCTAGATCGGGTAAAGGAAGAAATGATGAAGGTTTGATCAAGTATGGCTTTAGTCTAGTTAAAGGGAAAGCTAACCATCCAATGGAGGATTACCATGTAGCTAACTTTATCAACATCCAAGGCCATGAATTGGGGCTTTTTGCTGTTTATGATGGTCATATGGGTGATAGTGTCCCTGCCTACCTCCAGAAGCACCTCTTCTCCAATATCATTAAGGAGGTAAAGCTTACTGTTTTCTATGTAAACGATATCCGAATGTATGAAGTGGTTGCAGTCCTTCCTCCTGGGCGTGGTTTATTATGTATGATATTGTGTTAATGCACTAACCGTAGGGGCTTAATTGTTTTTTTATTCAGGGAGAGTTTTGGGTCGATCCTCGAAGATCTATTGCAAAAGCTTATGAGAAGACTGACCAGGCGATTCTATCAAATAGTTCTGACTTGGGTCGTGGCGGGTCTACAGCCGTGACTGCTATATTGATTAATGGGAGAAAGTTGTGGGTAGCTAATGTTGGTGATTCACGAGCAGTTCTTTCTCGAGGAGGTACAACAACGCAGATGAGTACGGATCATGAGCCTCGTACTGAAAGGTCAAGCATCGAGGATAGAGGTGGATTTGTGTCCAATCTACCAGGTAAAGGACTAATCTGATACAGTATATTTTTTTTTCTTCTTCATTTGATCATGTCTAATGATTGTTGACAAGGATGGTTGTTGTGATCTTACAGGTGATGTTCCTCGGGTGAATGGTCAATTAGCCGTGTCTCGTGCCTTTGGAGACAAGGGCCTTAAGACACATCTGAGTTCAGAACCTGACATAAGAGATGCCATTGTAGATAGCCAGACGGATGTTCTTGTCCTGGCCAGTGATGGCATTTGGAAGGTAATGGCATCTTATTCTCTGTATATATTACAACGTGGACCGATGTTGCTTCCGAATGAAAATATTCAATTAGCTGAGTGTTTTGAGACCCTTTTTTTCTGATAATTGTTGTGGTCGCTGATTGTTGAAATAATGTTTAGCAGGTGATGACAAATGAAGAGGCAATGGAGATAGCTAGAAGGGTGAAAGATCCGCAGAAAGCGGCAAAGGAATTAACAGCTGAAGCATTGAGAAGAGAGAGTAAAGACGACATATCTTGTGTCGTAGTCCGATTCAGATAACAAACTCTGAAACAAGGGAAGATCAGAGATGGTTCCTAATATAATAAGCCCGCATTTTCAATCAAGATTCATCAGAAGACAAGCTTGTTTTCACTGGATTTTGGTCCGGTTTGGACCGGTCTAAAGTTTCGATTTCTGACAGCTTCTTGCAATATAGCTTTATGTGCGTTCGTTGTGTAAATTGTGTTTTAAAAGACGACAAGAAAATGATAAAAAGAGAGAGGAAAATGGGTTGGTGGTGGTGACTGGTGGGTGATGGAGATTGTGTTATTATTATTGGTTGATTTGTTATTTTAATCATCTGGGATATAAATATTTAGGATATTTTAATATATGGGACTACTTTTGGATTAGGTTTTGCCGTTTGCATATTGTTTACATTGCCAAACAGATATTTTATTTGTATGAGATTTACATTGCCAGACAATAAACAAAATTTATCCTTATCGTCGTTTGTAGGTAACCGTGACGGATCATTATCTTTTTTTTTTTTTTTTGCCATCAAATTTTTTTGCAAAGCCCAAAGAAGGGGAGGTAAGATCCCAAAAGGGAAGAGCATGTCTTAAACGAGAGTACTCGAAATTAAAAGCATCTAGAGATAAGCTAATAACATAGCCATGCTAGAGTTCTAAGAAGCTAAACAATCTAAATGAAGAGGGCATAAACCAAAGACGACTGATCCAAGAAGAGGAGATACGTAAACGAACCACAAAGCCTTATTCTAGTAGGAGTACGGACCTTATCCTGATATGTTGCTCGTGCCCCATACAAACATAGATAGGGTGAGCGAAGGCTTAAGGACCCGATCAATTCCTTGTGAATAGCTAATCCGAATTTAAAATCGGAAATCAATGGCCTGTAGGTTGTCTAAGGTGCTATTCGTTTGCGTGACTGTATGCAATATCTAGATACAGCATTTAGACGCAGTATCTAGACGCAACATCTAGATGATGTTCGTTTTGTGTTTTTGCTTTATGCATCCATAAATTATATCTAGAAACAAATATGTTCGTTTGGTGTCAAAATGTCAAGATTCCATAACTTGGGATTTTGCGGTTTTGACAGAAAAACGAGATTTTGCGATTTTGACGGAAAAACGGGATTTTGCGGTTTTGGCGGAAAAACAGAATTTTGCGGTTTTGATAGAAAACAGGATTTGACGGTTTTGGCGAGAAAACGCGGTTTTACGTTTTTGACGAGAAAACGCGGTTTGATGGAAAAATACATTTTTGTTTTTATGCCGAAAAACTGTTATTTTACAAGTTTTGACAGAAAATCATAAATTTATTAGGTTTAGAAATAAAGATATTTTTGACTTTTGTAATTTTGGACACATTTTAGTGCATCCAAACTCTACTTTCAAACTCAGACAAAATATTTAAAATTTTTGGATGAGTTTCATTTTGCATCCAGTTTTGTATCCATGTGCACTTCTTCATTTGACAAAAATGAACAACATCTGATTATTGCATCTAGACAAGGAAACAAACATCCCCTAAAACTCGAGTCAGAGGTCTCGGTCAAAACATAGTCATAGACGATTAAAACCAGGACCAGAGAGGAACCTGCAAGTCAGGAACCAAACAAACCACTCCAAGAGAACCCAAACGACGAGCAGATCTGCGGTGGGAGCAAAACCGAAAAGCAGATCGAGGACGAAGGAGACAAGACAGAGATGACGGTGACACCAGCAAGCGATGACCGATGCTCCAACGGTCAAAGAAACCGGCGACTCCAACTCCCCAAACCCCATCTGCCGACATAAGCCTTCTTCCCTTTAGCCGATGGCAAGCCGAGGACCGAAACAAAAGAAGCAACGCATAAAAGAAGCGAGAGAAACAGACCGGCGCTATCGGATCTACTGGCCACCGGAAAACGGCGAGGAAGAGACTATGCTCGAGAGTCTAGGGCGAACTGATTGACCATTATCCTCGAAAGGATTACAATATGATGAATTAGTTTTTTATTTATTTGGATGATGATTTAGTTTATGTTAACTATTTGAATGGTTATATAATACCACTTTAATTCGTCAAAAGTGTTCAAAACCCAAATGGCCTGGTGTCTAAATTCAACAACAAAGAAGAAAACTAAGCGAATAACAGATTCCAGCAAAACATAGAGAGAGTTGGAAGATACGCAGTGTCGTGTTGTAGAACATCAAAGATCTGAAAACATCATAAAGAAAGACATAAAAAACAGTACACATTTTCCGTGTGTTTCGAGCAACGACACTTGCTGTCTTCAGTTTACGATTCTCGATGCCATCAAGAGTCGTTTCTCCTCTCACAGAAGAAGGATTCAATTCTGCAATGAACCAGTGACAGTACTTGCATGAGCCTCTAGTTATCAATGCAAAAGAACAATACTCTTTAAACTAGATTAAAGTTTAACAAGAATGACTTTTTATACCTCTTCTTGAGGCTCATCACCTTTGGATCGCTCATCTAAGAGAACGAAAAAAAAGAAAAAAAATTTGAGTGTAAGCAGCAGATTCAAAGTCATTCAAACGCAAAAAGTTTTGGAAGAGACTCAACAAACCAGTATTCTAACTATCTGAGTGTAAGCTACAAACTTATAGCTCCTACAAAATTAGCTAAAATACAACAAATGTATCTTTTGTAATTAGAGCCCGCAAAAACAAGAGTAGATTGCTATATTTTTTTCCTTGACGTTTTCAAAACTAAAAGAGTTAAAAAAAAGCGTTCCGCAGAGCATATAGGTCTGTGTAATGCAAATCTAGAACAGCTGATTAATGATTTCGAGTTCCCTAGCATCAAAATTTCCGATCAAAGTTGAGGCTCTTCAGTCTTCACCGTTCAAGAATGAACAAGCTTCAAAAGACTCATTTGATTCTAACGAAACTATCTATCATCAGAGGCAGTATTGGGGAACAAAAGGCTTACCTCCTTCCTCTGTCAGGTCAGAAGTCCACAAGGTGAGATTGTCTCTAAGTAGCTGCATAATAAGAGTGCTGTCCTTGTATGATTCCTCGTTGAGACTGTCAAGTTCAGCAATTGCATCATCGAATGCTTGCTTAGCCAATTGGCATGCGCTGTACAACACATAGTTACAGACTGTTAGAAAGTGATACCACCAATTCGATCATAGTCTCTTTCAGATATTAAGCAAAAAAACAAAAACCTTTCAGGAGAGTTTAAGATCTCATAGTAGAAAACCGAAAAGTTCAATGCCAAGCCAAGCCTAACTGGATGTGTGGGTGCCAAACCAGTCTCTGCAGCAGCAACAGCAGCCTACATTGCAAGTACCGAAAAACAAACATATTGTTCAATTTTTCTTGAGCTCAAAGATAAGAGGGAAGGCACAAAAACAAACAAAGACAAACACATCCAAGGACCTTATATGCCTCAAGAGACTGATCTGCAGCTTCCTTGCGTTCAGCACCAGAGCTGAACTCTGCCAGATAGCGATAATAATCTCCTTTCCTACATAAAAAGAACATAAAAGTAAAGCCAAAACAACGAAACACAGTAGGGAGAAAACAACGCAATGTACATGAATCTCAGACCAGTAGATCAACTTCATTTCAGGAATAAACATAAGAAAGAGCTTAAACATACAACTCCGGACAAATGAATATGATAAACCCCAAAGTCTCATTCTTAGTCACATTTTGCACCATCAAGTACCACAACTATCACATGAACGGTACATTTGCTTAAGGTCATACTTGGTTGAAAAATGGATATAGAGTAGATGAGCACAGGATGACTCACATTTTGTAGAAAAAGACAGTTGACTCCACAGCGTTTGACGAAGGAATGAGGTGCTTGTCGATGACGGACAAAATGTCATTACAAACTTTGGCAAGCTCATCTTCAACCCTCTTTCGATAATTCTTAAGCCTCTTGACATTTTCCTCATTTCCCTTGGACTCTTCCTTCTGCTCAATGGAGGATAGTATTCTCCATGAAGCTCTCCTTGCTCCAATCACATTCTTGTAGCCCACAGAGACTAGATTTCTCTCCTCTACCGTGAGCTCCACATCAAGTTGAGCAACTTTCTTCATCGCCTCAACCATTTCTGCAACAAATATCTCAATGTATTGAACACTCAAGGCCTTAATAAGAAAGTACAAAGCTATTAATTTTGCTTCCAAGTTTGCAATACAATAACAATCTAGATCACTATACAAAACCAGATCTTGACCTGTCCAATGAGTAGAACCAAATGCAAATATTTAGCAAAGAAATGTAGCAAAAAAATATCAAAGTATCAAAGCAAAAATTGAAAAACATAGATCTATGTCAGATCATCAGCCACCTTTGCATAAGCATGGAGACATGGTAAGAGATTCGATAAAGTAAATCATATAATTCTATCAACATAAGATCAATACTGATCAGAGAAATTACATAAGGGATCGTCTAAATCTCTAAATTCAGATCAAATAGCAGCCCAGAAAACACACAAATCGGGTTCAAAGAAAATTAATGGAAATGTAAACACAAATCTAGTAGAATCAAATAATTTTATCAATTCATCGGAGCAACAAAAGATCTGCAGATTTCAGAAACATTGACAAATCATGTTCCGTACGAAACAGTAAACAAAGATCCAGAGATCGAAAAACAAAATACCATCGTATCTTTCGGTTTGCTCAGAGAGCTTCGCCAAGTAAACCTGCTTTTCCCTCTCATTCTCCATGGCTTCTTCTTCTTTCTCTTTCTCTCTGCTCTCTGAATCAATAGATGCTCGATTTGTAGTAACCCTAGGATTCCTCCGATGCTGCTAATATACGGGCCGTTGGATCTACTTTTTTAAGTCAACAAACTCAGAAACTAAAGTTTTTAAATTATAAAAGGCACCTCAAAGTTTTTATTTTTCCTGCGCAAAGAACCTAAACTTAAAGATGTTGCTTAATTAAACGAGCAATAATTCAAAACGCTCTCATCACTACAAATCTATTGTCAAATACTTTTGTTGATATATTATTTTTATTTAGAATTATTTTTAAATTATAAAAGTGACAAAAACCCCGAAAAATCAGCAAAATCTCCGTATTTATAGACTCAACCACACTTTGGATAAAAAAACTTGGGATCCAGAATAATCGGGTCGGATCAAGGCAGTATACATTGAAATCGGATCGGATCAAGGCAAACATAAATCAAAATTGAAAGGTTCGCGATTCGCACTAGCGGTTGTAATCATAGTAGGAAATCAAAATCGAAATTGACAACTTTGTTCGATCTCCGTCCGGTTGTAATCGACAGTAGGAATGGTTCGCCGTACTAGGAGATCTAAAAACCCAAAAAAGGACTGTTTTCAGGACCATAGGGGTGTTATGAGTTTTGCAGAACTTCGTGAATCGGTGAGTACTCGTCTAGCTCGTTCAGTGGAGGAAGCCACCGGTGAACACATGGCCAATGATGCAGATGGTGAGAGAAATGACGAACCAATAGTATCGAAGAAGGGGGAACCCTCGTGTTGCATCGGAGAAGTCGGATCCATCGTGTTGTATACTCCACACGAGGCTTTGGTTTGTCTCGTGAACCCTTTGGTTTGTAGTATTTCGGTTTATAGTGAAATGAAAATGGCACAAGTGAGTACAACTGGTACCAGTAAGTAATACATTGGTATAACTAAGGAATACTGGGATTTGTAATTCAGGTGAACTCTGATGAGGTAGATGGAGCTTAGATAGGATGTGGAGACGGAAAAGGATGAGGAAAAAGATAAAGAGAACTGTTTTGAGGAAAACTTGATGTCTAATATCGAAGCTATCCTTCCAGATAAGATGTTCTTTGAACCCTCTGAGTATAACATTTCCATAAAGCTGTCAGGAAGATGCTATGTTTCAACGGCAGTGAAAACTCTAAAGGGCCTGCTAAATGAAAGTGAGTTGAGGTGGTTCACAACGCACCCTCAGTTAATCATTTTTTCCACATGTACTTAGAGGAAAACCATAAATCTATGGGTATGTGGATGCTCTTTCTACGCATGGTGTCATCAAGAAAGGAGAAAGAATGCTGGTTTGTAGTGAATGGAGTTCCAATACGGTATTCTCTAAGAGAGTTTGGTCTTATTTCGGGTTTGAATTGTCGTCGCTACCCAGATAAGTTCCTGCACGGATGCTTAGGTGGGGATAATGATAAGTTTGTTACGAAGCATTTCGGAAAAAATAAGAAGAAAGTGACAGTGAAGGATGTGGAAGAAAAGCTTGAGTCAATGAGAGGGGTAGCTGGTAAAGGTAGGCTGAATATTGCTATGCTTTACTTCTTAGCAACTGTGCTTGTTGGGAGGGAGAAGACAGGAGACGCCGCCCCTGGTGTAGAGCCATTTTTTCTTAAAGCGGCTAGTGATCTTGGGTTGTGTGAAATGTTTCCTTGGGGACTATTTGCATATGATCATAATGTGAAAGACATCATGAAGCTAGTGGGTAAATTTCATGGCAAAGTGTCTGAAAAAGCAAACAAAGTCATTCCAAGTTTCATTCTTCCTATCGAGGTAACTTAGTGTACGTATATTACTGCGATATAACTATACTTTAGCGCATTTGTTTACTAATTCATGTATTGTCATGTAAAGTTTCTGGCGTTTGAGGCAATTCATGTTCTTGTAAGCCAGTTTAGGGAACCTGTTGCTAGGGCAAGTAGCAACTGTCCTAAGATGTGCAAGACCAAATTCAAGAAAGGTGATATGAAAGGTTTTGCACTTTCGAAAATAAATATGAAACTTGGTGATACTAAGGAGATTTATAGTGTTCTGCCTACTTCTACTGATGAGGATGAAATGCTGGCTGGCATTATGGATGATGTTAATTTGGAGGAAGATGCTGCAGACATAGTTATTGATGGTTGGGAAAGGTTCTAGTAGAAGAGAAAAGGGATATATGCTTCGAGGATATATACAAGCAAGATGTGGATAGCCGAAAGAACGATGGGGAAAGCGGCAGTAGAGAACGTGTTGTCCGAGATGAAGAAAGAGTAGAGAACATCGCATCGGCTTCTAAGAATGAGATGGAAACATTGGTGGGGTTTCTTATCGATTTGAAGAGATATGTAGAAAATGGGTTCAAGGAGATGAACAAGAAGTTAAGTGACCATGACAAAAGAATCACAAAAATTGGAAAGCTGCAGAAGAATGAAAAAGCTAGGAAGAAAAAACAGGATGAAGAAAGAGAAGAGGAGAACCCTCTAGGAAACGAAGAAGAGGAGAACCAAGAAGAGGAGAACCAAGAAAAGGAAAACGAAGATGAGGAGAACCAAGAAGAGGAGGACCAAAAAAAGGAGAAGGAAGAAGAGGAGAAACAAAAAGAGGAGATTGAAGATGAGGAGAACGAAGAGGAAAAACAGGTTAAGAGGAATTTTTTTTTGAAGAGGAGTGCATATGAGACGAGGTTCTGAGGAAAGAAGAATTAACAATTATGTACGCTTAAACTTGAACTTTGGTCTGTTTGGTATCTTTAAACTTGAACTTTAACTTTGGTCTGTTTAGTATCTTTAAACTTGAACTTTAACTTTAGTCTGTTTGGTACGTTTTAATTTAACTTTAACTAGAACTTGTATGTTTCGTTCTTGGCTGTTTGAATTACTACAGACAACTACGACAAAATACGATAATCTTATTGAATTACTGCAGACAACTATGATAAGCTACGACAATCTTATTGAATTACTGCAGACAACTTAGACAAACTACCACAAACGAGTAAATAACTTAGTTCCGCAAACTTGTATGTAAATATAGCTTAGAAACGGTGCTCAAAATCTTCAACCTGGGACTCCAGCACCTCGCATCTTTCCTTTAGCATCTAATCACGACTCTCAAGGACTTCAACCTTGGACTCCAGGTTATCGCATCTATCCCTTAGCATCTGAATCTCCTCTAACACGGCAACATCGCACCATTTGATGAAGCCACAAGGTTCAAACTACAAGGAAAAAGAGAAAAAGATAAACGAAAAGGTTAGCTGTAAAAAAAAATTAGAAAATCAGATTTGACTCCACTTACTCCATCTTTATTTCCTGGAGCGGCCAGCCAACAAGTATAGTAATGCTTATATTTGTAATCCTCCAAAGTAGACGCTAGCTCTACTGGAATCAGGCCATTAGGGCAGTGGCATGTTGTTGGAACTCCCCGTCGTTTGGGGATTTTGACAGCAGACCGCACTCTATGCTTGTCTCTCGGCCCCCATTTGTATTCTGGTCGATGCGAAAGCGTACCGGATTCCCTCTCAGATATGTTTTCAGATTGTTGACCTCCATTAGGAGATTTTTGTTGTTGTGAGAAACGAATGAAAGGGTTTAGAATTGGATTGTATCTACCCAGTTTTGGATTATTGCTCCTACCCAGTTTATATTCTAAAACTGTTGGCTGGTCGGAAGAGGATCGAAATTTAAAAAAAATTCAGAACTCGGCTGAGAGCGGGAAAATGAAAATTTCAAAATATTTTGGTAAATTATACATAGTTCCACGTCTTAGTTGTACAGTTGTGCCACCTTCCAAACAGCTGTACTTTGATGGATTTTTCACTTAAATTAGTATTACCATCATTAAAACTTCAATTAGTTGGTCTCACCAATAAGTTTGCGTATCAAAATCATATTTAATACAAATTTGTGCAATTAACGTTGTTATATCACATTAATTGATCGATACGACTTTGATCACTATAAGAAAGATAAAGTCTTTCAAAAAGTATGTGAGATGTGAGAAGCATATATGTGGAAGAGAAGATGGTGAACAAAATTTTAATAGAATTTGTTAGTTTATTTAATCCAATTTGCTAGGTTAACACCGAATTAGTTTACTTTCTCTTGTAATATATATTTTTAGTATGCAATTTTAGTTTTTTCTTTTCATATTTCTGAGTTATTCATAGTTTGTCTTAGTTTGTCCACTTATCCAAATAAAAAGTTGGTGGGTCCGAGAAAAATTTAAATAAAAGCAATTAAAACTACTCTGCCCAATTTGTCCCAATCCCATCGCCATTTCGTCATCTTCATCAAATTCAACATTCTCTGCCCAGTTTGTCCCAATCGATCTTCGTCACCTTAATTTTGTGGTTATTCATAGTTTGTCTAGTTACAGAAAATACAGCATATAGTTATTCATAGTTTGTCTAGTTACAGAAAATAGAGCATATAATTATTCATAGTTTGTCTTAGTTTGTCCAGTTACATAATCTGAAAATACAATTGAAATTACACAGTAGCATTTGAATTTGAACATTCAAACCAATTCCCTAAGTTTTGGCCTCGCACCCGTTTGTTTCCACTCCGATGTTCTCCAATCGATGTATACCTTTTTGTTTCTGTTTACCCTTTCTTTTGGGAAAATGTGCAGGTATACATACCTTATCTTCTATCTCTGACGGAATAATCCAACGAGACCTATGCGGCACTGGATATGTTGTCTTCACATAAGCCAAGTTCCACAAATCCAACGAATAATACTTCGAGCAGAGATCATGATAATGAAGATCCATACATCTATCTTTCTGCGCCAACATATACTTATTTGCGGATAATGCATGAACACATGTATACTTGTCTATGTTAAAATGCCTGCGATCGCAAGTTTTATTCAACAAATCCACCACATAATCCACACCATCTCTGTCGGTAACTTTGTATTCTAACCGAAAACTATTTAGCTCATCCACAACTAGTTTTGAGGCAACTACAAAACTACTGTGCAATATGTTCTCCACATAAGGCACCAATTTCTCTCTCTCTGAACCACCAGCTGCTTCCTTCCTACTTCTGTTGAACCACTCACCAAATTTCGCAATAATTTCATCGATCATAGGCAATAACGAATACTTCCTTGTATCACTGAACACACTGTTCATAGACTCTACAGTATCGCTAG
The DNA here is from genome assembly GCA_964056655.1 of Arabis hirsuta. NCBI lineage: Eukaryota > Viridiplantae > Streptophyta > Magnoliopsida > Brassicales > Brassicaceae > Arabis > Arabis hirsuta. Next base: position 19,644,125 of record OZ053305.1, on the reverse strand, counting down.
TGTCTATGTTACACCTTGCTCCAGGAAAGTAACACCTTGCCCATTTGCTTTGGCTGTTCACGATCTCTTCATGAGTCACCAGACCTTTCTCAAGATACGCAACTGCGGTAGGATACCTTGATCTGAATTCATCATACTTTTGCCGAAACTCAACTTTTGTGTACATCCTTGCACATTCCATGAATTTTTCAGCGCATTCTTCTTTGTTCACATTAGAAACATGGGATTTCACATTCTGCGACAAATGATATATACATCGAGTACACTTCACCTACCGCCTTCATCAAGCTCATATTTCTGTCTGTCACAAAAACTATCTCATCCCTATCCGGAATAATGGTTTTCAATGTCTCGAAAAACCAGAGCCAACTTGCATTTTTTTCACCATCAATTACCCCAAAGGCAATGGGATAATGGCGATGATTAGGATCTTGTGCTGATGCAAAAACTAGGGCACCATTATAACCAACCTTCCAAAAAGTTGCATCCACAATGATCACTTTCCTCATTCCTTTAAACCCTTCTACGCAAGCTCCAAGCGCGATAAATAGGTACTTAAACCTTTGTTTATCGTCCAATTCCAACCTTGTCTTAGAACCAGGATTCGCCTGCTCAAGCATGTACAAATAGGAAGGCCACAACTTAAAACTCTCTTCTGGATTACCACGGACTTTATTAAATGCTCGAAATTTGCCTCTCCATGCCGTAGAATATGACACTGACACACCAATTTTTGTTCGTACCAGGCGCATGAGAGCAGTAGCGATTGGGGTCTGGAACTGACCAGGATAATCTTCCTTCAATATAGATGCCACTAAGCGCTGTGTGCCTCTCGTACTATGGTTGCTGCTACTCGTCCTCGAACATGTATGCATCTTATTGTAGTTAGTAACTTTGAAACCATTACATTTTACACCTTTCATAACTCTTAAATACCCCCCCCCCCAACCTACTCTCACAGCCCCACATTTAACCACCCATCGTTTTTCATGTGAAGCTCTTCGTACTACATCTATCACTGTATCTTTACATTCAAATTTTTCATGTAATTTAATTCCTGTACCATCTTCCCATGGTTCTATAGACGGTCTTGCTTCTTGAGTACCACTTTCCACTGTGTCATACTCCACAATCGCACCACTTTCCACCACTGTGTTATCAATACCAAGTTCAACAGTGTGTTCCGTTTTTATTGTATCAACACCCGTTTCTATATAGACTGCTGTATCTACACATTCATTAACAACACTCACTTCAACACCAACATCATCTCTCAGCTCTCCATCTACTTTTTCCTCATCCTCATCTCCAGGTCCAACCTCGACAATAACAACACTTGCATTAACACCATAATTCACACTAAATGAACTATTTCCGCTTTTTTCTACTACCTCCACATGCAAAGCATTTCTACATAACCTTTTATCAACAACTGATATATGACCAAAAAGGTCATCATCATCAACAATAGCTATGGGAAGACCGTCATTCACTAACACTGGAATGTAACTCAATTTCAGGTTCGTCATACTTTGATCTACCCCAATCTTCCTGCATATCTTTTCCACTAACAACTTATACTCTATGTCTTCATTACACCTAAACGTTATCGCATACATACGAGGATCTTTTGAGTTCCATCGGAAATCATCACCGGTATATACTCCAATACTCAAATTGATTACTGTCGTTGTCGACCGGTTGCTCATTGTCCCCTAAACAACAAAAGCATCAAACCTCATTATCACATTTGAACTACATCTCTAGCTGATACGATTACACAAAACCAATGGTCCTAATCGACCCAAAACCAAGCTCATTACCACATTTGAACTACATCTCTAGCTTCAATCGTGGACACTAACCTGAGTTTCGCTGAATCGCTTCAATGGTGGTGTGAGCAATAATCCAAAATTCCCTGAATCGCTTCATCGGAAAGCTTGTATCGGAAAGCTCATCGGAAAGCTTGCATCGAAAAGACGATGGAGAGCTTGCATCGGAAAGTGCCGAATTGAGGAGCTCTGCGATTTGAGCTCAATTTGTTTGAAATTAAAATTTTCGGAAATACACCAAATAAAAGCGTATATACAGTCAGAATACGGGCGTAATACTAGGAGGATACTAGACGTAATACTATGAGGCCACAAAAGAAAAAAAAAGTATGTATGAATAAAAGAGAATATAGAGGAATAAAAAATCATCGACCAGAGTATTTGAGATTATTGCTCTAATTAAACGCATCAAATTCGAATATTGGCTAGTGAAAGCTAGCTTGTATGGAAATTCTTTTGTTTTCCATTATATAATGTTATAGAATATGAATTTCCTGAAATACACAAGATATGATTTCTAAAAATTTGAATTTGAAAATAATGAAAATGTTTTGATTCTATTTTGACAATATGATTAAATTTGGTTTTTATTTATGTTGAAATATAATAGTAAATTTATTTGGAAATGTACGTGCATATTGATATTTTCTTAGTTAAAAAAAAACTTAATTAGTGTGAAGAATATGAAATAAGATACTTCTTTAAAAAACATAAATTTTGGTATATGTAAGTATACACTAATATTTGTCTTCTATTTATAAAAAAAAATTATCTATAAAAATGGTCTCAATCATATGTGGAATATTGAAAAGATCAATTTTATCCATTAGATAAGACTACTTTTGAAATATTTGAATTTAAGATCTTTCTCTCAAACAAGCAAAGTTACAATATAATTTTTATTTTATAGAACTAAGAAATGATAACAAAAATGATGCTTTGACTTTGAATGTTATAATCTTTAATTTTAATAAAATTATTTGATAATTATGTATTAGAATATTGTTATTTCAAACATATTTTTTCAAATTTTTAGTCTATTTTTTATATGATGTGTCACTTCCACAATTTTTTAATTTTTTTAATTTAATTTTTCTATACTTATTACCAAACACATTTATTACCAAATATACTTATTTTGATTACTCTATTCACAATTGCCAAACACGTTAAAATATGTATGAACATACCTAAAACAATCTTACCATTAAAATTAAACCAAAATGAATATCTATTTCGATAAAAATATATAATTTTAAATCTTGATTTACTTTTACGACCAATTCATTAAATCAGAATTGGTATTTCAAAAACTATATTATTACTCTTATAGTTATCATAAACTTATAAATTCAATTTATATATGTAATCTTTCATTTAGTATATTTGAATCATAAATCATATCTTTGAGGATTATGATATTAAACAAATACATTTTATAATAAGTGATATATAAGGACTAAGAAATTAAAAATTTGTTGTTTTCAATTATTTCACAAGTATAACACATTCTATACAAAATAGTTGCAAAATTTATATATATATAATGAGTTTTTGGATTTCTACTAAGATAACACCTAAATATTTTTTACTAGACTAGTATCTAAAACGATTTATGCCCAATTAATTAAATCCAAATCATATTATTACTTTTTAATATCCCTAACCTATAGAATTCAATTTATATTTGCAATCTTTCATTATATATTTGAGTCATAAACCGTATTTTTTAAGATTATGATATTATATAAATACATTTGATTTAAGTGATATATATTGATTAAGGGACTAAAAGTTTGTTGTTTTCATTATTTCACAGGTGGAACACAATTCTATACAAAATAATTTCAAAATTTATACATATAAACAATTTATGGATTCCGTATAATAGTTTTCCCAATAACTATAGATGATTTTTAACTAAAAATATATTGATTTTATTCTCTAATCATATGATCCCACGTATAACACGCAAGTAATTATCTAGTGAACCTTCTTAAAAAGAGATATTTAAGTTAAATCATCCTCCTGGACGATTCAAATATGTCTTAACGGAGTGTATCAAAAGCAAAATAAATTTTACCTGAATTATAAACTCTATCTGTTTAGAGATGACATCTTTATGAGTGACATATATTCCTGTTTGAGTAATTTCTATGGTATTAGATATGAAAGTTTGATCCAAAAATTCCATTTGTGTCTTGTCAATGAGGAACGTAACGCAATGATGCCCCTCACATACATCGCTGCAGAGCCCGCAAAGCTGAAATGCAAAGAACAAATATCCAACACCTAAGAGAAGAAGAAAAGTTTACTTGGGAAAGAAATTATAAATTGCACTTCGAATCAAAATGGTTTAGAGTGTTTACCTCATAAGCAGTGGAGGAAACGCATGATGTGGAGGTTAACCATCTTTTCAGTGGAGGAAACGCACGATGGGAAAGTACTCCCAATCACGCATCCTGATGACTGTGTTGTCTCAGGCACCGCCGGTAGCAGATGTCATTATTATGGCGGTTGTGGCAGTGGTTCGAATCGCGGTTCTGGAATTGGATGTGGTTGGAGAGGCCAACCGTCTTTTTCAGTGGAGGAAACGCACGATGGCACCGCCAGTGACATAGATAATAATCCATGTAACCAGGAGGGTTTATGTGAATCATAATTCCACTGACCTGCCTAGCACAAGTCACATTCTCTCTTTTGGGCAAACTATATTTACCTTTACAAATCGCTCTTAACCAAGTATAAATTTGACATCTCCTACACGATTAAACACTTTTTCTCTTCTATGGCGTTTCTCTTCTTTGATATGAAATCATATCTGCCCTCCTTTCCTTATGTAGCCTCATTCTCTCCGCCAAATTTTAGATCCGACATAGTTTGTCCTGAAAATACACAAACTATAAGAAATATCTGAAAATAACCTTAAATCCAGAGATATTGTCAACTTAAAAACCCATACCGAGTTCTTTTAATTGCATCAGACATTCTTCACGAGAGACATTAAGATCGGAAATGATCCTCGTTAGATTTTTATTATCGTTCCAAAGAATCAGAAACTCTTTGTTTTGGTCCTTCGTCCGAAACTTTTTCTCTTAAATGAATTTTTTCTTCTTTGGTATGAAATCAAATCCACCCTCCTTTCCTTTTGTAGTCCTATTCTCTCCACCATTTAAAAAAAATACTGTACATTTCTTATTAATATTTATTTATACAATATAAGGAGGAAGATTTACTAAACTGACCTTAATAAATGAGTTTTTGACAATTTTGGTCATAAAGTTTCATAATTACTAGAACGACCTTGAAAATTTTTTAAAACCCGATTTGCCCTTATTTCCTTTGATAACAAAAAACGTATTTACGAAACTGTCATTAATGAGCTTCCCGCCAAAAGTGAATAAGTCTACCGCTCACGTGGTAGACTTAATTTACTGTAGTGGTAGACTTAATTATCTGTTGTGGTAGACTTATTAATCTGTGGTGGTAGACTTAATTATCTGTTGTGGTAGACTTAATTATCTGTTGTGGTGGTATACTTAATAATCTGTAGTGGTAGACTTAATAATCCGTCATGGTAGACTTATTCATCTGCTGTGGTAGACTTAATAATCTGTAGTGGTGGTAGACTTAATTATATGTTGTGGTAGACTTATTAATCTGTGGTGGTAGACTTAATTATCTGTTGTGGTAGACTTAATAATCTGTCATGGTAGACTTATTGACCTGCAGTGGTAGACTTAATAATTTGTAGTGGTGGTAGACTTACTAATATGTAGTAGTGGTGGTAGACTTAATTATATGTTGTGGTAGACTTATTAATCTATGGTGGTAGACTTAATTATCTCTTATGGTAGACTTACTAATCTGTGGTGGTAGACTTAATTATATGTTGTGGTGGTAGACTTAATTATATGTTGTGGTAGACTTAATTAACTTGTGGTGGTAGACTTAATTTACTGTTGTGGTAGACTTAATTAAATGTTGTGGTAGACTTAATTAATATGTGGTGGTAGACATAATTATCTGTTGTGGTAGACTTATTAATATGTGGTGGTAGACTTATAATCTGTAGTGGTGGTAGACTGATTTCCTGCAAATATGCAGTGGTAGACTTATTGACCTGCAGTGGTAGACTTAATAATCTGTAGTGGTGGTAGACTTACTAATATGTAGTAGTGGTGGTAGACTTAATAATCTGTGGTGGTAGACTTATTGATCTGCTGTGGTAGAGTTATTAATCTGTGGCGGTAGACTTAATAATACGTGGTGGTAGACTTATTAATCAGTGGTGGTAAACTTGTTTAGATTTGGCATGGTAGACTTGTTTGTGGTAGCTGTAGACTTGTTGCGAAATTACTGTTTTGCCCTCAGGCGGAACTTGAACGGTGAAGAACTAGGGTAGCCGCCGCCATAGATTGTTTTCTTCATTTGGACGAACCTCCTCTCTTGAATATCAAATTTTTACCTCAACCTTTACACAGTCCATAGACTTAATAATCCGTAGTGATGGTAGACTTATAATCTGTAGTGGTGATAGACTTATTAGTCTGTGGTGGTAGAGTTAATTATCTGTTGTGGTAGACTTACTAATCTGGTGGTGGTAGACTTAATTATCTGTTGTGGTGGTAGACTTAATTATCTGTTGTGGTGGTAGACTTAATTTACTGTTGTGGTAGACTTAATTATTTGTTGTGGTAGACTTAATTATCTGTTGTGGTAGACTTAATTTACCCTTCATCTTCTTCAACCCAAAGCTGTCAAACCCTAACAATGGCGGCCAACCTGTATTTAGCTCGTTTTTACTGTATTTTAACTTTTTTTCAACTGGATTTAGCCTAAAACTAGTAGATCTAACATCATATATCCATTATCTAACCAAAAATCAAAAGATTTCAATTTTTTTTTTCTAACCAAAAATCAAATATCGGATTTTTAAGCCGATTTTATCGAAATCCGGCGGCACATCTCCGCCGAGCGCGTCTCCGGTGCTTCTACAGCCTCCGCGGTCGCGTTTGTGTTTTTGAGATTTTGAGTATATATATATTTTTTTTAGTCAAAAATGGCAATGACATTTTCGTAATAACAAAACATAAACTTGGTTTTTATGTCTTATAAACCCTTTCTTAGTATTTTGAGACTTATGAAAGTCATTATAATAATTAGACCATTTATCAAGATCGTTCTAGTAATTATCCCATATAAATATGTGTGTTTGACAAAACAAATATGTGTTTGTTTCCTCAACTTTATATATATATATATATATATATATATATAAATATGTGTTTGTTTCCTCAACTTTTTATTTATATATATATATATAAAACATGTTTTCGTTTCTCAAACTTAAATTCGAAAACTAGCTTTCAAAAATAGGCTAGTGAAAACTAAGTTGTATAGAAATTCTGGTGTTTTCTAATGTTATGGAATATGAATATCTTGAAAATACAGAAGATGTGATTTCTAAAGATCTGAATTTGAAAATACGATGAAAATGTTTGATTCTATTTTAAAAATATGATTAAATTTGTTTGTTATTTTGAAATATAGTAAGTAAAAAGTTTGGAAATGTACGTGCATATTGGTATTGGCGTAACTTCGAAAAACTGGAACGACAATTGTCAATGGTGAGATTTGAAGAGATTGAGAAATTCCAATTTCAAAGGCAGTAGAGTCATTGCTTGAAGGTACATGAGGTGTAATGTTAGTTACTTTGTACCTATGGACATTAACGTCAAAAATTTGGGCGAGACCGAAAAGTTGGTGTGTCAATGGGCATAAGTCTTCAAGTACCATTCATTCCCATTGGAGATACGGTCGAACTCGTAGGGGATAAACATTTGCTCGGCTTCCGGTGCATTGAAAATGAGGCATAATGTAAAAAATTATTTGGCTCGATAAGATTTCACCCTCCATTAGATAACCTCGAATTCTCAACAAAGCATTTAATTGGCGTATCAAATAAACTGTCCAACAAATGTCTTGTGGTTGGCTAAGGATTGGATACAAAACAGTCCGGTAGTAAAAACACCAACTACTTATATTTCCATGATTCTCCATGTTGTATCAAACCGATAATCTACTGAAACTCAAATTCAGAATGTCAAGATTTAAGAATATCTAAAAAATCAGTTGACCTCCTAGTCGATTTTCTCTAAAAGAAGCAAAGTTATAATATAATTTTTGTTTGATAAAACTAAAGGAAATGATAACAAAGATGATGATTTGACCGTTCTCCGAGCGTGGTGGAGGTGGAAGTGGCTGCTCGTTGACTCGAGTAGAGTCGTTACGCGAGCTCGGACCAAGGACATCCACGGTCAGGGTTGTATGCGTGCGGGTTGAACACGGGATACGTGTTTGCGCTAGTAGGGGTGGCGAAGACCCTTGAAAAATCTAATCGCGACTGAGGGATTGTAAGTCTGAGAGGAGTGATGTCCTCACCAGCAATCCTTCGGAGCTGAGTTCTTTGGACGACCGACTAAGAGATCTCTCGCATCTGAGCGAGGAAAAATCTTTCTTGCTACTCGAGTCAAGCCTTCACAGTCCTGGCTGATGCATCCTGGGTTTGGGCCTTTTCGACCAAGGTGGGTCAGTTTGGCCCGCTACCACTAGTCGGTTATCGGCCGAAGTCGTAACATTAGTTTCGGTTTTGATCTGGTCGCGCGGTTGGGATCTAGGTGATTCTTGGCTCTAGGGAATCATGGCCGGTGCGTTGCTGCCTTTGGGCGGCGTGTTAGATTTTGATTTATCCATCTGTGCTCTAGCATATCTTAGGTCGAATTTCTGTGCTAGACGTATTTATTTCTTCCCTTTAGACGGCGCCAAATGTGGAAGCAGAATTCCGGACTGAGTATTTGTATGTGAATTTGGAGAACAAACTTTGGTCCTAGAAATATCTATAAATTCAACGATTAAAAGAAGAGTAGAGCGGAGCTGGATTTATATTGACACGAAGCGAATAAACAATAAGATCTCGAGTGAGATGTATTACAAATTAAAATGTAGTGTTTAAGCTCTCGTGTAAGTCAAAAGTTGGCAAAATTTGCTCGAACTTCATATATTTATAGTTCAATTCAGCTCATCGATCTAGCTCTACGTATCCAGGGCGGTTCTACGTATCTCGGGTACATTTTTGGCATATTCCCTGGAAATCTCGTTCATACGACTGTGCTAACTGCCATGTTGACTCGTTCCTGGCTTGTCAGCTCTGCTTTTGTTGGCTCAGCGCTCACGGGACTGACTCAGGCTTTTGACTGAATTCTGTCTTTTCTCTAGGACTGGGCTGCAGGCCCAATTTTCTATCTTAACGGCACGCTTTGACTTGGGATTTTATCGAGCCGGATTCGGTGACAAATCCAGCCCCAACATAGTTGTATTTTGAAAATTTATTAAAATGACATGTTTTATAAGAGAATTTTAACATTCATTTAAAAAAAAAATACTGCATATTTTTTATCGTTATATATACGATATAAATACGTATATGTTTCCGAAATTTTTACATATATAAACACATATCCGTTTCCTAAACTTAAAAAACACTTACCTCCATTTTCAAACGTTTCGTTTCTGCCGTTTCTGCATATGTGTTTGACTTCAGGTAAGCTAAAATAAAATACTGATGTGACGAAACGTAGAAAGACACGTCCTGGTGTGAAACACTAGGGTTTGTTTTCCTTCTGTAGTACAAAACAAAATCCAAATCATACATACACAAAACTGCTGAAATTCGTTTAAACCCCAAAGAAAACACATCTAACTTGACGAAAATCAAGTGAATATTTGATTAACTTGCAAGAAAATTTGGTTTGTCAATTGCTTTGCTTATGTACCTTTCAAATTCTATATATCCTGTGTCAGCCAAAACATGCTTGGGTTGCATGAAAACATATACGCTGAACCTACAAATGAGAGAAGAATTAGTTTCCCGATCAACGCAAACTGGTCACAGAGAGAACTCAGGGGTTTCTTGACCCCCAAATCCATTGAATCTCCTCAGTTGTCCATGGAAGGTCTTGTATAAACTCCTCAGATTGAGCTTGTGAGTTTGATGGAACCGCCAAATTCTCCAAGTTATCATCTCTTTTCTTCATATCCCCTTTATGAGCTTTCTCCACCAAACTGCTTTTCACTGTTTCTATTATATCGCTATTTTCTGCGCCATTCGCTTCCACAAACACCCCACTGTTGGTTCTTTTACTCTCAAGGTTCTGGTTCGTTTCAGCTTTCAGATCAGGCAAGTCAATGGAACCAGAGTTACCTACTAAAGATTCATCAGCCATCATCACTACTTGTCCTAGAGTCTTGTTATCAGATTGCAAGGCATTGAGCTGGCTCTTGCTCTGAGAATCAAGAAGAGATTGCAGATACGCGGAGACTTCCTTGCACGTTTCAAACTCCTGCCCATCAGGGCTATATAAATAGTCCATGAAGAAAGAGAATAATCAATAATCATGAACTATGAGTGATAACAGCAGTTCCAGAATAATCCGAAAACGGCAAACAAGACAAGAGAGAATCACCATAACCAGTTCTAGTAGCATTCCTTAAGTCTTGTTCACATTTTTGTTTTATCATATGTTCAAGAAGATAGAAAACAAACAAGAGAGACAATCAAAAGTCTAGCAGCAGAAACTGAAACAACATCATATAACCCGATACGATTTCTGAATTAGCTACTATTCTTGGCTATAACCAACAGGATTCCACAAGCCAATTTCAGTTCTATTTCATAATCTAACCAGTGAAGACAACTAAAGCAACGAGAGGTTGAAAACATTACAATACCTTACGTATTTGCGACAAGCCAGCCAAAGATTGCTCCCTTTCTTTTTGATGCAGAGCATAAGTTTCCATCTTTTGGGCAAGTATCCTCCATAATCACAAGCTTGCACAACTTTCTTCTTCTTCTTCCCAGCATTCACCCATTCACCATTCAACTGTTGCAAGAAACCTGAGAACTCTTCATTCGTCTTCAACCCCACCGTCACCCTCCTCAGCTCCTCTCCATATGGATCCTCTTCATAATTATCCAATGCAGAGAGATCCACCATTGTACCTTCTCTGTTCTCAAAGTTCATAATCTCTTCCTTATCTTCGCTTATTGACTGATTTAAGCCATCTCCACTCTTTCGAGGACGACCTCTCTTTCTCTTGCTTGAGTTTGGATCCATGGTGATTCCTGAATCATCAAATCTACTCTCCCTTCCTAAATTGCTACAAGTTTTATCTACAGACACAGATCCTGCTCTCTCAAAATCAACCAAAACATCGCTAGGGTTCCGAATCTTACGCGGCCTCCCTCGTCTCCTTCCGGTTTCATTCCCGGAGATTCCCTGAATCAGAAGGTTCTTAATCGAATCAAGATTCGGAATCTGATAAACGTTATTATGGATCGGGATAGGAAACAGCGGCTGACCTTCGTTTTCTTCTTCTTCCGCTTTCCTCTGATTCGAATCGACACAGAACAGAGATCTAAGAATCGATGCGACTTGCAAGTTTTCTTCACGGGATGGATCGTCTTTTTGTCGGCGTTGAGGAGACGGAGGTCTAGGTGGTGGAGGATGACGCGCAAGGCGGAGACGGAGAAATGTCTGTTTCCGACTACCGGCAGACTCATTGAAGACGGAACGATCGATCTTTGGAGTCAAATCGTCGTCTACACCGGCGGAAGCAGCGAGAGACGCAGTAGAAGACGGAGAAAGAGAAGAACAGTGAGAGAGCGCGAGAAGTTCTGACTGAGATAAGAGGCGCGTATCGATTAACGGCAAGGAATCGGCGGATAAACGGTCTTTTGAACTACCTTCGAAGTTGCCGTGGTTGTTCCCGAGGTCACCGCCGTCCATGGAGGTCACCGCCGTGAAATCGTAAGAAGCAAAACGCCGTAACTATAGTCCGTTTCGAAAAGATGCAAATTCCAATAACTGCAATCAATGCCTTGTTGCTCTTTTGATTTTATTTAATGCTCGGTCTTCGCTTTTCGGTTCGGTTTATTCTAATTTTAAATTAAACCGGTTATTACCAATGCAATCGCGAAATAGGAAACGTGTCGTCGATTATATTAATGGGCCAAATATTTATTGTTGTGTGATGCTGAGGAATCAATGACGTAATGGGCTTCTGGAAGAAGATTGGGCCTATAATGAGCTTTCTCGAAAAGAAAACAAGAGTTACCCATGATCACTCAATAGCTATGAGACCTATGCGCTAGCCAACTGCGCCACCACCCCCTTTGCAATCTTTTTCAATTTACCTTCATCATCTTTGCGCCGCGCCACCCGCCACCCGCCCCCTCCCCCTCCCCCTCCCCCATTCAAAATCTAAAAACACAAAAAAAAAATTATAAACTTTTTGAATCACTAAAATTTATCCAATTGTTAATTAGAAATACCCAAAAAGTTTTTATCTTTTGAATTTTTTTTCTATTTAAAACGGTGCAGGTGAAAGTGTTACAACATAAAAATTATTACATAAAAACAACAATTATAGTAAATCAATAAGAAAGGATACATAAACCAAACTTGAGAAACTATGGTCCTGAACATCCTCAAAGCACAAATGGCCATCGAAGATGCATAGAATAGAAGAGAAACATCTAATAGAGGGGACAAAGGGAAACCTACATAAACTGAAGACCAAAGCAATCACAGAGCAAGGTTCACGCTGCATAATCGAATCAACAACAAAACACATAATAGAGCAAACAACATCCAAGCTTTGACCGACACAGAGCAGAGAAGAAAGCTACTCAAGAAGAGATAAGGAAAGGAAGATACCAGACCGTATACCCAACCATATCGGCTCATCCTCAAAAGCTTTCCTGGTGGATTCGCTTTAAACCTAGAAACCAAAACCCTTGTCAATAATTGCTAAGAGCTCCAAGGAGTAGAGAAAGAGGACCGGAAGAGTGAAGACTACCGTGAGTTGAGGAACCTAGAGCCACTGAATCCAAACCCAAATCTAACCAGAATCCCTAACAACAGAGACGAGAGAGAAGACATAAGCAGAGAGAAGCTCGTCGGTAACAAAGATTGAAAACCCACACTCCAAAACCACCATCGGCAAGCCTTCTCGAAGACAAAGAGAAGCTAGATCTACTAACGATCTGTCGGAGAAAAACCAACTAAAGAGGATCCGTGAATACACAAACAACTCGCGGTGGCGGTGAGAAAAACCGACCACCAGAGAGGAGATTGAGATTTAGAACGCATCGGCTAGGATTTTTAAGGTTGAGAGAGTTTCTGCTTCTCAAAGGCTTGTATTTTATCACTAAATACCCAAAAAATTTAGGGAAATTAGCACCAATAACTAAAAATATATATATATATAATCTAGTAAGTAACCGATTGCCCTTAATCTTGTGGTTATTGTAGCTTCACATAAGCCATTTTTTATTATTTTGCTAATTATAATTCATATTTGGTTATTAATCAAATTCACCCAAAAGTTTAGCAGTTTTTTCAGTATTATTCAAAATTACAAACTATTCAAACTTGAACATGACTTTCTTCCTTTCAAATAGTAATTTTACTACATGAAATATTTGTACCTTATTGACATTCGTACTAGTCACTCTATTTTATTAAGATTACATTTTGAGTAGTTATTTTTCATATATTAAATATTTTTATTCGACTCTTGATCCCAAAAAAATAATAATCTTTATTCGACTTTGAACCACTATTTATCTAAAACTTAACATGAGAAAATATCTAACTAGAAAACCATTGAGCTATGCGGTGGTGTTGCGTTGACAGTCTAATATTTGAGGGCGTAAATTTGGAGAAATTTCGCGTAAATTACTTTGTATCTCGAATTTTGGTCAGAGTTCTTTACTTTAATATGATGAACCAATATAAGAAAAAAACTTGCTCATCTATCATAGACTCATCTTAAGCTTCTAACGGGAAAGCGGACTGGGCGGTGCAAGATAAGCGGATTAAGCATTATGAGACAGAATAAGTACAGTGCATGCAAGAGAAACGTATTATGCGGGACAAATAGTATTGAACAAAAAGAATAAACGTAGAATAATAAATTGGGTACGAATATAATAATTTATTTAACATTTCATATAACCAATTTCTTTTCTTTTTTTGTCGAAATAAACTTGTTTTACTTGATGAAACGAATAAACATATTTTTTTTTGTTTTTTTAATCAACAATAAAAATTAAAATAAAGGAACACTCTTTGAAACACACCTAATTTGGGGTAAATGTGTCCCGCATAGCGTTATGATATTTTCTTCATGTTCAATAAACAAGTTGCGTTCCAATTTCAATATTTATTATTTTATCATCAAACCACATATATCAACATAATTAGCTTGAATGGTGATATTTAGGGGTGTATTCAATCTGACATATAAAGTGATTTGAGTTTTAATGAGTTTTAAATAATTTTAGTGATTTTGTGTTATTTAAGAAAAATTGATATAAAATTCTCTACCAAATCAAAGAAATTTGGGTCTACCATACCAAAGAAATTCTCTACCATACGAAGGACTTGTTTTTAATGATTTCAAGGGATATAAAATTTACAACTATGGAATTTGGGTCTTTGTATTTTTAACAAAGAAATCTTCTTAAATCCCTTGAAATAATTAAAAACAAGTCATTCGTATGTTTTAAATACCAGTGGATTTGAATGTATTTTTCCAAATCACTAGTTCAATAACACTGAATTTTAATAAAGTTTTTAAATCCATGATCCAGTAACTCTGAATGGTGATAGTGCGGTGCGGGACAGGATAGATGCAGTGCGGGACAAATAGTAACAAAATGAATATATAAACATGTATAAGTATATATTTTTATTAGATATACATGCATAAATATCGATTTTTTCAACTGTTCAATGCGGGGAGGGACGCTGTGGGACGTCACCATTTGGAGCCTAAGGCTATGAAAGGTGACAGCAAATTGGACGGTGCGGAACAAGCATGCGTTACGATTCAATTGCAGTGCGTTTTGGAGAAGCACATCATGCAGAATAAAAACGGTTGGTGCGGGACAAGCGATGCGGGTCAATGTTTGAATGGTAACAATCACAAATATAGTGCGGGTATAATAGTTATTAAATTTTGACTAATTATTTTAACACTATAAATTTCATAAGTATATATATTTTTAATGAAAATGTGTAAATTAATAATATTTATTTGTATATAATTTTTAAATTTTTTTCTGAAATTAAAAAGAAAAAAATTAATAAAGAAACGCACTTAACCCACCTCTTTAACCGCATATAATTGAACATATTGGAACGCAGGCTGTGGTTTATCCAAAATTATGATTTTTTCATTTTTATCATTTTTTTATCATACTGAAACGCAGAAACTATTTGCATGTAATATTGACGTAAATGGTAATATTATTTCGTACCGCACTAATAATTTCACATCCCATGCCAAAACATTCACTGCCTTTAGGCCGTAAATGGTGTTAGCTGAATTGAAAAATTGTTCAGAATGTAGCTGAATTTATTTAAATATTACCAGTTGCATTTAAAAACAATTTTGCTGAATTTGAGGAATTATTCGTGAAACAAAAAGGTAGTGAGTCAGTTTTTCACTATTATTACTTAATTGCCACTTCGATGTAGAAGAGTTGTATAAACAACGGTTGGACACGTGTTGTTTACCACTTGATTTTCTTAAATCATATAGATGACTTGATTTATCTTTATTGGATTAAATCATCTTCACTGTTGATTCTTAAAAAATTCATGCGAGTGATTTTGTAAAATTTCGTATAATTTTAAACGAAAATGTTTAATTTTAATATATTTTAAAAATTTATCAACTAATACCTTTTTCATGCAAAGACAACCGTTGATTATAATTAAAAAGGGTTCATAACTTTTTTGTGATGTTTATGAGATAATTTTAAATGGCTTATTATATATATATATATATATATATATATAAATTTATAATTACAAAATCAAATATCGTTAAGTTAAATTTAGGAGATAGTTTACCAAGTATATAGGCCAAATTTGCAATACATATATTTTTTTAACACACATACAAAGTATGTAAACCAAAAAACACATACAATTAAATTTTTATGTAAACCAAATTTGTAATATATATATATATATATTACAAATTTGGTTTACATAAAAATTTAATTGTATGTGTTTTTTGGTTTACATACTTTAATTGTATATATTTTTTTGTAGTGATATATATATATATATATATATATATATATATATATTAAACTTATACAATTAAAAAATATTAAATGTTATTTTGATAAATTTAAAAACTTTACTAAACTTCAAATTTAATATTTAATTAGTTTATTTATCTAAGTTTGTTGAATAAATAAATTGTTTTAATTAAAGTTTCTAAAAGTTTATTTAACTAATCTATTTAAAAATTGAGTCCGATTTAACCACATTCAATCGTTATCCTTTAAATTTTAAATTATTCCACCAGATTCAGCAAAAAATCAATAAAATTTTAGAATTCAGCCACCATTTACATCTTTAGTCATGGTAGACTTCGATAATTCTTGTAAGAAAAAGAAAAGAAAAACAGATAGGTTAATGGGAGATCCACGTGGAGGGATTTGCCAGTTCACGGATTCTCTTCTGTTTCTTCTTTAAACCCCACTCCAGCTATCTCCTCTTTTGCCTTGCTGGCAAAACTTGCCCTATCTTTTTTTTTTTTATATTTTATTCTAATTTTTATTAACCAAACAAATATTTGTATTGGTCAAATCTGATTCTGCTCAATATAATAATATTTTAGAAAATGCAAACGGGAGATACAGATATAGATATAGAGATATAGATAGTGGGGTTTTAAACAATAATTTGCATAAAAAGAAGAAGAAGAGAAAAGGAGTTAAAAAGAAGGATGGTCGTTATTGGGTGCGTGCATGCGTGCGGGGGACTATGTAAAAGCTGTTTCTATGCTCATTTCATGTGATCTTCTCAATTCTTTTACCCTCCACTCTCATATATACCCTTTACAACCACATAGTCAATATATATATAGCCTTATTTATCTCTTTACTCTATGTTTACACGAATGTTGTATGTATAAAATGAAGTTTGTAAACACGAGATTAAAGAACTGCACTTCTTTATTGATTAAGAAACTCTCTCAAAACTTAATCACAATTCTCTAATTCACATCTTATGGAACAACTCTCCAAAGACCTTATTTATAGATCAAGCTAACTCTTTAACCTATTAGGATTTTCCTTTTTTCTTAACCCCATATTATTTTGGAGTTATCTTTAATAACTAACTCTTACTAAAGATAACTTACATCCTAAGCTATCAGAATTATCCAACATTCACCCCCGTAATTCCGACATGAACTCCGGGTTGAATGATTTCGATGACACCAAGCTTGTCTCTCATCTCTTTGAACTTGATCCTTCCTAATGGCTTAGTAAGTATGTCTGCTTTCTGTTCTTCACCGGCTACAAATTCAACTTCGATCTGACTGTTCTCCACACACTCTCGAATAAAATGATACTTTGAGAGAATGTGCTTACTTCTTCCATGAAAGACCGGGTTCTTTGTGAGTGCGATGGCCGATTTATTGTCAATCATTAGCTTCACTTTCTTGTCTTCACTTGCGATTTCTCTCATCAGTTCCTTAAGCCATATTGCCTGTTTTGCGGCTTCAGTAGCTCCCATGAACTCGGCTTCGCAAGACGATAGTGCGACCGTGGGCTATTTTTGTGACGTCCAAGTAATCGGTGACTGGCCGAGATAGAAGACGTGACCGGAAGTGCTTCTTCCATCATCGATGTCAATATTGTGACTACTGTCACTATATCCTGTAATTGCTTTTGTCCCGTCTTTCTTGAAGTGTAATCCAAAGTTAGTTGTTCCTTTGACGTACCTCAAGACATGTTTAAGTGCTTTTCCGTGTGACTCCCTTGGACTTTGCATATACCGACTCAATACCCCAACGACATAAGTTAAGTCTGGTCTTGTATGAACTAAATACCTTAAACACCCAATTGTTCTTTTATATTCTGTGGCGTTTATCTCCGGCTCCTGTTCAGATTTCGAAAGCTTTAGATTCTGTTCCATCGGCGTATGCACACGGTTACACGAGTCCATCATCGTGTCTTTAAGGATTCCTTTCGCATATCCCTCTTGCTTTATCCGTATTCCATCATTGCCTTGAATAACTTCAATTCCAAGGTAGTATGTCAATTTCCCTAAGTCAGACATTTCGAATTCCCTTGACATGTCTTTCTTAAATTGCTTTATAACCCTTTGAGTTGATCCGGTAACAAACAGATCGTCAACATAGATGGCCACCACAAGAACTTCATTCTTCTCTTTCTTTATGTAAACCGTAGTCTCTTTTACACATCTCTTGAAGCTCATCTCCTTTAAAACTTTATCAAGTTTCACATTCCAAGCTCTTGAGCTTGTCGTAGACCATACAATGCTTTGCGTAGTCTATAAACTTTGTTTTCCCATCCTTTCTTGACAAAACCTTCTGGTTGACTTACGTACACCTCCTCACTGAGATCTCCATTTAAGAATGCCGTTTTAACGTCTAGATGGTGGATTTCCCATGTGTTCGTGGCTGCAAGAGCTATAAGTAGTCGTATAGTCTCAAGTCTTGCAACGGGGGCAAACACTTCTTCAAAATCTATACCTTGTTGTTGTAACTATCCTTTTGCTACTAGCCTTGCTTTGTGTTTGTTTAATGAGCCATCTGCATTTCTTTTAAGCTTGAAAATCCACTTTAGACCAATAGCTTTAACTTCATCAGGTTTGTCAACCAATTCCCAAGTGTTGTTCTTGACGATGGATTCAATCTCTGCCGTCATTGCATCATTCCATTCTTGAAGTTCTTTAGCTTCTAGGTAAGTTTCAGGCTCGCCATTTATTGTTATTAATAGCTTCTCACCTTCTAATTCAGCTAATAACACATAATCATCAAGGTGTTTTGGCTTCCGAATCGTACGGACATATCGAGTAGTGGGTTGTTCAACGTCTTGCTGATTAGCTACGTGTTCATCATGATTACTCGCTTGATCCTCAGTATCACCATCAATGATCTCTTGATCGTTCTGTTCTTCTTCTTCGTGTTCATCGTTATCAAGATTATTCTCATGTTCTTCATCATCAAGGTTATCTTGTTCTGCTTCTTGTTCTGCTCCATTAACTCCT
This sequence comes from Arabis hirsuta, assembly GCA_964056655.1. NCBI lineage: Eukaryota > Viridiplantae > Streptophyta > Magnoliopsida > Brassicales > Brassicaceae > Arabis > Arabis hirsuta. The sequence goes on along the minus strand of OZ053305.1, from coordinate 19,625,125 downwards.
TCCCCCCCAAGATTTTCTTGATGAATTTTGAATGTGCCTGGTTCACCATCGGTTTCATTGGTCGAAGTCCAGTTCCATGTTTTTTCTTCATCGAAAATTACATCTCTGCTCACAATCACTTTTCTTGTGATCGGATCATAAAGCCTATAGGCTTTAGAACCAGATTCTGATCCAAGGTTGATCACAATTCTGGATCTATCATCGAGTTTCCTTATGTGTGGTCCTAAGAGTTTTACGTAGCCAACACATCCAAAGACCCGCAAGTGTTCGATATTTGGCTTTCTTCCCACAAATTTTTCAAGCGGCGTCATTCCTTTTAGAGCTTTAGTAGGAATTCGATTGATGAGGTAAGTGGAATGGCGCACACCTTCTCCCCAAAACTCATTCGGAACATTCATTCCTTTAAGCAAACTTCTAGTCATCCCCATAAGAGTTCGATTTCGTCTCTCCACAACACCGTTTTGTTGAGGCGTATATGGTGCAGTTAAATGTCTTGTGATGCCATTCACTTCACATAAAGTGTTAAACTCTATCGAAGTAAACTCTCCTCCTCTGTCGGTACGGAAAGTTTTAATTTTCAACACAGTTTGCTTCTCAACAAAGTTTTTGAACCTCTTGAATCGGTCAAAGGTCTCATTCTTCTCCTTCAACAAAAATGTCCACATGTACCTTGAATTGTCATCTATCAAGACCAAAACGTACCGGTTATTTGCTGGAGTTGGCGGAGAGATCGGACCACATAGGTCCCCATGTATGAGTTCCAAGACTTGTTGTGCACGAAACTCAGTTTTGAATGGTAATGGAGATCTTGCTTGCTTACCAACTAGACATGCTCTACATAGATACTTCTCTTGCTGCACCTTTGGTAACCCGATTACCATCTCCTTCCTTACCATGTTCTCCATCACCCCGACACTTATGTGTCCCAATCGTGAATGCCAAACTTGAGTAGTGTTGTCATCTTTCATGAGTAAGCACTTAGGATAACTAACTTCGAGAGTTGTCTTGTATAGATGATTTAGTGATCGAGTCACTATAACAATTAGTCTTCCACTCGGGTCCCTAAGATATAACTTATCTCCTTTCATCTTGACTTCACACCCACTTTCCATCACTTGACCGAGACTTATGATGTTGTGCTTCAATTCGGGTATGAGATATATGTCTTTAACTTCCCTTTTCTCACTGGTTTTACCAATAAGCATGACCGAACCTTTCCCGACTATATTGACATAAGAACCATCCCCAAACTTCACTTTACCTTTGACGGTTCTGTCTAGTTTCGCAAAGAATTCCTCGTTTCCCGTCATGTGGTTACTCGCTCCATTATCAAGGTACCAAACTGTTTTAGAACCTTCTTTGCTCTCATCATAGTTTTCCGGGAAAACCTTATCTTCATTCAAGAACACAACCTCATGAACATAAAGAGCTTCTTCCTCAGCTTCTTCGTCTTCTTCTTTGTGTTCATTCATGTTTACTTCTTGATTATCTCTAGGTCTGTCGGGGCAAGCTGAGACGAAGTGACCCGGTTTGTCAGATCTCCAACATATCACTTTGGATCGATCTCTTCTTCCTCTTTGGTAGTAGCTTCTGATTTCTTCTTCTTGGTCACGATTATTGTATCTACCACGACCCCTTCCGTGACTTCGTCCGCCTCTATTACCTCGGCTAAAACCTCCCCTTCCATAGTCATTATTAGAGAACATCAATCTTCCTTGTTCCTCTGCATGCTTTGAGTTAACACTAATTCGTTCCTCGAAAGCTTTTATTCTACCAATAATGTCTTCGAAACTTGTTGTCTTAAGATCCAAGACTTGCTCAAGGGAAGCTACTATATGGATGAACTTGCTTGGTGGTAATCCATTAAGAAACTTTTTAACTAGTTTTGTTTCACTAATAGATTCCCTTAGCGAGGCTGATTTTGCTACGATACCGGATATTTTTCCAGCAAACTCATCAACTGTGTCGGTTTCACTCATTGTCAACCTTTCAAGGTCTGCGGTTAGAGTTTGCAACCTAGCTTCTTTTACGCGTTCAGCTCCTTGATATCGTGATTTAATTGCTTCCCACGGGCCTTTTGCGGTATATTGCTCTCCAATTTGCAAGATTAATGTTTCAGGGATCGATTGAAATAGAAGGGCTATTGCCGCAACGTTTTTCTTCTGGTCTGTAGATCCTGGTTCAATCGTTTCATACACTTCGCTGATCTGAAGTATAACTTTCATTCTCATCGACCAAACCGTATAGTTTGTCGATGTCAACATAGGACTTTGGATCGATGGCACTCCATAGTCCTTTCGTGTTGTATTAGCCGTGTCTCCCATCCTTCAAAGCTTAATGTTCATACCTTCTGAAACAGAGTCTCCTCCCCTGTTTTTCTTCTTTCTCTGTCTGTACAACACGAAAGATTTTCTGGATCTGAGATTTGAAACACAAGACTTTGTTTCTTTCTCTCTTTCGATTTCGTAGATATCGTTAACAAAGCTCTAATACCAATTGAAGTTTGTAAACACGAGATTAAAGAACTGCACTTCTTTATTGATTAAGAAACTCTCTCAAAACTTAATCACAATTATCTAATTCACATCTTATGGAACAACTCTCCAAAGACCTTATTTATAGATCAAGCTAACTCCTTAACCTATTAGGATTTTCCTTTTTTCTTAACCCCATATTATTTTAGAATTATCTTTAATAACTAACTCTTACTAAAGATAACTTACATCCTAAGCTATCAGAATTATCCAACATAAAACCATTTTTACTTTTCTCCCCCTTACCTCTTATGGCTTGGTGTGGATATAATATAACAATGGACTTCCACTGATCATGAAAAGTTATAGCAAATCCGATCGGCATAATCATCATGAGTATTAATTTATCCAATATTGATACATGTACAGACCAAAATATAATTTCAGTAACATTGCAAAGAATGACAAATAGTGTGGAAAACCATTAAACAAAAATTAGTTTGAAAACTACGAAATAGCTTAGTATTTTTTTAATTGTTGACCTTAACATTGTGAAGTCAAACTCCGGCTTCTACAAACTTATATGAATTGTAAGACTCTGAATCATCTTCGAATATATAGTACTATTATTTTAATCATGAAAAATTTAAATGATAAGATCGAATACACAGTTTTTACTTGTTCCAAAAATTCTTAAATTTGGTCCAAGATTTCTTAGTTATTAAAAAAAAATTATTATCATCATATATACCGGCCGGTTTGTTGTGCAATCGGAAATGTAGAACAAAGATAAAACGAATTTGTAAGAGAGTAAAGAGAAAGTTTATTGAGCCGAATATTCTTTTTATCTAGTTTTTTTCATCAACTATATATAATGGTTACAAACCCTTATGCCCCATTAATTATATAAACTTTATAATCCGATACAAATAGCAATAGATACAAACCCCTTCTTGTTCGTTCAAGGACTCTATTACAATACACTATCAGATTTTAAATCATAAAAAGTAACACGTCTATCTACCAGAATCACTACATAATTAAAAAAAAAACATTGAAGAAGATATTTTAATGGTGGAGGGAAAAAAAGTTGTGGAAGAGCTATAATGTTAAAAACCTGGCAAAAATTACAGACAGCGAAGACATACTCAGTGCATGCCTTGTCACACTTCTTACAAAACCCCAAAGAAAACTAATTCCTTCTTACATTAACTCACCAAGTGTAGGGTCGGAGACCCAATACGGCACTGTTTTAAGAGTTGCATTTTGCAGCAAAAAAAGAGAGAGAAAATAAAAAAGTCGTTTCTGAGGCAAATGACGATATGAAGAACCTAACTTTCCCTCATTTACGATATTTTCTTCTTTTCTTTCTTAGCTCATGTTTTAATTAGACAGACCCCAATTTTCATTCATTCGTTTAATTTGATTTATTCAATTTTTTTTTTTTGTTATCGGTATATATCATCACAAACCATCATTATCAAACAATCCAAAAAAAGTTAATAATATATATATGTCTAATACGAGCTATTACCGATCGCCGTTCGGAGACACGACTCATACCAAAGTGTTCGTCGGAGGTTTAGCATGGGAGACTCCGACCGAGGAAATGCGTCGTTACTTTGATCAGTTCGGTGAGATTCTCGAAGCCGTCATCATCACCGATAAAACCACCGGAAAATCTAAAGGCTACGGTTTCGTAAGTTAAACTCTTTTTTTCTTATTCTTTTTTCCTCCAAAATTATTTCTCGAGGCCTGGCCAGCTACGTCATCATCTCGGTGGTTCAGGTCACGTTTCGAGAGCCGGACTCAGCGACCAGAGCAGTCGCCGATCCTAATCCAGTGATCGACGGAAGAAAGGCCAATTGTAATATTGCGTCTTTTGGACGGCCACGACTATCGACTCCTCGAGGTTCAAATTTTTTCATGATCTTATATATTGGTTTATGATCTATCTTTCTACAAACTATTTTAGTGTTTTAGATAAATACTTTTTTTATGAATAATATTACTTTAGTGTTTTCGAAACGTAACTTCATCAATCTTTTCATTTCAAAAAACAAAAACTTCATCAATCTTTATAGTTGAAGATATTAATCAGATTTTTTTTTCTTCTTTTAAACCGAAACTTCTGTGGTATGCATACAAGGAACAAAAAAAGGATACATTGTCCAATAATGTAGTAATTTGGGAATTTTATGTAAAAGATTTTTATGATAAATATTTGTGATCACCCTTTGATGGTACAGGGAGAGGACAAGGAGGAAGCCCTAGTCAGTATCATAGCGGAGGACAATCAGGCTATAGCGGAATGGCTGCTCCGTTGCAGCAGGCTGCGGCAGCTCAGCTCATGTATCCACCTTATGGGTACGTGAGCTTCTTATAATTAATCTAAATGGAAAAATGAATGGGTTATTTTCTTTATTTTAAACCCAAAGGTGTAAATAAATTTAGAATTTTTTTTTGTTGCTAAATTAGAAAATTTTGCTTAGACAAAGGAAATGGTCCTATGTGATAGAAATGGTAAGAGACAGAAGATGATATTTAATGCTACAATTTGCGCAAGTTGGAGTCAGCCTGTAAATATCATATTTATAATATAAATATACTAGCTAGTTGTCTTATAATAAAGTATCTACATTGAAGATTAGCCGAACCAACATCGCAATATAGAACAATAATGTTGTATGCATGTCATGTGAGAGGAGTATAGATATGTCTTGATGAAATCTGCATGCACCTAAATTTGTCGAGGTAAAATAATTAAGAAAACTTTTGTTTTTTGGGGTATTTTGGTGAATGTTTAATTAGACTAATTGGTTTAGCATCACTAAATTTCTCTTGTTTTCAGGTACACCTACAATTCTGAATATGGGTACCACCATGTCAGTCTCTCTTTCTATTCTCATATGATATACATACACAGTTACAAACATGCAATGATATATACATCTTCAATAGGAAAATATTGTTTCTATCTATTGTCTGTTAATGTTGGAATTTGTTTAGCCTTCATTAACGTGATTTTAATATAGAATAACTTTTAACTAAAGAAAAAAAAAACATTTACGTATGTTAATATAATAGTAACAATTTTCGTACTGAATTATTTGCATGCAGGCGTTATACAGCACACAGCTCCAACAAGCACAATACTATCAACAGCAAATGTATGGAGGAGGAGCAACATCACCATCATCATCAAACATCATGCCTTCTCCTTACTACTACCTCCAAGCTCCAAACCCTAGACCATTTCCTCATCAACATCATCAGCATTATGCTCAACATGTTCATCATCAGCAGCAACAACGTTTACCTTCTTCTTCTTACCTAATTTACCCATCCAATCTTGAGGCTCCTACTTATTCTAATGCCCCTCCTTCTCAAGGGCCAATATCTTCTCCCACCGGTACGTTAGTAAATATTTTTCATAACGACATTGTTTATCACCTTAGACCACCTTATCAAGAAGTTCTAAAGTATTAGAAGGGTTCTAAAAGAAAAAAAAAACTGTCTAAAGTATCTCATTTAAAAAAAAAATTTCCATTTTGAAAATTCTTTTTAATATTTTGTTTTATATAATTTTTTTGAGAACTCGTTTAAGAATTTTAGATGGAGATGTTCTAAGTAATAAAAAGTTTTGGAAAACCAAAAAAAAAAAAAAAACCGAAATAGTTATATATGTCTATATATACAAGAGTACGGAAGATTAAATGAAATACCAAAAAGAGAGTGAATGATTGAATACATGGGATACATGTCTTTGCATCATGTCCATGTGAATTGAGCTGTCTAATTTTTTGTTCCCTCACATCTGTCTATCATCCATCATGGGTCATGCATGTTTATGTATATGAGAGTATATGTGTATGTATTTGCATAAACCAATAGTGTTTGCATGTGGGTTTCTGTCACCTTTTTATATTATTGATTCTAAAGATCTAGTCACAACTCATAAGGGACCACTCCCTATCTAAGCAGTTATCCAAACTTATTTGCAGAGTGGCGACCAAACAAATAAATTCTATATGTGGAATTTTAGTTTTTGACTATTATATGATTTATCTAAATTTTTAGTTCAAAAAAAGTTTAATGCTGTGGTTATTTATCTTCTTCAGAATCACAAGCACCACAGCAAATCTCAGAAGGAGTACAATTCGATGCAACGGATGCACCTGAAAGTACAACTACGAACAACAGGGAGTTGACGTCATCTACATGATCAACTTCATCTCCAACTTTGTACAATCTTGACATTTTTACACTCTCTTTCTCTTCATTCAACAAAGAGAAAAAAGCTAATTCGTTTATTTTCTCAACCAAATCCATGACTTAACATGACTGCCAAAATAAAGATGGCTCTATATCTCTTGTCATATTTATTTTATTTTATTTTTCTAACGGCATGATATAATAAGTCGACTTTGATATTCTTTCTATTATTTTAGAATAAATCGGCTATTTTTTTTTGTCTTCCATGCATATACTTATCTTTTAATTTAGACTGTCTAACGATATATAGCATGTTAAAAAGAAAATCAAGTGGGTTTTCGGGAAAGTTAATCAGCCAAGTTACGGTTTTTGGCTGATCTTTTGTTTCTTCAACTTGAGTTTTAAAACCACCTGAATTCTTTTTTTGGGTTAAATATGCCGATCGATAGCTTCATTTTGACATTTATTTGTAACAACATCGAGGTGATAAAATCGTAATTTTTTACTTCAAACGCTTTTTAGTAAAAAAACGCGATATGATATAATGTGTAAATAAATAAGAACTTTTTTAAGAAATGCCACTTTTGAAAGTGTTACTTTTCAAAAATACCACTTCAAAAGTGTCATTTTTCAAAATCTTTGTAAAAATACCATTTTTAAAATTATTTATTATTATATTATTTATGTTTGGGTTAACTATATTGTATTAGAGTTTAATTTTGAGAGTTTAGGAGTTAAAACATTTTTTAGGGTTTAGAATTTTAATATTTATGTTCTAAAAATTCATAATTTGTGGTATTTTTGCAAATTGACAATTCGTATTAGCATTTTTACAAATGTACATACCAAAAGTGGTATTTTTGCAATTATCCCTTCAAATAAACATACTATTTTTTTAAAATACTCTCAAAAGTAATGCTATTTACAAAAATAGACCCAAAATCCAATTTCACATATTTATGAGTTTATCACCGCATCATTTCTTACAAATAGTTTTGAAAATTAATTAGGCTATCTAGTACATATACTTTTCCACTAGTTCAGCCAAATCATATAAAAAATATTGAACTGATGCGTGGCTAATTTTCTTTTGACAGATTCCAATAATGGCCTAACTGGTAATTTAAAATATGAGGAATTGTGTGGAACTGTGTGGAATTTTTTTTATATTTCACCGGTTGCAAATGAGAGAAATTAAAAGAAATTTGTGGAATTCTTCAATACACATATGTCATACAGTACGCAACTACATATACATTTGACTTAAATGCTTAACATTCCTCGTAAGTTTATATATTGAGTTTAATAATTTTAATATGTATGATTTGGAAAGGAAAAAAAAGCAATATTTTTAGAAAATGAAATATGAAGTGATGGTCAATTTGTAAGATAATTTTCAGATATTATGTTAAAATATTTTTAAACTAGTATTTATATATTATTTATGTTAGAAAAAATATTGATGGAATAAGTTGGATTTAGAAAATAATTTAAGACATTTACAAACATAATATTTAATTTTGTGAAAGACAATTTTGTATTAATAATTTTATAAGTTTTACTAATTTATTTTATTTTCAAAAATTCTGCAAGACTCCGCTGTTACCATTTATATTCAAAGCTATTCTACCAGATTCTGCATAAATTCATCAAAAATTACGTCAGTTCTACAATTCTGCAAAATTCCTCTGATACTATTTACACCTAATATATAATGTTACTAATAATGTCTTGGCATATAAACCTGATGAAAGCATATTAGATCTAGTTAAAAGCAGAAAAAGATTATTGTTAATAATGTGTGAAACAATCAAATGATTATGTGATTATGTGGCGTTTACAAATGATGTAATTCTATATTTATAAAGCACGAAAGGAAAAATGAAAAAACACATGCATCTCAAATAATTTGTGGAGATTCGACATGATTTGATTTCTTTTTTTTTAGCACTGGATTTGATTTTAGATAAGGTTTTTGATGATTTTGGATGATTTAAAGGATTTTAATTAAAACATTTTAGAATCTCATTTAAAATTATGAAATTTGTCTATCTATAATTTTAAGAAACTCTACCAAAACACTTTAAAATCACAATAAATCTTCTAAAAATCTACTATTTATTTTTAATAATAGTGGATTTCAAAGTAAAATTTAAAATCACAAGTTCAATAACATTAAATTTTGAAATTTTTTTAAAAATTCATATTTCAATAATATATGATTTATCACTTTAATATAAATCACTCTAAATTCTCGATTGAATACGTCACCTTATATTTCAACCCCCTTATTATTTCAAATTAAAAACTTTTTTCAACAAAGAGAATGGGGCTGCATCTAAACTGGGCCGACTAAAATGGATTATTTAAACTACCGGTCTCAAAATTCACGTACGACTAGCCGAGCCGCTGCATCCTCAGCCAATTGTTTGGCAACGAACGGCCAAAACATAATCAGAACAACCACAAGTGATTTGTGTTAAGTGATATTGGAAGTTGGAGAAATAATTCATTAATATATAAAAGGTTAGGACCAATTCATTCATTGTCAATGAAAAATAATTTGTTATGTTGTAGATTTGTTTTTGCGAATCTTTTATGCAAAAGAAACACCTCTTTAAACTAAATGAAAAACAAAAAAAACATTGATTACAGAATCACTAGCACATTACATCTATATAGGTTGATGGTCTACGGGTTGTCTCCTATATGGTCATATATTCTTTTGTTTGCACGCAGACGCAGTAGCTTTTGCATTATAAATTTTTACATTATTTTAAGATCTCCTAGACCTGTTCATGGCCTATCTTAGAGCCTTATCCTAAAAGAACATTATTAACAAACGTCTTAAAATTCACAACCGAGGAACCAAGCTTATGTTTTGTGGCTTCCTCCGCCAAGCGCCGCCACTCTTCCGCCTTCTCTCTCATCTTCTTTCCCTTTTCTCCATCCATTAGCTCTCTAATCACTGCCTCAACCTCCTCTCTTTTTACATTTCCGTCTATCTCTATTCCGACTCCCCATTCATCACAACAAAACTTACAATTTGTTGGCTGCTCTGCAAAAAATGGCCAACATATCATTGGTACACCAACGGATAGACTCTCTAGTGTCGAGTTCCATCCGCAATGCGTCAAGAATCCTCCAATAGACGGGTGGGGAAGGACTTTTTCCTGTGCACACCAACTCGCTAACATTCTTCGGTCCTCCATTTCCACTAAAAACTCCTGTGGAACCACAGCCGCATCTCCGACCACTAAATCAAGCCGGATCACCCACAAAAACTCTTTTCCACTTGCTGCCAAACCCCATGCAAACTCAACAAGCTGCTTTGCACTCATTACCGTTATGCATCCAAAACTGATATACACAACGCTGTTCCGAGACTTGGTATCGAGCCAGTCCAAGCACTCTGTCTCCTCTCTCCACAAATTTAATTTCATCCGTGCGATTTCACTACCCTCCTCGATCTCCTTATTCGCTAGGAGATGGAGCGGTCCAATCGAGTAAACCGGAGGTAAAATAGATTGCATAGACTGGATAACATCATGCTCGAGATCATCAAACGTATGGAGAATGATCGTAGTAGCACGTTTGGATTGCTCGACCTCTTGAACGACGAAATTGAGCATAATGTCGTCAGGGTTAGTGGTACGGATGAAGCTAGGTATGTCCTTTAGCCTAAGATTCTTCATAGACGGTATCCAATCTATAACCATGTCTAGATACTCCTTAGACATGTAACTTTCATCTGTCACAATCCACCATCATTATAAGTAATCAATAGGATACGACACAATATTCCTAGTTTTAAATCGGTAAAACAATAACCGGAAGGGGTCACTAGCCTAAAAGACAGTTAAAGTAGCCATATACATAAATGTTTTTTTTTTTTTCTTTCTCTCTCTCTCTTTAACTATAACAATTAGAGTACCTTTAAAATGAGCTAAACCTTTCTCGATAAACTGATGAAACTGTAGAAAAGCCATGAATCCACAAGCACTAGGAGTCCAGAATAAAACATCCGGGACACCGAGCTCCTCCGCAGCGTCAAGAGTAAAGCTCATCACACCGTCCGATACAATACAACTCACCGGAGGAACATCGCCGGAGGCAGCGTTAATCTGCCGGAGAAGCTCCTTGAACGGATCTAGACAGTTCTTTGTTGTGGACATGCAAAGTGCGGGGATATCCTGTGTGGTATCTCCATCAGTCTCCTGTAGACCATCAGGAATAGACTCGAACCGAACGAAGGAACCCCGTCGAGTGCGTTGGGCCCACGAGACCGGAGTAGACGGTTGTGATTGTAGATAGTGTTGACGAAGGTGACGTGGAAGCCTTTGGCTGGAGGAGTTTAGCCACTTGCAACATCGGGTTGATGTGGCCTTGAGCCGGGTGGGGCACGCAAACTACGTGTGGTTTTCGTAAGGTAAAGACGGCAAGAGAAGCCATTTTCGTTTCGTTTTCAGTTCTGCCAAGAAAAAAGTGATGATGAAAGTGGGCATTATTGACTCGGTAAGCGTTATATTTATATGGCTCGATATAGGCCACGACAGTGATATATATATACATATATATATATATATATTTTATTCGATTGTATTTTATAGTTTTGTTGATACATAAAATTTCCAAGTTTTTCCCGTTCCATGTTTTATATTTCTTCATCAAACTTTCTTCAGTCACACAGACAAAAGCGCAACACAAAATTGAATATTTTGGGGGTGGTATAAAAGTCTTGAAAATTTTGTTTTGCTTTAGTTCACCGCAAGTTTGTTAGCTATCATTAATGGGAAACTTTTAAGGGTGTCTTAACATCTTTTTAATTAAAATATAATAAATTTTTATGAACCCCCATGAAAGAAGTTCTATGTATAAAACTTTAAGAAAAGGGGTCTTAGTCGTACGTTCCTCATCGATGGTATCCAATCTATTTTTGAGTCTAAGTGCTCCTTGGTCAAGTAACTTTCATCTGCTAAACCCACCACCATTTTATTTTATTAGTAATAGTTTAATCTCTCTATTTTTACTAACAAAATCTGAAGCAAACGTTTGATGCATTTACAATTAATAGTGTAACTTTAGAGCCCGAAAGGACGTGCTCTCTTTAGCTTTTGGTTTTTAAAATAAAAATAGAAACGTTGATTTTAGTTATTTTGCAAATACATGTATCATTTGTTTTGTAGTGATCTAGTTTCCACTCTATACACACCTAAGCCTTTAAGCGTTTTTTTGGACGGCAATTATTAGCTTTTTTTAAGAAGTTCTGAGCTAATTTTATCCCATTTCTTAAGTTAACAAAATATATTTATTGATCTCGTAATAAATCTTTTACGCCAACTAAAAATTCTAACGCGGATTAAATCATTAACCAAAACAATAATACAAACTTTTTAGTGGAGATAACCCTTCTCGACGAAGAGATAGAAGTGTAGATAAGCCAAGAATCCACACGCACTTGTGTAGAAGCGAAGAGATAGAGTATATGTATATAGAAAGGGTAGATTAGTAAATAGTCCTAACCTAGTACCTTATGTAATCTCTATATATTGTAACGATGTCAGCTAATACAACTCATTCAACCAACAATCTATATGGTATAAGAGTCTTTCGATACTTAATACTTAAAACCTGCAATTATCCTTGGCCGCCAAAGTCCTATTCAAACCAATCATCTCTTTCAATCTTGTTTTCTAGCGAGATGTCTACCAACGAAACCATTATGGTTTCCAATACTCAAAATCTTCTCAATGTCAATATGACAAATGTCACAAAACTCACCGCCTCCAACTTCTTAATGTGGAACCGTCAAGTCCACGCCCTACTAGATGGGTACGATCTCGCGGCTACCTTGATGGATCTACGGTTATGCCGGTTCCAACGAACACAGTTGATGGTGTCATTACTGCAAATCCTGACTACATCATGTGGAAGAGACATGACAAGTTAATCTATAGTGCTCTGCTAGGAGCAATCACCGTTAACATCCAACCTATTCTATCAACGACATCAACATCGGCGCAAATCTGGGAAACTCTCTCCTCCACGTATGCAAAGCCAAGTCGTGCACATGTGCAACAGGTTCGTCAACAGATCAAGCACTAGACAAAGGGGAACATGACGATCGACGCCTACATTCAAGGCTTCACAACACGGTTCGATCAATTGGCTCTTCTTGGGAAATGATTGGATCTCGAAGATCAGCTTGAATACATCCTTGAGGGTCTGTCTGAAGAAAACAAACAAGTGGTTGATCAGATAAAGGGCCGAGACACACCACCCTCTGTTACGGAAGTGCACGAGAAGTTACTGAATCATGAAGTCAAAGTCCTTGCCAAAACGACAACTCCGACGACTCTACCCATCACGGCGAACGTCGTCAACTACCGTGGCTCATCGAACAACAATGGAGATCGCAATCAAAATCAGGGATAGAACCGTAACCACAACAAGAATCACCAAACGTGGTAGCAACAACAACAATTCCCATCTCGCAATGACCAACAGACTCGAGGCTATCACGGCAAAGGCTATCAAAGCCGATGCCAAATTTGTGGAGTCCATGGACATAGTGCGCGCAGATGCTACTAGCTCCAAAACTCAAACGTCTCGTATAATGGAAATTCACGTCAGTCCTCGTAGTCTCCGACTTCATGGCAACCGAGAGCAAACATGGTGAATACATCATCATACAATCCGAATAATTGGATTCTCGACAGTGGCGCAACTCACTATTTGACTACTGATCTCAGCAACCTCGCGCTTCATCAGCCCTACACTGGAGGCGAGGAGGTCACCATCGCAGACGGTTCTAGCCTCTCCATTTCGCATACTGGTTTCACTTCCTTTAATTCTCCCACTCGTACCTTTGCCTTAAAAGATATCCTATGTGTTCCGAACCTACATAAGAACCTTATATCTGTCTATCGCTTGTACAACACTAACAATGTTTTGGTTGAATTCTTTCCTGCCCACTTTCAGGTGAAGGATCTCAGCTCGGGGGTCCAATTACTCCAAGACCAAACTAAAGATGAGCTGTACGAGTGACCTATTACCTCCAACAACACCATCGCTTTGTCTGCATCTCCAACACCGAAAACTTCTTTATCTCTTTAGCATTCTCGTTTGGGGCATCCCTCTTCTTCTATTTTACAATATGTTGTTTCTGGGTTTTCTTTACCGCTCTCATCAACTTCACAAAAACAACTTCCTTGTTCTCATTGCTTGATTAATAAAAGTCACAAACTTCCATTTCACTCAAACACTATCTCTTCTACACATCCACTTCACTACATATATTCTGATGTCTGGACATCACCCGTACTATCTATTGATAATTTCAAGTATTATCTCATATTTGTTGATCACAACACTCGATATACTTGGTTTTATCCTCTCAAACAAAAGTCTCATGTCAAAGAAACCTTCATCACCTTCAAAGCCCTTGTCGAAAATCATTTTGGTTTCAAGATACAAAACTTTTACTCAGACAATGGTGGAGAATTCATTGCACTTCGGAGTTTTCTCTCTGAGCATGGCATCTCGCATCTAACCTCACTGCCTCACACCCCCGAGCACAATGGAGTTGCAGAGAGGAAGCACATACACATTGTCGAGACTGGCTTGACACTGCTACACCAAGCGTCGGTCCCAACGACGTATTGGACTTACTCCTTCGCAGCTGCGGTATATTTGATAAATCGCATGCCAATGCCTCAGCTCAATCAACAGTCGCCGTATCTCAAGCCAATCTATACAGAAAAGAACCTCCGGGACTCCAAGCTCCTTTGCAGCATCAAGAGTAAAGCTCATCACACCGTCCAACACAATACGGCTCACCGGAGGAACATCATCTCCGGCGTTAAGTCATCGAAGAAGCTCCTTAAACAGAGCTACATAGTTCTTCATGGTGGACTCACAAAGGGCAAAGACGTCCTGTTGGCGTCCGCGCAGGTCTCCGGTAGACCATCAGGGATTGACTCGAACCAGAAAGAAGAAAGTCCGTTGAGAGCGTTGAGCCCACAGGACCGGAGTAGCCGGTTGTGGTTGTAGATGGTGTTGATGAACGTGACGTGGAAGCCTTTAGCGTGTAGAAGTTTATAAACCTTGAGCATCGGATTGATGTGGCCTTGAGCCGGGAAAGGCACACAAACTACGTGTGGTTTTTGTCGGCTAGAAACGGCATGAGATGCCATTTCTCGTGTGCGGCAAAAACTATAAATAATTGAGTTCGCTAGGCTTTAAAAGACTCCAAAATGAGTCGGATCGGGCGGGACCATATAATTGTCGCAGCTAATCACACCGTCCGATACAATGGATATGTAAATGCGATCTCACGCTATTTGTAAAGTTGATATTATGTAGTCTTTGTAGCTTGGTAAAATAAAAACTAGAATAGAGCATTTTCATTGAGATATCAACATTAAAAAAAAAAACTATGAAAAATGGGGAGAGAGAACAAGAGAATCATGTCAGAAGTATCTCAAATGAGATATCCATGATAGGCTCATTGTACACTTGTCCTCATTTTATTAGTTTATTTTATTTTTAACATTAATTTAATTGACATAAATAAATTCTATTAAATTGGTAAGAAATTCTCATAGGTATTCAACTAGAGACTATGGATGAAGATACTCTTAGAGCACCTCTAGTGCTAGAGTTCTTTAAAGAATATCTCATTAATATTTTACTAATATTCTAAATAAAATTAAACAACATAATTAAACAAAAAAAATTGTACCAATTAAAATCAGACAAGTTGCAAGAGAGTATCTAATATCTCTTTTACAGTCTCTTAAACGAGAGGTAGTCATGTTCTCTTTCATCCTTTTTTTTGTTTCTTTTTAATCATTAGATACTCACCTAAATACTAGCGATAGAGTTGGTCTTAGTGTCCTAAATAAGGCAGTAATTCGTGAAAACACTGTTTCGTATATTGAGGTAGAAGGCAAACTAGTTACAAAATATTTATTTTTGATATGAGTTTTTCTTTTTTCAAAATATGTAAAATGTAAGAAGTATCTGCAAAACAAACCTTCATAATAATTTTTTTCACAAGTTTAACCTAAAAAAAAAATGCAAGCCAATGCATCTAATTTGTTGGTTACCCGCAATATATCCCTCATTTGTGTAAAAGTTTTTCATCCTATATATAATCGTGTATATGTCAGCAAAACGACATAGTTTTGATAATTTTAAAGTATAACAAAATGATGTAAGTAAAAATCTCGATCCCCTGATCTCTAGGATAAATCCACAACACACAACCACTTTGTTGTGGTAAGTTTCGCTTAATAAACAAACATATACGAATATAATAGGATTTTCACTGATTCTAAATTAAAATTCAGGCTTCCCAAAGCTCAACAATTGAGGTTTATCGTTGCTCTTCACCGCAAAAATTTGGAAGAATTTGGTTAAACCGACGGTGGCCACCGTATCCCGAGTAGCCAATAGAAAGCTTAAAGACGTATCCTCCTCCACAACCGCCATAAACCTCGAGATCAAATCATTATTTTTTCCTACATAACGGTTCTTCTCCGTTGCTTGACCAAATCTCCGGCTAACTGGTTAATGACACAGATAGGAACCCTTGAACCCTAACGCCTTAGTGTGGAGACGAAAAAAGTATGCGTGGATTGTAAACTCCTCTTTTAAATGTGTGAAAACTCTAAGTATTTGACTATCATTTCGGTTATCTAGCTACACCCGTTTTATATGTATGGTTATGCGGAATGGTTGTGCTTCGCAAAACTATGTATGATTTCAGTTTTAAGTATGAACTTGTATGTGATAGAATGAATGTTAAGCATGTATGACGTTCAAAATTTGATATGCTCAAATTTACCCTGAGCTACTCTCTCAAATTAAGAGATCGATGTAGTACTTAGGGATCGAATCCACAGGGAAAAGAATCACACAATCAACTAAAGAGTTCGAATTAGGCTAAGCAAATATGTATGAATGAAATAAAATAGCAAACAAGTAAATGGAGATAAATGATCTAGGAAATCAATGAGACAAAAGCTAGGTGATGGGTAATTCTTCAGGTATGATTCGAAATTTAGTCGTGTCGATCGACACAGGTATCCCTGTCGATCGACACAGAGATAAAAAAAACGCTAGGGTTTGTTAAACACCGTTCTAGAACATAAACACTAATGTAAAGCCAATCAACTGTCGTTGCAGAGACTATCTATGATTAGATTCCTAAATCCCAAATTTCTTTGCGAACCTAGAGAATTAAATCAAGCTTTATAGTTCAAGTTTAATTGCTCACAGAATTCCTAAACCAAATTTCTTTGCGAAGAGGTAATTCTGCTCATCTAAGACTAGTTCAAGTTATTAATAACACTTTCGTGTCTATTAAACAACCTAAGATCTAGATTCTAGGTGTACAGGCTAGATCTAGCATTGGAAACAATCTAGATGAAGAACCAGAAGATAAACCCTAACAGATTTTCAGTCCTAACAATTTCTCATCAAAACCCTAGAATTCCCCACAACCTAACAAGCAAACTACTCAGACATAGATGCAGTAAACATTATGAATGATATAAATTGCATAAAAGATAGAGTTAGAGATACAGAGGGTTTTATGCTGAAGATCTGAGAAACTCTGAAATCTCTCTGGAAAACTCTCCCTCTCTCCAGTCTCGATCAAAATCCAAGATTCTTTCACATAAAAACCTAAGTAAAACTATATATACAAGTAGGCAAAATCGGACTGGGCCTTTCTGGAAACTTCTGGGCTTCATGGGCCCAAGAGGAAATTCTTCTCTTCTCGTCAGATATATGTGTGTCGATCGACACACATGTCCATGTCGATCGACACATGCTTGAAAACTCGACTCCGACTTGATAACTTCAGCTCTTCTTTCCTCGATGTTCCAAAATACTCCAAAAGCTCCCAATATGCTCCAATCGATCATTGACCTACAAGGACTCTAAAACAATAGGAAAATACCAAACAGACTCTATAAAAAGGACTTATATCATGGTTGAAAATGGGTAAAAACCATGATATATCAACTCCCCCAGACTTAGTCTTTGCTTGCCCTCAAGCAAAACATAAACCAAGAATGTGAAAGAGGTTTGAAAACACAGAAACTTACCTTCCCTTGGAGCAATGAACCGACCCTTCCATCTAGTGAACCACATAATCCAGAACCAACTAGAATCAGACAACCATGTACTTCTCTGCAGACATTCGCAGCCTTCCAAATTCATCCACAACTTCACAGCATAATCCGTTAGACTTCATAGCTTCGTCTCAATGTTCTCAATGCCAAGAACCTTCTAGACTCATTCCCAGACTATACCATGACAAATCAACCTATACAACACTTGGTATTTCTCCTTTCCCCCAGACTTATTTTGTTTTCTATTCCTAATTTTTTATGATTGCTGAACTCAAAGCAGTGCATATTTCACTAATGTTGTTCCTTGTTAGGAGACAGGGTCGTGACTCACTACTATTGTTCCTTGTGAGGAGACAGGCTCGTGAGATTGCTCGTCTTCTTTATCCGTTTTACAGGACTCAGACTGCTGCTTTTGAGCTGGGTGATCACCTCTTGAGTACAGACTCACCGGATTTTATTCCTCGTCTTATACTCAGGAGCTATCATTTCACCCCAATCCTAACACAAATGATTTTTTTCTTAGATGAATAGAGGGAGATGAGTACCATTACTTTCAACGGGGGTTGCACTTGTCAGGTATGAATGAGGAGTCAAGCCCTATGGACATCAATCACAAAGAGATCCGTGCAGTAGCTCTGACTTGTCGGATTATACCGGAAGTAGCAGACGTCTCCAGTCAACTGGTCAATCCTAGGATTTTCCATTAGTCTAACTCTGAAACTGATTCTGGAAGAATGGTCACATGCTGAAAAGACACTCCACTAAACCAAGGAAAAGTTTGTTCCTAACTAGTTTTGACTCAATAAAAACAAAAATTTGACTCAAAATCAACCAAAACAAATGAAAACACGTTAGTAGTTTCCTCCCCCAGACTTAACCAACACTGTCCCCAGTATTGTCAAGCCCGAAGTTGGCAAAAAGAATCAAAGGAAAATTGAACTTGATTGAAAAGAACGAGATTTACCATTGTGGGGACCTGTCGATCGACACAAGCAAGTCACGTCGATCGACACGAGGTCTGAGGGATCGGATCATTGTGATGTCGAGAATTTTGAAAACTGAAGGTCATGTCGATCGACACAGGTATCCCTGTCGATCGACAGATACCTCACTGTCGCAGACTGCAAGTTTTCTGCATCACTCAACAAACACGATCAAAGAAGAAAACACACAATGCAAATCCTTAAGATGATAAAGTTCAAGCTCCTAAGAAATCCATAGACTAACTGACTCAAAAGAAAATAAGATATAAAATAGAAAAACTTACAAGTGGGTTGCCTCCCACTAAGCGCTTGTTTTCAGTCATTAGCTTGACTGTGTCAGGACTCAGGTCTTTCGTAGAACGGTGCAGGGAGAAACACCTGGAAAGAGCTTTGTCGTGTTCTGCAGCATCTCCTGGATCACTTCTTCTCTTTTCTCCCTTAACTCCATAGGGATGATAATTCTGAACGTGGAGAATGGCTTGGAAGTCTTCTTGGTTTTGGCCTTAGCTGGTTTGGATGCTCCATCAGGTCTCAGGAGTGGTGCACACAGGATCTTCTTCTTTTCTTGCAGTGGCCTCTCTCCAGTGATGACAGTCAAACAGGAGATATCTTTGTCATGGACTGCAGGGTAGTAGACATCCTTGTTGATTTTGGAGAAAGAGATCCGCTCATTAGGAAAATCAACGAATGCTCCCACAGTGGCAAGGAAGGCTCGCCCAAGAATCAATGGTCTGTTGCTTCCCTTTCTTGACTCCATAACGTGAAAGTCTGTAGGAATAAGACAATCTCCCACTTGCAGCATCAAATCTGCAATGAATCCTTTCGAAGTTGTGGGAGTCCCGTCAGCTAGCAAGATAGACATCCTTGAAGGTTGAAGATCCACAATCCCTAGCTTCCTTGCAACATCCTCAGAGATAACATTCACATTAGCCCCAGTGTCACACAGAGAGTTCTTGAATTGCGTACCTTTGATAGAGCAGGGAATCACAAACGTTCCAGGACTTGAAACCTTGGGTAGCTTCCTCAATAAGGGTTGAGTAGGTTCTTCTGGGGTCATGTCCTGAATCAATGCGCATACTTCTACAGAAAGTATAGCACTGAACTGCTCTGAACTCAAGTTCTTTATAACCATCCTCTGCAAGCACTTCCTGACCACCGTAGAGAGCTTCTCAGCACCTATCAGTGGAAAGTCCACAACAAGCTTTTCCATGATGGCCTTGCATTGGGCATCCTCCATCTCTTGCTTAGACTTCCTCCTTGGAAAGGGTAGCTTAGGCCTGTAGACCCTCTCTTCTGAACTATCCGATGATTCTGAAGAAAGTGGGCTGTTCTGGGTAACATGTCGATCGACACTAGCAGTATGTCGATCGACAGGAGACTTCCTGTCCGATATATCATCAATTGCCTTATACTCTGTCGATCGACACTTACCAGTCGTGTCGATCGACACAAGCTCTGCTGTCTCCAAATCAGCGACTTCTCCTTCCTCACACCCCACAGTGATTGCATTGATATGCAACCTTGGGTTCGTCTCAGTCTTAGCCGGTAGGAATCCTTCTTGCCTTTTCACTGACTCCGCCGTTTGGGCTACCTGAGTGTCCAGCTTCTTCATGTGTAGATTGATGGCCTCAATTTTCCCATTCAAATCCTGATACATAGCATCCATCTTCCCATTAAAGCTCACGGTCATCTTCTGTTGACCCTCTAGGATCTGCTCTAGCATGGATTTCATCTCACTGCTCTCTGTTGTCTGAGGAGGCGGTGTCTGGTAGGAAGAAGAACCGTAGTTCCTTTGGTAGTTCACGTTAAAACCTCGGTTACCCTGCTGATTCCCAAACCTCTGACCCTGAAAACCAGTCCCACTGATGAAGTTGACATCCTTCTCTGCATCATGTGTCGATCGACACATGCCTTCCGTGTCGATCGACACGGAGTTCGGTTTGAAGATTTCTACTTCCTGAGCAAACTGCACTGACTTCTTCCCCGTGAGCAAGTTGTGCATAGAATCCAACTTGGCATTAACCTCTGAGATTTGGCTTCCATCCATGTTACCTCCTAGCTTCTTCCTTTCAAAATCTGCGTTCTTGGTGCTACTGCTTGAAGCCAAGTTATCGATGAGAATCAGAGCATCTTCCGGATATCGGGTGTTGAAATTCCCATTGCTGGCTGAATCAAGGGCCACCTGATACCTCCAGTCAATTCCTCTGAAGAAAATGCCCAACAGCTGGACATTACTAAACCCGTGATGAGGACAATCTCTCTGGTAAGACTTGAATCGAATCCAAGAATCCTTGAATGCCTCAGTCGGTCCCTGCTTGAAAGAAGAGATCTTGGTCCTCAGATCCTCTGATCTCGCCTCATCAAAGAAGTTGTTGAGGAAAGCATTCTTGGTGTCCTCCCAAGTAGTCAGCGAGCCTGGCTCCAGCTGCTTCAGCCAGTAGGATGCTTCCCCAGCTAGAGAGTAAGGGAACAGCTTGCAGAAAAGGTAGTCGCTAGACACTCCATTAGCCTTGATGCTAGAAGCGAGGTCCTCAAACCTCTCTATGTGGTCCATGGGGTGTTCAGATGACAGGCCATGGAATGGATGCTGAGCCACAAGGGAGAAGAAGGCAGGCTTCAACTCAAAATCACTCCTCTGGAAAGCAGGAGGTCGGATTGCTGCCCTGTTGGCATAGAACTCATCGGGCCTGTTATACTCTCCCAGAGTACGCCCACGCGCAGCAGCTGCTGGCTCTTGTCGTTGTACAACCTGCTGTTCCTCTTGTATCACAACCCCATTCTCATCCAGTCTCTGACCCTGAGCATTGCGTCTGCGACCCTCAGTGTCCTGATAGAACCCATCATCACCTCTGATAAGCACTAGCGGATGAACCATCCTGAAACACACAAAACAAAACAAAGAAAAGAAAAAGTAAGTAAAATAAACAAAAATAAAAAAAACTTAGACAAAATTCTACTAACAATAATCGAATGGTGAAATCTAATCCCCGGCAACGGCGCCAAAATTTGATATGCTCAAATTTACCCTGAGCTACTCTCTCAAATTAAGAGATCGATGTAGTACTTAGGGATCGAATCCACAGGGAAAAGAATCACACAATCAACTAAAGAGTTCGAATTAGGCTAAGCAAATATGTATGAATGAAATAAAATAGCAAACAAGTAAATGGAGATAAATGATCTAGGAAATCAATGAGACAAAAGCTAGGTGATGGGTAATTCTTCAGGTATGATTCGAAATTTAGTCGTGTCGATCGACACAGGTATCCCTGTCGATCGACACAGAGATAAAAAAAACGCTAGGGTTTGTTAAACACCGTTCTAGAACATAAACACTAATGTAAAGCCAATCAACTGTCGTTGCAGAGACTATCTATGATTAGATTCCTAAATCCCAAATTTCTTTGCGAACCTAGAGAATTAAATCAAGCTTTATAGTTCAAGTTTAATTGCTCACAGAATTCCTAAACCAAATTTCTTTGCGAAGAGGTAATTCTGCTCATCTAAGACTAGTTCAAGTTATTAATAACACTTTCGTGTCTATTAAACAACCTAAGATCTAGATTCTAGGTGTACAGGCTAGATCTAGCATTGGAAACAATCTAGATGAAGAACCAGAAGATAAACCCTAACAGATTTTCAGTCCTAACAATTTCTCATCAAAACCCTAGAATTCCCCACAACCTAACAAGCAAACTACTCAGACATAGATGCAGTAAACATTATGAATGATATAAATTGCATAAAAGATAGAGTTAGAGATACAGAGGGTTTTATGCTGAAGATCTGAGAAACTCTGAAATCTCTCTGGAAAACTCTCCCTCTCTCCAGTCTCGATCAAAATCCAAGATTCTTTCACATAAAAACCTAAGTAAAACTATATATACAAGTAGGCAAAATCGGACTGGGCCTTTCTGGAAACTTCTGGGCTTCATGGGCCCAAGAGGAAATTCTTCTCTTCTCGTCAGATATATGTGTGTCGATCGACACACATGTCCATGTCGATCGACACATGCTTGAAAACTCGACTCCGACTTGATAACTTCAGCTCTTCTTTCCTCGATGTTCCAAAATACTCCAAAAGCTCCCAATATGCTCCAATCGATCATTGACCTACAAGGACTCTAAAACAATAGGAAAATACCAAACAGACTCTATAAAAAGGACTTATATCATGGTTGAAAATGGGTAAAAACCATGATATATCAACGTTCTTAATGCATTATATTATTATGTTGTTATGTCATCTTAGTTGAAGACGTATAAATGTGCATATATGTTAAGATGAGATTTCCTAGCATGAGTGATCTTTGATAGGTGCATATGATGATATTAAGTAAGAATGATAGCCATTTAATGCATGATAAGAACTTAGTCAAATGGATGATTGAGCATGGAAGTGGCCGTGTTCTAGTTCTAGCACTAAGGGAATATTGAGTCGAATCCTTAAGAATGGGAAAGTGGGAAACCAAAGGGGTAAGTGTTAATAGTAATTTTGTTTGGCCTTAATATTATATGGTATTAAGTCATTTGCTAAGTAAAATAAATTGGGAATTATGGAAGAAGGTGTTGCGTTAGGATGCAAACTTTGAAATCTACAGTTTTGGAAGCGTTACAGTGTAAGTGTTGAGAAGTTTTGTTTATGGTATGCTAAGAAACTCTTGTCCTAACCCAAAACCGCCCATGGAAAATGTCCAAGGTATAGCCATCGAGAGAAATGAATGATCGGTTAAATGGTGGAATCAGCAAGAAGGAAAATCATATAAGAATGGTACAGTTCAGAACCTTGCTAGATGTAAACAGTTGGGGACATATACCCAATGTTAAGACCGAGAAGACTTAGGATGGAAAAAGGGAATGCGAAAACATCAAAATGAGATAAAAGCTGGTCTCATACTTAGCGGTAGTAAAGAATAAGATCCGCAGAGGTTCAATGCGTTTGGTTAAGTGAAAGGCTAAGTGTCGCAGAACATGAAGAGTTTATACTAGAAAAGGGCATGGAGCGAAGGAGACCTTATCCGGTTTAAAGAATGGCTGAGGGTGTGGAATGCTTCCCAACGGATCCCAAAGTTTGTGTTCGAACATCGACGCCGGAGTCACCAAGTACATGGTCAGATGAGGAAAAAAGGAGTCATTAACGAAGATATTGGAGAAAACACTTTGGAATATAGTTGGATAGAGAGTAAGATAAAGGGACCGAGTAAGTTTCACCCTCACTTGGAAGGCCAAGTAACATATCAAATAGTTAGACCGAGAAAGCATCAAACCAGAAAGTCGATTAACTTACATAAGAAGAGCATTGAATGTAGAAAGTTAAAAGAAGACTCTAGTTGAGGGAGGAGAAGTCCGATGTGGAGGAACAAAAACTCTTATTGCGCTCAGGAAAGAATTCAGCTAAAAGAGAGGAAAGAATTATGCAAGGGTGACATTGTGACCCTATATAAAACTAGTATCAAAGAACGATGGAGTGGTGAAGGGTGCCCCGTTGGTATTAAAATGTATCAACTTCGATAAGGTAGGCGGGAACTACACAAGGTAAGTAGTTTACATCAAAAGGGAAAGAAGTTGAGCCGAGTAAAAGAGAAAAAAGGGATTGTGAATCTGAGGTGAAGGTAAGAAGAATCTAGGAAGACCCTTTGAGCCTTATAAGAATTCTTCCGAATTCTTGTAAGGGTAGAGCATGTAATAACCCTGATAAGGGCTAAGGACGGCCCAGAGTAGCCGCTCCTAAAAAAATTGAAAGACAAGGCCGAAAGTTTTAGAACGGTCATAGAAGACATATAAAGAATTTCATATCGAAAAAATTTCTAAAGAATTAACGTGGTAAGCCAATGGAATGGCTTGACCAGCCACGATCTAATTCGAGCCAATAAAGGGCACTGGCTTTAAATTAAGTGGGAATTCCTTAGGCTTGATCAAGAAAATAATCTAGATTGAGAATAAACATGCCTAAATTGAGTTAACCGCGAGAGATTGAGCTCGGTCGGAATTCTAGTCGCGATGACCATTACATACCGATGCTTGGGATAGAATCGAGTATCGGGGACAAGGCCTTTCTACTTGGGAGCGTTAGAAGAAGTCAAGAAAAGAGTCTTAGTTGAAGAAAAATCAGTTTGCATCGAGGGAAATTTGAATATAGGTCGAGAAATTATCAAAGATCGACTCAGTACGTGCTGCGGATCAAGACTGTACAGAACAGACGCAAGACATGGAATTTCCATTGCGGGTAGGGCGCGTGTCGAATAGGCCTGGCTTTGACAGGATCGTAGAGGCAGACTGCCACATGTCTAACACAGGTCTGCATGCGCGAGTTCTTGTTTAGACCGCATAGCTAACTTGCCGCGGAGCGATCATGCGGCTGCATGGACAGAAGGTGGCGGAGAGAGGGCATGACGAGATTTCTTAGCCTTCCTATATTAATATCGACCCAACCCCATATAAAAACTTCCCATCTCTGTTTTTCTTACCCAAACTATGCTAAAATTTCTCTAGATCTGAGTATAGAAGGTTTTTTTATCCAGATTTGTTTGTGGATGGCCAAGGGTAGGAATTTGTGGTTAGAATTAGTGTATTCCCGTTAATTTTCGCTTAGATCTGTTTCAGTTAAGCTTGATCTTTGTCCCTAGCTTCAGGTTTGTCGAGTTTTGGGAATGGTAGTCCGTGGCGGTGTCAAGTCCAGTTCTTCGCGAGATTTCTCTGTGAGTTGGAGTCACAGGTGCTGATGACTCGAGCACCCGCTGTTTTTTTTTTTATTGCATGATAGATCTATCGATTAGGTTATGTATTTATGCATGCATTAATATGTTGAGCTTGATGCATTGGTTGATTGCCGTGTTGGAAATAATCGATTGAGAGGAAGAGAGATTAAACTGGAAACTGCAATTTTCTATTAAGAAGCATCAAAGATTTTAAGTACAGAAACTGAAATATAAGGAAGAAGAAGATAAACTACCCAATAACCCACGATGATAAAATCCCCAAATTACAAAGCCTAATTAATTGAAACTACCCACGTTTCCTAAACCATAAACCAATAAAGTTCCGAAAGACTAGTTTTGACTTTGAATCAATCAACATTCCCCCTTGATTCAAACTCACACATTCCCAACTTAGCTCGAAAGAATTCATGCTTGGCTTGAGGAAGTGACTTGGTAAAGATGTCTGCTACTTGGTCATTTGGGCCACAAAACTTCATCATGATTCTTCCATCTGCGACCAGTTGACGAATGAAGTGATGTTACACGTCTATATGCTTGATTCTGCCATGAAAAGCTGGATTCTTTGCCATTGCAATTGCAGACCTGTTGTCACAGAAAATCTCAGTAGCTTCCTCCTGCTCAAAATCAAAATCAACAAGTAATTTCCTTAGCCATAAAGCTTGTCTTGTTGCTGCACTTGCTGCTGCATACTCTGCTTCAGATGATGATAATGCCACTGTTTCTTGCTTCTTTGAACTCCAAGTTACAGCTCCTGATCCAAAGCTAAAACAGTTCCCGGAAGTGCTTCTTCGATCGTCCAAACTACCAGCCCAATCGCTGTCAGTAAAACCAGTAAGCTTGAAAGTAGATAAGTTAGAATACCACATTCCATAGTCAACTGTTCCAGCCACGTAACGAAGGATCCTTTTAGCTGCTCCATAGTGTTGCTTGGTTGGATTATGCATATACCTAGATACAACACTTACAGAGAAAGCAATGTTAGGTCTAGTATGTGTCAAGTAATTCAAACCACCAACCAAGCTCCTGAAAAGTCTCGCATCAGCTTGTTCTGTCCCGTCTTCACGCTGCAACTTCTCATTGATATTCATTGGTGTGAGTGCCTTCTCACAGTTAGACATGTTGAACTTCTTAACCAAATTAGTAGCATACTTCTTCTGAGAAATAAATATTCCATCTTCTCCCTGAATTACTTCAATTCCCAGAAAATATTGCACCAAACCCAGATATGTCATCTCAAAAGTCTTCATCATACTTGACTTGAAATCAGTAACAATTAACTCAGAAGAACCCATATAGATCATATCATCAACGTAAAGACAAACCACCAAGAAATCAGTGTTACCTTGCTTCTTCACGTAGAGAGTAGGCTTATTTTCACTTCTCTTAAACCCATGCTCTTGAAAGAACATATCGATCTTGCTGTACCATGCACGCGATGCTTGCTTTAACCCGTAAAGCGCTTTTTTCAGCCTGTAAACCTTATTCTCCTTGCCGTTTACAATGAAACCTTCTGGCTGTGAGACATAGACTTCTTCCTCCAAGTCACCATTCAGAAATGCAGACTTAACATCGAATTGAAAAACAGGTAAGTGCAACTGTGCAGCCAAAGCCAAAACAGCTCTTACCGTTTCAAAACGAGCTACCGGAGAAAACGTTTCTTCGAAGTCTATCCCCTGCTTTTGTACGAAACCTTTCGCAACAAGTCGAGCTTTGTGCTTCTGTATGCTTCCATTAGCATTGTACTTCGTTAGATACACCCATTTCAGACCAATCACGTTTTTCCCTTCTGGAGCATCAACTAGTTCCCATGTGGAATTCTTCTCTATAGACTGCATCTCCTCTGTCATTGCAATCTGCCATTCACAAACACTTTATGCTTCTTCAAAATAAAGAGGGTCAGATGTATACAAAGCAAAGATGCAAGACTCATAAATCTCTGTTAGAGATTTAAACTTTCTTGGAGTTGGAGATGAGTTGCTGGACAAACTCGATACTCGAGAATCACTACTTTCTGGACTTGAACCGGAGAGTTTTCTGGAGTTTGTGGTGGAGTGATCATGTTCCCTTGTGTCACTGGACTTGCCGGTGGACTAATCACGTTTTCTTGTGAATCTTCTTCAAATTCTGTATGAAACTCATCAACTGAATCTTGGTCATTCCACTTCACCCTTCCTTCTTCATTGAAAACCACATTTCTACTGATTATAACCTTACCACTTAAAGGATTGTATAAGCGATATGCTTTGGACTGAGAACAATAGCCAATAAAGACACACTTCAGCGATTTCTCATCTAGCTTTGAACGAATATCAACCAAAGCATATGCAGTACAACCAAAGACTTTTAAGTGGCTTACCCGTGGTTTTCTTCCCATCCATGCTTCATATGGTGTTCGATTCATGACAGCCTTTGTAGGAGAAATGTTGAGAAGATAAACCGCTGTCGCAGCTGCTTCTCCCCAAAACTTGTCAGGAATCCCTTTAGCTTTCAACATAATTCTGGCCATTTCAACCACTGTCCGATTCTTTCTCTCCGCCATGCCATTTTGCTCAGGTGTGTATGGCGCTGTAAGCTCCCTGCGAATACCATGATCATCATAAAATTCAGCAAACTCTCTTGATGTAAACTCACCGCCTCGATCAGTCCGAAGAGATTTCAAGACTTTTCCACTTTGCTTTTCAACCATGACTTTGAACTTTCTGAAATTCTCAAAAGCTTTGGACTTCTTCTTCAAGAAATAAATCCAGCTCATGCGACTGAAATCATTGGTAAATAACAGAAAATACCGACTTCCTCCAAGCGACTCCATCTTCATTGGTCCACACAAGTCAGCATGAACAAGCTCAATACAATATGAGGCTCTCCATGACTGACCTATCGGAAATGAAGCTCTGCTCTGTTTTCCATAAACACAACCTTCACAAAACTCAATTTCAGTAATCTCAGGCAAACCAACAACCATCTCTTTCTTCTTTAGCAACCTCAGACCATTGACGTTCAAATGACCGTAACGTAGATGCCACAGGTTCGTTCCATCATCAGCTCTAACAACCAAAGCTTTGCTAACAACATTCATCACATCAAGCGGAAACATTCTGTTTCGTGTCATGTGAATAAGTGCTAAAGTATGTCCAGATTCTTTATCACTTATAACACATGAATCTCCATCAAACACAACTTTATAACCACTAGTGAGTAACTGTCCTACACTTAGCAGATTATGAGCTAGACTAGGCACAAACTACACATCATAAAGAAGTTTAACTTCACCTTGCATTTGGATGGCGATTGTACCTTTCCCTTCAACTCGCATTGTCTTGTCATTCCCAAGCCGAACTTCACTTTTCTGCGACTCATCAAGCTCCTTGAACATCGACCTCGTTCCCGTCATGTGATTAGAACATCCGCTATCCAAAAACCATAGCGTTTTAGAACCATTGCTGATGTGAGAATGAGTCATAAATAACTTACTCTCTTCTTGGACATTTTGAGTAAAGTTTGATTTATGCTCATTTCTCTGCTTGGACCAGCAATCTGCTTCTTTGTGACCATTCTTCTTGCAATATCTACACTGAATACTGCTCCTGAACTGATTTTGATCCTTAAATCCACTATTGTGTTGGTTTTGATCTCCATAAGAACCTCGGTATTGATTCTGGTCATTAGAGAAACCTCTTCCTCTGCCATAACCACGACCACGACCATTAAATCCACCTCTGCCTCTGCCACGACTTCCATTTTCTGGAAAATTTCCTTTCACTTGAAAAGCTTTCTCTTCTGCCTTTTCAGAAATCTTGCTAATCCGATCTTCATGAGCTATTAAGGAACTCATCATCTCATCAAACGTGTAAGTGCTCAGATCATTAGCCTCAATAATTGCAGGAACAATATACTCAAACCTTGGTGATAAACTCCTCAAAACCTTGCTCACAATGCTCTCGTTGCTAAGAAATTCACCATAAGACTTCATTTGATTCACAATTGCAGAAACTCTAGCCAAATACTCTTGAACAGATTCCTTCTCCTCCATAGAAAGAGTTTCAAACTTTTGACGCAAAGTTTGTAACTTCACAGTGATTACCTTCTGAGCACCCATGTACTCTTGCTTCAAGATCTCCCATGCTTCATGAGCTGTGTTAACTGCCGAAATTCTGGACAAAATATCCTCATCCAGTGCCGATTGGATGAAGAACAAAGCCTTCAAATCTTTCTTACGTTGTTCCCGTAGAGGTAGATCGGGTTCCTCCGGATTCGGATCTTCAAAACCAGTCCACCAAATCCCATAGCTCCTGCGATCGGAACATCGTCTTCATTTTGAGACTCCACAAATGATACTTCTCTCCTTTGAAAATTGGAACAAGGGCCTGCATATTCGTGCCGTTGTTCGACATCGTCGTCTTCTTCAAGAGGATTGAAACCTGGAATTTTGCTCTGATACCACAATTGTTGGAAATAATTGATTGAGAGGAGGAGAGATTAAACTGGAAACTGCAATTTTCTAATAAGAAGCATCAAAGATTTTAAGTACAGAAACTGAAATATAAGGAAGAAGAAGATAAACTACCCAATAACCCACGATGATAAAATCCCCAAATTACAAAGCCTAATTAATTGAAACTACCCACGTTTCCTAAACCATTAAACCAATAAATTTCCGAAAGACTAGCTTTGACTTTGAATCAATCAACATGCCGTTCAATGCATATCCATGACTTGATCTTGTTGTGGTAAATGTGGATTTGTTCTGCATGTTATAGTATAATCACGGTACTCATATTACCTTCTGCATGTCTCTGAAATAAGCATGCCTTGTGTGATTATGACTTGAATATGGTGCCGTTGACTGCATGTCTATGTGAATAGTTTACTTCATGTATGGTTGCCGATTATGCCGTGAAAACTCTTACATTTCTCCTAAGTCCTAATCTGCTCACTACAAGAAAATAGTGATATTGCAACATAATTTTTGCAACGTTTGTTTTCGTCAAAATTTTGCAACAAAATTTGCAATGTTTTTACGATGATGAATACATTTTGTAGTTTTGTTACATCTTCATTGCAAACTGTTCCAAATTTTCATCACCAATTTGCAACTTTTTTAACAACATATGATAATACCACGCCAAATTTGGAAGAAACATTTGACGATAGTGAAACGTAGTGTTTTTGCAAGAAACTTATAGTAAAAAAGTGACAAAATATATGGCATATTTGTCACCATATTTGGAACATTTAAGTCTTTTGCAACGTTTAAATATATATTGTATTTTTAGCTTAATGAAAACTATACATACATATTACATATTTAAAACTAGAGGTGAGCAAACCGAAATTAATTATTATGCGTATATAATAATAAGTTATTTTGGTTACATATAGGAAAATAAAAAATGAAGATTAAGTTTGAGTGTAGTATTTCCCTTTTTTTTTTTATTTTGGATTTGTAAATGGTTCCAAATTAGACTAAAAATAAATATTATTTTGATTCGTTTTTCTTTGGTTTAATTTAGATTTAGATAAAACTATAACAAAAATAAAAAATAAATAGATAATTTAATTAAATTAGATTTTTATAATTATTATAGCTTATGTATATTCGGTTAATATTGAAAAAATTGGAATTTGCTTAAATGACTACACAGCTAAACCTAACACTAGGAAAAGCTAAAGAAAGAAACATGTTGCAACAATAAAAAATGCAGATGAATGATGATGGGCAAAAACGAGGGGCAAATTGAAGCAGATGTCCAACCAATGAATGGCGTAGATGTTCTCAATTTTTCTAAACCAAATTATTGGAACGCTATGATAAAATGAAATTTTCTTTTAGATTGTTAGTTAACACTATTTAAGTAATATTTTGCTTTTTTCTTTGTATGTTTAAACGTGATTTCATATCACCAATAAATAAAAACCATCATACGACCAGACTTTCTTAACCACTACCGTAATTGGTCGATCACACCAATGTAGATCACGTGACAACACTTATAACACATATTGCTTTGACCATTTGAACAACAGCACAAAACATATGCGGCAAATACATATTGAAAAATAATTATTGTAGTTTGACAACAATATTTGATATATATTTTTCGTAGAAATGATTATATGATAATTTCGGGTTGCAAACATATGTCGTAATTATATAATAATTTTCCCACAATTTTTGTTGCATTAATACGACAGATATAATTAAAAATTAATTGATTGCAAATTTGTAACGTCTTTTAGCCAAAATTTGCAACATTTTAGAGTTGCAAATCGGCATTGCAAATATACGCAAATTGTAGAGGTCGGATTTCTTCCCTATGAGATCGATATAACACGAGATCAATTCTGCAGCGTTCTCACTAAATCGGATCAATTTTACAAGGGTCCAGTCTAAATCTAAGCCCAAAATGATATTAAACCTATAATCAAAATGGGCTATGAAATTATGGACCTAAATATGATATATTGTTTAATGGATCAAGCCCATTTTATTAGCTGACCCAATTACTTAACACTAGGGGTGGGCATTCGGTTTTGCGGTTCGGTTTCGGTTCAGTTTTTCGGTTATAGATAAATTGAGTCCATATAAAACCGAAACTATTATGGGTCGGTCTCGGTTCGGTTTGGTATCACAATAATATACCGAAATCCTAATTGTTCGGTTTCGGTTTCGGTTTGAAACCGGAAAAACCGAATTTGAACACGTACAAATCAAATGAACAAGCAAAAATGAATCAAAAGAGCATCATATTCCACTACAAGAAAACAGGCTCTTAGCAACTCCCAGAAGTGTCACAAATTTGTCGCAAACACCTCACTTGCGACTACTCTGCGACGCCAAATGGTAGTCGCTAAACATTCGTCGCTAATATTTTGCGTCGCACATGCGTCGTACATTTGCGACGCGTTTGTGACAATTATATATAGTCGGTAATTTGTGATTACTTTGCAACGTTATTATAGAGTCGCAAATTAGCTACTAATTAGTGACACCCAGTAATTTGCGACAACTTAGCGACTGATATTATCGTCTTAAATTTGTGACTACTGTATGACGCCATTGTAGTCGTAAAATTGCGACACTTTTAGGACTACTGTGTTCTTCATGAATGATAATTTGTAGTCGCATAATAGTCACTGATGTGTCACAAATTAACAACTATTTGGCGACGATTAAAAAAGAATAGTCGCAAGTTAGTCACTAAAGCGTCAAGAATTACCTACTACTTTGCGACGCGTGCTATATTTTTGTTAGGAAATTTCAGATGCAGTCTCAGATTTGTCACTATAGCGTCACAAATTACCCACTCTTTTATGACGTATTCAGTATTTTGGTATGAAATATCAGATGTAGTCGCAGGTTGGTCACTTTAGCGTCACAAATTAGCCACTCTTTTGTGACGCTTACAATATTTTTGTATAGAATATCAGTTGTAGTTGCAAGTTAGTCACTTTATCGTCACAAATTACCCACTACTTTGTGATGCTTGTTCTGTTTGTTCGTTAAGGTATTGCATTTTTGCAACTATTTTGTGACTTAAACACAATACCTAAATGTGTATAAAACTAAATTGTTTCCGAATCTAAAACTAAAACTACAACAGAAAGCTAATATATAAACTTTGTACATTACATAATTAAGGTTTCTTCGAAGCAAAAATGCATAAAAGAAGATAATTATACATAACTTTATATAATTGTACTTGTTTGTTCAAACAAAAACCAGAAACTGAGAGAAGGGATAGAAAGAAACCATCAGTTGTTGTCATTGGCAGGAGGGGGTTCATTAGTTGAGTCTTCATCCATGTATGCGGCGATCTGCGGATTGTCCTTCTTTAGAAAGGAGAGGAGCTTCTCCAGTTCAGAGACCCGAGCATGACTTTGCCTTAGCTCCTTTATCTCCTCATCACGTCGCTTACTCTCCTCATCATGCTCAGCTAGCTTAAGACGAGCAGATTTAAGCTCATCATGAATCTCTGCTAGTTCAGGTGTAGGAGTACTGTCTACGTAGCTTATCTTCCTTTTCCCTTTGTTCACCTTCTGAGACAGTCCACCTATTCCAAAAGGATTTCCCTTTTGATCGAATTCAGTACACTACAACAACAAAGAAAACATTTTCATCAACCAATTGATTCATCAACCAACTACAACAATCAGTAAATACACTAACAACTTCAACAATCAGTAAAGACACAAACAGAAACAGATTCATCAATCAAACTAAAACAGATTCATCAATCAAACAGAAACATAAAGTAGAGACACAAACATAAACAATTCATCAATCAAACAGATTCATCAATCATACTCATCAATCAATCACATATCTATTCATCATTCAGGAGACACAATCATAAACAGAAACAGAAAACAATGATTTGGAACATATATTAAAGACAGAAACAGAAACAGAAAACCAGGAGAGAAAGAGGAAGATTACCTGAAGAAAAATATTATTCTTCTCTTCAATTGTGAGAGTCCGCTGAGTGGAAATGTCAGACAAATTGTCCTGCTCGTCTACTCCATCTCCTGCCGGCTGTTCAAGAGCCTCTGCCAGTCTCCTCTCATACTCATCAGCCACTTGCTTCGCCTTTTGATCAACAAACGTGCCATCCTTGGATGTATGTGTCCTCACAAAGACCTCTCCATATGAGACAGGTCTGCCCAGTTCCTCCTCCTGCAGAAACAGATGTGAAAGATTAGGTAGATAGAGGATAAGTAGATGTAGGGAAAAACAAATAGAAAGGAGCAAAGTATTACCATTTGTTGCTCAACATCCAACTGAGAAGTTTGGCCAGATACATGGTTGTAGATGCCAAGTCCACCACAAGTAGAGTTACGGGATCTTGAAGCAGTACTGCTCTTAGACATTGCCTCTGGAGTTTCCCAATAGGCGCACATATGTTCCCAAAGGGTTTCACCAATCCAAGTTGGCCTTACACCCTTCTTCTTAGCCTGACTGACAATTCCTCTCATCCTTTTGGTAGCAATTCTCCAGAAATGAGCCCTAACAAGCTCAGTGATCCCTATGTCCCAATTGTATTTCCCCTATGCAGTAAAAAAACTCAGTTAGGTAGTGATCAATAGAAGTATCTTAGTTAGGTAATGATAAAGAATGAAACATTACCGCAAAAGTTCGGAAATAGAGCTATTGATAAGCGGGGGGGGGGGGGGGGGTCACTGTCCAGCTATAGAAAGGACCATCAAGCTTGCGACGAAATATCCCAGCAATCACACGGGTCAATAGTCCTTTGTTCCGAGTAAACCTAAGACATGAACATAAATAGAAGTTAAATACAAAGTAACAGAGACAATGATGCTCATCTATCTGAAATTAAAACCATTCTGTAAGACAGTTTTCAAGATAGAAACATATTTCAGAGTACTAAACCATATGACATATGACAGTACTTTCCTACTACTAAACCATATGAGAAGCATTCTATAAGACAAGTTTTCAAGATACCAAGAATACTAAACCATATGACAGTCACTCATTCTACTACTAAACCATATGAGAATACAAACATATTTGAAGATAAAAATCAGTTCATATGACAATAAACTTACCAATATGTATCAGGCTTAGGAACCTCACTGAGGAGGGGTAGCCTGTCTCGTCCTGGAAGAGCCAAAATATTGTCCAACAGTTGCTGGTCGTCTCCCCCAACTGCTGGTACGTGATAACCTTCCAATCCTTGAGCTTAGTTTTCTTCAGCTTGGTGTTCTTCACCATCGAGTTCTTCTCCTTCGTCCTCGTCATATTCCTCATCTTCATTATCAAAGGCAGCAGCTTCTGATTGGTCAACCTGATGGGCTTCCTGTAGTGGATCGCGATTGAGGTTGATGCTGGGACTTTGGTGATTGGATGGAGCTTGAGACGTTAGGGCAGCAAATGGAAGCCTATTAGCTGAAGCTCGGTATTGCTGAGGAATAGATGTTGTTCGAGATACAGTCGCCTGAGAGTCTGGAGTACGACGTCGTGGGTTGGAGCATTGGGAAGAACCACCGTCGCCGCCGCTTGACCTAGGTCGTTGCCGTGGGGTTGTGGCTGTATCATCTCCGGCGGCGTGTCTCTGTGACCGAGAGGTTGAACCATCTTCGACCACCGGTGGAAGCTTTTCACGAACCCCGTCTCTCGCCGTACCCTCTCCGCTACTGTGAGGTGGTGGTGCTTGTGAGGTAGAAGCATCAACGGCTTTGGCTTTCCCACGAGCAAGAGCGGCGGTTGGTTTTCCACCACCCTCAGCGCCGGTTTGTCTTCCACCACCAACAGCGCCGGTTTGTCTTCCACCACGAGAAACTCCTCCGCCTCGAGTTAGTACTCGTCCGCGTCGAGTTAGTATTCAAACTAGAGAAACGACTCCGCCTCCTCGACTACCTCCTCCGCCTCGTCGATTAACTCCTCTGCTTCCTCGATTAACTCCTTCGTCTCCTCGATTAACTCGTCCGGCTGGTTGAGAACCTCCTTGGCCTCGTGATTTCTCTCGGGTCACAACCATAGTTTACGGATGAAATTGGAATGAATAGAGAGATCGAGAGAGATAGACGGATGAAAGAGGAAGAAGAAGATGTATCGAATCGAATCGACAGAGAGAAAAAAGAAGATCGATCAATTCGACAGAGAGATCGAATCGCCTGCGTCGAGAGAAAGAAGAAGAACTGAGATGAAATGAAATTAGAGTTTCAGTTTTTATGTTTTTTTATCAAGTTTGGGCGTCACAACGGCGTCGCTAATGCGTCGAGGACGTTGCAAAAGTGTCACTGATGCGTCACAAATGTTGTAGGGTGTCGATATGTAGTCGCAAAAGAGTCACGTATTTGTGTCTCTTTGGTGACATTTTTGCGACGCTGAAAACAATACCCTAAACCCTAAATATTGTTTGTACCAGGTTTCGAACACAGATGGGAGAGTACAATGAATTGTAGATTAACCGTTGTGCTATTGTAACTTATTTGTTTAGTATTAATATTATATCGTATTTATTCATAATTTAAGTCAGGTGAAAACACAAAAATATTGTTTCTACCTGGATTTGAACTCGGATGGGGAGTGCAATGTTGTTGCGTTTTACCGTTGTGCTATTTTAACATTTTCGTTTGTTGTTAACTTGAAACTGTATTTATTCCAAAATCAGCTTAAAACCAAAATTATTGTATGTTCCTGGATTCGAACTCGGATGGGGGTGTGCAATGTTGAGTAGTTTAACCGTTGTGCTATTGTAACATATTCATTTAATGCTAACATTAAAATGTATTTATCCCTGAAGTTAGCAGACAACAAAAATTATTTTAACACTTAAATAATTACACACTAATTATTTTAACACTTAAATTATTACACACTAAATATTTTTTACACTTAAATTATTACACAAACTTTATATAAATATTAAATCCCGCACATATATTACGTACATATTAAATGAAATCCGATTTAAATTTCATCAGCTTCGGAATCTTCTTCCGAAGATGATAAATTACATTGAAATTCATCTTGTTGCTCAGCGTCGTCAATTTGAAAATCGATGTGTTCAATTGGATGATTTCCATCAATTAGACCTTCGACATTGATCTCTTCGACCGTATCCGTGACTGCATCGTTCTCAGCTTGTTGCAAAATAATAAGCTCAGTGTCGTTAAATTTTCCTTGCACACGAGTCCTTGGATTAACTTTTAGAACTGAGAGCCAATTACCATGACGTTTATTAACATTTGGGTATGGAAGATAACATACTTGATCAGCTTGAGACGCTGCAATATATATTAATAAAAATTCTATTAGGATATAATTATAAATATAACGACAATACAATATTATAGACATTAAATTCATACCTAATACATAAGTGTCGTCGTTTGTATATCTCCCCGATTTTAGCACGTCGACAATGCCTCCCTCGCTGGTTCTCGTTCCTTTGTCGGGTGTGGGGTCATACCAATTACAATCGAAAAGCACGATTTTCAAATTCAAAACTCCTGGATATGTGAGCTCAATGATTTTTTTGATGGTCCCGTAGAAATCATTCTCCTCCGGTTGAGAATAATTTTGGCCTCGGACACAAATTCCATAATTCATTGTTTTTCTGTTTTTTCCGTAATCCTTCCTGTGAAATAAATAGCCTCTTTTAAAATACATAGGCCATGACCTAATCTTTTTTCTGGACCGTTGGCTATATCGTATACCCACATCGGAAAATTTTCTTGACTTCTCATTGCATCCACCTATACATAGAACAATAAAAATATCACAATGGTTGATGCGAAACATTAATTTAATAATTTAATCATGAAGAATACATACATATTGGCAGACCCATATATGAAATTCATCATCTCTTTTAGCTAAGACTTCATCATCAGAAAGTCCTGGATTTTCAAATCGAATCTGTGCATCCACCAAACTGTGTTGCCAACACTTGATTATGAATAAAGTGGTGCAAAATGTATACAATTACTATATTAATTTTATAGATGAAGTAAAATTACCTTTCAAGCGGTCGGAAATATTCACAATTACGCAAAACATATGAATGTGCGCACTTGTATTCTTTTGTGGTTAACAAAGATTCAGTACATTTGCCACTTGGACGACCTACTTCAGTAAATATATTCGGTACGGGAAAATCATAGATAGGTACTTCACCTTCATCGTACCGAGTTACCCTGCAAAATTTACGGAAAACAATTCATCTTATTTTAAGAAAAGCACGGTTAATATATATATTAAAGTCTAATAAAAAAAATTATTACCTTCTTTTGCTAGCTGTAGAAATTTGAGAGGCAAAGTAGTGTTGTGAGAAATAAGAAATCTCATAATTCATGTACGATTGAACAATCGATCCTGCTGGATATCTTTTGTTCTTTGCTTTGCCTTTCAAATGTTTAAAAAACCTTTCGAACGGATACATCCACCTATATTGCACAGGACCACCAAGCTCGGCTTCGTATGGCAGATGTATAGGTAGGTGCTCCATCACATCGAAGAAAGCAGGTGGAAATATTTTTTCCAAGTTACACAGTATCATCACAATATTCTCCTTCAAAATTAGGACGCGACTTTGATCCAATGTTCTGCTGCTTAGATCACGGAAAAATGCTCCAATTCCTGAGAATAACATATGTGTAAGTAATGTTTAAAAAGATTAAAATAACATATATATGATCGACTCTCGGATTTTATATCTTAATTTATATATATACCTGATAATGCTTTGTGCACGTTTCGCGGGAGGAGTTCTGCGAACACGAACGGAAGCAAGTGCTCCATAAAAACATGGCAGTCGTGACTTTTCATTCCAGAATATTTGCCCCCACTGATGTCTGCACAGCTTGCTAAGTCAGCTACATACCCATCTGGAAATTTTACCTCATTTTTCACCCAGTGTAGTAACACATCTTTAGCTTTTGAACTCAATCTCCAAATAGGAAATGGAGCGTTGCCACGACCATCGACATGCAAATCTTTCCGAGAACATAAATTTTCGATATCTAGTCTTGATTTGACTGTGTCTTTTGATTTGTCTTTAACATTCGTAACAGTATACATGATATTATCAAAAAAATTCTTCTCGATATGCATCACATCAAGATTGTGCCGTAGAGTAAGGTCTTTCCAGTATGAAAGCTCCCAAAATATGCTTTCTTTATGCCAATTATGCCAATCTCCGTAACCGGCCGGTTTAATGTGATGTC
Source organism: Arabis hirsuta (assembly GCA_964056655.1). Taxonomy (NCBI): domain Eukaryota; kingdom Viridiplantae; phylum Streptophyta; class Magnoliopsida; order Brassicales; family Brassicaceae; genus Arabis; species Arabis hirsuta. Next base: position 19,585,898 of record OZ053305.1, on the reverse strand, counting down.
CATTTCCACCACAATCAGATGTTTTTCGCGCTCTGGCACTCCGTATACGGTGGAGTACTTGTTCTCCAGTTAACGATGCGGGTGGATCCTCGAGTGCAGTCTTTCCCTTCAAAAAGTTAACTTTGTTCTTCCGTAACGGATGTTCTGTAGGCAAAAATCTTATGTGACAGTCAAACCAACAAGTCTTCCTACCAGCCCTCAATTGAAATGCATTTGTATCATCCATACAAATTGGACATGATAATATCCCTTGTGTCGTCCATCCCGATAACATCCCATATGCCGGAAAATCACTTATAGTCCACAATAGAACAGCTTTAAGGTTGAAATTTTGATTTAGTGACAAATCATACGCCTCAACTCCGTTATTCCATAACTCCTTTAACTCTTCGATCAGTGGCTGGAGGAAAACATCAAGGCTGGCTCGTGGATGATTTGGTCCCGAGTTCAAAACGGTAAGAAACAAGTACTCCCTTCCCATGCACATTCCCGGGGGTAAGTTGTAGGGTGTCATGATTATAGGCCATAACGAATGGTTTTTTGACATACCAAAAGGATTGAAACCGTCTGTACATAATCCCAGATAAACATTTCGTGTTTCCTCCGCAAAACTTGGATACATTTGATTGAAATTTTTCCACTCTGCTGCATCTGATGGATGACACATTACTCCATCTTCTGATTCATGCTCAGCATGCCACCTCATCGATGCTGCCGTCTTCTCAGATTGGTACATCCTCTTCAGTCTATCAGTGATTGGTAGATACCACATTTTGCTTAACGGTATTTTTTTTCGTCCCTGACGATCCTCATATCTTGTTTTTCCACAAAACTTGCAATGCTTCAACACCCCATCTTCTTTCCAAAAGAGCATACAGTTATCTATGCATACATCGAATGTATGGTATGGCAAGCCTAATTTTCGCATCAACATTTTTGTCTCATAATATGAACCAGTTGCCTGATTAGGCTGTGGTAAATACTCTGTTACCAATTCCGCCCATGAATCCATGCAATTTTCAGCCAAATTATGGTCTGCCTTGATGTTCATATACCGAGCAGCTAATGATAACTGCAAATGACCATCATGACAACCATCATACAATGGCGTTTTTGCAGCATCTAACAAGTCATAGAATTGTTTCGCCTCATGGTTAGGTTCTTCAAAAATATGATCATTTCCACTATGACCATGTTCGTCATGATGATAATCATTATCAGGAAATGCATCATGGACCATCCCACTAGCATAAACATCCCCACCATCATAAACATCCCCACCATCATAATTCATTTGTTCATAATAACCGCTACTAAAATCAGCATTTACGTAATGACTACTACTAGGACCTGCCCCAACTACATTGTAATCTTCCCCATGTTCGGTCCACACATAATAATCTTCCATAAAACCACGTTGATGCAAATGGTTCGAAACAGTTCTAACATGTTTCATACCACCAGAATTTTTACATTTCGCACAAGAGCAGTATAACTTACCTCCACTGCTAATGGCCAAGTCCTGGCAACTTGCGAAATCCAGAAACTGCCTGACCCCATCCAAAAAATCGGTTGAGAGATTATTTGTATGCGGATCGATCCTTATATACATCCAATCTCGAGAAGAGTTCCACATAATTTTTTTCCTCTAATTTTTTGTTTTTTCTCTTCCCGTTTTTTTTTTCCGTGTGTGTGGCTGAATGAGGAAGAAAGAGGTCGATTGTGATATATAGGATAAAATTTGCGACTCCTTTGTGACTCCAAAAAAGCGTCACACATTTGCGACTCTTTTCTGACTATTTTGCGACGCCTTCGTGTGCTACCTACCTCTCGCATTTATCACGTGTCACCTAATTTCCTCCCTTGCCGACATACTTGCCGACATAGCTAGTGACTACTTTGCCACTCTTTTGCGACGCAAGGACAGCGTAATATTAGTGTCACAACTTTGTGACTACTTTGCGACGCTGACAAATACTGAAAAAAAGTGTCACAAAGTAGTCGCAAAATTTGACCAATTTACGACAACTCAAATAAGAGTCGCTAATCAATCACTAATTTGTGACGAATTTGCCATATTAGTTCGTAGTCGTAAATTAGTGACAGATTTGCGACGCTAATTTACGCAGTCGCAAAAGTGTGGCAAATGAGTCATAAATGGAGTTGCAAATTTTGTGACGCAAAATTCAGTCACAAAAAGCAGTCACTAATTAACTGTTTTTTTTGTAGTGTTCAAAGAGTTTTGAGTCTAATGAAACATAAAAGAGAACACAAAATGAAATAAAAACTCAATAACCATAAGCTTAAAATGAAACATAAAGTTCACAATGTGGTTCGGTTTCGGTTCGGTTTTTTGGTTTTTCGGTTTTTCGATTATAGATAAATTGAGTCCATATGAAACCGAAACTGTTATGGGTCGGTCTCGGTTCGGTTTACTTCGGTTTGGTTCGGTTCGGTTTTTCGGTTTTGGATATTTTTGCCCACCCCTACTTAACACTATATATAACTCATTGTACTCACCCAAAAGGAGATTCAGAACTTTTAGCGGAGAAATACTCTTGTAATCAAAGCTTAACAGAAACAGCAATAAAGAATTCATATTCTCAGTTTTTGTTTCTAAGTGAGTCTGCGACATAGAAATCTCTAATCCCTAAATACCCTTGACAAACTTAACTGTGTATATCCGACTCCCACACAAACTTGCTGCAAAAATGTTGTTGCATTAATACGACAATTTAGCAAGAAATTCATTCATTGCAAATTTTGCGACATATGTGCAACAAACACGAATTTACAACATTCAAACAACAATAGTATTTATTTTGTTGCAATTTCATTGCAATTCTACTTTTTGCAACAATATATTAGCATATTGCAACAATTTTCTACTATTGCAATATTATTATTTTCTTGTAGTGGCTTGATGTCAAGTAAATTGGTAGATGGTAAATACTTGGCAATGGTCTGTTGATGTGTGGTAGTTTTGTGTGAGCAAATCGTGAGTAATAGGGGTGCTAGAAAGGTTATCACGTACATACATGCATAAGTATGAAAACGATGAGAAGCAGTCCGATGTTCCGGATGGATTGTGGTTAACATCATCGGTTATATGTTAGGGGATATTCACGTAAGCACAGAGGGTACTGGGATAGCTTCCTTGATCGTGCATACACGACGATGTATGAATTCAATGGAGGAAGTGAGATATTGTATGCCTTTGTGGCAGCAATTCCGCGGATTGCCTGGAAACGGACGATAGGACTGCAAGGCCTTAATGATAAAAATGGAATCCGGAGTATCATTCATATAGAACAATTTATTGTTGTGAGTCTAATTATATTGTCTTGATTGAGTGCTTTATGATGATTGCGTGAACGATTGTTGCTTGTCATTTTGGGTTGGTGCAATTGTTTACTTGATCGCTTAGTATAACCCTAACTCACTGAGTAGTTTTAGATTACTTATCCTCTCACTATTTGTTGCAGGTAACCTAAGTTGGGAACTACTGGAGCGCAGCGTTGGACGATAGGAAAATCAGACTAGGTGTAGGGGTCAGATTCCACCCTGGTAAGATCAATGCAAGAAATTGGCTAAGTATGGCAACTGGGTTAGAAATGACTGGGTGAATTTAGTCGGCCCAACCGTGACGAGGTGACTAACACAGTAAGATGGACTACGTGACGAAGTGACTAAACTGGCAAGACAGACTGCACGACGGAGCTGTCGAAATGGCAAGACTAGAGCTGCCGAGTCAAGGAACACAACGTAGCGGCAAGGCTAAGTTCATAACGGAGAGGTGGGCTCGCAGAAGCATGAAGTCCATAAGACAAGCCCGTTACGAGGTAAGATCCAAGACACGACGAGGTGGGCCGAGCCCAAGACATGACGAAGTGGGCCGAACCGAGCGACAAGGCCCATTAGGCGTGGCCGACTTTAGAGAAAGAAAATCCCTGAGTAATAGGAAAACTTCTTTATCTCTTTAGAGTAAACCTAGCCGACTTAGTCTATTATAAATACCCATGTAATTCCCTTGAAAAAGGGATCCTCAGTTCTTTACACATACACCTTTGTACTTGAGAGCTTAACAAGAACAACAATAAAATCATCTTCAACCTTTGCTTAGTGATTATATATCTGGAAGACTCAGTCCTCTTTTCAAACCCTTGACAAATTTAACTGTGGTAATTCTACCATCCACACTAGGTGATTACGGTGTTCTTGCAAAGTATTTAAGTTTTTTTATTATGTGTTGATTTAACCTTGGATGTGAAAAGATATATCTAAGCTTGTAAACAGTTTTCTCTCATAAATAATTTAAGTATAAAACAAGTGTTTTGTGAAAAATATTATCAAGTGATAATGATGTGGATGATCTAGTCCGGGTTGGCAAACCTTGAATTATTTTAGATGGGAAAGACGCTCGCGAATAGTTGGACTCATATTGCTAGATTATTCTAGGTGCTAAGGTCTGACCATTCCCGAGCCTTGGTCGTGACATTCGGCAAGCTAAGCGGTTCCGACAGCAGACCGAGAGTATTACATCCTAAGTCCGTCCAATCATCATGCCATAATAATGTTCTAGTCCTTGAACCATTTCGCCAACCCAGAAAGCGTCCTGACATTTCGCTGATTTTAAGCAATGATTTCCAAATCCAACTCATATTCGAAGATAAGTTTATATCTCAAAAGTTCCGACCACGCTAGGCTCTTGTATATGTTCATTTATTGCTCTAAAACAAACATATATATACATGTTTCATGTAGATTCCCCGTTTTCTATTCGAAGATAAGTTTATATCTAAAAATTTCCGACCACTCTTAGCTCTTCTATATGTTCATTTATTGCTCTGAACGACACATATTTTACATGTTTCATGTAGATTCCCCATTTTATGGGTCATGGTCTCACTAAGGCATTTAAATTCTCGACTCTTAGTAGCCACCAAGAGTCTTTGAAATCCAAAGTGAATGAGACAAAGGCAACAATAATTAAGGTTCCAGTTCAAAAAGGTTCTTTGTATGGAAGTCAATGTTGGGAATCTTAACATATAAGAGAAACAAATCTTAAAGGAAAAAAACAACTCGCGACAAGATGAGGCTAAGAGGCGTTTGTGTCCAAGATTCACATGTCCGTTGACGATGGTAAACCCAAGATAACCTAAGGTCTGATACTATGAAAGTGAAATCAATGCAAATCTGTTCGTGCTTTATATGGACTTTCACAAAATAGATAGATAAGAGAGAAAATAAAGAGATAGTTTATTAAAGCTTTTCCAAAAAAAAAAGCTTATGAAATGTTTGTTTAAGTATAATAAAAAAAGAGAGAAAACTTAATCGAAGAACATCAAAATCAAAAATAGTTTTAGATTGATATTTCATAAAAGATGAAGAAGGAGAATTGCTGATGTATTGCGTTTTTGACACATTCTAACCAATGTTTTCAAATATTTTTTGAATCTTTTATATGTCTTTAGAGTCTTTTCAGGTAAAACACGTTTGGATAAAGTCTGAGGCAAAGGAACAAAGAATAGAAGCAAAGACAGATAAAATGGTCAGAAATTTGGTACTCGTTGAAGTCCTTTACACCGATGGATCGACCTGAAAATTTGACACAAGCTAAAGCATTGAGTTATCTTTCATGTGGAAGAAATTTGAGGTCATTCCAACGGTGCGACCGAAAGTTATGAAAATTTTAGTGAAGACATGTCCGTCTGGCGAGCAAAAGAAGCAAGAGCAGAACACATGACTAGATGGATCGATCCATCCTAAAATCGATCGATCCCTTCATTAAACTGGCTAAAATTGAAAATTTTCAGTATATTCTTATTTCGACTTGGTTTTGCTAGAGAGATTGAACCAGAACGTGGTTGAGCTATTTATTTTGTGTTTTTAGTCATTGTTGAGGCTACGCTTTATTTTCATTTTTAGACTTTTAGCTTTTGGAGTTTTGTATGCTTTGGGGAGACGAATCTATGACTTTGCATTTTTTCAAAAGATTTCTGAACCTATTTTGGATTTCTATTTTATTTGATCATGAGTTTCTTTTCTTCCATGTGTGAATAATCTCATAGTTAGGTTTTAGGGTTTTCAAAGAAATCATCCTTTGAATGAGACATAGATAGAGATTTATCATATGTTGTTTTCACCTATTGTTGTTCATATTGCTTAAACTAAATTGATCACTTAATTTCTGATTTAGGGTTTACTCTACTCATCAAAGTGTTATAGGTTGTTTGATAGAACATAGGTGAGCGAATTGTCCTTAGCCAACGAAAGCTGATGCTAAGGCAATTCGTGAACAAATTGAACTAGCACGTTAATGCTTGTCTAGAATTCTAGGTTCAAACGACAGTTTAGAATCTCAGGTTGCTAGATAAAGTGATTGATACCACGACAGTGGATTGGTTATACATTTATGTTTGAGTTCGAGACTGCGCTAAATTGTTCCCTGAATAATTGTCTAGTTCATCATCTCTGATTTTCTGCGAATATCCCTAAAACCTACGCTTTTTATCCATCAGTTTACATCGTTTTATTTGCTATTTTAGTTTCATATTGCAAACAACTATCATCTTTCTTTATTAGCTTAATTTCAATTCTTATAATTCGAAGTGTAAAACTTGGTTCATGTGGATTCGATCCCTTAATTATTATAACATTTGCTGTACACTTGCAATGATATTTATAGGATTAAATCTCTGTGTTATCAGTTACTTAGTGACAATTTCCAAAGTTACAATCAATGTTCTCATAACAATAATATATGTAAGAAACCACTTGTTTGGAAACCTAATTTTATAAACCTTGAGCTTTTATAAGGGTTTATAAAATATGTATTTTTTAAGAAATGGATTGAAAACCGTTGTAACTTTGCAAGGTGCAAACCTTAAATCAATAGGTTTAAAATTACGTAATGCCTCTTTCATTATCCATTGACTTAGGTACTATATTAGGTTTTTTTTGGGTAAACTACTATATTAGCTAGGTTTGATTTAGATATGGTTTAGTATTTAAAATTCAAGTTGAAGAGCGAGAAAACAATTACTCATTTATTAATATGTATGTAGACGTAACACATCTTATGTTTTCAATTAATCAAGACCAATTTGTGGCATGTCCTAAGAGAACTTTATTAATAACCGTCTCAAAATTCACAATCGACGAACCACACGGATACTCTGTCGCTTTCTCCGCTAGGCGTCTCCACTCTTCCGCCTTCTCCCTCATTTTCTTTCCTTTCTCATTGTCCATAAGCTCTCTAACCACCGCCTCAACCTCGTCCCTTTTCACATCTCCGCCGATCTCCATCCCAACCTCCCATTCATCACAAGTGAACTTACAATTCGTTTGTTGTTCTGCAAAGAACGGCCAACATACCATCGGAACTCCACCAGAGAGACTCTCAAGCGTCGAGTTCCATCCACTGTGCATTAAGAACCCTCCGATTGCTGGATGAGAAAGAACTTTCTCTTGAGGACACCAATTCCCGAGCATACTTCGGTTTGCCATCTCGGCTAAAAACTCGGGTGGAACCATTGCCTCCTTTCCGGCTACTAAATCCGGCCGAATAACCCATAAAAAATCTTTTTTGGTTGTGGCCAAACCCCAAGCAAACTCCACAAGCAGTTTCACAGTCATTGTCGTTATGCTCCGGAAGTTAACGTAAACAACGCTGTTTGTAGACTTTGTACTGAGCCAATCCAAACACTCTGTCTCCTCTCTCCACAGATTTGATCCCATCCTTCCAGTTTCGCTACCTTCATCAATCTCCTGGTTTGTTAAGAGATGAAGCGGTCCAATGGAATAGACCGGTGGTAAAATGGATTGAATAGATTGGATGATGTCATGTTCCAGGCCATGAACGTGTTGAGAATGATAGCAGAGGCGCGTTTGGTTCGACTGGTCTCGTGGACAATAAAATTGAGCATTATATCGTTTGGATTACTAGTACGGATGAAGCTAGAAATGTCTTTTAACTTTAGATTCCTCATCGAGGGGATCCAATCTATAACCGTATCCAAGTGTTCCTTCGTTAACGAGCTCACATCTGCAAGATCCATCATACTTGTAAAATTATTTAATTTTTTTCAAAAATTAACGTTCAAAATATGAAGCATTTTGATTGATAGGACAATAGCAAAAATGCAACTTTTGAAATATTTTTTTTATAAAATGCTACATTGAATTCTTCATTTTAAAAAATGCCATTTATAAAGGTTTTTAAAAATCTTATACCCCAAAATCCTCAATCTTAAAAATAGTTTTGATTTCTTTAAATCCTAAAAAATAAACCCTAATATATAACATAGTTAATCTAAATTTAAATAATATTAAATTTTGAAAAATTGACATTTTTGCAAAACTAACTTATTAAAATTGATTTTTTTCAAAAATTCTCTATATAGTGTAGAGTCAGATATAAGTAGCTATTGGCAAACAAACTGGCCTAGACAGACAGTGATGTTGGCCTGATTGCATTTAGCTTTAAGGTTTTCTTTGGATTTCAACACATTGTTTTTCTTTCTTGTTTTGTCACATCATTATTATTATTATTTTTCTCATTCTTTTTCATATCATTATTTTTGTTGTTGTCGTAATCATATTTCCATTTTTATGCACCTACCTTTTTGTAGATCTCATCTTCATCAAATTTGTTTTCCAGTAAACACAAAAAAGCTACTCTAGTTGGTCATGTTATTTATTTATTTTTGATAACGTATATCTGTTAATTATCTTTTCTTTTTTTTCTTGGTGCATCTAAGTATTCTCCTTTTCCTAGACAATGTTATTCACTATTCAGTAAGAACACATACCTTTTAATGGACATAAACCTTTTTCAATGAAGAGATAAAAGTGTAGATAAACTATGAAGCCAAAAGTGGTCCAAAAAAGAACTTCCGGGACTCCAAGCTCCTCCACAGCATCAAAAGTGAAGCTCATACAACCATCAGATAAGATACAACTCACCGGAGGAACATCATATCTGGTGTTAAGCCGACGGAGAAGCTCCTTGAACGGAGCTAGACAGTTCCTCATAGTGGACTCGCAAAGGACGGGGATGTCCTGCGTGGTTTCCACGTCGGTGTCTGGTAGACCGTCAGGAATGGTCTCAAACCGGAAGGAAGGAAGCCCGTCGAGGGCGTGGTCCACGGGAACAGAGTAGACGGTTGTGGTTGTAGACGGTGTTGACGAAGGTCACGTAGAAGCCTTTGACGTGAAGGAGTTTAGCCACTTTCAGCATCGGGTTGATGTGTCCCTGAGCTGGATAAGGCACGCAAACTACGTGTGGTTCTTGTGCGCTACAAACGATATGCGATTCCATTTTGTTTCTCTGTTTTGCCAAAGACAGAATATGATTGAACTGGTTTTCTGTAGATTTAAGCGTTGAGGTAAGACATTTTATAGGAAAACGGTGAGACCATGTGTGTAGCGACGAATCTACGTCACGTGGCCATCTCATGTGTCGAATTTATTATCCAACAATCAAATTCAGAATAGGTGTCTAACAATGCTTACTCAACTGATCTAGTTACCGAATGGACCTAATCATATAGGGATTAGTGCAACAAAATATATAATATTTTGCCGTCGAAAAGAACGAAAGTAATCTTGTTTTTTTACGTGAACGCAAGATTTATGAACATTAAAAGTAGAGATGTTTGTTGAGCAAAAAAAGAAAAGAAAAGTAGAGATGTTTAACTTTATAGTAAGATATTTAAGAAACAATGAATAAAGATTTACTTTAACAACAAATATATCAAGACATGAAAGTAATCGTATTCAAACTTCGGGTTTTCAAGACATGAAACAGTTAATATTTAACATGAAATTAAAAGATAACAATAATGCTCTTATTATGGTTCATGTATTAAATTGTAACAGAATTTTAGGTTTATAATAATGGTGCATGTCTTTCTGATGACAAGTGACAAGGCACGTACCTGTATCTTTTTCCCTTGTCCCGAATTATTAAACTAAGCAGATGGGTCGGGTTCGGTCAACGAAATGCCTTTTCCAAGCAGGATCAGGCTTGAGGGTAGTTTTAGAGTTTAATCAATAACATCGGAATCTAGCTAAATTTTTATGAATGGCAGAATCTAGTTAAAATTTTGGTGATTTTTTTTCAAAATCTGGAAAAATATCGATGTAGATGCAAAATCATATATAATATATGATTCGTCAAAATATTTACATAGGTTAAAATTAGGATCGTTGTTAAAATTATAAACTGATGAGTAAACCTATGTTGATATTCGTTAAAGCGCATATCTTGAAAACAATAAGAATTTTATTGTTAGCAAAATTAGTTATATAAAAAAATAAAATACTAACTTTTACATTTGATATATTTAATAATTTTTAAATCAGAAAATAACAACATAATGTATGTCAACTCGAATTTCTTAAAGAAACAATAATCGAAGAAATTGAATCGAACCAAACCAAAAAAATAAACCTAAATCAAAATAGAAAAATACAACCTATTCGTAAAGTAATAAAACTAAATATATTATATAAAAATTCTTACAACTACAACAATTATCGAAAAAAAAATCAAACAACATTTTATAAATTATCTAAAGTTATTTTTAAATACCTGGAATAAGTGAATACGATTGGGGTCTTTACCCGTTAGATAGAGATTTAAAATATCCAAATTATATATATATCATATACGTACTTTAAATTTCATATGTAAATTTTGATATCCTAAATATTTTTACTTAAATTCCATGTTCCTCATATCTGCTCTTCTACGATCTTTTTATCAAAATATGCATATTTATATATTAATTGGTGCTGGAAGAATTATTGAATCTAACTAAATTCAGTTAAATTTTTCGTTTTTATTTTGCTCAAATGATAAATTGAGCTGAAATATGGCGGAATTTTTATAAATAACAAATGGTATATATCGAATTGCTGAATCTAGCTGAATCTTGAGAAATTATTTTTGTGTGTTACCATTTATACTTTAAACTAGGATTAGCATCCGCGCAAGTGCGGATGAAATGATTATAGTTTAAAGAAAATGTAATTATAGTTTTTAAGAAATCAATTATAGATATTGCATGAATTATTGAAATCAAACCATGGAACTTTTTTTTGTGAAGCAAGTAAGTTGGTCATAAGGTAATTTTATTATATATGCTCTTGACAAAAACATGTCCTTTGAATCGAAGATGGGGTTACCATTACGGTCCAAATTTGTATGAATTTGTAATGTGTTGGCCGAGCTCCATATTAATAATGTCAGTATAAAAGAATTTCATAATTCATTTCGTTTAAGGAAAAACAAAATTTTAAATTTTACCTTTTAACCATGCTTATGATATATCAATAATAACTAATAATGAAACAAATTTTTTTCTGAATAAGAGAATCCCCCGTTGTTAGCAAAAGTATATCGTCAACGAAATGAGATCAAAGATTAATTTTTCTTTTTTACCTACATGTTAATTTAAAAGCAAACAACATTCCAAATTAGTATAAAAACAGAGTATACACTCATTATTATATTCTGAATGTTCATATTTAAACTTTAGTTCTGGAATACTTAAATTTATGGTAGGATATTCGTTTATTTTTATTTGTTTTATTAAGTATTTGTTCATAATGCCAATATTTCCAAAAATATATTGATTTCATAAATACTCTTCAATTAATATATAAAGATTTGAATAAATATTTAAAATTCTGTTTGGCAATGAATACATAATATATGTTTGGCAATGAGTATAAGTGAATTAAATAAATTAAAAAAAAAAGTTTAGAAAAATTGTGGTGTTGACACATTAGAAAAAGTGACAAAAAATGTTTCTCCTTTGATATATAGATAGAAGATTATATTTTTGTCAATACCATATACTCCTTCCATTTTTAGGTGAAATTTTTTGAAAAATGTCACATCTCCATGCCACTTTACAAAAATACTAATTTTGTAGAACTTTTGCATATCTCCATATTACCATTATTACAAACTGCCATTTTTTTCTCGTTGAAATAGATCTGTCATTTATTCTTCTTCTTCTCTCTCTCAGAACTTTTTTCTTCTTCTCTCTCTCTCTCTAAACCAGATCTCGCCATTGTTTTTCTCTTTCTAACCCGCCGTCTCTTCTCTATTAACCCAATCTATTTAGCAAAAAAAAGATCTTGTCGTGGTGAAATTGGATCTGAATTTTGATTTTCGTTGTGTCCGATCTGAGAAGAAGAAGAAGAATATTCTAAGAGAAACGCATATGAAAACGTAAAAAGAGATAAAAAATCAAAAACGTTTTTGATAAAATATACAAACGACTGTAAATTTGTAAATTTTTGAATTTGAGTTAACTATTGTATAGTTTTTGGGGGTTTAGGTTTTCATTTACATTATAAAACTTTAAAAAAATTTATAATCTTTTTAAACAGTTTATAAGATTTTAAACTGTCTTACGAAATCTTTTAAAAACCTTATTAACCTTTTAAAAACCCTTATAAATCTTTTTAAAATTTTATAAACATTTTTAAAAATCTTATAAACCTTCTAAAAAACTTTTAAAAACTTTATAATTATTATAACAACTGTTCAGTGTTTAAATACAGATACATAACTCTTATAAACTGTTTAAAAAGTTAAAATGACACGTGAAAACCTAGAACCGTGAAAAGAAAAAGGAAAAAGAAAAAAAAAGTGTGAACTCCATAGAAGAGAAACTTAGAAACAAAACTTCCATGTCCATAGAGAAATCACAAAAATAAAAACGAACACAAATCCAAACTTTCAAATTTCCCAAAAAAAAAAATTAAATCTATTATTCTTCTTTCTTCTAATTCAGAGATGACCACAAGTTAAAAAAATTTATAAACGTTTTAAAATATTTAAAAATATTTTAATTTAAAAACTTTTTAAAAATGTCAAAACCCTATATCAGTAAGAAGAACATCAAAAACAAAATTAACCCTGCAATAATGAAAAACTCAGATCTGTAAGCCAAATCGAATAAAACACCTTAGATTTGTAACCAAAATTGAATAAAAAAAACTCAGATCTGCAACACAAATCAGATAAAACCATATTTGCAACACAAAATAATGAAATCCGGATCTAGATCTGGAGCTATATGAGTGAGAGAGAGAGTATAGAGAGAGAGTGAGAGAAAGAGTGAGAGAGAAATTCAGATCTAGATCTGTTTTTTTTTCTTTAATGCCATCACCACCATTTTCTCCACTAACAAGAGCTTGAAATTGAGAGAGAGGGAGAGAGAGATTATGGTTATAGAGAGAGGAGAGAAACATAGGAAAATAGAAAAAGAAAGAGAAAGATGAAAGAGAAAGAGAAAGAGAATGAGAAAGAGAAATGAACAATTTTGTCTTGTTAATAAAAAATGCATATTCCCAAAAGGTACCAAGCGTGTGGTATTCTTGCAAAATCATAATTCAAATATGGCATTTTTATAATTATTCCATTTTAATAAATATCGTTTTAACATCTTCACATAAATTAAAATTATATATTAAAAATTCTATTATATTCCTAAACATAGTTTAATTCTTGTTATTCTCCTTTTTTCTATTCGCTAGATTTAAAGTTAAAATTGATATTTATATTGAAAAACTAAAATGATATTTATTTTAAACAAAAAAACAAATTTAAAACAACTTTAAATTTAACGGAGGGAATTTTATACAAATTTAAATTTAAATTTAATAATACTAATACAAATATAAGAGAATATATTTTTTTCGTCTGAATTATATGTTTATTATCATATAATTGTTTATTGATAGAGGATAAACACAATAAGAAAAACAGCGACAAATAAAAGACAAAAGACCAAAAAAATCCACAAAGTAAGACTTGAAAAATCTATTACACTGTCGAAAGCAATTCAGGATCTATTAAAAAAATATGAAGACAAGCTTCTTTGAAAGCATTTCTAGCGAAATTAAAACGATAATTCTTCTATAATTCTATAATTTTTTTTTTTGTTAAATTTTTTTTCAATGAATACCATTTGTTCACACATTTTCTCGGATGTATCTTTTTCTTTTTTTTTTTTCTAATAAAAAGCCATGGATTTTGTAAAAAAAAACGAAGAAGAACAAATGTATAGTTAACACAAGTTAAGATGGAACTGTACTCTGAATTCTTTTCCATTTCATGTTAAGATGATTAACTCAAGTTATGACCTCAAAGGACCCTTTCTCTTGTATATTTTGAATAGCATACTTTTCCCCCAATACTTTTTAACAAGTACCTCAATCAATCTTTTCTTTTACGTACTAAGGATAGTCAACTAATTGAAAAAAAAACCAATTTTATTCCAAACGATGAAACAAGAAAAATTATGTATACAACATATGTTTTATGACCATTTCATGGTTTTAATTAATCATGGCCTTGTTCTGTTCTTTGTCCCAAGAGCCTTGTTAACAAACATCTCAAAATTTACCGCAAACCAACCTTATGCTCTGTCGCTTCTTCCGCCAAGCGACACCACTTTTCTGCTTTCTCTCTCATTTTTTTCCCTTTCTCCCCGTCCATAAGCTCTCGAACCACCGCCTCAACCCTCTCCCTTTTCACCTCTCCGCCGATCTCCATCCCAACCCACTCATCACAAGTAAACTTACAATTGGTTTGTTAATATGCAAAGAACGGCCAACACACCATCGGAACTCCGCCAGAAAGACTCTCTAGCGTCGAGTTCCATCCACTATGCGTCAAGAACCCTCCAACCGCCGGATGAGAAAGAACTTTCTCTTGAGGACACCAACTCGCCAGCATTCTCCGATTGGCCGTCTCTATTAAAAACTCCAGCAGAACCATGGCCTTTTCTCCGGCTACTAAATCCGGCCGGATCACCAATAAAAACTCTTTTCCGCTTCCTGCTAAACCCCAAGCGAATTCCACAAGCTGTTTCGCTGTCATAACCGTTATGCTCCCAAAGTTAACGTAAACAACACTGTTTTGAGACTTAGTATCGAGCCAATTTAAACACTCTGTCTCCTCTCTCCATAAATTTGATCCCATCTTTCCAATCTCACTATCTTCTGCAATCTCCTTGTTCGCTAAAAGATGTAGCGGTCCAATTGAATAAACCGCAGGTAAAATGGATTGCATAGACCGGAGGATGTCATGTCCGAGGTCATCGAATGTGTTGAGAATAATAGCAGAGGCATGTTTAGCTCGCTCGGTCTCGCGGAGGGCAAAGTTGAGCATAATGTCATCAGGATTAGTGGTACGAAAGAAGCTAGGAATGTCCTTGAATTTCAGATTCTTTATCGTAGGTATGCAATCTATAACCGTATCTAAGTACTCCTTCGTTAGGTAACTCTCATCTGGAAAATCCATCACCGTTTATTAATATAGTTTTCTGATATTTGTTAATTTTTAAAAATTCTAAAAGCACCGTATTAAGACATAAAGTTTGATGCATTTACATATAGCTCAATATAGGACACGACATTGATAGTGTAATTCCACAGCCAAAAGGGTTATGAATGTAACCGAAGTAATAAGTGGTCTGAACAATGATATCATCCTTAGTGCATTAGTTTTTGTTACATGTTCTCTTTAGATTTTCTTCAAATTTTTCAAATTTTTCAAAAACATTAAATAACTTTTTGATGTCGTGATCGAATTTCCACATTTATGCATTTATCATTAAAAAAAATTTAACTCACACAAATTTCGTACACAAATAAGCAATCATATATCCACATGCTAGTCGACTAGTCACCTAAAGTTTGTTACTACTTCCGTTTCATATTAGTTATCATTTTAGGCTTAATTTTTTGTTTTATATTATTTGTTGCTTTACATTTTCAATGCACATTTATAACCAATTTTTACTCCTTTATCACTATATTTTTAGCTTATTAATTACTCATATCAAATAAAATAATGTATTTATTAGGGATAAAACAAAAAATTGAATTGTTTTTTTAATTTGTGTGAAAAAAACTAAGAATGACAACTAATTTGAAATAGATGGAGTATTATTTAAAACTCTCAATTTTCTCAAGAATATTAATGATTTTCAATATATCAAATATATTGGGCAAAAGAAAAAAGTCATATTTTGATATATTTTAAAAATTCTTCTACCGTAACTAAACAATAAAAACTATAGAAAATTATATGTGACAATAATATATAAATTTATAGATAAAATTTAACAAAAAATTGATGTAAATATATAAAAATGAAAATTTTAAGAGAAAATTCGAAAATCGCCATTTTTGAAATATTACTTGTCAAAAATGTCATCATTTTAAAATCCTTTTTAAAATATCACTAAAAGTATATCATTTATTTAAAATATTATTTATATTAAAGTTAACTATTTTATGTTAAGTTTTATTATTAGTGCTTGTGCCCTGCAGTATTATTATAGAGTTAAAGACCTTGACCTGCCTCGTTCGTGCCATCTTGTGTAAATTAATTATACTATGTCTATTCGCTAAATTTACTAGCTAAATTGTATACTATATAAACACGTAAAATATACGAAAGATCTCATAAAATAAAAAACTTGCCGAGCTCGTGATTTCTTACGTCAAGTTAAATATTATAACAACAATTAAATCATTAATCTCGACGAAGATACGTACCTTTGAGAGGAGACAAACCATTTCGACGAGCGATGGGTGTAAATAAGCCATGAAGGCACAAGCACTAGTAGTCCAAAAAAAAACCTTTGGGACTTCAAGCTTCTCCGCAGCATCAAGAGTAAAGCTCATACAACTATCGGATAAGATACAAATTACCGGAGGAATATCATTTCCGGCGTTGATCTTCCGGAGAAGCTCCTTGAACGGAGTGAGACAGTTCTTCATGGTGGACTCGCAAAGGGCAGTGGTGTTCTGCGTGACGTCAACGTCTGTCTGCGGTAGACCGTCAGGAATGGACTCGAACTGGAAAGAAGGAGCCCGTTGAGGGCGTGGGGCCCACGGGACCGGAGGAGACGGTTCTGGTTATAGACGGTGTTGACGAAAGTGACGTGGAAGTCTCTAATGTGTAGGAGTTTAGCCACTTTCATCAATGGATTGATGTGGTCTTGAGCCGGGTAAGGCACGCAAACTACGTGTGGTTTTTGTCCATTATAAACAGCATGAGATCCCATTTTCTTTCTTTCTCTTCGGCCAACACAAATGTGTGTGTTTCTGTAATGGAAAAATGTGATTTTTCGTTGGTTTATAGAAAAAGAAAAGGCAAGAGTACATGTTTCTCGCACGTGGCGGTTGTGGACAAATCTATCTCACGTGCGAAGTTCGCCAACCTGCCATGAGCCACAAACAAAGCATTAAGAAAATTGATGATTGACATAGAGAGTGGACCAAGATTTTCATTTAGATTTTACCCCTAGAAGATAGCTTTGGTTGTTTCAGCGAAATTATTAAATTTTGGAACTATTAAGATTTTTGTCCTTGTACGGGTGGAATCTGGAAAATTAAATTTTTGGTTGCTATTCAAATGTTTGCCTCTTTAATTACGTTTATGTTTTTCTTTGTTTTCCAAGGTTTTACAACTACTAGTATAGAATGTTATTTGTACTTTTGTACTTTTGTTCTTTTTCTGAGATATTAAACGAATGAGCTTTAAGACTTAATATTTTTATATAAATACAAAATATAATGAACAGAAACCTATTAGAGAATCTGGTTAGCAGTCTACCTGTTTATGAGGTATCTATTGCTTTCGTAATCTAATACCTTATTGTGACTGTATCGCACTATGTATCATTTCAGAACTCAAGAAAATAAAGACTTTTAGTTCAAATTGAATTTCAGTCCAAATGGAGAAATTTCAAGGAACATAATAAAAAAAGAAGAAAATAATTTCACAAAAGAGCGAAGCGCAAGCCTAAATATATTTTTGCGACTGAAACAAAAATTGAACACATGTGTACAGTCTGTATGGCTCTTTTTGACTCGAGTCTCCATATTGTTATGGCAACTGTGGAATGAGGAAAAAGATCTAACTAACGATGAACAATATACTTTAAAAAAAATATATATATATATATATATATATATATATATATATATATATATATATATATATATTGTTATGGCAACTGTGGAATGAGAAAAAAGATCTAACTAACGATGAACAATATACTTTAAATATATATATATATATATATATCAACAAATGGCATACATTAAATCAAAATTGATCGGTAAAAAAAGCTCTAAGTGAAATTACTTCGACCGACTCGTTAAAATCTACATAGGAAAATATATGGCCACGTGAACATGTTTCTTTTGCAAGAGCGTCGGCATGGATATTACAAAAGCGTGAAATAAAAGATAGTCGAAAGATCACAAAACAATCTCTAAGCTCAGAAAAGTAGTCCAACTCTATCTGGAACACTAGTCAATCTATTAGATTGTCAAACATCTTTAGTAGATCCGAGAAAAAAAAAATATATATATACACTTTCCCGGAACTTCTGTAGCTTATATAACGAAGGCGACCGAACTTAAATATCCAGATACAAATACTCCCTTCATTATATCCAGATACGAATACTCCCTTTGTTATGTATGAAGTTAAATATGGCCTGTCAAAATGGAAAGAAATTACTTTAGTTGTTTGATTAAAAGTTGTTTAAATTAATTCATAGTTTCTACCTTTTTTTAAGAATTTCAAAATGTTAGTTTTAAAAAAAAAATTAAATCCTATTATTAAAATTTTAATCATAAAAAGCTACGTTAAAATAAAAATTATGACAAGAGAAAAAGAGTATAACATTTAACGACTGCGAACCAATTTCTGTGGATTTTGAATTGATCCAGACCAGTTCGATTCCAATTGTCCAGTTTGGCGGGTCAGTTTAAAGAACCCTAGGATTGGTATATAAAGGCAGAACAATCAGGTTCTGGCCGATTTTGCTTGGAGGAATCAGAAAATCAGAGAGTTTTGGGGAGATTTTGAGTGTTGTGAGATTTCTGGTTGTTTATGATCGTTGGAGGCTGGGTTTTCGTGTTTGTGAGGATCCAGGAGCGTGTTGGGGCTGTGTTCTGCGAGTTTAAGTGAGAATTTTGGGATTGGAGAATGGTGTTCTTCGTGTTTCTCGTGGTTCTCATTCTTTTTTCCTTCCAGAATCGAGGTGAGTGCATGACCGTATGTTTATCTGGGTAAACGGTTGATAGAATGCGATTGCTTTGTTGTTTTGGTGTGTTTTTGTGTTGATTTGCGTGCAGAGATCGATGTAATTTGATCCAGGATCGAGCCGTGAGAGGATAGGTTTGATCCTGGATTTTGTGATGTTGCGTCGATTGACGCAGAGGTTGATGTTGCACATGGGACAGTGCATCGATCAACACCGGGGTTGCGTGTCGATCGCCACACTGGTGATGCATCGATCGACGCATGGTGATTGCGTTGATCGACGCATGGTGATTGCGTTGATCGACGCATGTCTGTTCGAGGCGAACTTGTGTGTTTTGTTCGTGCTTTGCGTGATGTGTGTTCACCCTGGTATTTTATTGATTCTTATGCCTGTGTGTATAATCTGTATACGGGATGACCGTCTCACTGAGTATTTGTGATAATACTCACGCATCTCTTTTTGCCATGTGATGCACGTAAAGATAAAGTGTGATCGTGGAATCAAGACCGGGAAGAGGAGATGGTTCTAGGGACTCGGTTGATTGTGATTCCTTAGGCATTGTTGGAATTGCTAGGTTGCTAGTGAATTCTGGAACTATTGTGTTTTGTTCATCTGGAATGCTATTGAATCGAATGATTGGTTATTGGTTTGATTTGGTTTAGAATTCAATTAAGTATGAGATTTGTTGAATTGGTTATTGTTAAAATGTTTATTGTTCCGCATTGTTATGTTGATCCGTTGAGGATTATTATTTGTTATAATAATAATCCAGAAAGGGAAAAATTGTTAAATTTTACGGGTTAGGTTATTTCATTTTGGTATCAGAGACCTTATGGTTCTAGGGCGGGTGCAATTGATTGGTTATGTGATTTAGCCAATTGATTGTTGCGTGGGTTTGGAGTCCTAGATCAACTTCTCCGAGCCTTCAATGAGATTTCACGGTATGTGTTGTTTGACTTTCTGTTTTTCTAGTACTTAGTTTTTTGCTGGATACTGCAGAGGGATGGTGATGTGGGTCAAAGTTTTAACCACTAAATATAACTGCAAGTGCACAGCAATCACGGTAGTATTTAGGGATCGAATCCACAGAGACCTCGTATTTGTACTACAAACTTTTTGGAATAAAATCAAGCTAAAACAAGAAATATGGTTTTGGTTTTTAGAGGGAATAGGGCACGAAAATAACTAAGTAAAATTATGATTGGAATTCAAAGTAAACAAATGTTAGGCAAGTAGATCAATCGCAGAGATTCATGGATCATTAAACAACATATCGAATATAGGGACCTTTTAGAGAGATGTGTTCTAGAACTCAAATCACGGATGTATAATCCTCCCACTGTCGTGGCTCAGATTACTATGTTTTAACTTCCTAATAGACTAAACTATCGCAGGTTATTACAAGAAGAAAACACGCAGTAAGTTCAAGATTCAATTGTTCACTAAACTCCTTAACTAACCTTTCGAATTGTTAAGACGCCTAGCTCATCAAATACTAGTTCAGACAATATAACAAGCTTTTGGAGAGTATATCAATCTAAAATCAGATGCTAGTTGATCAGAAAAGCAATCATGCATTAAGAGCAAATAAAGATGAAGAACGTAATAGATTATCCCTAATTCATTCGATAGAAGTTAACAATTCGTGAACTCTTTGATCTTTCTACAACCTAACAAATAAAACTACTCAAACATGGTGCACGAAAAACACAAGATAGATGATGAATTCATAATAGATAAACTTGAATTAAAGAGTAAAGGGTAAAAGGAATCTTCTCTATATCGAGATACAAAGCGAATTCATCCACCGGATTGCTCTAGAATCCAAATCTAATGAAGAACACCAAGAGAACTCGTGGTGGCTGCTCCTATCTGTTAAACTACTCTAAATATTTCGGCACACCCCTAACAAGAGGCTAAAAACAAGTATATATAGGCCTAGGGTCTTCATAGAATTTTGTTTAGGACAAAAGAGACTTTTTACGTCGAAACTGCCTCAATATTGGTCACAGTATCGGGCCAATTTCGTGACCGGTACTGGGGTTTAAATGACCTATCTCGTGTCCTGAAAATGGCTGAAATATCGGTCTACGGTGCAAACCGGTATTTGGCCCGAAATTGGACTCGCTTCAGCTTCAAGGCAGTTAGACATGTACTCAGTAATTCGAGTGTATCTTCCTGCTCACAGCTCTAATTGAGACGATTCAAACTTAATTGTAAAGCTGACTCAAATATCTATCTTCACACCAATTTTATTTCAATTCAAAATCGGTTTGATCCTTCGTTCACTGCTAAACTTCTGGCGTATATGTTCTGTCCAATTCGGTAGAATGTTGTATCTTGTGAATTCTTGGTTCTTGATAGTGTATTTGGCTTATGAAAGTTGTTGTGGTTTGGTTTACACCTAATTTGACTCTTTTTGATCCCTTTTCCTTGAATTCCCTGTTAAAACTCTAAAACTACAAATACGAGGAAAACTACCTCTAAAGGCGTAATACCGTAGATAAATGCATATAAAATATAGTAAAATAGATAGTAAAATACGTAAAATATGGGACATATCAAATCCCCCGACTTATCTTTTGCTTGTCCTCAAGCAAAATTTAAGAACAGAAAAGTGGTTTGAAAACGCAGAAACTTACCTTCCCTTGGAATATCGGACCTACCCTTCCAACTAGTAAGCCACATAATGCATAACCAACTCAAAATCAGACCACCATATAATTCTCCATAGACATTCGCAGCCTCCCAAATTCATCCACGACTTCTCAACATAATCCGATAGTCATCATTGCTGGGTCTCGTCCCAGATCTCAATGCCAAGAACCTTCTAGACTCATTCCCATACTAGACCATGACTAGTGAACCATAAGAAATTTTGGTATTCTTTTTCTCCCCCAGACTTATTCGATTCAGAAGCTCAAAAACAGTGTTTTCACTACTATTGTTCCTTGTGAGGAGACAGGGTCGTGAGATTGCTCGTCCTCTACATCCGTTCTAACGGACTCAGACTGCTGCTTTTGAGCTCCAGGTGATCATTTCTTGAGTACTGTCTTACTGGAATTTTATTTCCTCATTTTTACTCAAAAACTATCATATCACCCCAATCATTATATAAATTTTTTTTTTTTTTTTAACAAGGGAGAGGAATACCATTATTTTCAACAGAGATTTGAATGAGGAGTCAAGCTCTATGGACATCAATCACCGAGGAGACCGCATAATTAGCTCGAACTTGGGGGATTATGCTGGAAATAACAAATGTCTCTAGTTAACTTGTCAGCCTTAGGATTTTCATTAGTCTGACTCTGAAATCGATCCTGGAAAAATGGTCACTAATCTGAGAAAGACGATCCACTAAACCAAAAGAAGGGTCATCATTTCCAACTGACTATTTTGACTCAATAAAACGTTTTTAGAAAACAATTTATGAAAACTATTAAAACGTAAAAACCAATCATGAACAAACGTGTTAGTAAACAACAATCCCCCCAGACTTAAATTACACCGTCCCCGGTGTAAAAGAAATCAAATGAAGGGAAAATAAAAGTCAAATCAAAAAGGAAAGAAAACGAAAACTTACCTTTGGATGGAGCATTGTCAAGTGGATGCTTTGGTTGGTTGTGGCGGTGTGGTGGTGAAGTGGCGTGTGAGAAGAATGCGGTGAAAATGCGGCACGAGTGCGGTGAGGTTGCGGTGAGGCTGCCACGCGGTAGGGTTGCGGTGAGATGTGCAGTAGGCTCGCGGCATTGTTGCTCCAATACCGGTCACGATTTTCGACCGGTACGAGTGACCGGTACTGGGTCACTCGTGTCGCGGTAAGATCGGGGTGCAAGACCGGTTCGAATACCGGTCGGATTGGCTAACCTAAATCTAGGCCGAAACTTACCTCGTGTCGCGGTGAAACTGCCTCGTGTCACGGTAAAAATACTCATCGTGTCGCGGGACGGATTCCCTCGTGTCACGGGTCGAGGCATCATGTTGCGAGTATCGGTCGCGATTCTGGACCGGTACGCGGGACCGATACTGGGTCGTTGTGTCGCAGGTTGGATGTGTCGCGATAACGGTCGCGTGCGTCGTCCGGTACCTCGTCCGGTACTGATGTCGTGTCGCGGTAAGGTCGATACCGGTCCGTTGTGGTCCGGTATCGTGACCGGTACCGGCCGACGGAAATTTTTTTTATTTTTTTATTTTTTATTTTTATAAAACCTGAAAAATCAAAATAAAATAGAATAGATTAGTATAAACTTATGAAAACCAAAATTAAAATTTTAAAAACTACTTAAAGCATAAATAAAAATAAAATGTGGGTTGCCTCCCACACAGTGCTTGTTTAAAGTCTTTAGCTCGACTCCTTTTTAATTTCAGATGTCGGGTGGTTCACCCAAAGCAATAGATACGTTCTTGCCTTGGTCTGTGTTCACAAGATAGGGCTTTAGACGTTGTCCATTGACAGTGAATTCGCTTCCGCGATTATCCCAAAGGGTTACGGCTCCATATGGCTTTACTTCCTTGATTGTGAAAGGACCGGACCATCTAGAACGAAGCTTACCTGGAAAAAGCTTTAACCGAGAATTGAAAAGAAGAACCTTATCATTAGGTTCGAAATTCTTTGGTATGATCCTCTTATCATGGTAAGCCTTGGTTTTTTCCTTGTAGATCTTGGTACTCTCATATGCCAAGTGGCGAATTTCTTCTAACTCGTTCAATTGGATTAATCGTCTTTCAGCGGCCGTCTTGAGATTGAAGTTCAATTCTTTTACTGCCCATGCTGCTTTGTATTCAAGTTCCACCGGAAGATGGCAAGCTTTACCATATACTATGTGGAAAGGAGTTGTTCCTAATGGTGTTTTGAAAGCTGTCCTATATGCCCAAAGAGCATCATCGAGCTTTTCTGACCAATCCTTTCTTGTTTTGCCCGTGGTCTTCTGTAATATTGCCTTGATCTCTCGATTGGATATCTCAACTTGTCCATTTGTTTGAGGGTGATAGGCATTAGCCACTTTACGTTTGACTCCATATTTCTTCAGAAGACTATCGAAAGCCTTGTTAATAAAGTGAGTCCTTCCATCACTTATTAATACTCTCGGTACTCCAAAACGTGGAAAAATGATAGACTTGAACATCTTGATCACTGCAGTAGCATCGTTGGTTGGTGTTGCAATCGCCTCAACCCATTTAGACACGTAATCAACTGCCACAAGAATGTATTGGTCGCCAAATGACATGGGAAAAGGTCCCATGAAATCGATTCCCCAAACATCAAAGACTTCGACTTCTAGAATGAAATTCTGTGGCATCTCATTTCTCCTGCTTATATTACCCATTCTTTGGCAAGCATCACACTTGGCAATGAAAGCTTGGGCATCTCTAAACATTGTAGGCCACCAAAATCCAGCTTGTAAGACTTTCGAGACAGTCTTAAAAGTTGCAAAATGTCCCGCATATGCTGATCCGTGACATCCGTGTAGAATCCCCGCAATTTCTTCTTCCGGAACAAACCATCTTTGCACTTCTTTTAGAGGTATGGTTCGTCCCAAAAATAAAATCTAATCTCTTTAAGAAACTTCTTCTTTGTGTACCCAAAGAAATCAGGCGGTTCAATATCGGCGGCCAAGTAATTTGCAATATGTCGATACCAAGGTGCCCCGAAGGTGGCCTTTTTCTTAACTCGGCGAGAAGGGGTTCTTCTGTTGCTACGAGGTACAACATTCATAGTATAAACATTCTCTTCTGCCAAACAATCATTCATTGGTAATAGTTCATCGACCCTCATTCGCGAAAGATGATCTGCCACCCCATTATCTACACCTTTCCTGTCTCGAATCTCTAGGTCAAACTCTTGGAGTAAGAGTATCCACCGTATTAGTCGTGGCTTTGCATCCTTCTTAGCTAAGAGGTACTTGAGAGCAGCGTGATTCGTATGAACGATCACTTTCGAACCAACCAAGTAAGATCGAAATTTCTCAAAGGCGAAAACTATGGCAAGTAACTCTTTTTCTGTCGTGGCATAGTTGCATTGTGCTTCGTCAAGAGTTCTACTGGCGTAGTAGATAACATTCATCTTCTTATCCTTCTTTTGACCTAGCACAGCTCCAACTGCATAGTCACTTGCGTCACACATGATCTCAAATGGTTGTCCCCAATCCGGAGCTTGTACAACTGGAGCGCTTATAAGTGCCTCCTTAATCTTGTTGAAAGCAATGAGACAATCTTCACCGAATTCAAAATTGGTTTCTTTGCACAGCAGTCTTGTAAGAGGTCGAGTAATATTGGAGAAGTCTTTTATGAATCTCCTATAGAACCCGGCGTGCCCTAGAAAACTCCGTACACCCTTAACGTTTGATGGAGGTTGCAAACTAACCATCACTTCTATCTTGGCTTTGTCCACTTCGATTCCTTTCTCGGATATTCTATGTCCAAGGACAATTCCGTCTCTCACCATGAAGTGACATTTCTCCCAATTCAAAACCAGATGTTTATCTTCGTATCGTTGTAAAACCCTGCCAAGATTTGACAAACAAGTTTCGAAGGAAGGGCCATAAACAGAAAAGTCGTCCATGAATACCTCCATTATATCTTCTATTAGATCCGTGAAAATCGCCATCATGCATCTCTGGAATGTGGCTGAGGCGTTACATAATCCAAATGGCATCCTTCGATAAGCAAAGGTACCATAGGGGCATGTAAACGTAGTCTTCTCTTGGTCATCCGGATGAATCGGAATCTGGAAAAACCCTGAATATCCATCTAGGTTACAATAGTAAGGATGATTAGCAAGGCGTTCAAGCATTTGATCCATAAAGGGAAGAGGGAAATGATCTTTCCGAGTTGCTGCATTAAGCTTCCTGTAATCGATACACATTCGATGACCGGTAATCGTCCTGGTAGGGATTAGCTCATCGTTTTCATTTTTCACCACTGTTACTCCTCCCTTTTTAGGGACTACATGGACTGGACTTACCCACGTGCTATCCGAAATAGCATAAATAATTCCTGCTTCTACAAGTTTTATAATCTCCTTTTTTACAACATCTTTGAGATTCGGGTTCAATCTTCTTTGATGTTCTATGGAGGATGCAGATTTATCTTCGAGTATGATCCTATGCATACATAAATCCAGGGATATTCCTGTGATGTCTCCAAGAGAATATCCTAGAGCTTTCCTATGCTTTCTCAACTCACAAAGAAGTAAGTCTGATTCGATATCACTCAAATTAGAATTAACAATCACATGATAAGTTTGATTTTTACCGAGATATGCATACTTAAGTCCAACAGGGAGCTCCTTAAGTTCGACTTTAGGGGCTTTTAACTCACTCCAAGGATCTTTTAATCCTTTAGGCAGAGTCCTGGGTGATGTAGCTTCGTTTATTTCCTCATCCGATGCAAAGTGGGTTACTAGCTTATCGTATGTACTTGCCGAATCGAGTGTTTTAGTATACTCATTAGTCTCTCCTTCTAAGTATCCATCTTCTCCTTCGATTCTTGTCAAGGCTATCTCCAAATGGTCGTTGACAATGAGTTCCTCAAATATCTCACCAGATGCTTCACTCAATTGATCCACCCAAAAAGCACTTCCATCTATTGTTGGTTTTTGCAAAGCTTCGTCGACTTAAAAATTTAGTATAAGATCTCCTAGGTTCAGCTTGATCTTTCCCCCTTTTACGTCAATCATAGCTCCAGCGGTTGCTAAGAAAGGACGTCCAAGGATTATAGGATCTCGAGGTTCTTGATCTAACTCCAATACGACAAAATCTGCCGGAATGCAATAATCTCCAATAATTACTTGTAAGTCGACTATAATGCCAACCGGGCGTTTCACCGAACGATCCGCAAACACTAGCTGGATTTTTGTAGGCTTGAAGTTGGTAATACCGAGGCGTTTAGCTACTGTGTATGGCATCAAGTTAACACTTGATCCCAAATCACATAGACAACGCTCAAAAGTGGAACCTCCAATCTCACATGGAAGCACAAAACTGCCCAGATCTTCTAATTTCTGAAATCCTTTGTCTTGAAGTCTTGTACTACACTCTTGGGTGATCAACATCACACCTTCCTCTAAACTTATATTGCTGGTTAGGATGCTCTTCATATACTTCCTCAAAGCAGGGATAATCATACAAGCATCAACAAATGGTAACCGTACGGTGAGTTGGCTTACAAGCTCTTTTAGCTTAGCTTGTTCCTTCTCCTTCTTTGGCTTTTTCAAGGCACTTGGGAATGGTATTTTAGGCTTGTAAACACGAGTTACCTCTGGTGGAATCTCGACTTCTTCTAGAGTTTCGTGGACAACTCCTGTATCAGGGGCTTTATCTTCTTCTAGCACCTCAATGACAATGTTCTCTTCGGTTTCTTTTGGCATTAATACTTCAACCAGTTGCGTTCCACTTCTCAATGTTATGGCCTTCACATTTTCACCTCTTGGGTTCACCTCAACCTTTCCAGGAAGAAAACCATCCGGTTTCCCGATGGTACCAGCAATATAGGCAATTTGGAGATCGATTCGCTTAACATGAGATGAAATTTCTTCTATCCTGTTGTTAATGTCTTGTCCCAATACATCCATCTTGGTATGAATCTCCCTTTTAAATTCTTCAAATTCATAGTGAAATCCATTAATCAAAGATTCAAAATTATCTTCCAAAATTTCTTTTGATTCAGCGCCTTGAAAACCAATCGAAGGCGTGCGTTGAATTCCACTAGCAAACTGCCGTTTAGATTGAGTGTAGGTCTCTTGGGGCACGTTTTGATGAGCATAAAGACGTCCTCTAGAACCATAATGGGGGTCGTGATACCTAGTTCCATGATTTTGGTATTGCGTGCCTATGTAGCCTACTTCCTTTAGGTTACATGCCAAAAAATCTCCAACGAAATCTTGGTTGAATTCTTCACAAGGGGTTGTAACCACTTCACGTGTCTTAGATTGCATGGTATTCTTGAGAATTTGAGAAACCATTATCTTGATCTCCGTAAGTTCTGTAGGAGCGATGTTGATTGCTTTAACAGTCTCATCATAGCTTGGTTGAATCATGCTATCACTAACGGCTAGGTTGTCTATTAAAGTCTTCACTTCACTCACGGATTGTTGCATGAAGTTCCCTCTACTGCAAATGTCGAGAAATCTCTTGTGTTCTCTATTAATTCCTTGATAGAAAATGTTCCACATTCTAGCTTCTGCGAAACCATGTTGTGGGCAATCTCTTATATACTCCTTGTAACGTTCCAAACACTCGTGATAAGGTTCAATAGGGCCTTGTTGGAAACCCGAAATCTTGTTCCTTAATGCACTTAACTTCTTCTTGGTGAAGAACTTTTCAAGGAATGCTTGCTTGTAATTTCTCCATGATGTTTTCGATTGAGGTCCAAGCGATTTCATCCATCGAAATGCGTCCCCCGCTAAAGAAAAAGAGAAAAGACGACATCTAAGATGGTCTAAGGGAGCTCCATTGGTGTTAATTGCTCCGCATAGATCCTCAAAGGAATCAATATGATCCAAAGGATTTTCTTGTGGAAGACCGTAGTATTGAGCTTGCTTCACAAGGGAGATAACGCGAGGTTTAATCTCGAAGTCCACATCTTGTTGTGCAAGGTGGATTGGGTTTCGGTCTATGAGGAGTGTTGACGATGAGAAGGTGTCTCCCATGGTCTCATGGTTAGGTGCCAGCCGTTCCATGTCGAAGTCATGACGAAATTCGTCAAAACCTTGCTCTAATCCAACCGGTTGGTCTTGGATTCTCTCGAGAGCTTGATGTGAAAATTCGGCTTCTCCAAACGGTTGATGAGGTTGTAGTGACTGCTGGTTATGCTCTAGACTTGCCATACTTGCTCAAACAATCCCCTTGAAACAACCAAAAACAAAGAAAAACAAAACCTAAATTAGCAAAGTAAAAAAAAACATTTTAGACTAGATTTTAGTCCAAAGCTTGTAGACAAAATATCAAAGGTCCCCGGCAACGGCGCCAAAAACTTGATATGGGTCAAATTTTTAACCACTAAATATAAGTGCAAGTGCACAGCAATCACAGTAGTATTTAGGGATCGAATCCACATAGACCTCGTATTTGTACTACAAACTTTTTAGGAATAAAATCAAGCTAAAACAAGAAATATGGTTTTGGTTTTTAGAGGGAATAGGGCACGAAAATAACTAAGTAAAATTATGATTGGAATTCAAAGTAAACAAACGTTAGGCAAGTAGATCAATCGCAGAGATTCATGGATCATTAAACAACATATCGAATATAGGGACCTTTTAGAGAGATGTGTTCTAGAACTCAAATCACGGATGTATAATCCTCCCACTGTTGTGGCTCAGATTACTATGTTTTAACTTCCTAACAGACTCAACTATCACAGGTTATTACAAGAAGAAAACACGCAGTAAGTTCAAGATTCAATTGTTCACTAAACTCCTTAACTAACCTTTCGAATTGTTAAGACGCCTAGCTCATCAAATACTAGTTCAGACAATATAACAAGCTTTTGGAGAGTATATCAATCTAAAATTAGATGCTAGTTGATCAGAAAAGCAATCATGCATTAAGAGCAAATAAAGATGAAGAACGTAATAGATTATCCCTAATTCATTCGATAGAAGTTAACAATTCATGAGCTCTTTGATCTTTCTACAACCTAACAAATAAAACTACTCAAACATGGTGCACGAAAAACACAAGATAGATGATGAATTCATAATAGATAAACTTGAATTAAAGAGTAAAGGGTAAAAGAAATCTTCTCTATATCGAGATACAAAGCGAATTCATCCACCGGATTGCTCTAGAATCCAAATCTAATGAAGAACACCAAGAGAACTCGTGGTGGCTGCTCCTATCTATTAAACTACTCTAAATATTTTGGCACACCCCTAACAAGAGGCTAAAAAAAAGTATATATAGGCCTAGGGTCTTCATAGGGTTTCGTTTAGGACAAAACGAATTTTTTACGTCGAAACTGCCTCAATATTGGTCACAGTATCGGGCCAATTTCGTGACCGGTACTGGGGTTTAAATGACCTATCTCGTGTCCTGAAAATGGCTGAAATATCGGTCTACGGTGCAGACCGGTATTTGGCCCGAAATTGGACTCGCTTCAGCTTCGAGGCAGTTAGACATGTACTCAGTAATTCGGGTGTATCTTCCTGCTTACAGCTCCAATTGAGACGATTCAAACTTCATTGTAAACCTGACTCAAATATCTATCTTCACACTAATTTTAATTCAATTCAAAATCGGTTTGATCCTTCGTTCACTGCTAAACTTCTGGCATATACGTTCTGTCCAATTCGGTAGAATGTTGTATCTTGTGAATTCTTGGTTCTTGATAGTGTATTTGGCTTATGAAAGTTTCTGTGGTTTGGTTTACACCTAATTTGACTCTTTTTGATCCTTTTTCCTTGAATTCCCTGTTAAAACTCTAAAACTACAAATACGAGGAAAACTACCTCTAAAGGCGTAATACCGTAGATAAATGCATAGAAAATATAGTAAAATAGATAGTAAAATAGGTAAAATATGGGACATATCAAAGAGGAAGTGGGAGAGCACTTCAGGGCCAAGTCAAAGAGGACAGGGTGGTCCGGGATGCTTCGGGTACAGGAGTTGGGATCACAAGGTGGCCAGTTGTCCGAAGAGGAGTGAGATGCGGGGAGCGAAGGTGTGTTTCCACTGCAAAGAGCCGGGGCATATTAAGCCCAAGTGTCCTAGGCTGCAGCATATGGCAGTGGCAGTAGTGCAGCCGGTGGGTCAGATTACAGCGGCACCACGTGTTTTCACTTTGGCGAAGGCGGATGGTTCTAGCGCCAGACCGATCACAAGTAATTTCAGAACTTGACTTTCAACATTATTTTGGTGTCTGAATTTTAGTTTGTTTTGGAAATTGTGAGTCTGTTCTAGAGTGTTAGGGTTCTTAAGCACATGGGATTTGTGGAGGGACTTTAGTAGTGGGCGGATATGAGTCCCACATGTTATTTGATTCTGGAGTTACGAATAGCTTCATTACTCCGGAGTGTGCGGAGGGCAGCGGTATCCAGAGTGATTTTGGTGAGCAGCCGGGAGTAGTTAAGGTTGCTGGTGGTAAGTCGTTAGCTATGTTTGGGCGGGCTCGTGGTGTGGATGTTCTGGTGGCGGGAGAGTTGATGCTAGCAGATCTGATCATTTGTCCGGTGGAGATATACGATGTCATCCTGGGTATGGATTGGCTGGATCGGTACAGGGTCCATCTGAATTGTCATCGAGGATGAGTTGTGTTTGAGCGAGAAGCGGGGAAGTTGGTTTATCAGGGAGTGAGGCCGACTTCCAGGAGTCTCATGATTTCGGCTATTCAGGCTGAGCAGCTGATTGAGAAGTGTAGCGAGGCATATTTGGCGACGATAGTGATGCCACAGACTATTGGAGAGGTTGCAGTTGGGGATATTCGGGTTGTTCAGGACTTCCAGGATGTTTTCCAGTCGTTGCAGGGATTACCGCCGTCGAGGTCGAATCCGCTTACGATTGAGTTGGAGCCTGGGAAGACTCCCATATCCAAAGCGCCTTACCGTATGGCTCCAGCAGAGATGGCAGAGCTGAAGAAGCAACTGGATGATTTGTTGGGTAAGGGATTTATCCGGCCTAGTATTTCACTGTGGGGAGCGCCGGTGTTGTTTGTAAAGAAGAAGGATGAGAGTTTCCGGTTGTGCATCAATTATAGGGGGCTTAACTGAGTCACTGTGAAGAACAGGTATTCTCTGCCGCGGATGATGAGTTGTTGGATCAGTTACGAGGGGCTACTTGGTTCTCTAAGATTGATTTGGCTTCGGGTTACCATCAGATTCTTATCGATGAGGCGGATGTTAGGAAAACTGCTTTTAGGACGAGGTATGGGCATTATAAATTCGTAGTGATGCCTTTCGAGGTGACGAATGCGCCAGTAGCGTTCATGAGGTTGATGAATGGGGTGTTCCAGGAGTATCTGGATGTGTTTCTGATCATCTTTATTGATGATATTCTGGTGTATTCGAGGAGTCCTGAGGAGCATGAGGTTCACTTGAGAGTGGTTCTGCAGAAGCTGCGGGAGCAAAAGATCTATGCGAAGTTGAGTAAGTGCAGTTTCTAGCAGCGAGAGATGGGCTTTCTTGGCCATGTGGTGTCTGAAGAAGGAGTTTATGTGGATCCGGCTAAGAATGAGGCTATTAGAGGGTGGCCTAGACCGAGGAATGCCACCGAGATTCGGATTTTTCTCGGGTTGGAGGGTTATTATAGGAGGTTCGTCTAGGGATTTGCGAGTATGGCGTAGTCGATGACGAAATTGACGGGGAAGGATGTCCCTTTTGTGTGGTCTTCAACTTATGAGGAGTGTTTTGGGAAGCTGAAAAAGATATTGGCAAGTACACCTGTGTTGGCGTTACCCGAGCCGGGTGAGCCTTATGTGGTGTATACAGATACTTCGGGAGTTTGTCTGGGTTGTGTACTGATGCAGCAGGGGAAGGTTATTGCATATGTTTCGAGGCAGTTGAGGAAGCATGAGTGTAATTACCCTACTCACGATTTGGAGTTGGTTGCGGTGATTTTTGCTTTAAAGATTTGGAGGCCTTATCTTTATGGCGAAAAAGTGTACGTATTCACAGACCACAAGAGCCTGAAGTATTTCTTCACTCAGCCAGAGCTGAACCAGAGACAGAGGCGCTGGATAGAGTTGGTAGCGGATTACGATCTGGAGATTGGGTACCATCCGGGTAATTCATCTAATCTGGTTGCAGATGTGTTGAGTCGGAAGAGGGTTGCTTCAGATCAAGAGCGGGATATGGAGGCTCTAGTGAGCGAGATTAGTACGTTGAGATTATGTGTTATCTCACAGGAGCCGTTGAGGTTAGAGGCAGCTAACAAGGCAGATTTGCTGAGCAGGATTCGAGTAGCTGAGGAAAAGAATCAAGGTTTGATTGATGCTTCTCAGGTGGCAGGTTCAGAGTATCAGGTCTCGGCGAATGGGACGATACTGGTGAATGGGCGGGTTTGTGTACCCAAAGTAGAGGATATGAGCAGGAGATCCTGAGGGAGGATCTGAGGCAAGAGATCCTGAGGGGGGCTCATTCGAGGTTGTTGTCTATTCATTCGGGAGCGACTAAGATGTATCGTGATCTGAAACGGTACTATCACTGGGTCGGGATGAAGAGGAATGTCGCTAACTGGTGAAGGCTGAACATCAGGTTTCGAGTGGTATATTGCAGAGTTTGCCTATTCCGGAATAGAAGTGGAACATGATTACCATGGACTTTATGACGGGGTTGCCAGTGTCGCGGACCTACGATGCGATTTGGGTGATTGTGGATCGTATGACCAAGTCAGCACATTTTCTTGCCATCAAGAAGACCGATGAAGCGGCGGTGTTGGCTAAGAAGTATGTGCGGGAGATATTGAGGTTGCACGAGGTACCAGCGAGTGTTGTGTCAGACAGGGATCCGAGGTTTACTTCAGAGTTTTGGAGGGCATTCCAGGCTGAGATGGGCACTAAGGTGCATATAAGCATAATTTATCATCCTTAGACGGATGGGCAGTCTAAGAGGATGATTCAGACATTAGAGGACCTGCTAAGAATGTGTGTGTGCTGGATTATGGTAGTCATTGGACGGATCATCTGAACCTGGTAGAGTTTGCGTATAACAATAGCTACCAGGCAAGTATTGGGATGGCTCCATATGAGGCTCTATATGGGAGGTCATGTTGTACACCATTATGCTGGACTCAAGTGGGGGGGGGGGGGGGGGGTGAGGAGCATGTTTGGTGCGGAGTTGTTCAGGAGACGACAGAGAAGATCCGTGTCTTGAGGCTGAACATGAGAGAGGCTCAGGATCGGCAGAAGAAGTTAGGCCAAAATGAGAGGCAGAAAGAGCTGGAGTTTGAGCTGGGAGATCTGGTGTATCTCAAGGCAGCGATATTGAGGGGTCCTAACAGATCCATTTCAGAGAATAAGCTAAGTCCGCAGTTTATAGGTCCGTTCAAGGTTGTGGAACAGGTTGGACTAGTAGCTTATCGGTTGGAGTTACCTCACAGTATGAAGGCTTTTCGTAAGGTCTTCCATGTTTTGATGCTACGGAAGTGTCTACATGACTCTTAAGAGGTGTTGGCTAGGATTCTGGAGGATCTTCAGCCCAACATGACGTTGGCGGCGAGGCCTGTGAGGATTCTCGAGAGGAGAGTCAAGGTGCTACGCCGAAAGATGACCGTATGTTTATCTGGGTAAACGGTTGATAGAATGCGATTGCTTTGTTGTTTTGGTGTGTTTTTGTGTTGATTTGCGTGCAGAGATCGATGTAATTTGATCCAGGATCGAGCCGTGAGAGGATAGGTTTGATCCTGGATTTTGTGATGTTGCGTCGATTGACGCAGAGGTTGATGTTGCACATGGGACAGTGCATCGATCAACACCGGGGTTGCGTGTCGATCGCCACACTGGTGATGCATCGATCGACGCATGGTGATTGCGTTGATCGACGCATGTCTGTTCGAGGCGAACTTGTGTGTTTTGTTATTGCTTTGCGTGATGTGTGTTCACCCTGGTATTTTATTGATTCTTATGCCTGTGTGTATAATCTGTATACGGGATGACCGTCTCACTGAGTATTTGTGATAATACTCACGCATCTCTTTTTGCCATGTGATGCACGTAAAGATAAAGTGTGATCGTGGAATCAAGACCGGGAAGAGGAGATGGTTCTAGGGACTCGGTTGATTGTGATTCCTTAGGCATTGTTGGAATTGCTAGGTTGCTAGTGAATTCTGGAACTATTGTGTTTTGTTCATCTGGAATGCTATTGAATCGAATGATTGGTTATTGGTTTGATTTGGTTTAGAATTCAATTAAGTATGAGATTTGTTGAATTGGTTATTGTTAAAATGTTTATTGTTCCGCATTGTTATGTTGATCCGTTGAGGATTATTATTTGTTATAATAATAATCCAGAAAGGGAAAAATTGTTAAATTTTACGGGTTAGGTTATTTCATTTTGGTATCAGAGACCTTATGGTTCTAGGGCGGGTGCAATTGATTGGTTATGTGATTTAGCCAATTGATTGTTGCGTGGGTTTGGAGTCCTAGATCAACTTCTCCGAGCCTTCAATGAGATTTCACGGTATGTGTTGTTTGACTTTCTGTTTTTCTAGTACTTAGTTTTTTGCTGGATACTGCAGAGGGATGGTGATGTGGGTCAAAGTTTTAACCACTAAATATAACTGCAAGTGCACAGCAATCACGGTAGTATTTAGGGATCGAATCCACAGAGACCTCGTATTTGTACTACAAACTTTTTGGAATAAAATCAAGCTAAAACAAGAAATATGGTTTTGGTTTTTAGAGGGAATAGGGCACGAAAATAACTAAGTAAAATTATGATTGGAATTCAAAGTAAACAAATGTTAGGCAAGTAGATCAATCGCAGAGATTCATGGATCATTAAACAACATATCGAATATAGGGACCTTTTAGAGAGATGTGTTCTAGAACTCAAATCACGGATGTATAATCCTCCCACTGTCGTGGCTCAGATTACTATGTTTTAACTTCCTAATAGACTAAACTATCGCAGGTTATTACAAGAAGAAAACACGCAGTAAGTTCAAGATTCAATTGTTCACTAAACTCCTTAACTAACCTTTCGAATTGTTAAGACGCCTAGCTCATCAAATACTAGTTCAGACAATAT
Organism: Arabis hirsuta; assembly: GCA_964056655.1. Lineage (NCBI taxonomy): Eukaryota > Viridiplantae > Streptophyta > Magnoliopsida > Brassicales > Brassicaceae > Arabis > Arabis hirsuta. Next base: position 19,550,117 of record OZ053305.1, on the reverse strand, counting down.
AACAAGCTTTTGGAGAGTATATCAATCTATCAGATGCTAGTTGATCAGAAAAGCAATCATGCATTAAGAGCAAATAAAGATGAAGAACGTAATAGATTATCCCTAATTCATTCGATAGAAGTTAACAATTCGTGAACTCTTTGATCTTTCTACAACCTAACAAATAAAACTACTCAAACATGGTGCACGAAAAACACAAGATAGATGATGAATTCATAATAGATAAACTTGAATTAAAGAGTAAAGGGTAAAAGGAATCTTCTCTATATCGAGATACAAAGCGAATTCATCCACCGGATTGCTCTAGAATCCAAATCTAATGAAGAACACCAAGAGAACTCGTGGTGGCTGCTCCTATCTGTTAAACTACTCTAAATATTTCGGCACACCCCTAACAAGAGGCTAAAAACAAGTATATATAGGCCTAGGGTCTTCATAGAATTTTGTTTAGGACAAAAGAGACTTTTTACGTCGAAACTGCCTCAATATTGGTCACAGTATCGGGCCAATTTCGTGACCGGTACTGGGGTTTAAATGACCTATCTCGTGTCCTGAAAATGGCTGAAATATCGGTCTACGGTGCAAACCGGTATTTGGCCCGAAATTGGACTCGCTTCAGCTTCAAGGCAGTTAGACATGTACTCAGTAATTCGAGTGTATCTTCCTGCTCACAGCTCTAATTGAGACGATTCAAACTTAATTGTAAATCTGACTCAAATATCTATCTTCACACCAATTTTATTTCAATTCAAAATCGGTTTGATCCTTCGTTCACTGCTAAACTTCTGGCGTATATGTTCTGTCCAATTCGGTAGAATGTTGTATCTTGTGAATTCTTGGTTCTTGATAGTGTATTTGGCTTATGAAAGTTGTTGTGGTTTGGTTTACACCTAATTTGACTCTTTTTGATCCCTTTTCCTTGAATTCCCTGTTAAAACTCTAAAACTACAAATACGAGGAAAACTACCTCTAAAGGCGTAATACCGTAGATAAATGCATATAAAATATAGTAAAATAGATAGTAAAATACGTAAAATATGGGACATATCAAATCCCCCGACTTATCTTTTGCTTGTCCTCAAGCAAAATTTAAGAACAGAAAAGTGGTTTGAAAACGCAGAAACTTACCTTCCCTTGGAATATCGGACCTACCCTTCCAACTAGTAAGCCACATAATGCATAACCAACTCAAAATCAGACCACCATATAATTCTCCATAGACATTCGCAGCCTCCCAAATTCATCCACGACTTCTCAACATAATCCGATAGTCATCATTGCTGGGTCTCGTCCCAGATCTCAATGCCAAGAACCTTCTAGACTCATTCCCATACTAGACCATGACTAGTGAACCATAAGAAATTTTGGTATTCTTTTTCTCCCCCAGACTTATTCGATTCAGAAGCTCAAAAACAGTGTTTTCACTACTATTGTTCCTTGTGAGGAGACAGGGTCGTGAGATTGCTCGTCCTCTACATCCGTTCTAACGGACTCAGACTGCTGCTTTTGAGCTCCAGGTGATCATTTCTTGAGTACTGTCTTACTGGAATTTTATTTCCTCATTTTTACTCAAAAACTATCATATCACCCCAATCATTATATAAATTTTTTTTTTTTTTTTAACAAGGGAGAGGAATACCATTATTTTCAACAGAGATTTGAATGAGGAGTCAAGCTCTATGGACATCAATCACCGAGGAGACCGCATAATTAGCTCGAACTTGGGGGATTATGCTGGAAATAACAAATGTCTCTAGTTAACTTGTCAGCCTTAGGATTTTCATTAGTCTGACTCTGAAATCGATCCTGGAAAAATGGTCACTAATCTGAGAAAGACGATCCACTAAACCAAAAGAAGGGTCATCATTTCCAACTGACTATTTTGACTCAATAAAACGTTTTTAGAAAACAATTTATGAAAACTATTAAAACGTAAAAACCAATCATGAACAAACGTGTTAGTAAACAACAATCCCCCCAGACTTAAATTACACCGTCCCCGGTGTAAAAGAAATCAAATGAAGGGAAAATAAAAGTCAAATCAAAAAGGAAAGAAAACGAAAACTTACCTTTGGATGGAGCATTGTCAAGTGGATGCTTTGGTTGGTTGTGGCGGTGTGGTGGTGAAGTGGCGTGTGAGAAGAATGCGGTGAAAATACGGCACGAGTGCGGTGAGGTTGCGGTGAGGCTGCCACGCGGTAGGGTTGCGGTGAGATGTGCAGTAGGCTCGCGGCATTGTTGCTCCAATACCGGTCACGATTTTCGACAGGTACGAGTGACCGGTACTGGGTCACTCGTGTCGCGGTAAGATCGGGGTGCAAGACCGGTTCGAATACCGGTCGGATTGGCTAACCTAAATCTAGGCCGAAACTTACCTCGTGTCACGGTGAAACTGCCTCGTGTCACGGTAAAAATACTCATCGTGTCGCGGGACGGATTCCCTCGTGTCACGGGTCGAGGCATCATGTTGCGAGTATCGGTCGCGATTCTGGACCGGTACGCGGGACCGATACTGGGTCGTTGTGTCGCAGGTTGGATGTGTCGCGATAACGGTCGCGTGCGTCGTCCGGTACCTCGTCCGGTACTGATGTCGTGTCGCGGTAAGGTCGATACCGGTCCGTTGTGGTCCGGTATCGTGACCGGTACCGGTCGACGGAAAATTTTTTTATTTTTTTATTTTTTATTTTTATAAAACCTGAAAAATCAAAATAAAATAGAATGGATTAGTATAAACTTATGAAAACCAAAATTAAAATTTTAAAAACTACTTAAAGCATAAATAAAAATAAAATGTGGGTTGCCTCCCACACAGTGCTTGTTTAAAGTCTTTAGCTCGACTCCTTTTTAATTTCAGATGTCGGGTGGTTCACCCAAAGCAATAGATACGTTCTTGCCTTGGTCTGTGTTCACAAGATAGGGCTTTAGACGTTGTCCATTGACAGTGAATTCGCTTCCGCGATTATCCCAAAGGGTTACGGCTCCATATGGCTTTACTTCCTTGATTGTGAAAGGACCGGACCATCTAGAACGAAGCTTACCTGGAAAAAGCTTTAACCGAGAATTGAAAAGAAGAACCTTATCATTAGGTTCGAAATTCTTTGGTATGATCCTCTTATCATGGTAAGCCTTGGTTTTTTCCTTGTAGATCTTGGTACTCTCATATGCCAAGTGGCGAATTTCTTCTAACTCGTTCAATTGGATTAATCGTCTTTCAGCGGCCGTCTTGAGATTGAAGTTCAATTCTTTTACTGCCCATGCTGCTTTGTATTCAAGTTCCACCGGAAGATGGCAAGCTTTACCATATACTATGTGGAAAGGAGTTGTTCCTAATGGTGTTTTGAAAGCTGTCCTATATGCCCAAAGAGCATCATCGAGCTTTTCTGACCAATCCTTTCTTGTTTTGCCCGTGGTCTTCTGTAATATTGCCTTGATCTCTCGATTGGATATCTCAACTTGTCCATTTGTTTGAGGGTGATAGGCATTAGCCACTTTACGTTTGACTCCATATTTCTTCAGAAGACTATCGAAAGCCTTGTTAATAAAGTGAGTCCTTCCATCACTTATTAATACTCTCGGTACTCCAAAACGTGGAAAAATGATAGACTTGAACATCTTGATCACTGCAGTAGCATCGTTGGTTGGTGTTGCAATCGCCTCAACCCATTTAGACACGTAATCAACTGCCACAAGAATGTATTGGTCGCCAAATGACATGGGAAAAGGTCCCATGAAATCGATTCCCCAAACATCAAAGACTTCGACTTCTAGAATGAAATTCTGTGGCATCTCATTTCTCCTGCTTATATTACCCATTCTTTGGCAAGCATCACACTTGGCAATGAAAGCTTGGGCATCTCTAAACATTGTAGGCCACCAAAATCCAGCTTGTAAGACTTTCGAGACAGTCTTAAAAGTTGCAAAATGTCCCGCATATGCTGATCCGTGACATCCGTGTAGAATCCCCGCAATTTCTTCTTCCGGAACAAACCATCTTTGCACTTCTTTTAGAGGTATGGTTCGTCCCAAAAATAAAATCTAATCTCTTTAAGAAACTTCTTCTTTGTGTACCCAAAGAAATCAGGCGGTTCAATATCGGCGGCCAAGTAATTTGCAATATGTCGATACCAAGGTGCCCCGAAGGTGGCCTTTTTCTTAACTCGGCGAGAAGGGGTTCTTCTGTTGCTACGAGGTACAACATTCATAGTATAAACATTCTCTTCTGCCAAACAATCATTCATTGGTAATAGTTCATCGACCCTCATTCGCGAAAGATGATCTGCCACCCCATTATCTACACCTTTCCTGTCTCGAATCTCTAGGTCAAACTCTTGGAGTAAGAGTATCCACCGTATTAGTCGTGGCTTTGCATCCTTCTTAGCTAAGAGGTACTTGAGAGCAGCGTGATTCGTATGAACGATCACTTTCGAACCAACCAAGTAAGATCGAAATTTCTCAAAGGCGAAAACTATGGCAAGTAACTCTTTTTCTGTCGTGGCATAGTTGCATTGTGCTTCGTCAAGAGTTCTACTGGCGTAGTAGATAACATTCATCTTCTTATCCTTCTTTTGACCTAGCACAGCTCCAACTGCATAGTCACTTGCGTCACACATGATCTCAAATGGTTGTCCCCAATCCGGAGCTTGTACAACTGGAGCGCTTATAAGTGCCTCCTTAATCTTGTTGAAAGCAATGAGACAATCTTCACCGAATTCAAAATTGGTTTCTTTGCACAGCAGTCTTGTAAGAGGTCGAGTAATATTGGAGAAGTCTTTTATGAATCTCCTATAGAACCCGGCGTGCCCTAGAAAACTCCGTACACCCTTAACGTTTGATGGAGGTTGCAAACTAACCATCACTTCTATCTTGGCTTTGTCCACTTCGATTCCTTTCTCGGATATTCTATGTCCAAGGACAATTCCGTCTCTCACCATGAAGTGACATTTCTCCCAATTCAAAACCAGATGTTTATCTTCGTATCGTTGTAAAACCCTGCCAAGATTTGACAAACAAGTTTCGAAGGAAGGGCCATAAACAGAAAAGTCGTCCATGAATACCTCCATTATATCTTCTATTAGATCCGTGAAAATCGCCATCATGCATCTCTGGAATGTGGCTGAGGCGTTACATAATCCAAATGGCATCCTTCGATAAGCAAAGGTACCATAGGGGCATGTAAACGTAGTCTTCTCTTGGTCATCCGGATGAATCGGAATCTGGAAAAACCCTGAATATCCATCTAGGTTACAATAGTAAGGATGATTAGCAAGGCGTTCAAGCATTTGATCCATAAAGGGAAGAGGGAAATGATCTTTCCGAGTTGCTGCATTAAGCTTCCTGTAATCGATACACATTCGATGACCGGTAATCGTCCTGGTAGGGATTAGCTCATCGTTTTCATTTTTCACCACTGTTACTCCTCCCTTTTTAGGGACTACATGGACTGGACTTACCCACGTGCTATCCGAAATAGCATAAATAATTCCTGCTTCTACAAGTTTTATAATCTCCTTTTTTACAACATCTTTGAGATTCGGGTTCAATCTTCTTTGATGTTCTATGGAGGATGCAGATTTATCTTCGAGTATGATCCTATGCATACATAAATCCAGGGATATTCCTGTGATGTCTCCAAGAGAATATCCTAGAGCTTTCCTATGCTTTCTCAACTCACAAAGAAGTAAGTCTGATTCGATATCACTCAAATTAGAATTAACAATCACATGATAAGTTTGATTTTTACCGAGATATGCATACTTAAGTCCAACAGGGAGCTCCTTAAGTTCGACTTTAGGGGCTTTTAACTCACTCCAAGGATCTTTTAATCCTTTAGGCAGAGTCCTGGGTGATGTAGCTTCGTTTATTTCCTCATCCGATGCAAAGTGGGTTACTAGCTTATCGTATGTACTTGCCGAATCGAGTGTTTTAGTATACTCATTAGTCTCTCCTTCTAAGTATCCATCTTCTCCTTCGATTCTTGTCAAGGCTATCTCCAAATGGTCGTTGACAATGAGTTCCTCAAATATCTCACCAGATGCTTCACTCAATTGATCCACCCAAAAAGCACTTCCATCTATTGTTGGTTTTGCAAAGCTTCGTCGACTTAAAAATTTAGTATAAGATCTCCTAGGTTCAGCTTGATCTTTCCCCCTTTTACGTCAATCATAGCTCCAGCGGTTGCTAAGAAAGGACGTCCAAGGATTATAGGATCTCGAGGTTCTTGATCTAACTCCAATACGACAAAATCTGCCGGAATGCAATAATCTCCAATAATTACTTGTAAGTCGACTATAATGCCAACCGGGCGTTTCACCGAACGATCCGCAAACACTAGCTGGATTTTTGTAGGCTTGAAGTTGGTAATACCGAGGCGTTTAGCTACTGTGTATGGCATCAAGTTAACACTTGATCCCAAATCACATAGACAACGCTCAAAAGTGGAACCTCCAATCTCACATGGAAGCACAAAACTGCCCAGATCTTCTAATTTCTGAAATCCTTTGTCTTGAAGTCTTGTACTACACTCTTGGGTGATCAACATCACACCTTCCTCTAAACTTATATTGCTGGTTAGGATGCTCTTCATATACTTCCTCAAAGCAGGGATAATCATACAAGCATCAACAAATGGTAACCGTACGGTGAGTTGGCTTACAAGCTCTTTTAGCTTAGCTTGTTCCTTCTCCTTCTTTGGCTTTTTCAAGGCACTTGGGAATGGTATTTTAGGCTTGTAAACACGAGTTACCTCTGGTGGAATCTCGACTTCTTCTAGAGTTTCGTGGACAACTCCTGTATCAGGGGCTTTATCTTCTTCTAGCACCTCAATGACAATGTTCTCTTCGGTTTCTTTTGGCATTAATACTTCAACCAGTTGCGTTCCACTTCTCAATGTTATGGCCTTCACATTTTCACCTCTTGGGTTCACCTCAACCTTTCCAGGAAGAAAACCATCCGGTTTCCCGATGGTACCAGCAATATAGGCAATTTGGAGATCGATTCGCTTAACATGAGATGAAATTTCTTCTATCCTGTTGTTAATGTCTTGTCCCAATACATCCATCTTGGTATGAATCTCCCTTTTAAATTCTTCAAATTCATAGTGAAATCCATTAATCAAAGATTCAAAATTATCTTCTAAAATTTCTTTTGATTCAGCGCCTTGAAAACCAATCGAAGGCGTGCGTTGAATTCCACTAGCAAACTGCCGTTTAGATTGAGTGTAGGTCTCTTGGGGCACGTTTTGATGAGCATAAAGACGTCCTCTAGAACCATAATGGGGGTCGTGATACCTAGTTCCATGATTTTGGTATTGCGTGCCTATGTAGCCTACTTCCTTTAGGTTACATGCCAAAAAATCTCCAACGAAATCTTGGTTGAATTCTTCACAAGGGGTTGTAACCACTTCACGTGTCTTAGATTGCATGGTATTCTTGAGAATTTGAGAAACCATTATCTTGATCTCCGTAAGTTCTGTAGGAGCGATGTTGATTGCTTTAACAGTCTCATCATAGCTTGGTTGAATCATGCTATCACTAACGGCTAGGTTGTCTATTAAAGTCTTCACTTCACTCACGGATTGTTGCATGAAGTTCCCTCTACTGCAAATGTCGAGAAATCTCTTGTGTTCTCTATTAATTCCTTGATAGAAAATGTTCCACATTCTAGCTTCTGCGAAACCATGTTGTGGGCAATCTCTTATATACTCCTTGTAACGTTCCAAACACTCGTGATAAGGTTCAATAGGGCCTTGTTGGAAACCCGAAATCTTGTTCCTTAATGCACTTAACTTCTTCTTGGTGAAGAACTTTTCAAGGAATGCTTGCTTGTAATTTCTCCATGATGTTTTCGATTGAGGTCCAAGCGATTTCATCCATCGAAATGCGTCCCCCGCTAAAGAAAAAGAGAAAAGACGACATCTAAGATGGTCTAAGGGAGCTCCATTGGTGTTAATTGCTCCGCATAGATCCTCAAAGGAATCAATATGATCCAAAGGATTTTCTTGTGGAAGACCGTAGTATTGAGCTTGCTTCACAAGGGAGATAACGCGAGGTTTAATCTCGAAGTCCACATCTTGTTGTGCAAGGTGGATTGGGTTTCGGTCTATGAGGAGTGTTGACGATGAGAAGGTGTCTCCCATGGTCTCATGGTTAGGTGCCAGCCGTTCCATGTCGAAGTCATGACGAAATTCGTCAAAACCTTGCTCTAATCCAACCGGTTGGTCTTGGATTCTCTCGAGAGCTTGATGTGAAAATTCGGCTTCTCCAAACGGTTGATGAGGTTGTAGTGACTGCTGGTTATGCTCTAGACTTGCCATACTTGCTCAAACAATCCCCTTGAAACAACCAAAAACAAAGAAAAACAAAACCTAAATTAGCAAAGTAAAAAAAAACATTTTAGACTAGATTTTAGTCCAAAGCTTGTAGACAAAATATCAAAGGTCCCCGGCAACGGCGCCAAAAACTTGATATGGGTCAAATTTTTAACCACTAAATATAAGTGCAAGTGCACAGCAATCACAGTAGTATTTAGGGATCGAATCCACATAGACCTCGTATTTGTACTACAAACTTTTTAGGAATAAAATCAAGCTAAAACAAGAAATATGGTTTTGGTTTTTAGAGGGAATAGGGCACGAAAATAACTAAGTAAAATTATGATTGGAATTCAAAGTAAACAAACGTTAGGCAAGTAGATCAATCGCAGAGATTCATGGATCATTAAACAACATATCGAATATAGGGACCTTTTAGAGAGATGTGTTCTAGAACTCAAATCACGGATGTATAATCCTCCCACTGTTGTGGCTCAGATTACTATGTTTTAACTTCCTAACAGACTCAACTATCACAGGTTATTACAAGAAGAAAACACGCAGTAAGTTCAAGATTCAATTGTTCACTAAACTCCTTAACTAACCTTTCGAATTGTTAAGACGCCTAGCTCATCAAATACTAGTTCAGACAATATAACAAGCTTTTGGAGAGTATATCAATCTAAAATTAGATGCTAGTTGATCAGAAAAGCAATCATTCATTAAGAGCAAATAAAGATGAAGAACGTAATAGATTATCCCTAATTCATTCGATAGAAGTTAACAATTCATGAGCTCTTTGATCTTTCTACAACCTAACAAATAAAACTACTCAAACATGGTGCACGAAAAACACAAGATAGATGATGAATTCATAATAGATAAACTTGAATTAAAGAGTAAAGGGTAAAAGAAATCTTCTCTATATCGAGATACAAAGCGAATTCATCCACCGGATTGCTCTAGAATCCAAATCTAATGAAGAACACCAAGAGAACTCGTGGTGGCTGCTCCTATCTATTAAACTACTCTAAATATTTTGGCACACCCCTAACAAGAGGCTAAAAAAAAGTATATATAGGCCTAGGGTCTTCATAGGGTTTCGTTTAGGACAAAACGAATTTTTTACGTCGAAACTGCCTCAATATTGGTCACAGTATCGGGCCAATTTCGTGACCGGTACTGGGGTTTAAATGACCTATCTCGTGTCCTGAAAATGGCTGAAATATCGGTCTACGGTGCAGACCGGTATTTGGCCCGAAATTGGACTCGCTTCAGCTTCGAGGCAGTTAGACATGTACTCAGTAATTCGGGTGTATCTTCCTGCTTACAGCTCCAATTGAGACGATTCAAACTTCATTGTAAACCTGACTCAAATATCTATCTTCACACTAATTTTAATTCAATTCAAAATCGGTTTGATCCTTCGTTCACTGCTAAACTTCTGGCATATACGTTCTGTCCAATTCGGTAGAATGTTGTATCTTGTGAATTCTTGGTTCTTGATAGTGTATTTGGCTTATGAAAGTTTCTGTGGTTTGGTTTACACCTAATTTGACTCTTTTTGATCCTTTTTCCTTGAATTCCCTGTTAAAACTCTAAAACTACAAATACGAGGAAAACTACCTCTAAAGGCGTAATACCGTAGATAAATGCATAGAAAATATAGTAAAATAGATAGTAAAATAGGTAAAATATGGGACATATCAAAGAGGAAGTGGGAGAGCACTTCAGGGCCAAGTCAAAGAGGACAGGGTGGTCCGGGATGCTTCGGGTACAGGAGTTGGGATCACAAGGTGGCCAGTTGTCCGAAGAGGAGTGAGATGCGGGGAGCGAAGGTGTGTTTCCACTGCAAAGAGCCGGGGCATATTAAGCCCAAGTGTCCTAGGCTGCAGCATATGGCAGTGGCAGTAGTGCAGCCGGTGGGTCAGATTACAGCGGCACCACGTGTTTTCACTTTGGCGAAGGCGGATGGTTCTAGCGCCAGACCGATCACAAGTAATTTCAGAACTTGACTTTCAACATTATTTTGGTGTCTGAATTTTAGTTTGTTTTGGAAATTGTGAGTCTGTTCTAGAGTGTTAGGGTTCTTAAGCACATGGGATTTGTGGAGGGACTTTAGTAGTGGGCGGATATGAGTCCCACATGTTATTTGATTCTGGAGTTACGAATAGCTTCATTACTCCGGAGTGTGCGGAGGGCAGCGGTATCCAGAGTGATTTTGGTGAGCAGCCGGGAGTAGTTAAGGTTGCTGGTGGTAAGTCGTTAGCTATGTTTGGGCGGGCTCGTGGTGTGGATGTTCTGGTGGCGGGAGAGTTGATGCTAGCAGATCTGATCATTTGTCCGGTGGAGATATACGATGTCATCCTGGGTATGGATTGGCTGGATCGGTACAGGGTCCATCTGAATTGTCATCGAGGATGAGTTGTGTTTGAGCGAGAAGCGGGGAAGTTGGTTTATCAGGGAGTGAGGCCGACTTCCAGGAGTCTCATGATTTCGGCTATTCAGGCTGAGCAGCTGATTGAGAAGTGTAGCGAGGCATATTTGGCGACGATAGTGATGCCACAGACTATTGGAGAGGTTGCAGTTGGGGATATTCGGGTTGTTCAGGACTTCCAGGATGTTTTCCAGTCGTTGCAGGGATTACCGCCGTCGAGGTCGAATCCGCTTACGATTGAGTTGGAGCCTGGGAAGACTCCCATATCCAAAGCGCCTTACCGTATGGCTCCAGCAGAGATGGCAGAGCTGAAGAAGCAACTGGATGATTTGTTGGGTAAGGGATTTATCCGGCCTAGTATTTCACTGTGGGGAGCGCCGGTGTTGTTTGTAAAGAAGAAGGATGAGAGTTTCCGGTTGTGCATCAATTATAGGGGGCTTAACTGAGTCACTGTGAAGAACAGGTATTCTCTGCCGCGGATTGATGAGTTGTTGGATCAGTTACGAGGGGCTACTTGGTTCTCTAAGATTGATTTGGCTTCGGGTTACCATCAGATTCTTATCGATGAGGCGGATGTTAGGAAAACTGCTTTTAGGACGAGGTATGGGCATTATAAATTCATAGTGATGCCTTTCGAGGTGACGAATGCGCCAGTAGCGTTCATGAGGTTGATGAATGGGGTGTTCCAGGAGTATCTGGATGTGTTTCTGATCATCTTTATTGATGATATTCTGGTGTATTCGAGGAGTCCTGAGGAGCATGAGGTTCACTTGAGAGTGGTTCTGCAGAAGCTGCGGGAGCAAAAGATCTATGCGAAGTTGAGTAAGTGCAGTTTCTAGCAGCGAGAGATGGGCTTTCTTGGCCATGTGGTGTCTGAAGAAGGAGTTTATGTGGATCCGGCTAAGAATGAGGCTATTAGAGGGTGGCCTAGACCGAGGAATGCCACCGAGATTCGGATTTTTCTCGGGTTGGAGGGTTATTATAGGAGGTTCGTCTAGGGATTTGCGAGTATGGCGTAGTCGATGACGAAATTGACGGGGAAGGATGTCCCTTTTGTGTGGTCTTCAACTTATGAGGAGTGTTTTGGGAAGCTGAAAAAGATATTGGTAAGTACACCTGTGTTGGCGTTACCCGAGCCGGGTGAGCCTTATGTGGTGTATACAGATACTTCGGGAGTTTGTCTGGGTTGTGTACTGATGCAGCAGGGGAAGGTTATTGCATATGTTTCGAGGCAGTTGAGGAAGCATGAGTGTAATTACCCTACTCACGATTTGGAGTTGGTTGCGGTGATTTTCGCTTTAAAGATTTGGAGGCCTTATCTTTATGGCGAAAAAGTGTAGGTATTCACAGACCACAAGAGCCTGAAGTATTTCTTCACTCAGCCAGAGCTGAACCAGAGACAGAGGCGCTGGATAGAGTTGGTAGCGGATTACGATCTGGAGATTGGGTACCATCCGGGTAATTCATCTAATCTGGTTGCAGATGTGTTGAGTCGGAAGAGGGTTGCTTCAGATCAAGAGCGGGATATGGAGGCTCTAGTGAGCGAGATTAGTACGTTGAGATTATGTGTTATCTCACAGGAGCCGTTGAGGTTAGAGGCAGCTAACAAGGCAGATTTGCTGAGCAGGATTCGAGTAGCTGAGGAAAAGAATCAAGGTTTGATTGATGCTTCTCAGGTGGCAGGTTCAGAGTATCAGGTCTCGGCGAATGGGACGATACTGGTGAATGGGCGGGTTTGTGTACCCAAAGTAGAGGATATGAGCAGGAGATCCTGAGGGAGGATCTGAGGCAAGAGATCCTGAGGGGGGCTCATTCGAGGTTGTTGTCTATTCATTCGGGAGCGACTAAGATGTATCGTGATCTGAAACGGTACTATCACTGGGTCGGGATGAAGAGGAATGTCGCTAACTGGTGAAGGCTGAACATCAGGTTTCGAGTGGTATATTGCAGAGTTTGCCTATTCCGGAATAGAAGTGGAACATGATTACCATGGACTTTATGATGGGGTTGCCAGTGTCGCGGACCTACGATGCGATTTGGGTGATTGTGGATCGTATGACCAAGTCAACACATTTTCTTGCCATCAAGAAGATCGATGAAGCGGCGGTGTTGGCTAAGAAGTATGTGCGGGAGATATTGAGGTTGCACGAGGTACCAGCGAGTGTTGTGTCAGACAGGGATCCGAGGTTTACTTCAGAGTTCTGGAGGGCATTCCAGGCTGAGATGGGCACTAAGGTGCATATAAGCATAATTTATCATCCTTAGACGGATGGGCAGTCTAAGAGGATGATTCAGACATTAGAGGACCTGCTAAGAATGTGTGTGCTGGATTATGGTAGTCATTTGACGGATCATCTGAACCTGGTAGAGTTTGCGTATAACAATAGCTACCAGGCAAGTATTGGGATGGCTCCATATGAGGCTCTATATGGGAGGTCATGTTGTACACCATTATGCTGGACTCAAGTGGGGGGGAGGGGGGGGTGAGGAGCATGTTTGGTGCGGAGTTGTTCAGGAGACGATAGAGAAGATCCGTGTCTTGAGGCTGAACATGAGAGAGGCTCAGGATCGGCAGAAGAGTTATTCCAATAAGAGGCAGAAAGAGCTGGAGTTTGAGCTGGGAGATCTGGTGTATCTCAAGGCAGCGATATTGAGGGGTCCTAACAGATCCATTTCAGAGAATAAGCTAAGTCCGCAGTTTAAAGGTCCGTTCAAGGTTGTGGAACGGGTTGGACTAGTAGCTTATCGGTTGGAGTTACCTCACAGTATGAAGGCTTTTCGTAAGGTCTTCCATGTTTTGATGCTACGGAAGTGTCTACATGAGTCTTAAGAGGTGTTGGATAGGATTCTGGAGGATCTTCAGCCCAACATGACGTTGGCGGCGAGGCCTGTGAGGATTCTCGAGAGGAGAGTCAAGGTGCTACGCCGAAAGATGATACCATTGGTGAGAGTCGTGTGGGACTGTAACGGTATTGAGGAGGAGACTTGGAAAACCAGAAGCGAGGATGAAGACAAAGTTCTCAAAGTGGTTCAAAAAGCAAGTGGTGGCTTGAGTGTCTTTTTTTGGTTTTCAGAGTCTCTAATAGCATGTTGCTATGAGTTGAATGTATTTCTCGTTTTGTGTTGTAATGATTATACATTGTTGAGGTTTAATAAGATGAGTTTTTTTCCTTATTAAATGTGTTATAAAACGCGAGTTCTTATGTTATGACTGGTGGAGTCATGTGTAGTGATGACTAGTGGAGTCATGCGTGGTGATGATCGATGGGGTCGTGTGTTGTGATGACTGGTTGGGTCATGTGGTATGATGGCTGGTGGGGTCATGAGATGGCTGGAAATGAAAGTTCTATGGGAGTTAGAGTTTGTCCATTTGTCAGGGATGAGTATCTAGGAATAAAAGTTCTATGTGAGTTAGGACTTGTCTATTGTCTAGATGGTGCTGGGAAATAGAGGTTTTATGTGAGTTAGAACCCGTGTATTTCCTAGGGGGAGTCTGGAAACATAGGTCTTATGTGAGTTAGGACTCGTCTTTTCCAGGGACTCTGATGGAAACACCTGGTGGGGGTTGTTTCAGATGACCTAGTGGTGGTCATGGATGAGATGATATTCTGGGATAGAGGATGTCATGATGTGCCACGAGAGGCGATTTTGGTCGACAGGTGCTTATGATGCGTGCCGTAGAGTTATTACTCCGGAGGATAGTGGGTTCTCTGTATATACTTGAGGGATGGTGGTTCTCTCCAGGGGATAGTGGGTTCCCTGCATATACTCGAGAGATGGTGGTTTTCTCTAGGGGACGGTGGGTTCCTACATATACTTTGAGGGATGGTGGTTCTTTCCAGGGATAAGTGGGTTCCCTGCATACGATGACTCAAGAGGTGACGATCCTGAGAGTTGGTATGGTGTATATGTATATGAGTTATGAGTATGAGTTACGAGCAATAATGTATGTTACGTGATTGTAAGTATGAGACTAGATGAAATTCAGAGATCAGGAGGGGATCTCAGGTGGTGCTGACCGGGTTTGGTCAGGAGGGTAGCCGTAGTGAGACGGTGTTATGTGATGAAACTGGATGAGCTTCGGAGATCGAGAGATGATCTCAAAGAATGCTGACCGGGTTGGGTCAGGATTGCAGCCGTGGCGACACAGTGCAATGTGGCTAGTATGAGACTAGTGGAGTTCGGGGATCGGGTGTGATCTCGAGTAGTGCTGGCCAGATTGCCAGGAGTGTGATATTTGTAGAGCTGACCGGGGCTGGTCAGAGTGTGGATATCAAGTTTGTGACTGTAAGGTGACGGTGTCACGTGATTGAGGTCGAATCCGTGTTAGTGGGGGAGAATTGTAACGACCGCGAACCAATTTCTGTGGATTTTGGTCGTGCGTTGATCGACGCAAGTGGTGTGCATCGATCGACGCAAGGTGAATTAAACCGGACCGGTTCGATTCCAATTGTCTGGTTTGGCGAGTCGGTTTAGGGCACCCTAGTGTTGGTATATAAAGGCAGAACAATCAGGTTCTGGCCGATTTTACTTGGAGGAATCAAAAAATCAGAGAGTTTTGGGGAGATGTTGAGTGTTGTGAGATTTCTGGTTGTTTCTGATCGTTGGAGACTGGGTTTTTCGTGTTTGTGAGGATTGTGTTGGGGCTGTATCTGCGAGTTTGAGTGAGAATTTTGGGATTGGAGAACGGTGTTCTTCGTGGTTCTCATTCCTTTTTTCTTCTAGGATCGAGATGAGTGAGTGACCGTAGGTTTATCTGGGTAAAGGGTTAATAGAATGCGATTGCTGTATTGTTTTGGTGTGTTTTCGTGTTGATTTGCGTGCAGGGATCGATGTAATTCGATCTAGGATCGATCCGTGAGAGGATAGGTTCTATCCTCGATTCTGTGATGTTGCGTCGATCGAGACACGGGACAATGCATCAATCGACACCAGGATTGCATGTCGATCGATACACTGATGATGCATCGATCGACGCATGGTGGTTGCGTCGATCGACGCATGTCTTTTCGAGGCGAAGTTGTGTGTTTCGTTCGTGCTTTGCGTGATGTATGTTCACCTTGGTATTTTATTGATTCTTATGCATGTGTGTTTAACCTGTAGACGGGATGACCGTCTAACTGAGTATTTGTGATAATACTCACGCATCTCTTTTTGCCATGTGATGCAGGTAAAGATAAAGTGTGATCGTAGAATCAAGGCCGGGAAGAGGAGATGGTTCTAGGGACTCGGTTGATTGTGATTCGTTAGGCATTGTTAAAATTGCTAGGTTGCTAGTGAATTCTGGAACTATTGCGTTTTGTTCGTCTGGATTGCTGTTGAATCGAATGATTGGTTCTTGGTTTAATTTGGTTTAGAATTCAATTAAGTATGAGATTTGTTTAATTGGTTATTGTTAAAGTGTTTATTATTCTGAATTGTTGTGTTGACCCGTTGAATATTATTATTTGTGATAATAATAATCTAAAAAGGAAATTTTTTTTAAATTTTACTGGTTTGGTTGCTTTACAATCACTCTCTCAAAAAAATGGATATGATCATTTTTAGAGATGTTGATATGTATATGTTGAATATGTTTTTTGAATGTTGTAGTTGGAACTTGAAATCGTCTTTGTAAACAAATTTATTGCGTTATCACTTTGACGCATATATTGAACATCAAATACTTTTTTAAGAATAGAAGGAAAATCTGGGAAAAATATATTTGTCCCATCACTTTTGACGTAGTCTTTTTTTATTTTGATAACACATACATCAATATTTTCAAATAATATTATTATGTATTTTTTGGTGATTGTTTTTATTTATGTAAAAAATACATTTTATTCATCTTTTTTTAGTACCCTGAATTAAGGATACCATTTGAATCACAATAAAGGCTCATTCTTATGAAATCCCATATGGCCATATCTGAACATATCAAGGTACTAGAACGAAGACAAATAGGGAACAAGCTCCCAACAAAATATGCACGTAGACAAATTACAAAACATTATTAGAGAGACAGAATGTGAATAAAATAGACATAATAAAAGGTATAATGACTTTGAGTTTAACCTGGACCAGCTGCAATCACTTCAAATGGAAATAGTTGAAAGAGGTCGAACCATAGTGAGAAAAAAGAGTCTTTGGTGCTTGGAGCCTGAATCTCTTTCCCCTGACGAACCCATTCGATAAAGCTTCTTCCTCAACATGAGCTAAATTTTCTTAATGATAATTTGAACCGGTCGATTCATAGAAGAATGTAACCGAAGGTTCCTCTTCCTCCAAATCTCGTACACTAAAGCTTGAAATGAAATCAAGCAAATAGTTTCCCACTTCCTTAGAAGAGGAGTCCCTTGCTAACATAAAAAGGGTCTTGCCACTTATCTGATCTTAAACAATAATTTCCAAATCGAACTCCCATTCGAAGATAAGTTTATATCTCAAAAGTTCCGACCACGCTTTGGCTCTTGTATATATTCATTTATTGCCCTGAACCACACATATTTTTACATGTTTCATGTAGATTCCCTGGTTTATGGGTCATGGTCTCACTAAGTCATGCAAGTTCCCGATTCTTATTAGCCACCAAGAGTCTTTGAAATCCAAAGTGAACGAGACAAGGGCAACAATAAATAAATTTCTAGTTCAAGAAGGTTCTTTGTATGGGAGTCCATGTTGGGAATCTTAACATATACGAGAAACAGATCTGAAGGAAAAAGACAACTCACAACAAGATGAGGCTAAGAGGCGTGTGCTACCCAAGCTTCACATGTCTGTTGAAGATGGTAACCCCAAGATAACCTAAGTTTTGATACCATGCAAGTCAAATAAATGCAAACCTATTCATGATTTATGCGAACTTTAACAAGATAGATAAGTAAGATAGAAAATAAAAGGATAACTTATTAAAGCTTTTCACCCAAAGAAAATGCTTATTAAAGCTTTATTTAAGTATAATGAAAAAAGAGAGAAAACTGAACTGAAGAACATGAAAATCAAATAGTTTTAGATTGATATATCATAAAAGAGGAAGAGTTGCTTAGTGACAAATTTCCAAAATTACAATCAATGTTCTCAAAGGGAAACTACTTGTTTGGAAACCTAAATAGATGGACTTCTGTACTATATTAGGTTTGATTTAGATATGGTTTAGGATTTAGAATTCAAGTTGAAAAGCGAGAAAAAAATTACTCATTTATTAATATGTATGTAGACATAACACATATCATCTTATGTTTTCAATTAATCAAGAGCTATTTGTGGGATGTCCTAAGAAAACCTTATTAACAACTGTCTCAAAATTCACAACCGACGAACCACACGGATACTCCGTCGCCTTCTCCGCACTCTTCCACCTTCTCTCTCATTTTCTTTCCTTTCTCTCCGTCCATAAGCTCTCTGACCACCGCCTCAGCTTCGTCCCTTTTTACATCTCCGCCGATTTCCATCCCAACCTCCCACTCATCACAAGTGAACTTACAATTCGTTTGTTGTTCTGTAAAGGACGGCCAACACACCATCAGAACTTTGTCAGAGGGACTCTCTAGCGTCAAGTTCCCTCCACTATGCATTAAGAACCTTCAGATTGCCGGATGAGAAAGAACTTTCTCTTGAGGACACCAATTCACCAGCATACTTCGGTTTGCCGTCTCGGCTAAAAACTCCGGTGGAACCATTGCCTCCTTTCTGACTACTAAATCTGTGAAGATAAAGTCACACATCGGAAGTGGGAAGGAATTTGATCTAATGTATAAGGGACTTGGGCCAATCCACTCATCGCCAATTGGTTTTGAGTTGGAAGCCCATGTATCTTAACATGAGAGCCAGAACACACGCTGCCCCCACCAAATCGAAATCGATCCAGCAAGAGGTTCGATTGATCTGACCCCAAATTAATCTCAGATTAGGATATTGTCGAGATTGATAGCTAGAAGAGCCATGATCTCGAGGGGACCTGTGAAGATCAAAGTCCCACATCGAAAGTGTGAAGGAATTTTATCTAATATATAAGGGACTTGGGCCAATCTACTCATCGCCAATTGGTTTTAAGTTGGAAGTCTAATATATAAAGGACTTGGGCCAATACACTCACCGCCAATTGGTTTTGAGTTGAAAGCCCATGAAACTTAACAAAATTCAGCCTAATCACCCATAAAAATTCTTTCTTTATTGCGGCCAAACCCCAAGCAAAGTCCACAAGCTGTTTCACAGTCATTTTCATTATGCTCCCAAAGTTAACATAAACAAAACTGTTTCGAGACTTTGTATTGAGCCAATCAAAACACTCTGCCTCCTCTCTCCATAGATTTGACCCCATCCTTCCAGTTTCTCTACCTTCTTCAATCTCCCGGTTCGTTAAGAAATGAAGCGGTCCAATGGAATAGACCGGTGGTGAAATGGATTGCATAGATTGGATGGTATCATGTTCGAGGTCATCGAACGTGTTGAGAATGATAGCAGAGGTGCGTTTGGCTCGACTAGTCTCGTGGACAATGAAATTGAGCATATGTCGTTGGGATTAGTGGTACGTAAGAATAATGAAATGTTTAATTATCATTGATGAGAAATATACACGTATTTATACAGAGATACATATGAGATACACAAGAATACCTAATGAGCTGCTAATTATAATTGGGCCCATATTACATATGTTCATAACCTTAATACACCCCCTCAAGATAAAGGGAGTATTGTCACTCCAATCTTGGACCTTGCCGCTTGAAACTTGAGATGGGACAATGGTTTAGTAAGCGCGTTTGCTAGTTGATCATGAGTGGAGACGTGGGAGACGCGAAAAGCACCAGCCTGAACTTGATTGCGGATGTAGTGGTAGTCGAGAGCGAGATGCTTCATCCTAGAATGGAAGATCGGGTTGGCGCAGAGATATGTCGCTCCGACATTATCACAATAAATAACAGGAGCAGATGGTAAGCAAATGTTTAACTCGGTGAGAAGAGAACATAGCCAACGGATTTCAGAGGCGCTGTTGGCGACGGAGCGGTACTCGGCTTCGGCAGAGGAGCGTGCTACGCTTTTTTGCTTCTTGGAGGACCATGAGATAGGATGATTTCCAAGGTATGTAACATAGGCGTTTGTAGAGACATAGTCATCCATATCGCCTGTCCAATCAGCATTAGAATATGCGTGGAGAGAAAGTGATGAATCGGAGGGAAGAAGGATACAATGAGTAGAAGTCCTAGCAAGATAGCGAAGGACTCTTTTTGCAGCCTGGTAATGATCATTTGTTGGTTGATGCATATATTGGGAGAGCTTGTTCACCACATAGGCAATGTCAGGATGCGTGAAAGCAAGATATTGAAGGCTTCCCACAATCATGCGATATTCCTTTGGGTCATCAAGTGTCGTTCCTCCTCGAAGTGTAAGTTTTGGTGATTCCGGTAACGGAGTGGTTACTGGTTTCGCATCAAGTATGTTCGTCTTAGCAAGAAGATCATGGATATATTTGTGTTGCATAAGATGGAGACCAGCGGTTGTCCGTGTAGCTTCGACACCAAGGAAGTAAGAGAGCTTGGTTGGATCTTTAATGGAAAACCGATCCGCAAGAGAGGAAACAAACTGGTCTACAAGATTAGTGTCATTGCCGGTGACAAGAATGCCGTCAACATAGATAAGAACATAAAGGATGCTGGTGGCGCGATGGTAAATAAACAAAGACGCATCAGCATGAGAATTGGTAAAGCCAGACCCAAGGAGATAAGTTTTGAGTTCAAGATACCATGCTCGAGGAGCTTGTTTGAGACCATAAATAGCTTTATTGAGACGCCAAACATAATCGGGATGATCTTTATTAACAAATCCGGATGCTTGTTGCATGTAGACCTCTTCAATTAATGTACCTTGTGGAAACGCGTTGTTGACATCGAGCTGAATGATTGGCCACGATTTATGAACCGCAACACTGAGAACAAGACGAATGGTGGTTGTTTTGATGACCGGGGAGAAAGTCTCTGCATAGTCAACACCGGATTCTTGATTATAGCCTTTCGCGACTAAGCGTGCTTTGTGTCGGTTAATGTCTCCACTTGGCAGAAACTTGAGCTTGAAAACCCAACGACAGCCAATGACATTCTGTGAGGGAGGAGGTGGAACCAGTTCAAAGGTCCTGTTGATTATCATGGCATCATATTCTTCGGACATAGCACCACGCCATATCTTATCTTTAAGAGCTTGAGTAATGGTGGAAGGTTCCCGATCGAGGACGGCTTGTAGAGCAACAGTGGGAGAAGCTTTGACTTTTCGTTTGATGATATTATTTTTGGCACGGGTATGCATAGAATGTTGATTTTGTGGTGGTGGTTTAACAATAAGGATAGAACGTGTTTGTAAAGATGAATGTACGAGATTTGGTTGTGTTTGAAGAGGACGGTCATTATTTGGGCCTGTATTTGCTGGATTGTGCGTGTTTGGGCCTGTTTCAATTGATGGGGTAGTGGTGATGGGCTGCTTTGTATTTGGTGTAGAAGAGATGGGATTTGGGCTTGATGTTGGAGGCCCATCAGAGTGATGTGATGAGGAAAAAGAAAAAGAAGGGTTCGAAGAACATATCTGAGGTGTTGATGGTGGAACCGCGTTGTTTGTCGGTGGTAGAGGAGCCGGGGCGGAGGCAGTGGTCGGAGAAGTGGATTTCGACGGAGGAGGTGATGGTGGTGTCGGTGGAGCTGTTGTTGTTGTGGGCGGAGGCGATGATAGAGAAGGCAGCGAGGACGGTGGTTGTGACGTCGGTGGCGTATTGTGAAGGATTGAGCACAAGGGCATAGAGAAAGGCAGCGACGAAGCTGATTGATTTGTGGCCAGTGATGTAAGGGTAGGTTTTGTTGAGGAAGAAAAAATGGTTTTGAAAGGAAATTTAGTCTCGAGAAACTGCACATGCCTAGATGTATAGATGCGACCAGAATGTGGTTCCAGACAGTGATAGGCGCTCTGGGTGAGAGAGTAGCCAAGGAAAACGCATTTCTTGGAATGATCATCGAGCTTGTTTTTGGCATAGGGTCTTAACCAGGGGAAGCATAGACAACCGAATACCCGAAGCTTCTGATAATTTGGAGAGACACCAAACAGTTTATGATATGGAGAGAGCAACGACAATGTTGGAGTTGGCAACCGATTAATGAGATATACGGCTGCAGAAAACGCACAAGACCAGTAGACTCTTGGCATTGAAGCTTGCGAGAGTAGTGTCAAACCGGTCTCGACAATGTATCGATGTTTGTGCTCCGAGAGACCATTGTGCTCTGGTGTGTGTGGTGGTGTGGTGAGATGGGCAATGCCGTGTGTTGCCAAATAGCTTCTTAATGCAATATACTCTCCTCCATTATCAGAGTATAGGCTTTGTATGCGTTCGCCGAAGTGGTTTTCGACAAGGCTTTTAAAAGCGATGAAGATGTCTTTGACAGCAGATTTGTGTTTCATTGGGTAAAACCAAGTATACCGTGTATAGTGATCCACGAGTATAAGGTAATACTTATAGTTGTCGATAGAGGTAATTGGAGATGTCCACACATCGGTAAAGAGGTATTGAAGTGGTTTTGTGGAGACTATAGTGGATTCAACAAAAGGTAATTTGTGGGTTTTATTAAGCAAGCAATCAGAACATGACAAGTGTTTGGAAGGAGAAACTAAGACTGGTAATGAATAATGAGAGACGAGAGTGTTTAAAATTGAAGAGGATGGGTGGCCAAGGCGAGCATGCCAAGATGAAAGGGATGTTTTTGAGGTTGGTGAAGCATAGAGAGCTGCGACTTGGTTTGTTGTCACTGGCCACTCATACAATTCGTCTTTAGTTTTGCCTTGGAGTAACAGGGGCCCCGTGATGAGATCCTTCACCTGAAAAGAACCAGGGAAAAATTCAACGGTCACCCGATTAAAATTGCATAAACGATACACCGATATGAGATTCTTGTGTATGTTAGGAACACACAACACATTGTCTAAACCAAGAGTACGTGAATTAGAAGGTAAGATAAGTGAACCCGTATGAGTAATTGGGAGGCCAGAGCCGTCACCAATAAGGACATCATAACCGCCGTTGTAGGGTTGATGCAAAGAGAGATTGCTCAAGTCCAATGTTATGTGGTGCGTTGCGCCACTATCAACTAACTAGTTTTCTGCTGTGTATGGAGAGCCAATGGAGAGATTAGCACGAGGCTGCCACGTAGTGAAAGGATTTGTTTTTGGCTGGATAGCAGATTGAAATTGGTTTTGGAGTTGCGGACAGCGGCGAGCAGAATGCCCTTGAGTACTGCATATTTGGCAGCGGCCAAGATATGGACGCGGAACTCGGTTGTCGAATCTGTTGTATGACTGCTGTGGAGACCACATCTGATTGTGAGTGTTGGTATTGGAGTTGCGCTGCTTGGTATTGTTGTTGTTGTTGCGAGTGTAGTTATTGTTGCGTTGTTAGCCACATGTGCCGAGAAAGGGACCGGAGAAGCGACAGCAGCCAAGAGAAGCTTGGCTTCATGATTGAGCAAACATTTATGGACGTCAATGATGGTTGGTGGAACGTCACGTGCTTCGATTCCAAGTGTAGCGAGATTGTCAAACCTCGTGGTAAATCCTTGAAGATATTCATCGATGGTACGGTTGGCTTTGGTCCAATTTTTCAACTGCGTCTTCAGCTGCAGAATGTGCCCACGACTTGGCTTAGCATATGTTGATGCAAGAGTATTCCAGATCTCGAAGGAGGTGGTAGTGCGTGAGAGGATGGGTTGAATGCTAAGAGAGATAGTGCCTAGAAGGGCACTATAGATCAGCTTATCTTGGCGTGTCCAATTGATGTGATCTGGATTAGGAGAGACAACATTATTGATGGTGACAGTGGGAGAAGGAATCACGCTCTATCCGTCAAGGTGACCAGCAAGTGCATAGCCATCAAGAAGAGCATGGACTTGGAGTTTCCACATGATATAGTTTGATGAGGTCAGTTTGGTGACATTGGTCATATTAAGATGAAGAAGTATTGTGTTGTTAGTGGTGATTGTATCGAATGTTGTGATTGGAAGAACGGTGTCGTTGTCAGAGGTTGACATGGTGGGCGGCTAAGGGTTTTGAGAATTTTTTGTTTTTGTTTTGTTTTTAGGTAACGAACTGCTCTGATACCATAAGAATAATGAAATGTTTAATTATCATTGATGAGAAATATACACGCATTTATACAGAGATACATATGAAATACACAAGAATACCTAATGAACTGCTAATTATAATTGGGCCCATATTATATATGTTCATAACCTTAATAGTACAGATGAAGCTAGGAATGTCTTTTAATTTTAGATTTCTCATCGATGGGATCCGATCTATAACCCAAGTGTTCCTTCGTTAACCAGATCGCGTCTGCAAGATCCATCACATTTTGTAAATTATTTAATCTCCATTTATCTATAAATTTAAGAGAAAAGTACTGAAATAGCATAGAAAAGTTGTTATATTACTAGAATAACATACATCTTTTGGAAATTACTCAAAAGTTTTTAAAGCCAGTAAATTACAATAAACACCCTTGGTTATTTTTTTTTAATTGAGGTTATTTCTAATTAAAAAATGATTAACTAATCCACGTCACTAATCACTGTTCCACGTCACGAATAAGATTAACCGTGTTAAAAAGTCGGAAAAAAAAACTTAAAGGACGAAAAAATTAAAACTTTGTGTGTTGTCATCGGAATTTCTACTGTTTTCTCTCTAGTCGGTTTCTGAGAAACATTCACCGCCGTTGTCGTCGAAACGTCTGCTCTGCATTTTCACAGTCGGATTTTAGTTGAAGGTGAGTATAAACAGAGGAGTGGGGATTCTTCATCTTCCTTCGTTTTATTTTGAGTACAATCTGAGGAATCGAAAGTGTTTGTCGCTTGTTAACGGTATTGTGGCTGATTTATTATTCTGTGGCGACTTGTTTATCGTTGCTAGTGGCTGTTTAAGTTATTTATTGCGGTTGATTTATTGTTATGTTGTGGCTGATTTGTGTTGTGTTGCGACTGATTTACATGTGCAATGCTATTGTGGCTGAGTTTGTGTTATGTTTGATTTATGTGCCGTTGTGGCTGAGTTTGTGTTTGGTTGCGGCTGGTTTATTTGTTTGTTGTGGCTGAGTTTGAATTTTGTTGCGGCTGATTTATCATTAATATGTTATGTCTTTTATATTCAGATGTCTGAATATCATGCAATTCCTGAAGATCAAGCAATTCCTGAAGATCAAGCAAGGGATTACCCTCCAAGACTATGCGCTGAAGGGGCTTCTAAGCTGGAAAATAAAAAAATTAATCACAATGTCCATTTGGGAGTCTTCCCTCGAGTCAGAGACGAAATAGGACATGATGTGTGGGAACACATGTAGCAGTTTCCTCTTGGAGTAGTTGCTAAGCTAGTTGATAGCCAATTGGTGTGGTCTAGGAAGACTGTACACTATCTACTATGTAGACAGCTACGAGTACATGACAAGGAGATTTGGTCTCTCGTTGTTGATCAACCTATCAGGTTTAGCTTAATCGAATTTGGTGCGCTCACGGGTCTAAACACAGATCCACTGCCAACATAAAGTTTTGAACCTGAGCAATACAAAACGTTCTGGGAGGAGTTGAAGGTGCCGCTTGGGGTAGGACCCAAGTTAGATGAACTGAGGCCAGCATTAGAGGGCTGGAGTTTTGAAAAGAGGAAATGGTTAGGGCTGTTGCTTCTTCAAGCCATGGGACTTTATGGCTTTCATCATAATTCTAGAATACCCTTTGAAAGTGCAAAAAGAGTATTCGACGATGAAGCCTTGAGGACTTATCCGTGGGGTCGGACTGCATTCGAAGTTCTGGTTGGTTCAATTAAGATGTTGAATCCAGAAGGAAAGTCGTACACCATTAGCGGCATGAAGGACGTGTTGCTGGTTTGGGCGTATGAATCTGTGACTTGCTTCGGAGAGCGTTTTGGAAGAGTAGTCAATGAGAACGAAATTCGTCTTTTGCGATGGGGTGGAACCCGTACACGTAAAAATCTTACTACAACCATAGCTGAGGAGATTAGAGACCATGGTGAGGTAAGAAGGTTGACTTGGCTGAGTTATGGATCTTTTTATTTTGTCTGACTTATGTGTTACTTGATGGCTGAGTTATGAATCATTTGATGTCTGACTTATGAGTTACTTGATGGCTGAGTTATAAATCATTTGATGACTGACTTATGAACTACCTTGATGGCTGAGTTATGAATCATTTATTTGATGTCTGACTTATGAGTTACTTGATGGCTGATTTACTATGTAGGTGCATGTGAAGAAAATAGTTATGAAGGAGGCTGTTGAAGAGTTGTTTCCGCAGTGGGCGAGTGAAGAAAATGACCCAGAAGTTGTAAATCTGGTAACAGACATACATGCGGATAGGTTTGTTAGAGGTTTTTGGGATGTGAAGAGCGATGAGAAGAAGAAAAAAATGAAGGCTGCAGTTTCGTTAGATTCCGATCAACCCCCCGCAAAAAAACAGAAGAAAGCTACAAAAAAACAGGAAGTAAGCAACAGTGAGATTGTGTTGCAGCATAGTAGTTACAAGGATATGGGGAAAGTGAAGGATTTGACGACCGTAGTCAATGTCCTGGAAAAACTTGTCAGAAGATTTGACAAGTTTGACAACTTTGGTAGTAGAATAGACAGTGTTGAGTCGCAGTTAAACGCCTATAACACAAAATTTGGAGAGTTGTCAGATTTGAAGAAGGTGATTGGTGATACAGTCCGAGCTGCTGTGGAAGAAAGAGTTGCATCTATTGAGAATGATCGGATGCAAATGAGAGAGCGTCTGAATGCTCTCGAGGCACGGAACAGTACTCAAAAGGATGATAATCAATCAAAAGTGAACAACATCCCACAGAAATCCGTTAATAGTCCAAAGGTACGTTACAGTTGAGTTATGTTTATTTTTGATGACTGAGTTATCCTTATTAGTCTCGGCTGAGTTGTGTTTATATGTTAATACAGCCAAAGAAGGACGAGTTTAAAAGTCCTGAACCAGTTAACAGCCCCCTGCATAATGTACGTTACAGTTGACTTATGTTTATTTTTGACGGCTGAGTTATGGTTACTTTTGACGGCTGAGTTATTACCTATTTGACGACTGATTTATTATCTATTTGACGGCTGAGTTATAGTTACATAACGACAGATTTAATCTTTTTATAGCTATATGTTAATACAGCTTAAAAGTACTGAACCAGTTCATAAGACCAAAGTGAAATTGGCTGAGGAGTTTGGTAATGACGAAGAAGAAACAGTTGATTTCGTTACTATTTCTCCTGCTAAGAAATTGGTTGAGGCAAAAAAGCAGGAGGCTGAGGTTAAAAAGAAGAAGGAGGCCGATGCTTTAAAGAAGAAGGAGGCCGCTGCTTCAAAGAAGGAGGCCGCTGCTTTAAAGAAGAAGGAGACCGATGCTTTAAAGAAGGCCGCTGCTTTAAAGAAGAAGGAGGCCGATGCTTTAAAGAAGGAGGCCGCTTTAAAAAATGAGGGGCAAGTAAGAAGGAGGTTAACGAGGAATCGTAAAGGCGACGACGATCCGAAACCAACGGAAGTGACTATCCCAGCAAAGAATAAACAGATTTTAGACGACAGTGAGATTGAGGATGTCACCAGCAAAATTGTCGCAGAATATAACAAACTGTTGCCGGAGTCTGATGAGGAAGAAGAGGAAAGGATTAGGTCTGACAGAATTAAGGCTTATCGGGAGTCCAGTGTGAAATTTTCTCCTGATGGGTCTTTAGTGAGGCTAGCAAATGATCCTCCTCAAGCACGAGTTTTTCCTTATATTGGAGACAATGACGTGCATGAGGAAAAATTATGAATCTTCACCGGCAATATATGATCCTCTCTCACCTGCTGATCCGGTTAAAGTGGATAAACTTTTGGATCACCTAAAGCCATTCAAGTATGACCCTTTAAAGCATGTGTTAATACGGCTATTAGCAATATTTGCCTAAACTAACTTGTGTTTAATTGTTGGGATTTTAGGGACGTTCCACTTAAAAGGGCTTCTGAGGAGATCGAGTTCTACAAAATTCTCATTACTGATAGAAAGTATTGGCCAACTATAGATTATGGATGGCTGTATGATAATGTAAGTATACTGTTGGGGCTGAGTTAAATATACTTAATGTCTGAGTTATTTATTATATGTCTGAGTTTTGTAGGCTTCAGTATGCTTTATGTCTGAGTTATATATTATATGGGGCTGAGTTAAATTTACTTAATGTCTGTGTTATTTATTATATGTCTGAGTTATGTAGGCTCAAGTATGCTTTATGTTTGAGTTATATATTATATGGGGTTGAGTTAAATATACTTAATGTCTGAGTTATATATTATATGGGGCTGAGTTAAGTTTAATTTTTGGGCTGACTTGATTCTCTTTGTACAGCATATTTCTGCGTATCTGAGAATCCTCATAAAAAAATCCATGCTAGATCCCTCCCCATTCTACTCCAAGCGAATTGGATTTTTGGACTCTTGGTTTACTTCACAATGGTGTATGGATTACAACCAGTACAAGATCAAACCAAAGATGTTTAAGTTCAAAGGTGTTGGGTATGAGGATTTAGTAAACGGCAAAGTTCCGGCATACCTGCAAACAAACAAGAAGTGGTTAGAAGATGTCGATCACTTCTACGGAATTGTACAGACTGGAGGAGATCATTGGGTGGCATTTCACGTGGACCTTCTTAATGAGAAGATCGAAGCTTACGATCCCATCATTGGACAGGTGACACCCGAAAGTGAACAGAAAATCCTAAATTCATTTAGGCCGTTTACACAAATGCTCCCAGTTATGATGAACGACTTAGTTCCTATCAATCTCTGAAAGCCTAGATTGAAGCAGTTTGGGTTTAGAAGGAGGAGAGGCAAAAACATCCCACAAAACGTCCAAGTTGGCGACTGTGGGGTGTATGCATTGAAGTTTGTCGAGTATCTAGCGCTTGGCACTACTTTCAATGGGATAAATGATGCGAATATTCAGGATATACGGGTGAAGATGACATCAGATATCCTCGATGAAGGAACTTATATTATTTTTGGGGTTTAGGGTTTTGTGAAACACTAAAGAGATTGTATTTTGTTGATATAAAAAAAATGTAATAGCAACTCTTCGGTTACTGAGTAAAGGCTGACCTATGTGTCAGTCAGCTTTTACTCTCCTTAATAGCGACTGACTGATTGCGCAAAGAAGCGGCTGACTTAAAAGTGACGAATTCGGGATTCGGCTGAGTTATGACTGACTGATTGTGCAATGAAGCGGCTGACTTAAAAGTGACGAATTCGTGTTTCGGCTGAGTTATAACTGCTTTGTGCAAAAGAAGCGGCTGACTTATTGGTTTAAATATTCAAAACACAAATAACTAGCTTATCTATCCGGTTGATTTATACATTAAAAAAACAAAAGATACGGCTGATTTATACATTCAAAACACAAAAGATACGGCTGGTTTAAACATTCAAAAAACAAATAACTAACTAAAGGGTCTCATAACTAAATTACATTCAAAAACCAAAATATCAGGGCCAAACTCTTCAAACATATCAATCATATTCGTCCAAACTATAGTGTTTATCCAATCCGGCTTCTCGCCACCATGCGCCCATATCCTCCTTAACGTGCGCATTTGAGTTCGAAATAGCGTTCTAGCCAGTAGATTAAAATTTGTCCAAATCGTCAAAGTGTATTTCGGTTCCCATCTGTATTTTCGCTACAAAATAAAAAAAAGAGAAATATTATTGTTGTTCATAATATGAACCCGAAAGAAAGATATTAGGGTTGGCTTACAGCGAGTTTAAGAAACCATCGTTCCTTAAAATAATCGGGAATGAAGCGGTAAGTCGGCCACTCATGAACCCAGCCTTCTCGAAGAATCTCCGGGATCGCCCTCGAGAGCTCGTATAAAAATTTGAACCACGTGATGGTTGTTTTATCAATAATACCAATACCAGGGTTTAGAACAGGGAGGTGATCCCGCTCAGCGGAGTATAATATGGCATCGACACTGCTGAATAACTTGGAACTACAGGGTGGGACAACAGACATGTCGAAAAGGAATATGAAACATATAGATTTATGAGAAGGGAGAAAATAGTGTTGGATAGAATGTGATGGGAGAGACAAGGTTTACGAGAAAGTAGATATATACAGATATTCAAATACGAAACGTCGTGAGACAAAATTAAACATTGCAACTGACTAATGGCTGACTTATGCCACGTTTCGGCTAACTTATATGTTGAAACTCCTAGTTCCCAAAAGATTAATCATAAAAGTTCCTAAAAGTTCAATCATAACTCCTAGTTCCCAAAATATTAATCATTACACCTAATATAGGAAGCGTCTCGAGAGTATTAATTAATTTCAATATATTTACGTATTCAGAAAACCCTAGGTTAGCAACCAACGGGGCTCCTCACTTTCTCCTCTCTTGCGAAATAAAAACTTAAAATCTCAATCAATCACCTATAATGGCCTCTCCGTCACGATCCCCAAATCTGCAACCGGATTCTTCCTCTGCTACCTCTGAAACTCGGTTCCCTAGACCCGAGAGGGTTGGATATTCCATTGACTTCAACGCAGATCCATGTAAGTCTCTTCGACTTCCCCTGTTCAAGATCTTCATGTTCTGACTTACTTCTCAGTGTCTGACCCCTTTTCTCTTTCCCTTTCTCTACGAACCAATGACAACCACTGAAGCCCCTCAGGATATCGCTGACTACACGATAATGGGAGGAAATCTCTTGTAAGTTCCATGAACCAACCCTGTTTCTCGCCATTACAAACCTACACACTTCTAACTGCATACATGTTGATTCAAACACCAATCTAAAATTTTGCAGCACTAATCTGAAATATGTTTCTCTATTCCGAGATGACCAATCGACAGGGCCATCGACAATTATGCCCAAAACATGTCACGAAACGGAGAGAGCTTTTTGTTCTATGAGGCAATTGTCGAAAGAGTTTTCAGGTAAATTCTTAGTCAACATGTGTATTGTATTGAATGTCGAATTCTGTCATTATGTGTCGAATTCTGTCATTATGTGTATTGTATGAGGCAATTCTCGAAAGAGTGTGCATAGAGTTTCCAGAGCATCTATGAAATGTTGAATTCTTTACAAGTCAAATTTTCGTTGTTTTCAACCTGGTGAAATTAATACTGTCAAACTGTGATGAAATTTTTAAGTTTTGTATGAAATTTCTCCTACTATATCTCCTGTTTTGTATGATAAGTCTGCTACTATATCTCCTGTTTGAAGACTTCCCTATCTCGTCTACGAAATTATGCACATACACATTGTTCTTAAACCCTAAACCTTAAACCTTAATCCATAGAGGTATAGCAAAACATACACATTATTCTTACAAAACCTTAAACCCTAAACCCTAAACCTTAATTCCTAGAGGTATAGAAAAACATACACATTGTTCTCACAAAACTCTAAAGGAAACCCTAAACCATAATTCCTAGAAGTATAGCAAAAGATACACATTGTTCTTACAAAACCTTAAACCCTAAACCCTAAACCTTAATTCCTAGAGGTATAGCAAAACATACACATTATTCTCACAAAACTTAAAACGAAACCCTAAACCATAATTTCTAGAAGTATAGCAAAAGATACACATTGTTCTTACAAAACCTTAAACCCTAAACCCTAAACCTTAATTCCTAGAGGTATAGCAATACATACACATTATTCTCACAAAACTTAAAACGAAACCCTAAACCATAATTTCTAGAAGTATAGCAAAACATACACATTGTTCTTACAAAACCTTAAACCCTAAACCCTAAACCTTAATTCCTAGAGGTATAGCAAAACATACACATTGTTCTCACAAAACTCTAAACGAAACCCTAAACCATAATTCCTAGAAGTATAGCAAAACATACACATTGTTCTTACAAAACCTTAAACCCTAAACCCTAAACCTTAATTCCTAGAGGTATAGCAAAACATACACATTGTTCTCACAAAACTCTAAACGAAACCCTAAACCATAATTCCTAGAGGTATAGCAAAACATACACATTGTTTTCACAAAACTCTAAACGAAACCCTAAACCATAATTCCTAGAAGTATAGGAAAAGATACACATTGTTCTTACAAAACCTTAAACCCTAAACCCTAAACCTTAATTCCTAGAGGTATAGCAAAACATACACATTGTTCTCACAAAACCCTAAATGAAACCCTAAACCATAATTCCTAGAAGTATAGCAAAACATACACATTGTTCTTACAAAACCTTAAACCCTAAACCCTAAACCTTAATCCCTAGAGGTATAGCAAAACATACACATTGTTCTCACAAAACACTAAACAAAACCCTAAACCATAATTCCTAGAGGTATAGAAAAACATACACATTGTTCTCACAAAACCTTAAACCCTAAACCCTAAACCTTAATTCCTAGAGGTATAGCAAAACATACACATTGTTCTCACAAAACTCTAAACAAAACCCTAAACCATAATTCCTAGAGGTATAGAAAAACATACACATTGTTCTCACAAAACCTTAAACCCTAAACCCTAAACCTTAATTCCTAGAGGTATAGCAAAACATACACATTGTTCTCACAAAACCTTAAACCCTAAACCCTAAACCTTAATTCCTAGAGGTATTGCAAAACTTACACATTGTTCTCACAAAACTCTAAACAAAACCCTAAACCATAATTCCTAGATGTATAGCAAAAGATACACATTGTTCTCACAAAACCCTAAACCCTAAACCCTAAATAATCATATAATCATATAAATAATAAATAATCTATTCTCTATTATATAAATTTGGTGTGTGAATATATGTACGTAATCGTTACGCACGCGTTTGGTACTCTCAATACGCTAAGCATATTAACCTTTTCTATGCTATTTGAGTAATTTTCTCTATTTTTTATAATATTTTTGGCAACTACGCAGTAACCAAACAGTTTCAGTAACCCAATTGTTTTCGGTTTTTTCTATAAATACCAAGTGAACACTCAGTAACCGAACATTCGTTTTTATTAACTTTGAACTTTTTTTATCCTTTTGCAATCTCAAATAAAAGTTAGTTTTTCCTTGTTCTCCACGTATATGTAATTCACGTTTTTGCAACTTGATTTGTTTATATGTTTACATTATATATTAACATCCTATTTTCGATATACATGCAGCATCAATGGCAGAATCGAAAAAGATGATGAAGCGTCCAATGGAGGATGACCATGGACCAAATGCTATTAAAAAGGCCAGAAGGGAAACCAAGGACCATTACAAGACGTTGATCCTCTCGCTCAAGAAATAGATTAATACTAAAGTTGGATTGCATGATGCTTTTGTGGAAGTTCTGTTTATTTCTGCGAAAATGGATTTGCTTGAAAAATTTATCGGGAAGGAAAAGGTTGACTTCCTTGCTGAGCTGGACAAACTTGCAGCAGAACTCGTTGAAGCAAAAAAAAAAGATGTATAACGCCAGCGTTGAAGAACTTGATTGGATAAAGTTTCATGCTAAGTACGGAAATATGTTTATCTAATGCTTATGTTTTAGTAGTCTAATGTTTTTATGTTTATGTTTATCTAACTTTATCTAATGCTTATGTTTTAGTATTCTTCGTAATAACTCAGCCTTACATTTGATATAACTCAGCCGAAAATCAGCCTAACATCTGATATAACTCAGCCTTACATTTGATATAACTCAGCCGAAACTCAGCCTAACATCTGATATAACTCAGCCGAAACTCAACCTAACATTTGATATAACTCAGCCTAACATTTGATATAACTCAGCCGAAACTCAGCCTAACATTTGATATAACTCAGCTGAAACTTCGTTGACTTCACTTTTGAAACGCATTAGATAAGTCAGCCATGTATTAAATATATTATAAGTCCGCCGTGTAGTTAGCCGTGAAGTTAACCTTAAGTTACACATTTTTAAATTTAAATAAATAGAGAATATATGATTTATTGTGGCGTCTGAATACGTAATCATAACCAAAATTAATATACGCTAATCTGACGAGCTATATGGCGCTTCCTATATTATAGGTGTAATGATTAATCTTTTGGGAACTAGGAGTTATGATTGAACTTTTAGGAACTCTAATAAATAAGTAAGCCTTAACACGTTTACGTCACTAATAACTCAGTCATAACTCAGCCTAAACTAAACACTCAGTAACCGAACAGTTTTTAATTGTATTTTTGGTAACTATTCAGTAACCGAACAGTTGCAGTAACCCAACGGTTTTCATTTTTTCTCTATAAACACTCAATAACCGAACATTCGTTTTTATTAACTTTGAACTTGTTTTATCCTTTTGCAATCTCAAATACAAGTTAGTTTTTCCTTGTTCTCCACGTATATGTAATTCACGTTTTTGCAACTTGATTTATTTATATGGTTATATGTTTACATTATATATTAACATCCTATTTTCGATATACATGCAACATCAATGGCAGAATCGAAGAAGATGATGAAGCGTCCAATGGAGGATGACCATGGAGCAAACGATGTTAAAAAGGCCAGAAGGGAAACCGAGGAGCATTACAAGTCGTTGCTCCTCTTGGTCAAGGAACAGATGAAAGCTAAATCTGAATTGCAAGATGCTATGATGGAAGTGAAATCTATTAATGCGAAAATGGATTTGCTTGAAGAAATTATGGGGAAGGAAAAATTTGACTTATTTGCTGAGTTCGACAAACTTACTCATAAACTCGTTGAAGCCGAAGAAAAGATGGCCAAAGTCGAAGTTCCAGAAATTGATTGGATGAGCTTGGTGCAAAATATATGGCTGACTAAATGTTTATCTAATGCTAATGCTTATGTTTATGTAATGCTTATGACTCAAATTTTTATGTATTTTTAGTACTCTAATGCAGAATTTGTTTATTTTATCATAACTTAGCCTAACCTTTGACATAACTCAGCCTAACCTTTGACATAACTCAGCCTAAACTTCGTTTATAACTCAGCCGTTTGAGACCCTTTAGTTAGCCGCTTCTTTTGCACGAATCTATCATAACTCAGCCGAAACACTAAACTGAGACGCTAAACTGACGGTCGAAAACGAAGAGTCGAGGAGTCGCTATTTTTTTGTTGAATCTGTAAATACCATTTAAATACTCATTAACTAGTCATAAACCCTACTTGTTTTTCTACTCAGTTACCGACCAGTTGTTTTTCGTGACCTCTCAGTAACCAAAGAGTCGCTATTAATGAGAGTAAAGGCTGACTAACACATAAGTCAGCCTTTACTCAGTAACCGAATTTTTAAATTTTTTAAATGTTTTAAATTGTAAAAAAATTTTAAATCTATAAATACCATCTGTTTAGATTTTCATTAACTTTAAATCTCTAGAGAAATCCACACCATCTGTTTAGATTTTCATTAACTTTAAATCTCTAAAGAAATCCACTTTGTAATGGAAGTATTCCCTCTTACCGCCCTACCTGAAGAAATCCAAGCCTTAGTGGCCGAACGTGTGGCCGCTAACTCTGTTGCAGATCTATATAGATTGAGAGCAACATGCAAGTCTATGAAAGAACTAACAGACTGACCCGGAGTGTACGCATCTATAGATGTGTTTACCTTCCCTTCGTACATACATCTATCTAGCTTGGTGATGCAAGTTTGCTACGCTAATGGAAACCCGAGTACACTGTTCTTAGAGGGTGTACAGAAGTTCTTCACGTTCGACCTCCAAGATGAAGGCATTGCTTTGATTAAGAGAGCAGCAAATGCAGGATTCGAGCGTGCTTTGTATACATATGCAATGACACGCAAGGTATTTTGGAATACTAAGGAGTATTTATCTCTTTTCACAAGGGAATCTGTTCAGAGGATAGGTAAGATTGTTAGATCTCTAGACTGGGGTTGGGGAACGTCTTACACTGATGCGTTTCTAACAAAGAAGTATGAGTTCATGTCAAAGGAATTAACCTTGTTCTATAATTGCACATGTACTCCATTGGTGGACCGAGATTGGAATCTTTGGTACATTGAAGACAGTAAGGAGAACAAATTGTGTGACCGATGCTTTTGGATCAAAGAGTTAGGTCTTTTTACCGTGATTTTAAGCCGATAATGTATTGGCCGGACACTAGGCTTTGGGTGTTGTAATATAAACTATTGTTTCCTCCTTTATAATGTAATTCAGATCAGTTATGTATTTTTGGTACTCTAATCCTTTGTTTCTTTGTTTTTGACTTCACTTTTGACACGCATGAGATAAGTAAGCACTCTGTTAAATATAATTCAGCCATGTAGTAAATATAAGTCAGCCGGATAGTATATATAAGTCAGCCGTGTAGTATATATAAGTCAGCCGTGTAGTATATATAATTCAGCCGTGTATTAAATACTTCTTCCGTTTCGGTATGTAAGTAGTTTTGCTTAAAAGCGCGGATATTAAGAAATTTTAACCTTTTCTGAAACAGCAATAAAAACGTTTTTTGTTTATTGCACACAATCATTTTGTCTGCACATTTAACTAGAGAGAGATTACTGTTAGTAATAAAATTAATAAAAATTTGAAAGTAATACCAGCAATCTGAAAGTAAAACTAATGGAAGTAAAACAACACTTACGTTAGTATTTATAGTGAATTTACACTAATAAATGTTAGTTGACTAAACATTGTAAGTTGTGTTCAAAAACATTGAAGACTAACGACAAGACATTTAAGTTCTTAGTGGAATACTGTTTATTTAAATTATTTTATTGCTTTGGGTTTTGAGAACACCTTATATTGTGAAACAAACCCATTTTGCTTAAACTACTTACATACCGAAACGGAGGGAGTATAATTTAGCCACTTATGTTTTAGTAGTCTTATGTTTATGTAATAACTCAGCCTAAATTCTTCGTAATAACTCAGCCTAACATTTGATATAACTTAGCCGAAACTTCGTTCATGACTTCACTTTTACACGCATTAGATAAGTAACCCTTTAATCATAGACGGAAAAAAAAAATCAAAACTTCTGACTTCCTCTGCGAACTTCACGAAAGAAGATCCATGTAAGTCTCTTCGACTTCCTCTGTTCAAGATTTTGAACCATGTAGAGAGTATACTCCATAAGTATTAGGAGGATTACGAACAACACTCATAAACTTAGGGTTTTTTTTATATTTGAAGCTCCTTTTCCAACTTCAACAATGGTGGATCAAGTATGTAAATCTCCTACAAACCCACATTTCTTTCAACCTCTTCTTCCCGGCTTCCACTCCCACCTCGTAAGTAATCTCCCTTCTTCCCTCCCTCTCAATGTCTTTCTTCTTCTTTACGGTTTGTGTTTGTTGTAGAGCATTCCGGTGAAGTTCTTCTCGAAATACATAGAATGAAGAAACGAAAGAAATATGATGGAGCTTAAGTCGAACGCGTCTGAGAAATCATGGAAAGTTAAGATGGAAGGTCGGACACTCACCTTTGGATGGAAAGAGTTCGCAGTTGCTCATGATTTTCGAGTCGGAGACTTCGTCATTTTCAGACACGAAGGAGATTTTTTGTTCCACGTCACTGGTCTTGGACCTAGTTGCTGTGAGATTCAATATGTACATATAGCAACAACGTTGATGATGATGATGATGTGGAGGGGGAGGAGGAAGAGGAGGAGGAGGACAAATAGAAGAAGAGATAAACCAGTGAGAGTAGTCAAAGTGAAAACCGATTTGTAACACTAACTGTCACACCAGCTAGTCTAAAAGATTCTAGACTTGTAAGTTTAAGTAAACTTTCTTGAAGGAGTTTTGTTCCCTTATTTTTTTCGTTATTGATGCTTTGTCAAGAGCTTATTGTCTCTTTCTTATGCAGCATATTCCACTGAGCTTCACTATGGCTCACCAGATGGAAAAATCAGGAGGGAAGGAGATTATTCTTTTGGACCAGCATGGAGTAGAGTGGTCAGTGTATCTATGCGTGCCAGACATACGTATGAGGTTGCGCTTTGGTTCAGGGGTTAGAGAATTCTTCAAGGCTATTGACATTAAGGCGTACAAATCTTTTGTGTTGGAGTTGGTTTGGGAAGACAAAGCATCTCCTCCTATGCTTAAGTTCTGCTCCAAGATTGAGGCATGATGCCTCTAGTTTCTTTCCACCAAGTTCTTCCCTCCCTCTTTTTTTTTTGTTTTGATGAAACTTTGGCTTGTTTTTTTTTTTTTTTTTTTTGGATGAAACTATTTTGCTTGTTTTTTTCTTTCTTTTGGATGAAACTAAAGCTTCTTTTGGATGAAACTATTGCTTATTAAGTTATAACCTTATAAATTAAGTACATAAATTTGCCAAATTTAAATATCAACAGTGCCATCCATAGATTACTCGAGAAGTCTACATAACTCAGTCGTATTATAATTCATTTGACGGCTGATTTATCGATGCAACAAAAACAAAAATCAGCCCTTACTAAGACATACCGCAGCCCTGTCGTGTATATAACTCAGCCAAACCTCAAACATACCCTAAAATCGAGATAAATAATGTTGAGGCATAGATTCTTTTTCAACATATAAGTCAGCCGAAACGTGCCATAAGTCAGCCATTAGGTGCATATAAGTCAGTCAAAACGTGTAATTTATCTCTCAATGTTTCGTATTTTGGGCGGGAAAAAAAACTCAATTTATTTAATTTATCTCGCGACGTTTCGTATTTTCGGCGGAAAAAACATTATTTATTCAATTTTATCACGTTTCGTACTCGCGAGACGCTATACTGACAGTTATATGGCTCCCTATACTAGGAGTAATGATTAATCTTTTGGGAACTCTAATCTTTTTTAAATATTATTTGTTTTAAAATATTATGATTTTTTTTTAAAATATTACGCGGTTAGACGAGTTACCATCTTCATCTTCTTCCTCATCTAACCCAATCTCATCGTCGTTTATTGACAATCAGCCATGTTGTAATCATAACTCAGTCGTTTATTGACAATCAGCTGTATTGTAATCATAATTCAGTCGTTTATTGATAATAATTCAATCTTTACGGCTGATTTATCGCATTAACAAAAACACAAATCCATATATATCCAAACAACACTTTTAAATCGGACAAGTTTTTGCATTATGCCTGTGGGACTCCGAACCCGCACAATCAAAACTTGTAGAGACTTTTGAAGGGAACTGAATTTCTAGGGTTAAACCAACGCAGACGTAAAGAAAATTGCTTTATTGCTGTTTAGAAAGCTTTAGCGTATAAGTGTTTGTGAATGGATTTTTGGATCCCCTTCTCAAGGGTTACGTACATGTATATATCATAACCTAAGGCGGTTTTTCCTATCTCTAAGTGACCATGGAAATCCCTTTCCCTTCCGATTTCCATTCTTCCTTAGGTTGCTTTTGTCGGTCTTTTCATAGGCCGAGTCACACTCAACTTCGACCCCACTCTATCCAATCAAGGTGACATCGGAACACGCCCACATCAGAACCATCAGCACGACATCGGTACCATCACTTGTCGACATCGGGACCATTGCTCGTCGACATCGCGACCACCGTACGCCGACATCGGAACCACCTGACATCGGCACCATCAGCGTGTCATCGGCGTTACCATTCTTCAACTTCGGAACCATTTGTACCCGACTTCGGTTCCACAAGAGATCGACGTGTGACTGACATCAGCTCCACACGCGATCGACCTTGGTGCTACATTTGGCTGACATCGGTTCCAATTCGAGCATCAGTACACTCGATGTGCATGGCGTCGGGGCGGTTCCCATACTTTAGCTATTTTATGACGTACGTTTTCCACGGGGAGATTTGACCCTAACAGTTTGCCCCCCAGCTCGGAACTATGAAAATAGTGGCGAAGCGGTTTGTGTTAAGCGGGTGATTAGTAGTCATAAAATAGCTGTTTAATTATGTTGATCTCCTGATGAATAATGGCTGGGCCCCGCGAACTGTCCAGACGCTTGGTCTGCCACCGGACGTTTCCCAAGAAATAATAAAGTCACCTTCTCCTATAAATACTCCACTCTTCCCTCATTCTTCCTTCACTCTTCACTTCTCCACTCTCTTTCTAGAAGGTAACTCCTCCTTCTCTCTCTAATCTTCTCCATTTTTGCTTAAGTTTTTTTTTTTTTGCACCGACATCGGGCCGTGCCGAAGTCGATCCGAACGCGGGCCGAGGTCAGTCGCGGACCGAAGTCGAGAATATCGCGGATCGAAGTCTGATATATCATGGTTTTTACCCGTTTTTGACCATGATATAAGTCTTTTTCATAGAGTCTTTTGGTATTTTTCGAGTCTTTTTGAGTATTTGTAGATTATTGGACGATTGGAGCTTTATTGGAAGCTTTTGCAACATTTTGGAGCATCGAGAAAAGAAAGGCCGAAGTGATCAAGTCGGAGTTGAGTTTTCAAGTCTGTGTCGATCGACACGGACCTGTGTGTCGATCGACATGCCCGTCTGACACGTGAAGACTTCAAGTTTTGAAGAAATTCCAGTTTTGCCCAAAAAGCCCAGAAGTTGTACAAAAAGCCCAATCCGAATTGTAGACCTTATATATAGTTTTTCCTTAGGCTTTTAAGGAGGGATCTAGTTTTTGATTGGAGATTTTTGAGAGAGGAGATTAAGAAAGCTTAGAAGATTACAGACTTCCAGACTCCGTCGATTTATCCTCTCTGTATCTTTTAGCTTATCTCTTTTATGCAAGTTATTTATTCATTGATAATGTTTACATCATCTATGTCTGAGTAGTTTGTTTGTTAGGCTTAGGGTAGTTCTAAGATTGAAACCCTGTTAGGATTTATCTTTGTGTTCTTCATCTAGAGTGGTATAACTCTGATTTTAGGATTGATCAACTAAAATTAGATATCATAGGTTGTTGAAATAGATACGAAAATATTATTGATAACCTGAAATAATCTTAGATGAGCAAAATTACCTATTCGCAAAAAAATTTGGCAATTAAACTTGAACTATAAAGCTTGATTTAATTCTCTAGGTTCGCAAAGAAATTTGAGATTTAGGAATCTAATCATAGATAGTCTCTGCAACGAAAGTTGATTGATTTTACATTCGTGTTTATGTTCTAGAACGGTTCTTAATAAAATCCTACGGTTTAAATATATCCGTGTCGATCGACACGAACCTGTGTGTCGATCGACACAATCGAATCTCAAATCATCCCTACGAATTACCCAAGGCCTAACCTTTGTCTAAATTGAATCCTAAAACCTTGATAATCATTTATTCGTTTGCATACTGTTATTTTACTTCATTCACATATATTTACTTAGCAAAATTTGAACTCACGAATTGGTTGTGTTATTCGATTCCCTGTGGATTCGACCCCTAAGTACTACATCGATCTCTTAATTTGAGAGAGTAGCTCAGGGCAAATTTGAGCATATCAAATTTTGGCGCCGTTGCCAGGGACTCGATCTAACCAATCGATTTGTGTTATTAGAACTTTGTCTAAGTTTTTATTTTTGTTTATTTTACTTACTTTTTCTTTTCTTTTTGTTTTGTGTGTTTCAGGTTTATGCATCAGCGCGTTACCAGAAGCAACCAGAACAAAGAGCTAATTGATCTTAATCCTGAGATTGTAAGGTTAGAACGAGCCAACAGAGCACCAACAAGGACAACCAATATGAATCCAATGATCCTTATCAGAGGTGACGATGGGTTTCTTCAGGACTCTGAGGGTCCTAGATGTAATGCTTAGGGTCAGAGGTTGGATGAGAATGGGGCTGTGATTTTGGAGGAGCAGCATGTTGTACAGCGCCATGAGCCAGCTGGGCGTGGGCGCACTCTAGGAGAGTACAACAGGCCAGACGAATTCTATGCCAACAGGGCAGCGATCCGTCCTCCTACTTTTCAGAGGAACGACTTCGAGCTTAAACCCGCCTATTTCTCTCTTGTGGCTCAGCACCCATTCCATGGCTTATCTTCTGAACACCCCATGGATTACCTTGAGAGGTTTGAGGATTTGGCGTCTAGCATTAAGGCCAATGGAGTATCCAGTGATTACCTCTACTGCAAGCTCTTCCCTTACTCTCTTGGTGGAGAAGCTGCTTACTGGCTGAAGCAGCTAGAGCCTGGATCGCTAACCACTTGGGAGGACACCAAGAACGCCTTCCTCAACAATTTTTTTGATGAGGCGAGATCAGAGGACCTAAGGACTAAGATTTCCACCTTCAAGCAAGGTCCTACTGAAGCATTCAAGGCTTCCTGGGGGAGGTTCAAGGCCTACCAGAGAGACTGCCCTCACCATGGTTTCAGTGATGTTCAGCTGTTGGGCATTTTCTTCAGAGGGATTGACTGGAGGTATCAGATGGCCCTCGATTCAGCTAGCAACGGGAACTTCAACACCCGATATCTGGAAGATGCTTTGATTCTCATCGACAATTTGGCTTCCAGCAACAGTACCAAAAATGCAGATTTTGAAAGGAAGAAGCTGGGTGGAAACATGGATGGAAGCCAAATCGCAGAGGTTAAGGCTAAGCTGGATACTGTACACAATCTTCTGGTAGGAAAGAAGACAGTTCAGTTTGCTCAGGAGGTAGAAACCTTCATACCAGAGCCTGTGTCGATCGACACGGGAGGCATGTGTCGATCGACACAGGATGAAGAGGAAGATGTCAACTATGTCAGCGGAACTGGGTTTCAGAATCAGAGGTTTGGCAATCAGCAGGGTAACAGAAACTTCAGTGGGAATAACCAGAGGACTACATTCACTGGGAATCCAAGCTCACCCACCTATTCTCCTAAGCCACAGTTTCAGAAGATTGAGTATCAGAAGCCTTTTCAGAGCACTTACACTAGGAACTACGGTTCCTCTTCCTATCAGGCACCTCCTCCTCAGACAGTAGAGAGCAGCGAGATGAAATCCATGCTAGAGCAGATCTTGGAAGGGCAACAGAAGATGACCGTGAGTTTCAACGAGAAAATGGATGCGATGTATCAGGATCTGAATGGGAAATTCGAAGCTCTGAACACCCATGTCAAGAAATTGGATACTCAGTTTGCTCAGACTGCAGAGAACTCAAGGAGGCAAGAGGGTTTTCTTCCATCTAAGACAGATGCTAATCCCAAACATGGTGTGACTGCTATCACCACAAGGAGTGGTAAGATGCTGGAGGAGTCGGCAGTGAAGAAGGGACTCACTGGAGAACAGCTAGACGAGCTCATAGAGATAGATGAGGAAGAGATTTCCGCTGGAAACCCTATGTCGATCGACAATGACAGTTCATGTCGATCGACATGTCTCGAAAACTTGAATTCTGGGGAACACGTTACAGGTGATGCCTCATAGAAAAGTCATGTCGATCGACAAGGACCCCATGTCGATCCCACGAGTCTCAGACGATCCCAAGTTTGTCGAAACCTGCTGCTAAAGCTGAGGAAAGAGTATATGTGCCTAAGATACCTTATCCTCGAAGCCAGAAGAAGTCTAAACAGGAGCTAGAGGATGCTCGATGCAAGGCTGTAATGGATAAGCTAGTTGTGGAGCTTCTTCTGATTGATGCCATCCGGACTAGTCCGGTAATCCGTCGCTACGTGAAGAGGATGGTCACAAAGAATCTCGGTCTTGAAGAAGAGGTAGCTATGATTTCTGAGCAGGTCACTGTAGTGATTCAGAACAGGATTCCAGAAAAACTGACAGATCCGGGAAGTTTTGTGTTGGACTGTTTGATCTTTAAGGAGAGATTTCCGCGATCTCTTTGTGATTTAGGCTCTGGTGTCAACCTGATGCCACGCTCTGTTGCTGTTGGTCTAGGAATAACCGATTTCCAGCCTACTAGGATTTCTCTTATCCTGGCTGATCGATCTGTTAGAATTCCAGAGGGTGTTCTAGAGGATGTCCCAATCAGGGTTGGAGACTGAATGCTCGAAGCCAGAAGAAGTCTAAACAGGAGCTAGAGGATGTTCGATGCCAGGCTGTAATGGATAAGCTAGTTGTGGAGCTTCCTCTGATTGATGCCATCCGGACTAGTCCGGTAATCCGTCGCTACGTGAAGAGGATGGTCACAAAGAATCTCGGTCTTGAAGAAGAGGTAGCTATGATTTCTGAGCAGGTCACTGCAGTGATTCAGAACAG
Organism: Arabis hirsuta; assembly: GCA_964056655.1. Taxonomy (NCBI): domain Eukaryota; kingdom Viridiplantae; phylum Streptophyta; class Magnoliopsida; order Brassicales; family Brassicaceae; genus Arabis; species Arabis hirsuta. The sequence continues at coordinate 19,506,315 of OZ053305.1, read as the reverse complement.
GATTCCAGAAAAACTAACAGATCCGGGAAGTTTTGTGTTGGACTGTTTCATCTTCAAAGAGAGATTTCCGCGATCTCTTTGTGATTTAGGCTCTGGTGTCAACCTGATGCCACGCTCTGTTGCTGTTGGTCTAGGAATGACCGATTTCCAGCCTACTAGGATTTCTCTTATCCTGGCTGATCGATCTGTTAGAATTCCAGAGGGTGTTCTAGAGGATGTCCCAATCAGGGTTGGAGACTGCTTGATTCCTACAGACTTTGTTGTTTTGAAATACAACGAGGATCCCAAGGACCCGCTGATTTTAGGTAGACCATTCTTAGCTACAGCGGGGGCTATGATTGATTGCAAAGGAGGCAGTATTACGTTGAGTGTGGGGGATTTGGAGATGAAATTCGAAATGGATAAGCTGATGAAGAGACCCACCATAGATGGTCAGACATTTTATGTCGACGCGCTCATAGACATTGCACAGGAAGTCTTCAATGAGACGCATCCTATTGATCCCTTGGAAAAGACTTTGGTTAACTCTGTGACAGTGGAAAGCCAGCTTGATGTGGTTGCTAAAGGGTATGCTAAGCTAATGGATGCTGGGAGAAAAGTGAGACAGTTGGTGGGTAATGCAGAGTTGGTCGGATCTTTGAAGACTCATGTCGATCGACAAGATGCCCGTGTCGATCGACACGGTCTGCAAACAGCGATTGGAGCGAACAAAAGGCTCCAACAATCGAACTCAAACCACTTCCAGCCGGGCTAAGGTATGCTTTTCTTGGTCCTAATTCAACATACCTAGTCATTGTTAATGCTTCATTGAACAATGCAGAGCTCACCCTATTGCTAAGCAAGCTGCGGAAGTTTCGTAAAGCTCTTGGCTATTCTCTTGATGATATTTCAGGGATTTCTCCAGACTTATGTATGCATAGGATCCACTTAGAGGATGACACCAAGTCGTCAATTGAGCATCAGAGGAGGCTAAATCCGAATTTACAAGAAGTCGTCAAGAAAGAGATTCTGAAACTTCTGGAGGCCGGGATAATCTATCTCATTTCGGACAGCATTTGGATTAGCCCGGTTCACGTGGTACCCAAGAAGGGAGGAGTCATAGTGGTAAAGAACGAGAGGAATGAGCTGATTCCTACGAGGATGGTGACTGGACACAGGATGTGTATTGACTACCGGAAGCTAAACGCGGCTACCAGGAAAGATCACTTCCCCCTGCCTTTCATTGACCAGATGTTGGAGCAACTGGCGAATCACCCTTATTACTGCTTTCTCGATGGCTACTCCGGTTTCTTCCAGATCCCCATTCATCCAGAGGACCAGGGGAAGACCACATTTACTTGTCCTTATGGCACTTTTGCATACCGTAGAATGCCCTTTGGACTATGTAATGCCCCAGCGACCTTCCAGAGATGCATGATATCGATCTTCACAGACATGATTGAGGATTACATGGAGGTCTTCATGGATGACTTCTCGGTCCACGGTTCTACATTCAAGGACTGTCTCGACAACCTGGAGAAGGTGGTGGCCAGATGTGTGGAGAAGCACTTGGTTCTGAATTGGGAGAAATGCTACTTTATGGTGAAAGATGGCATCGTGCTTGGTCATAGAGTTTCAGCTGATGGGATTGAGGTGGATCGTGCTAAGATCGAGGTCATGACAAGTCTGCAACCACCTACTTCAGTCAAGGAGGTCCGAAGTTTCCTGGGACATGCTGGATTTTATCGGAGATTTATGAAAGACTTCTCCAAAATCGCCCGCCCACTCACCAATTTGCTATATAAGGATGTCAAATTCCTTTTTGATACTAACTGTTTAGCTGCTTTTGAACAGATCAAACAGGCTTTGGTGAGTGCTCCAATAGTGCAACCTCCGGACTGGGACTTGCCTTTCGAGGTGATGTGTGATGCCAATGATTATGCTGTTGGGGCTGTTTTGGGTCAGAAGAAAGACAAGAAGCTGCATGCCATCTATTATGCTAGTAGGACACTAGACGAGGCTCAAAAGAATTATGCAACTACGGAAAAGGAACTGCTAGCAGTGGTTTTTGCCTTTGAGAAGTTTCGCCCCTACTTGATTAGAGCTAAGGTTATAGTGCACACAGATCATTCAGCACTCAAATACTTGATGCAGAAGAAGGATGCTAAGCCTAGACTGTTGAGATGGATTCTACTTCTCCAGGAGTTTGACATAGAGGTAAAAGATAAGAAAGGAGTTGAGAATGGTGTTGCGGATTATCTTTCGGGAATTCGGATAGAAGACCACGTCCCCATCGATGACCACTTCCCAGAAGAGAGTGTGCACTACATTGAGACTGGTTTGCAAGCAAGCACGGTGCCAAATCAACATGTTTCCGAACTGTCAGATGTCGTGTCGATCGACATAAAGGACCCATGTCAATCGACACGGAACTCAGTCGTTACACCTCAGATTTCAGCAAGAGATATGTCGATCGATATACTCTCACATGTCGATCGACACGACCTTGTATGTTCTGTTTCAGAATCACACCGACTGGGGTATGCTGACATTGCAAATTTCCTAGCTGCAGAGGAAGCACCTCCTGGTCTTAAGGGATATGAGAGGAAGAAGTTCATGAAAGAGTTAAGGAGGTACAACTGGGATGAGCCTTATCTCTACAAGCATTGTTCAGACAGAATCTACAGAAGATGTATTGCAGAGAGTGAGGTACGAGATGTGCTTTATCACTGCCATTGCTCTGAGTATGCTGGGCATTTCGCCACATTCAAGACGGTCTCAAAGGTTCTACAAGCTGGATTTTGGTGGCCTACTATGTTCAAAGATGCGTGTGTCTTCATTGCGCAGTGTGATACTTGTCAGAGGCGAGGTAAGATTAGCAAGAGGAATGAGATGCCACAAAACTTCATCCTCGAGGTTGAGGTTTTTGATTGCTGGGGCATTGACTTCATGGGCCCGTTCCCGTCGTCTTATGGGAACAAGTACAGCCTGGTCGCTGTGGATTATGTCTCCAAATGGGTGGAGGCAATTGCTAGTCCTATAAACGATGCTGCGGTGGTTGTTAAGCTGTTTAAGACCATCATTTTCCCTAGATTTGGAATCCCCAGGGTTGTTATTAGTGATGGAGGAACACATTTTATTAACAAAGTTTTTGCTAAACTTTTGCAGAAATACGGAGTTCACCATCGCATGGCCAGTCCTTATCATCCTCAGACGAGTGGCCAGGTCGAGTTATCCAACAGACAGATCAAGGAGATCCTTGAGAAAACAGTCAATTCTACAAGGAAGGATTGGTCCAAGAAACTCGACGATGCACTCTAGGCTTACAGGACTGCCTACAAGACACCTCTGGGGACTACTCCATTTCATCTGCTTTATGGGAAAGCGTGTCATCTTCCGGTTGAATTGGAACACAGAGCAGCATGGGCAGCTAAGCATTTCAACTTCGACATCAAGCCTGCTGCAGAGAGGCGTCTGATACAGCGGAATGAACTGGATGAAATCAGACATCGTGCTTATGAAAGCTCTAAGTTATACAAGGAGCGGACTAAAGCATATCATTACAAGAGGATCATCTCCAGGACATTCGAACCAAATGACCAGGTAGTGCTTTACAACTCTCGTTTACAGCTTTTTCCTGGTAAACTTCGTTCTCGTTGGTCAGGTCCTTTTACCATCAAGGATGTACGACCACACAGAGCTGTTGTCCTCATTAGCGAGGATGGGAAGGAGTTCACTGTTAACGGGCAAAGGGTGAAACATTATTGGGCGGAAGCCGAGATTTCGGAAGGACACATTGTGCCTCTGGATGATGCACCCACTGCCTGAGTCCTGACACAGTCAAGCTAATGACTGAAAACAAGCACTTAGTGGGAGCCAACCCACTGGTACATGTAAATTAATTTGATTTTTCGTTTTGTTTCCTCATCTTTTAATTTTTAGTGTAGATTTTTTAGATTTCCGAAACAGAATGATCCGTGTCAATCGACACGGTCCTATGGGTCGATCGACACGGACCACGGACGACACAGCCACGACAGAAGGTAAGTGTTTTAAAAACCAGATCTGTCGTATTTCTTCACTTCTGTTTTTCCGAAAATCGAATCGATCGACAAACATTCGTAACTTTTTCATTCTTTCACCGATTTGAGCAATTTTTGACCCTAATCCGATCAGATTTTCGTCCTCTTTCCGTTTCTATTCACCATATACTTGATCTACCAAGGTATGTCTCCCTTTTTCTACTTTTTCAGTTCGACATTCATGAGAAAAAAGGTGATTTCGGGTTGTTTTTGGTCCAATTTGGATACATAAATTGCTTAGGATGCATTTTTCGAGTGAAATTGAACCTGATTCATGCGCTATTTACGTTGATTTTGGTGGTTTAGAATCGAATTTGAGAATGTATGAAGTTTAGGGGTTTTTAAGTGGTGAAACCAAAATTGGTGTGATATTGTGGTCGATATTATGGCATGGATTCGTGAGCTTGCTAGAGATAGTTTAGAGAGTATTGTGGTTGATTGTGGCGTTTGGATTGTTTTGATTTGCAGATTTCCAAAACTGTTTTGGTTTGTGTCGATCGACACGGAAATGTGTGTCGATCGACACAGAAACGCCCAACATATACTGATTTCGGATTTTTGTTTGTTTGTTTTTGTCTTGGGTTGGCTGCAGATGACTACACAGGGTACCAAGCGCCTGCGAAAAGACAGGGATGCTGCGTCTGGTTCTAGTACACATGCAAAATCCGTTGCATCGCGTCATCCATGGCCACTACCTGAGGGGGAGAAGATCGCCATTCAGAGGCGATGGAGTGAGGTTCCCGTAAAAGTTCTGATATGCGATGATGTTGTCAACAGAGAAATAACGGAGGAGTGGGATGACTATGATTCGCTTCTGTACAACGAATGGTTGAAAGTGAAGCTCGCTCCGACCAGATATGCTAACTCAAGGATAATGAGTGCTTTGGGACTCAGGACTGAGGTGTTACAATTGCTGAAGAACGCAGGCTTAGGAACCATTGCCACACACGCCTACCCTATGTACCCTGACTTAGTACGTCAATTTTTCGCCTCGGTGCAATTTGGTTGTGTAGAAGGGAATGCAGAGCACGCTGATGCTGGAGGACAATGGAGATTGAGTTTCAAGATCAGAGGAGTTCGCCACATGATCACTCTCCGGGATCTTTGCAGGGTGTATGGTTTCGATGAGGGTCGAGGTTATCAGGTACTTCCGGAGAACATCCCGAATCTACAAGCATTTTGGGCACGATTTGGGACCGGGATGTATGCTCCTGCTGCCTCCACACACACCGATGTGAGGCATCCAGCCCTCCGCTACTTGCTCCACCTGTTCTCCACTACTATACTGTACAAGGTGGAGCCCGGGAAGATGAGGCTTCAGGAGCTGGTCCTATTGTCAAACGCTTTGCGACAGGATATTTCAGACACGGCCTGGGAAGAATCTCAACCCTCGACTTGGATTGAGCCTCATCCTAACATGGGGGTTGTCTTCGCGGGCCACTTGCTGTCTTTGAAGAACACACCACTTACTCTGAAGAAGAGCAGCAAGCCCTTCGCAGCTGGTAGCCTCCTCACTCCCATTTTCATATTTTGTGGTATAGATACATCTGATTGCAGTAGGGAGAGAGCAGATTGCTCTATGGACATGGACTACCTGATGAGAGCCACCTGGCTCAAGGGAGACCAGCATTGGGTTTTCCGCCCAGTTCCTGGCGAGCAACGGATGGTAAAGCTACCCATTCTTGAGCTGATAAGGATCTCTGCGGACCCCACTGTGATGGCTTTCGAGCCTGACGAGAGACTTCTGCACCCAGTTGGAGCTGTGCGCAAGCAGATTACCCGTTATATTGCTCCAGCTGGTACTTCAGGCGCAGGCACTTCTCATGCTCCATCTCCGCCACCTCAGCTTCCTCCGTTACCACCCTTGCCTAGCCAACCTCTAGACGAATTTCAGAGTTGGATGGCTCAGAGTATCCAGATCCTTTGGACTGCCGTGTCTACTTGGCCACGCTGTGGATGCATCCGTCCTCGCCAACCTACTCCACAACCTTCATCATCATTAGAGGAGGATGATTAGATCACTTATCCTTTTTCCTGTTTTCTTTTTATTTTATTTTATTATCTAACTTTGAGTCTATTTTTCTGTTTTTCTTTGAGTCAGTTTGTTTTATGTTTCTTTAGGATTTCAGAACTGATGAACTAATGCGATTCGCCTATGTTTTCCTCTTAATCACGTCTTTTGAGTTGAGTTTTGCAGAATGATTAGCTTTGAAATTTATTTCAACGATGGAAAATGATTACCAAACTTGCGGAAATATCCAGAGATGTTGTATCGATCGACATGAATATCTATGTCGATCGACACGATGCAACATTCTGTCTCCAATTCCGCACAACTCATGATCCGGGTTCGGAAACCTGTGTCGATCGATACGGTTACGGTTATCCATGTCGATCGACATGGGGAAAACATTTGGTAAATTTTCATTTTCCCTTTCTAAGTTCGTTATCCTTTTGATTCTTTATGCCAAACTCAGCTTGATAACACTGGGGATAGTGTTGTTTAAGTCTGGGGGAGGTAGTTACTAACTTTGTGTTCGTTTTTGAGAGTTAGTCCAAAACGTTTTATTGAGTCAAAATAGTCAGTTGGAAACAATGATCCTTCTTTTGGTTTAGTGGATTGCCTTTTTCAGCAGAGTGACCATTTTTGACCAATCGATTTCAGAGTCAAACTAATGGGAAATCCTAAGGCTGACAAGTTAACTAGAGACGTTTGTTACTTCCAGCATAATCCGCCAGGTTATAGCTAATTATACGGTCTCCTCGGTGATTGATTTTCATAAAGCTTGATTCCTCATTCATACCTGAATAGTGCAAATTCCTGTTGAAACTAATGGTACCCCTCTCCCTAATTTATAAGAAAAAAACAAAAAAAAAATGATGAAGAATGGGGTGATATGATAGTTCTTGAGTTTCAGATGAGGAAATACAATTCCAGTGAATCAGTACTCAAGAGGTGATCAGCCAGAGCTCAAAAGCAGCAGTCTGAATCCCTTAGAACAGATGTAGAGGACGAGCGATCTCAAGTAGTGAAAGCAATACTTTTGGGTTTCAACATTCCATTCATAAAAAAAAAAAATTTCGAATTAAATATGTCTGGGGGAGAAAGGGTACCGAAATTTATATGGATTCACTAGTCATGGTATAGTATGGGAATGAGTCTAAAAGGCTTTTGGCGTCAAGATCTGGGACGAGACCTTGCAATGATAACTAACGGGTTATGTTGAGTAGTCGTGGATGAATTTGGAAGGCTGTGAATGTCTATGGAGAAGTACATAGTGGTCTGATTTTGAGTCGGTTATGCATTATGTGGATTACTAGCTGAAAGGGGTCGGTTCAGTACTCCAAGGGAAGGTAAGTTTCTGCGTTTTCAAACCCCTTTCACATTCTTAGTGTATGTTTTGCTTGAGGGCAAGCAAATGCTAAGTCTGGGGGAGTTGATATATCATGGTTTTTACCCGTTTTTTACCATGATATTAGTCCTTTTCATAGAGTCTTTTGGTATTTTTCGAGTCTTTTTGAGTCTTTGTAGATTATTGGACGATTGGAGCTTTATTGGAAGCTTTTGGAACATTTTGGAGCATCGAGGAAAGAAAAGCCGAAGTGATCAAGTCGGAGTCGAGTTTTCAAGTCTGTGTCGATCGACACGGACCTGTGTGTCGATCGACATGCCCGTCTGACACGTGAAGACTTCAAGTTTTGAAGAAATTCCAGTTTTGCCCAAAAAGCCCAGAAGTTGTACAAGAAGCCCAATTCGAATTGTAGACCTTATATATAGTTTTTCCTTAGGCTTTTAGGGAGGGATCTAGTTTTTGATTGGAGATTTTTGAGAGAGGAGATTAAGAGAGCTTAGGAGATTATAGACTTCCAGACTCCGTCGATTTATCCTCTCTGTATCTTTTAGCTTATCTCTTTTATGCAAGTTATTTATTCATTGATAATGTTTACATCATCTATGTCTGAGTAGTTTGTTTGTTAGGCTTAGGGTAGTTATAGGGTTTGATGAGAAATTGAATGGATTGAAACCCTGTTAGGATTTATCTTTATGTTCTTCATCTAGAGTGGTATAACTCTGATTTTAGGATTGATCAACTAAAATTAGATATCATAGGTTGTTTAAATAGATACGAAAATATTATTGATAACCTGAAATAATCTTAGATGAGCAAAATTACCTATTCGCAAAGAAATTTGGCTTAGGAATTTTGTGAGCAATTAAACTTGAACTATAAAGCTTGATTTAATTCTCTAGGTTCGCATTGAAATTTGGGATTTAGGAATCTAATCATAGATAGTCTCTGCAACGAAAGTTGATTGATTTTACATTCGTGTTTATGTTGTAGAACGGTTCTTAATAAAATCCTACGGTTTAAATATATCTGTGTCGATCGACACGAACCTATGTGTCGATCGACACAATCGAATCTCAAATCATCCCTACGATTTACCCAAGGCCTAACCTTTGTCTAAATTGAATCCTAAAACCTTGATAATCATTTATTCGTTTGCATATTGTTTTTATTTTACTTCATTCACACATATTTACTTAGCAAAATTTGAACTCACGAATTGGTTGTGTTATTCGATTCCCTGTGGATTCGACCTCTAAGCACTACATCGATCTCTTAATTTGAGAGAGTATCTCAGGGCAAATTTGAGCATATCAAAGTTGATCGGGACCGAAGTCGATCACGGACCAAAGTCGATCGTGGACGGAAGTGGATCGGGGCCGAAGTGGATCGCGGACCGAAGTCGATCGCAGGCCAAAGTGGATCGGTACTGATGTGGATCGCGGGCCGAAGTTGATCGCGAACTGAAGCCGATCGCAGGCCGAAGTGGTTCGGGACTGATGTGGATCGCGGGCCGAGGTTGATTGTGGGCCGAAGTCGATCGCGGGCCTAAGTCGATCGCAAGCCGAAGTGGATCGGAACCGATGTGGATCGTGGGCCGAGGTTGATTGCGGACCGAAGTCGATCTCGGGCCAAAGTCGATTGCGGGCCGTAATTGCTCGCGGACCGAGGTGGATCGCGGACCGATGTTGGGCCTCTCCCGTGTTGCCACAACGTTCAGGTGGAAATTAATCGGGACAGCGGTATGGATGATCACGGTGTGTACACTATGAATCTTAGAAAAGCGAAACTTGAAGATGAATTCACGGTTTCTTTGGCAGAAATGGCTAGGCAAGATACGGAGAATGGGATGCGTGCTGCTGCGAAACCCCCAAAGCCCCAGAGTAAGGGTTAGACGTGACATTCCTGACCCTCCAGACTCCACACTGTGTACCCAAAGAATCTTTGCGGAAGTTGAGGCGTAAGTTCAACATTTTGGAGGAGATTGAACTGATACTCCCCTCGTCTTCGGATCGAGCATGGGATCCCCCTTCGGGTTGCTTTACCATGTATGAGAGTTGGTTGAATTGGTGATTGTACTTCTTTCCTGTTCTGGAGGTCATCCTTGAGTTTCTATGGATGTATCAGCTTGCCCTAGCGCAGAGAAGTCCCCGCGGTCTTCGTCACTTGATGGGTATTTTCGTGAGGAGCATTGAATGTGACGAAGAGGTTAACGTTTACCATCTTTTAAACTGGTTGGATGTCCGAGTGTTGCGTCCTAAGGAAAAACTTGTCTATTCAGTTTCGGCTAAGCCGAACCGTTCAATCATCAGTGGTTTCCCAAGTAAAGACAGCTACTGGATCGACTACTTCTTATTCGTCCCGATAACTGAAGCATCGGTCGGTCCCCGGTGGATTGATAAGATAGTTAGGAAATGGAGAAGAAAGGGTAGTGTAGCCAGAGTCTTGTCTTCGTTTTTGTCGATTCGTTGGATGTATACTAACATAATCTCTGTTTGTCATTTTTTGCAGTTATCAATCCATTTCCGAAGGTTCCGCTAGACTTTCTCACGCTAGCAGAATTACTTGCTTCCGAGCGCTGTAATTGGCAGGAAGACTTTTCACTTCAACGAATCGAAGACGCTCGAGCCCGTTACTTCGTCGGTTCCACCTCATCAATCAGTTCATCGCCAGCCTCCATGCACGCCGTTCGCGAAAGGAAGGAGGCCGACGCACGCCGTTTGGCTGTCGAGTCCGAAGGCGGCATTCTGAACATGAAGATCGATGTCGTAGTTATCCCTTTGCCTGGGCATCATTCGGAGTCCTCCGCTGGAAACCGCCTCGGGCGTCGTTCCGAGTCTGTAGTCTCTTTGAAAGCGTACTTTATCTGCCGCAGAGAAGGGAAAAGGGGTGATGCAGTATACAGTTAGAGCTTCACAGGGCAGCCTGATGACGCCCGATATTGCGGAACAAGAGGCTCACTCTGCCCCCCCCCCCCACAAGAAGCTTCGGTTAAGGGTAGACTGTCGCTGGATGGAGCCAAGGTGATATTTTCTTCCTTATGCGCTGCTTATATCTTTACCGCTGTTCCTAAATCATATACTTGTCATTTCCCCCAGTTCGTTGATTCCATTACCAAGCTGGCGCGTAAGTACGATCGTCGCGCCAAGTAGGAGGCTGAGCGGGTCGAACAGGCGGCTGGAGAAGCTCGAGCCAAGTGGGAAGCTAAAGTGGCACGGAGAAAGGCGTTGGAGGCTAACCTTGAGTCATAGGAGAAAACTCGTGGTGAACTGCGTGACTCGAGCACCCAGAAAGATTCCGAGATAGAGTCGCTCAATGGCCAACTTGCATTGGAGAAAAACTCTACCGACTCTAAGGTCAAAACCGCCACGAAGAGGATTGTGCATTCTTTGATGAGCAAATTCAAGTCGAAGATAGAGAGGACCAAAGAAAAGTTCAGGGCTCTTGGGAAGTCAGTGGACAAGATGAATGATCTCGCTCAAGTTGATGCGAATCTCGAGCTCATCCGGAAGCTTCAACGTGATGATGCTCCTTCTTTGGAGGACGAAGCCGCTGAAATTTCTGAGTGGAGGGAGGAATTTGTTGGCGGGGACAAGGACTACAACGCGTTGTTTGACGAGATTCAACACGATTTGGTTGTCTCTCCTTTCTGTTATGATGATGCTTCTAGCTTTGATGTCGCTTCGTTTGAGACTCAGGCAGCGGAAATTGGAGTTCACTTTCCTTCTGGGTCAAACTGGGGTCCCTTTGGTATGTGCCTGCTTGATCTGCGTGGCGCCCAATATACCGATACGGGGTTCTCAGGTGAACACGACGGTACCGAAGTTATGGCTGTGATGAGGGAAATGTCGCCGAGACCGGTGCCGACGAAGACTGTGCTGAATCTGTTGCTGGTGGGGATGGAACCGAGGTCGTGGAAGACGTCTATGATGATGAAGGCAATGGAGGTGTTGCACCCTAGTCAATCTCCCCTGAACGGTCCCATGCTTCTGTGTTTGTTTCACTGCCTAGATGGCTTTATCTTATGTAGACTTTGTGCCTTGACGGCTTTATCTCTTTCTGTAGGATGTTTTCCCTTACTCCCTGCAAGATGGCTATGCTTAGTAACATGTTTTGATTTTCGACCAACGTTTCGTCTGTTGGATTTTTTTTTATGATTGAAACCGGCCTACGGAAATGTTATGATATCCGCTCCAGCAGCAATCACATTATGACCAACGTTCTGTATGTTGGGTTTATGACGAGCATTTTCGGCTTACAAGCTGGTTTCCACAAAACGAGCTTGCTCCGTTAACAATCGTTGCGCGCTTAATATCTTGTTTGGGATGTGATAGTCAGATCTGTGTGTAAAAGAAATCAATGCGTTACTGTGGCCAGTAGTAACGAAAAAGTTAAATGTCTCGTGTCGATTTGGTTGATCCGTTACGGATATTCAAATATTCACTTGGTTGATCCGTGATGGATGTTCAAGCATTGACTTGGTTGATCCATGATGGATGTTCAAGTCTTGAGAGATGGGAGTATACGAGTATACGTACCCCACTCCCCCCTCTTTTTAGAGAAGGAGGCAACTGAACCCATCCGAAGACGGGCTGCCTACGTACCCTTTGCAGGGATCAAGCCGCCTCGTTGTTCGTTTAGAAATGACTTAGTGATAGTATTTCTTCAAATGTCAAACGTTCCACGAACTGGCTAATTTGTAGACTCCGGGTTTGACTATCTTGGTGACTTGGTAAGGTCATTCCTAGTTAGCACCAAGCTTGCCAGCGTTTAGTTCTGCTGTATTCTGAAAGACTTCCCGCAACACCAATTCTCCTTCCTGGAATCTGCGAATTTTAACCTTCGAGTTATAGTACCTTGTCGCTGCGTTTTGATAGTTCTGGATTCGAATAAGGGCTTGATCATGCTTCTCGTTGACAAGGTCCAACGTATCGAGCATCAGAAGATGGTTCAATCCTTCCTGCTCTGGCAGGAGTCTTCGCCGCGCGCCCGGGAATTACACTTTCGGTGGGATGATGCATTCAGTTCCATATACTAAGGCAAAAGGAGTCTCTTTTGTTGCTCATCCTGGAGTAGTGCGGTGTGACCATAGCACTCCTTCCAACTCGTCTGCCCATCTTCCCTTCTTCGCCTTGAGCCGCTTTTTCAGCCCTTTAAGGATCGACTTGTTGGCTGCCTCGGCTTGTCCGTTTCCTTGAGGATACCTCGGCGTTGACTTGCTAAGCCTAATCTTCCATTTGTCGCAGAACGCCCCAAACCAACCAGAGATGAACTGCGATCTGTTGTCAGTGAAAATTTCATAAGACACGCCATGACGACATATGATATTCCGCCACAAAAAACTTTTTACTTGGGCATCCTTAATGGGCGCGTATGCCTCCGCCTTCACCCACTTAGAAAAGTAGTCGGTTAAGACCAGCATGAAACGTTTTTGCCGGGATGGATGGAGCAGACCAACGATGTCCATAGACCACCGCATAAAGGGGTAAGGCGAGGTGATTGATGAGAGCATCTCCATAGGCTGATGAATTTTTGGAGCGTGACGTTGGTATTGCGCGCATTTAGCCGAGAACACCTCGCAATCCCTTATCATTGTTGGCCAATAATACCCATGTTGTTTGATCCTTATTGCCAACGCTCGTCCACCGGAATGGTTTCCGCAAAAGCCGCTATGAACTTCCTCCTTGATCTTTCGAGCTATCTCGCCTTCTACACATTTTAGCAATGGTCCGGAGAAACACCACTTGAAGAATTCTCCATCTAACAGGACATAACGTGCGGCCTGAGCTTTGAGTTTGCGGGCTGCCCATCTACCAGAAGGTAAGCCATGGTTTGTCGCAGCCGTATTCCAGATTGGTTACATCGTCGTGGCCCTCCAGAATTTCCTCTTCGTCAACGGTCGGATCGGGGCACTTGTCAGGATTACCCTGAAGATCATTATCTTCATTCATCGGGAAATCATCAAGATTTTCGTGTGGATCGCCAGTCGGATCATTTCTGGCTTCCGTCATAATTGCATCCTCTTGTCCCGGGCCGGGATCGCTGTGGACGGTGACTTCGGATCCGAGTAAACCCGGACTCATTCCTGGTTCCGAAGTGGAAGAACATTCTGGTGCCGAAGTGGACGCGCTGCTGGTGCCGGATCCTATCGACTTCGTAGTCTGCGCCGAAGTGGGCACGCTAGTTTTGCCGACATCGGATCCCGCCTGTCCCGAAGACACGACTTCAGTTCCATCAACCACAGAAGTTGTCCCCAACGGATCCGAAGTCGATGTCATCTTTGTCAAAACTTTCTTTGTGCTTACCTTCGTATGTCTGGTGGCCTGGGACCGAGTTACTATGTTCACGGTCTTGGTTGTTCTGATGCTGGGATGCTCGATGAACTCGACAGGTATGATCTGTCTCAAATCCGGATCCGATGTCGAAGCGAGGACTGCTAACGCATCAGCCGAAGTGTTTTCGCCTCGAGGGACTCTCGTCAGGGTAAATTCTTTAAATTGTCCAGCCAAATCCTTCACAATATGCAAATATAACCCCATGCGATCCTTTTTTACCGCGTACTCGCCGCTGAACTGGTTTACGACGAGCTGGGAATCACAAAATGCATGTATGTTTTCGATTTTCAATCCCAAGGCTAACCTCATTCCAGCAATGAAAGCTTCATATTAGGCTTCATTATTTGACGCATGAAAACCTAAACGGAATGACTGCTCCAGGAGCTCCCCTGTTGGAGATGCCATCCTTATTCCCACTCCTGAACCATTTTTGATGATGATCCGTCGACGTGGAGCTTCCAAGTCGGCTTTGGCTCATCTTCTTCGGGTCCCTCATCCGAGATTTCAATAAGGAAATCCGCTAACACTTGAGACTTCTTACTAGTTTGGCCTCGGTATTCAATATCATACTCACTAAGTTCGACTGCCCACTTCGCCAGTCTTCCCGATTGGCTCGGACTATGCAGGACAGACATCAAGGGAAAAGTGCTGAAAATAACGATCGGGTGTGACTGGAAGTACGGTCTCAACTTTCTGGCGCTCATGACCACGGCTAATGCTATATTCTCCATTAGCAGGTACCTTATCTCAGCGGCAACTAGACTCTCACTGACGTAAAAAATTGGCTTCTGCTCTCCCATTTCTTCTCGAACAAGTACTCCGCTAACGGCCACTAGAGAGACCGCAATGTACAAAAAAAGTGGCTCGCCATCCACTGGTTTTGCAAGTATTGGTGGACTCGCCAAATACTCTTTTAATTCCTAGAATGCTGACTCACACTTCTCGTTCCAATTGAAGTCCTTCTTACCCCTCAAAGTATCATAAAACAGCAAACACCTATCGGTTGAGCGTGAAATGAAACGGTTAAGCGCTGCAACTCTTCCGGTCAACCACTGCACCTCTCGTTTAGTTTTCAGAGAAGCCATATTCTTGAGTGCATCGATTTGCTTCGGATTTGCCTCAATGCCACGATGAGTGACCAAGTAACCTAGGAACTCCCCAGATGTTACCGCAAATCTACATTTCGTCGGGTTCAATTTCATATTGTGCGAGTTTAGCCGCTCAAAACATTCCCGTAGATGCTCGACGACTTCACCAACATATCATCAGTATATACCTCCATCGTTTTTCCCAACTGGTTAGCGAACATCTTGTTGACTAGGCGTTGATAGGTGGCTCCCGCGTTTTTTTTCCCAAATGGCATTACTTTGTAACAATAAATTCCTCTGTCCGTGATGAACGTTGTCTTATCTTGATCTTCCGGGTTCATAAGGATTTGATTGTATCCTTGTTCAGATCCGTGAAGTCCACGCAAACGCGCCATTTTTCGTTCTTCTTCTTGACTACGACGGGATTTGCCAACCAATCTGCATACTTGACTTCTCTGATCGAGCCAACCCTAAGAAGCCTTTCTACTTTGTCATTGACCGCTTTCGTTCTTTCCGGTCCGAGCTTTCTCCTTTTCTGCTTGACTGGTTTGAAGCTCGAATTAACGTTCAACTCGTGGCTTGCCACACTGATATCGATACCTGGTATATCTTCGGCAGCCCACGCGAAAGTACTGACATTCTCCTTAAGACACGAGACAAGTTCCTTTTAATACCTTCGCTTAGTGTGGAACCGATCTCCACGCATCGCTCTGGATGTTCGTCATCTATGCAGACCGAGATAATGGGGTCACAGATCGGGCTGTTTTGTTTCGCGCGACCGTGCGTTATGTTTAATTGCTATAAGAGTTTGCTGAGCCGTTTCACCGGCTCTCTATCTGTCTTCATCTTTTTCCGCTCTGACACTTGGTCTGTAACTGGTTTCCTGAGTTTATGCTCTGTTAGGAAGCACATTCGGGATTCCTTCTGACTTCCCCAAATGGTTTTCACCCCGCTCGGCGTTGGAAACTTGACGCAAAGATGATAGGTCGACGCAACTGCCCTCATCGAATTCAGCCAAGGGGTCCCCAATATCATATTATAGATAGCAGGATGATCAGAGACGGAGAATTCAACGTTTTTTGTTACTCCTCCGGCCTGAACAGGTAGCGTGATTAATCCCATTGTCATCGTCATTTCTCAAGAAAATTTCGTTACCGGTTTCGGGAACGGTTTGACCGCAGCTAAGTCGATGTCCATTCGCTTCAGTGTTTCCCTGAATATTATGTCCATTGTACTTCTGGTGTCAATCAGCAGCCGGGCTACGTCATAGTTGGCCACGACTATTTCGACCACGAGAGGATCATCGTGAGGCTTATCAATCCCAACTGTCTCATTCTCTTCGAAGGTAATGACATCGTTTGGAAAAGTAGACGTGATCTGGAGGTTCACACTAACATTAGCTCGCCTTTGGAAGGCTTTGATGGAGGAAACGGTGTCCGCGCAATAATGCGATCCGCCCATGATCATGTTGATGCGCTTTCGCGGTTCTGGTGGTGGGGTTTCACTTTCTTGCCTCAGACGTTTCTGACCTTCCTTGTCTGCCAGATCAGTACCATCCTTGTTAACATCCATGGCGAAGTCGTCAATGCTAATGTTTCCTCCAAGCTCTCCTGCTGCTAGTTTCGCAGCAAGTTTTAAACCCAGAACCCAACAATTCACGGTTGAGTGCCCAAAGACATGGTGATGGTCACAATATGCCGTTTCGTCGTAACTGCTCTCTTTTCTTACCCACGTATTCCATGGGTCTCGGCCCCGGCCATGGCCACGTACCTGACCTCTTCCTCGTGCTTGACCTTGTCCTTGACCTCGTCCAGTAGATTCCACTTGGAAATTGTGTGCTCCTTTGAATCCTCCTTCGTGCTGGACGAAACCGGGCGTGTGATTGCCCTTCTTGGTATTCTGATGCTGTTGCGCTTGCGGTTTCTGATTCGTTTGCTTGGTTTTTCCGTGCCTCTCAGCACACAGGGTAGTCTCCTCCTCCTGATTAATGAATCCGGAAGCCCGGTGCAAAGCATCTTCTAATGTCGAGGGAGTATTTACGGTCATCTCCTTTTTAAAATCCAAAGTGTACCAAAGTGCTTTTTTCAGGGCGAGCAGAGCGGCCTTGTCGCTAACGTGCTCTACTTTAGACATAATTATTTTAAATCTACCGATAAAACTCCGAAGCGTCTTATTCTGCCCCTGTGACATCGTCCACAAGTCTGCATCAGAAACTCCAGGATTTATGAATATGGAGTAGTGCTTCAGGAATGCTGCAGTTAGCTGACCAAAATTGTCAATAGAATTCCGATCAAGTCTGGAAAACCACTGAAGGGCAGGCCCTTTCAGGTGTTCAACGAACAAAAGGCATTATCCTGCATCTCTCTCGCCTTCCCGGAAGTTAGCGCGACCCATCGCAATCGCGAATGACGTTTTGTGATCTTTAGGGTCACTATTCCCTTCGTAGATCTGGACCTTAATCTTCCCCGGGTCTGTAATTTTCACTCCTGTGATACGCGAGGTAAACGGAGTAGTTTGCGCCTCTTCCAAAACGCGGTCGATTTCCGGTGCCTTGCTAATGGCCTTATGAATCTGCGATTGAACAACTCTCAAGTTGGTGGCTGTTCGATCCATCTCTGCTCGAAGTGCGGCCATCTCTTCTCTCTGGGATCGGATCGCAGCTCTTCGCTCATTCTCGAACCGGGTTTGTTGCGCCAAAAGACGACTCTCTTCCTCCTCAATTTCATCTTCGAATTGTTGCTGCTCGTTGCGGGTCGGGGCTGTATTATCGGCATTACAATCTTGCGTTGGATTTTCCACATCCAGATCTATCACAGGTTCTGACTCGGTTTCGTTTCGGGTGCCAGCTCTTTGAACCTCAGGGTTTTGCTCACCGGTCATGGTTGTAGGGCGTGTCGGAGGTATCCCCTTTTGTGTCTTCTGCGGTGTTGTAAATTGGAGGGGGATTGATCGTACCGGTCTGCTCGGTCGATCTTGTCCCGACCCCCCAGTTTGGTTCCGGTTGGAAGCCGCTAGGGTTTCTAGTCGGGCGTTTGCGGTCGCGTGTTGCTTATCGTGATCTTCTATCCTCTTCACCAACGTTTCAAGCATCGCGTTGATCTGGGTCATGGCTTCTGGCATCGTGTCTACGGTTACTGGTGGTGACTGCTGCTTCTCTCCTCCCCCGGTAGTACCCGCGGAGTTTGTTTCTTCACCAGACATCTTCCTTCGTATTGGATTTGCGGTGGTTTTTCGTGTTAGAAATTTCAAATCTTCCCTTAGATGTCGCCAAATTGTGGGACTCCGAACCCGCACAATCAAAACTTGTAGAGACTTTTGAAGGGAACTGAATTTCTAGGGTTAAACCAACACAAACGTAAAGAAAATTGTTTTATTGCTGTTTAGAAAGCTTTAGCGTATAAGTGTTTGTGAATGGATTTTTGGATCCCCTTCTCAAGGGTTACGTACATGTATATATCATAACCTAAGGCGGTTTTTCCTATCTCTAAGTGACCATGGAAATCCCTTTCCCTTCCGATTTCCATTCTTCCTTAGGTTGCTTTTGTCGGTCTTTTCATGGGCCGAGTCACACTCAACTTCGGCCCCACTCTATCCAATCAAGGCGACATCGGAACATGCCCACATCAGAACCATCAGCACGACATCGGTACCATCACTTGTCGACATCGGGACCATTGCTCGTAGACATCGCGACCACCGTACACCGACATCGGAACCACCTGACATCGTGACCATCAGCGTGTCATCGGCGTTACCATTCTTCAACTTCGGAACCATTTGTACCCGACTTCGGTTCCACAAGAGATCGATATCGACGCCACACGTGGTCGACTTCGGCGCCACGTGTGACTGACATCAGCTCCACACGCGATCGACCTCGGTGCTACATTTGGCTGATATCGGTTCCAATTCGAGCATCAGTACACTCGATGTGCATGGCGTCGGGGCGGTTCCCATACTTTAGCTATTTTATGACGTGCGTTTTCCACGGGGAGATTTGACCCCAACAATGCCCAGACTGTTTACAACGGGAACATGCGTGTCATTTCCTATGACGTTTTTTGTCAAGGACAACTTCTAAAGCAGATTTCATCCTACTTTTCTTAGGCCTTTCTGGTTGTTGACGCACAAGCGGTTAGTTAGCAACGTTATTTGGAACTTGGAGCGCTGAATCTATCGGCATGATCGACTCAGCGTATGCGTTTACCAAATAACTGCTGTTGTAGTAAGGACTGCACAAGGATATACGACAAATTTTCCTGTCCTCGGCAGCTGCGATTGCATGCACGCATGGTAATTTCTCGTGTTCAAAACGCCGACATGTGCATTTTCTCGTTTCCAAATTCACAATATGCAAAGACGATCCATATGTAACTTCCGTGTGATAAGTATCAATCCTTTGTACCGTCATAAGTCTGGCGGCAATGACACGACCCTATTTATTCATAAAAAATTATTAAATATTACGGCTGGCTTATCATAAAGGCTGGATTATGGAACAATAACGACTGACTTATGAACTGCAATGGCTGACTTACATGTAGTAGTTTCTCGACACCACGCGAAAGTGTGGTTAGCTGCGATTTCGCTTCCTCTCTCCGTTGTTCAAACCATCTGGTCATCATAACCCGTATCGATTCTAATAGTCGAACAATGTGAAGACTTCTAGTATTTGACAGTGCTCTGTTCATTGATTCCGCTATGTTCGTAGTCATTAAATTGTACCTTTGGCCTAGGAAATGAACACGCACCCACAGTCGGACATCATCTCTTTGGAGGTAGTCAGGAAGTTCAGGATTAATCGCTTCAATCTCCTCTAACAACGTATTAAAGTCAGAAACCCTAAAACATTTTGCCGCTTTCCTCACCAGACGAATGACATCTTTTCCTTTGTACCGTTGCAAAATGTTCTTATATAAATGGTAAGTGCAAATTCCACGAGAAGCCAACGGAAACACATTTCCAATTGCTTTTCCTATCAAATTATGCCTGTCCGATATAATCGCAATACCCTCTTCGTCAGGAATCAAAATTTTTAGTTGCGTAAAAAACCATTGCCATAAATCATCATTTTCAGTGTCAACCACACCGAAGGCTATTGGAAAAATCTGAAAGTTACCATCCTGAGCTAGTGCTGTGAGAAGTGTCCCTTTGTATTTACCGTTAAGAAACGTACCGTCGACAATGACAACTTTGCGTATGAAAGGAAACCCATTTATGCTCGCACCAAACGCAAAGAACACATACATGAATCTTCCAAACTCATCAATTTGAAGACGCGTAACCATACCCGGATTTGCCCTTCTTATCATATATAGGTAAGGAGGCAAGTCTTCAAACCCACTCTCAGGAGTTCCCATATCGATTTCTCTTGCAAATTTTAGCGTCCTATGTGATTTCCAATAATCCATCAGTCCACACGGAAAACGTAAAGTACAAGTAAAGCAGCTATAATAAACAAATAAGTCAGCCGCAACGTACCAATAAATCAGCTGAAATATAAAAATAAGTCAGCCAAAACGTACTAAAAATCAGCTGAAATAGAAGTCAGCCGCAACGTACCAAAAAATCATCTGATTTATCAAAATAAGTCAGCCAAAACGTACTAAAAATCAGCTAAAATAGAAGTCAGCCGCAACGTACCAATAAATCAGCTGAAATATCAAAATAAGTCAGCCAAAACGTACTAAAAATCAGCTGAAAATAGAAGTCAGTCGCAACATACGAATAAATAAGCTGTAATATACAAATAAGTCAGCCTAAACGTACTAAAAAATCAGCTGTACTATACAAATAAGTCAGCTGCAACGTACTAATAATTACATTTACACCAAAATGCTTATTGATAGTTATTCCGACACTATTAGGTCGAACTGACGGACCAACATCGCCGAGATAATCCCTGTACAACTGGCCTAAAATATCTGGTGTTGTTTGTCGAGATCGATTAGAATGCTCAGTTACAGAACATGTATGCTCCGAATCGTAAATACGAACATAAAATACCGGTAATTCCCCTTGTGTAGAAGCACGAACTCTCCAGAGACATCCATCAACCCAACATTTAACAATGAGTGTGTCCGAATTGGATACGTCTACATCAAAATCAAATTGATCTCTCACCGTAAGAAGTTTCAGTCGTTTCTCCAAATCGGCTTTACTCTCGTATCATTGCCCTACCGCGAGGTTTAGCGAAGACATCTCCAACCTTAGAACCTCTGGATTCCTTTCCGATCCGCTCACCGACATGTTGTGAGCTCTCTTCTTAGGCGGTAGCATCGGTGAATCTTCGTCTTGTGTTGGAGACTCACCGTATGAACTGAAGTTATCATCTTCAGATGAAGCACCATCCGAGTCGTCGAACATATCAAATTGGCTTTCAAATTCATCATCTTCTTTGTCTTGTTCGCCTACTTCGGATTCTCCGCCTACTTCGTATTCTTCACCTTCCATTTTACTTGCGCAATCCATGTCTTCATCGTCGCGTTTATCTTTGTATCTTGTTTCAACACCAGGACAATTATCATTACTTAAACCACCGTAATCTTTGTATGTAGATTCTACTTTTGAGCCTTAACTAAATAACCTTTTCTTCTTCTCTCTCACTTCATTATTCCGACTAATTTCACTCTCCTTTTTCTCCGTAATCTCTACACAGAGACGTATCTGTTCGAATTTCCTTAGGCTTAGAAAACCTATCAACTGTCGAGTATTGGAGACGTAAACTGGTGGAGTATCGTGCGCCATTGTTTTCAAAGTTTTATTCGAGAACATGTAGCTCAGCTGAATTTAATGGCTCGACTCGTTCAATCCGTAATCATCGAGTACAGACTTCACAAGTTCGTCGTGTGTTGTTTCATCATTTAAATACAGAACTCTACATCCTCTACCATCGGCGTTGAATACGTATCTGTTTTTCTTGACCCAGTTACCGAAAACAATAATTACTGGATCCATAAGATCTCGAACAAAGATCAATGAAAAAAAAATAATGAGGAAGGAAAATAGATGAAGAGGGTGACGATTAAGTTTCTGGGTATCAGATGATAAAGAAGATAAATAGATGAAGAAGAAGACACAGCGTCACAACATAAAACTCTAACAATGACATGGAAAATGACATGGAAAATAGGAGCTGATGACATGGAAAATCGGAATTTTTTGCTTATATGGCAAGTGAGCCACAAAATGAAAACGTAAATCAGCCTAACTAAATCAGTCATCAAATGCATATGTAAGTCAGTTGCAACGTGAATACTATTTTAGTAATAAAAACAACAAAAATCGGGTTCGAAAAGAGGCCATAAAAGGGCGTAGATCAGCTGAAAAATATTATGTCAGCTGTATCGTCCAATAAATCAGCCGTCAAATGAATGCTATTGTAGTAATTAATCTTTCGCTAATAAATCAGACGTAATAAGGCCGATTTACTATTAATCAAGCTAAACACGCCTGATTTATGCTAATTATACTTAAATCAGCCGTAACAATCTTTCATAGGTAAGCCGTCCGTTTAATAACACAGCCAGTCGATGATCATTCCATCATCGTGAGAAACATATCTCAACCAGCCGATGTACAAATCAGCCGTCATATATATACGTAAGTCAGCCAAATATTTGTAAATCAGACAGATTTTTGTAAACTCAGCCGTCTCATAAATATTAAGTCAGCCAGAAGACCTTAAATCAGCCACGTTTTCTAACTCAGCCGTTTCGTTTGGCTTATTTGTATATGTAAATCAGCCTATTTTTTTAAGTCAGCCACATCGTATATATAACTCAGCCGTCAATACCGCCGTAATGTTTTACGGCTGAGTTCATGAATACACGTCAGCGATTTTCTGTGTGGCGCCGGATTTTATCTGACGTGACACTTAAAAGTAATGGCATTCTTGTAATTAGGTTTTTAGTCATAACGTAATTACAAGGGCACGCCGGGCATTTAATATAAATCAATAATAAAAAAAATTTTTGTATACGTTTAGTAATATTATCTAATTTATGTGCCGTTTAAGTTAAGTTTCTTAAAGCACAAAATTAACGTATAGAACATATGAAGCATTTCTATTGATAGTGTAGCTTCAGAAAAAGAAGTAGTTATTGACAGTGATGTTGGCCTGATTGCATTTAGGTTTACTTTTTTCTAGTACGTGCTCTCTTTGGTTGGATATCTACCAATTTTTTTCTTTCTTGTTTTGTCATATCATTATTTTTGTTGTTGTCGTAATCAAATTTCCATTTCTATTGGCCTAGCTTTTTGTAGATCTCATATTCATCAAAATTGTTTTCCAGAAAACACAAAAAGAGGCTACGCTAGCTGGTCATGTTATGTATATCTGTCAATTATCTTTTCAATTTTTTTTTCTTGGAAGTTGATGTTTAAAAGCTTTTTATTCACACGTAGACAATATTATTTCATTATTCAATAAGAACACTGAACACGTACTTTTTTAATGGACATAAACCTTTGATGAAGAGATAAAAGTGTAGATAAGCCATGAAACCACAAGCACTAGTGGTCCAAAAAAGAACTTCCGGGACACCGAACTCTTCGGCGACATTAAGAGTAAAGCTCATGGAACCATCTGATACAATACAACTCACCGGAGGGACATCATCTTCGGCGTTAAGCCGCCGGAGAAGCTCCTTGAACAGAGCTAGACAGTTCTTCACAGTGGACTCGCAAAGTGAAGGGATGTCCTGCATGGTTTCAACGTCGGTCTTGGGTAGACCGTCACGAATGGCCTCGAACCGGAAGTAAGGAATTCCATCGAGGGCGTGGGGTCCACGGGACAGAAGTAGACGGTTGTGGTTGTAGACGGGGTTGACGAAGGTTACGTGGAAACCTTTGATGTGAAGGAGTTTAGCCACTTTCAGCATCGGGTTGATGCGTCCCTGAGCTGGGTAAGGCACGCAAACTACGTGTGGTTTTTGTGCGCTACAAACGATATGCGACTCCATTTTAGTTCATTCTTTTGCCAAACCTGAATGTTTGAGTAGTTATTGGATTTTAGATTTTGAATTTTAATATTTGGTTTTTGGTTTATAGATTTTGGTTTTTTGCTCGGTTTTTAGTTTATAAATTTAGTTAGTAATACTAAAAAATTATCTTTTGATTTTTATTGTTTAAAAGTATTAAATATATCTATTTAAATTTTGATTAACAAAAGGTAACAATATAATGAAATAATCTTTCGTATAAAAAAAACAAAACTCACAAAGATATACTCCTATATGTTTAATTAAATATGAAAAATGAAATTTAAGTAAATTAAGGTAAAAAAAAAAATTAAGTAAACTTTGATGGCTGGTATTGTTATTTCCCAAATTGATAAAATATAAAATGAAACAAACTTGTCGATATATAATTTTTAAAGAAACCCAAAAAACATAGATTTTGGTTTTTCTTTGAAAATGTGTCTAAAGGCTCAAAAACTAGTTTCCCGATTTCATAGAAAAACTTTTTTTGACAAAATCTTGAATCTACGTCACGTGCCTTGAGCCATCTCATGTGTCTAATATTACTCAACAATCAAATTCAGAATAGGTGTCCAACAATGCGTACCCAACTGGACTATTTACCGAATGGACCTAATCATATAGGGATTAGTGCAAAAATAACTTTTTGCCGTAAAAAAAGAGAAAATTTCTGAAGAATACATGAAATTAATTTAATTTACTTAAAAAATACACGAATTATTTTAACTACCCAAATAATACATTAAGTATTTACTATTGTCTTTTATAAACTTAGATTTTCAAATTTTGTAAGTTTTACACCCTCGATTCTAACTACGTTAATCCGTTAACACACGATGTTAATATTTTGATGGAAAAATTTCTGAAAATACCGAACTTAGTTTAAGTTGCTTAAACAATACATAAAATTTTTGGCTATCCAAATAATACACCAACTATATAAATTTGTCTTTTAAATACACCAACTTTCTAAATTTAGGTGTATATTACTAAAATAATAATTGGAACCATTGCATGGTTTGTGTATGAGCAAGTAATATTATGAATTGAGTTTTTTGTTTTTTATAAGATTTTATAATTAGATCTGCAGTTTTTTCCAAAACCATTGTGACTAACATTTGCCAAAGGAGTTCAAATGTTGTAGGTATGACTGGTTTTTTTGCATTAGTCGTGATGACTTATTTGAATGGGCTTATCAATAATAATTGTACATCTTGAAGTGTTGACATGAAGCCTGTGTGGAGGTTGATGCTTTCGGAGATATGAATATAGAATATGAGCGAAAACTTGGCTAGCTCGTATTGGAAAAATAATCTACCACTTTAACCTAGCGCCTTTTGATTATCATATTCATCCTCCAAACATTTCAGTTCTGTAAGCTAAACTAACGTTATCGTATTCTCAATTTTGAAGACAAAAAAGTTGGAGTATATAAAAGACAAATTTAAGTAGTCGGTATATTATTCGGATAGCCAAAAAGTTTGTGTATTGTTTAAGCAAATTAAACTAAGTTCGAATATTTTTCTGGAATTGTTTTGTTACAAATTGACACCGTTTTTCATATTCTGTTAAAAAGTTAACGCCGTTAGAATTAAGGGTGTAAAACTATAAAATTTGAAAGTCTGAATATATAAAAACTAACTGTAAATATTTCATGTATTATTTGAATAGCCAAAATAGTTCATATATTTTTTAAGTAAATTAAATTAAGTTCGAATACTTTTTTAGGAATTTTCCCAAAAAAAGAACGAAGAAAATATAAACATTAAAAGTAAGATGTTTAACTTTATAGTATTTATTTAAGAAACAAACGAATAAAGACATTTTTTTGTTAAAAGAAATGAACAAAGATTTACTTTAACAACAAAGCATTAAAAGTAAATCGTATTCCAAAAAAAAAAGGGTAAACCGTATTCAAACTTCGGGTTTTTCAAGACATGAAACCGATTTTTAGGTTTTCAATTATGGTCCTGTATCTTTTTCGCCTGTGCCGCATAACTAAAATAAATTATATTTCGTCAATACCATATACTCCTTCCGTTTTAGATTGGACATCGTTTTAATATTTTCACACTAAAAAGTTATATTAAAAATTCCATTAATTTTCTAAACGTAGTTTAATTCTTGCTATTCTCTTTTCTACGACATTGTAAATATTTAATTGTAAATATTTTCTAAATGTAAATATTCTTTTCTCGAAGTTGGTATCACAGCTTTGCTACGCTCCGAAACTAAATTCCATACCAAAAAAAGTTGTTCCTCCAACGGAAATTGAACTCACACGTCAAACTCTTACGGCTGCTGTGGCAAGGTTGACTATGCAACAAGGTAATCAACAAGTCAACAACGAGGGAGATCGTGATCGTGTGGAAGAATCAGATGAAAGTGATGGTGACGACAACCCTTTTGCAGGACAACAAGCTCGTAACAACGTCGTGCTTGCGCATGATGATAACGATGATCTTCGTTGGGAAAGTTGTTTCAAATTCGAAATTTCTGAATATCGTGGTTCCCAATCAGCGGAGGAGCTGCTTGATTGGTTCGCTACAGTAGAGGAGATACTCGAATTTAAACGTATTCCATTAGATCGTTGTGTTCCTCTAATCACCATTCGTTTTCGTGACAGAACATCATTTTGGTGGACATTGCAGAAGAAATCTCGTGCTCGTTGTGGCAAGGCAAAGATTACGACTTGGGAAAAACTGAAACGGGTTATGCGTAAGACGTTTCTTCCGTTCAATTATGACCAACTGATGTTCCAGAAGCTGCAAAATCTACGACAAGGCACTCGTTCAGTGGAAGAATATGCTGCTGAATTTTTTTAATGATTACTCGCGTCCATCTTCAAGACTCGGAATCACAATTAGTTGCACGTTTCATCGGTGGATTACGCCAACAAATCCAACACACGTTAAATCTCTTTCGTCCTTTATCAGTCTCGGAAGCACATCAACAAGCTTTAACGGTTGAAGCTCAAACACGTGCTAGCTTTTCGGCTTGGAGCTCTTCGCATCCTTCGCGTGTGACCACTACGGGTACACCTCCGGCGATGTCTGAGTCACCACTTAGCAAACCCCGGGTCTGCTACTCTGTCAATGGATCAATCTCGTCTCCAACGTCCTGGTGCTTTTCGTTGCTTTACTTGTGGCGAAACAGGGTATAGACAATCTGCTTGCCCCACAAGGAATCGTCGTGGTCTTCTCATTGAAGAATTGGAAGGAGAAACATACCCTGTTTTTTGTAGAGTATTTGTATATAAGGGTACTTATGTCTTTATGTTATCTCTAGTATACCTCTTGTACACAGTATAAATACTGTATTATACAATCTAATAAACTCAATTCAGTCAATACATTCTATATGGTAATTAGTGTTTGTTTCCCTTGGCTTGGGCCATATGCGGACCACAAGCTGGATTCTCGATCTCAGCGGTGTATCTTCATTGGCTATTCTCTTACGCAGAGTGCGTATCTATGCCTTCACCTATCCACTGGTCGCATCTATACATCCAGACATGTGACTTTCATTGAGTCGGAATTTCCTTTCGCGAAACCGGTTCCAGAACAGCCCACCGTACCAGACACAACTCACTCCTCCTTTACACCACCGACCATCATACCTGTTCCTCAGCCTCTGCTCGTACACTCGTCGTCAACGCCTCCCCCGAGCCAGGATCCTCACCTCGCGTCGACTCCGTCTTCGTCACCTATGCGCTCTGGTTCTCCGGAATAGCGTAATATAGTGGGTACGGGAGCTCATTCAACGGACACATCGCCTCATATTGTATCCCCTACTCCAACACAACCAGCTACCACACCACCAGACCCTACTCTAACACCAGCTACTAACCCACAGCCAGAGCCACATCCTCCACCTCCAGCTGCTGCAGAATGACCACCGAACCAAAATCCCCATCAAATGCGAACCCGATTGAAAAACAGCATCATTAAACCCATCAAAAAGCTCAGCCTTGTAGCCACAACCACAAAACCACATATACCCATACCCACAACCATAAACTAGGCTATGCGAGATGAGAATTGGAGACGTTCCATGAGTGATGAGTATAATGCTCAGATTGCTAATCGGACATTTGAACTGGTTCCACCGGCGCCGAATCAAAATGTCATTGGTTCAAAGTGGATTTATACACTAAAATATTTGTCTAATGGTCAACTTGATAGGTACAAATCACGGTGGGTTGCTCGTGGATACAATCAAGAATATGGTGTGGACTACGCTGAAACTTTCAGTCCGGTGGTCAAGTCGGTTACAATCCGCCTTGTGCTTCATCTTGCAGTGACTAAAGCATGGCCAATCAAGCAACTCGACGTCAATAATGCTTTCTTGCAAGGTACTCTAACGGAAGAGGTTTACGTTTCCCAACCACCAGGCTTTGTCGACCCCGATCATCCACATCATGTATGCCGGTTAAAGAAAGCTCTGTATGGTTTAAAACAAGCTCCGAGGGCATGGTATCAGGAACTAAAAACGTTTTTGTGCCAAATGGGGTGTTATAATTCCAGTGCTGATACATCCGTCTTCATTTACATTCAAGGTCCTCATGTTCTCTACATCTTGGTCTATGTGGATGACATCATAATAACCGGAAGCACTATCTCACTGGTATCCGCGTGCATTCATTGAAAGAACCTATTGATCTCCATTGCTTCTTGGGCATTGAGGTAACCCGAACACACACTGGTCTTCACCTGATGCAAAGGAAGTATATCATTGATCTCTTAACAAAGCTGCATATGCTCGATGCTAAACCGGTAACAACTCCTCAAGCCACCACACCGAAGCTCTCTTTGCCTTCTGGCATGCCACTAGACAATCCGAAAGACTATAGAATGGTAATTGGGAGCTTGCAATACTTATCATACACACGGTCGGACATCGCTTATAGTGTCAATCGCCTCTTGCAATTTATGCATCGGCCCACTGATGCTCACTGGCAAGCTGCAAAACGCATCCTCCGCTACCTCGCCGGTACACTATCGCATGGTATCCACCTTCGCAGGCAATCACCGACACACCTTCATGCTTTTTCCGATGCAGATTGAGCAGGTGACACCGATGACTTTGTCTCAACAAACGCTTTCATTGTTTATCTTGGATCTAACCCGATCGCTTGGTGCTCGAAAAAGCAGACCGGAGTAGCAAGATCATCAACGGAGGCTGAGTACCAATCGGTGGCGAATACAGCATCTGAACTACGTTGGGTCACTTCACTACTCCAAGAACTCGGCGTCAAGTTACCTTCGACTCCCACCATCTATTGCGACAACGTCGGAGCTACTTATCTAAGCGCTAACCCGGTGTTCCATTCTAAAATGAAACACTTAGCTCTCGACTTCCATTTCGTCCAAGACAACGTACAGTCCGGTGCACTCCGAGTTACACACGTCTCTACGCGAGATCAACTGGCCGACGCTCTCACCAAACCGTTGTCAAGAGCGAGATTCACTGAGTTAATGTCCAAGATTGGCGTGCTCAAACTCCCTCCATCTTGAGGGGGTGTGTAGAGTATTTGTATATAAGGGTACTTATGTCTTTATGTTATCCCTAGTATACCTCTTGTACACAGTATAAATATTGTATTATACAATCTAATAAACTCAATTCAGTCAATACATTCTTTATTTTTTACAGCGAGGATGCGGAAGTGGAAGAAGTAGCAACGGACACAAGTCCGTTGTTGATGTTATGACGGTCATGTCTAGCTCCAAAAACACAGTTTAAATACCCACAACGTAATAATCTATTCCACTCTCGATGCACTATTAATGGTAAAGTGTGCAATTTCATCATTGATTCCAGAAGTTGTGAGAATGTTATATCTGCCGACGCGGTTACTAAACTCGGTCTCTCTGACGAATCACACCCATCACCGTATAAGCTAGCATGGTTACAGCAAGGTAGTGAACTTGTTGTTACGCGTCGTTCTTTGGTTTCTTTTTCAGTGGGTGATTCGTACAAGGACAAAGTCTATTGTGATATTGTTCCTATGGATGCTTGCCACTTGTTGTTGGGACGACCGTGGGAATTTGACAGGCGTGTTCATCATGATGGATTTCTTAACACCTATAGTTTTCAATTCAATAATCGGAAGCTTGTCTTGACGCCTTCACCTCCTGACCAAGTTCACCCTCCACCAAACCCAGTTTTGCTCCTTCACAAAACGCCTTTTGAGTGTGCTATGCGTGAAACATGACTTGTGCTTATCTTGATTACAACACCGGTTTCACCGGCTGGTGACAAAAGTATTCCACCTGCCTTTACTAGTCTCATTCATGATTTTTTTGACGTCTCTCCACGTGACTTACCTAAAGCATTTCCTTCTTTGCATGACATACAACATCACATTGATTTGGTCCCAGACGCATCCCTCCCAAATCGACCTTATTATCGAATGAGCCCAGCTGAACATGAGGAATTACGAAGACAAGTCGAAGAACTAGTTTCTAAAGGGTTTCTTCGTGAGAGTTAAGCCCATGTGCGGTTCCCGCACTGCTTATTCCAAAGAAAGATGGTTCTTGGAGAATGTGTGTTGATAGCAGAGCAATCAATAAGATCACGATGCGCTATCGTTTTCCCATTCCCACTTAGACAACTTATTAGACCAGATTGGGACGACATCAATGTTTTCAAAACTCTACTTAAAAAGCAGTTATCATCAAATACGAATTAGTCCGGGTGATGAATGGAAGACAGCATTCAAGACACATGAAGGTCTTTTTGAATGGCTTGTCATGCCTTTTGGCCTTTCTAATGCGCCAAGCACGTTCATGAGAGTGATGAATCAAGCCTTGCATCTGTTCATTGGAAAATTTGTGGTTGTCTACTTTGACGATATACTGATTTTTAGCTCATCATTGGCTGATCACTTAACCCATCTCCGTGAGGTATTAACGGTTTTACGACGTGACAAGTTTTATGCTACGATGGCAAAATGTGAATTTGGCACTTCACAAGTTCATTTCCTCGGCTACATTGTCTTTGCCAATGGTTTGGCGGTCGATCCGAGCAAAGTAGAGTCAATTCAGTCATGGCCTACACCCACAATAGTAACGGAAACTAGAAGCTTCCACGGGCTGGCCTCATTCTATCGGCGCTTTGTTCCGCAGTTTAGGATTCTTGTTGCACCAATCACAGATTGTATCCGTGATGGACGTTTTGTGTGGACTCCGGAAGCTGAACAAGCCTTTCATCTTGTCAAGAGCAAGTTGTGCTCCGCACTGATTTTGTCTCTTCCAGACTTCTCTTTGGTGTTCGAGCTGCATTGTGATGCTTCCAAAACTGGAATTGGGGCCGTATTAAGCCAACGGAGTCGTCCGATTGCTTTCTTTAACGAAAAATTATCTGGTTCGCGTTCTCGATATAGTACTTATGATGTCGAGTTTTATGTAGTGGTGCAGGCTATCAAGCATTGGAGACATTATCTTTTCCACAAGGAGTTTGTCCTTTATACGGATCATGATGCTCTTAAGCACCTTAGTACAAGGAAAAGTCTCGTCACGCCATGCTTCTTGGATTGCATATTTACAACAGTTTACATTTGTTATTAAGCATACATCCGGTTCTAGCAATCGTGTTGCTGATGCATTAAGCAGAAGACATACCCTTCTCGCCGTCCTTCACACTTCCATTCCTAATTTTAGTACCTTCATTGATCTCTACGCTATTGATCCGTTCTTTGGACGTATTTTTTAGGATGTTTCCACCGGTGTATCCTCCGCATACACTCTTCACGATAGTTTCCTTTTCAAGGATAATAAGCTTTGTGTTCCAAATTGTAGCCTTCGTTTACAACTAATTTCTGAGCTTCACCATGAGGGTCATGTTGGTCGTGATAGGACGCTCCAATTGTTGTCTGCATCTTATTTTTGGCCATCGTTGCATCGTGACATGGAGAGATTTGTCGAACGTTGTGTTACTTGTCAACGCGCTAAAGGTCATGCTTCAAATGCAGGTTTATTGATATAATGCGTTTTTGGCGTATTTTAACCTTTGTTTTGTAGGTTTTTATCGAGTCTTTCACTCCACTTTGAGTCATTTTAGGTCCATAATGCGGCTGGAATGGAGAATTGGAAGTTGCAATTGGATTTGGTGAAAAAGGAAGGAATCTGGATCTTTTTGGAATATTATGAAGAAAAGGAGCACCCGCTCCAGAAGAGGGAGCACCTGCTCCCAGAAGATCCACTTAAGGAAGTTTTCATTAAACCTAATTTTGAAGCCCTAATCTTTTCCCAGCCGCCCAAGGCTTATAAAAGGGGAGTTTTTCGACCCTTTAGAGAGAGAGAGAGAGACACGATACAACAGAGAAGAGAAAACACAAGTGAGAGAGAGATTTGATACATGTTTTTAGAGTTGTAAGCTTGAGGATTGCCTTCCACGTTTTGGAGAAGATTTCTAAACTCTTATCTTTTGTATTTTCAATGAAGTTTCTTATCTTATTTGTTGCTGTTGTTTGCTTGAATATGTGTGAGTAATCTCTTTTGTTAGGTTGAGGGTTCGATGGGGTTAGAGAATTATAACTAAGCATAGATAGGTTTTGAAACATCACTTGATATCTCCATCTATAGTCGATCGTATTGCCTAGACTAATTTGATCACCTAGCCTCTGATTTTAGGTTGAATTTACTCATCAAAAGTGTTGTAAATGGCTGGAATTGACTTAGGTGGGCGAGTTGTCTTTAGCCAACGACAGTTGAAGCTAAAGCAACACGTAAACAAATTGATCCTATACGTTTAATGCTCATCATTCCTTGTAACCTCAAACGACAGTTTCGGGTGTTAGATTGATTGTTGAAGATGTTGATGCCACGACATTGGATTAGCTTAAATTTATGATTGAGTTCTAGATTGGCTCATAACTTGATAACCTGAATAATTGCTTGGTTCTTGATAATCTAATCCCTGAGATTTATCCCTTGGCCTAATGCCTTTCCTTTAATTGTTTACACGGAATTTACATTTGTTTGCTTGTTTAATTCGTGACAATTAAACCAACTTTGAATCGCTTAGCTGAATTTGTATTCCATAAGATTATAGTATATTGCTGGTCCCTTGAACGAACGTATACTATTCTACATCGGATTAGTGAATCTAGGTTTCATCTTACAAACCGAGAAAACAACCCTTTCATCATTTATATTTGCCTTTACCCAACCCCATTCAACCGTGGACAGATATTAGCATGGACTTTGTTCTCGGCCTCCCAAGAACATAACGCGGATTTGATTCTATTTTTGTTGTTGTCGATCGTTTCTCTAAAATGGCTCACTTCATTCCTTGCAAAAAGACTATAGATGTTGTCCAAGTTGCGACGTTGTCGTTTGGGAAATATATCATTTGCATGGCCTGCCCTCTTCCATTGTCTCCGATAGAGATTCTCGTTTTCTTAGCCATTTTTGGCGTTTGCTTTGGAAACTTCTCGACACTAGTCTTGATATGAGTTCAGCATATCATCCGTAAACAGATGGTCAAACGTAAGTTACTAATCGTTCTTTGGGTAATCTTTTGCGTTGCTTGGTTGGTGATGCTATTAAATCATGGGATTCTTGTCTTCCACAAGATGAATTTTCCCATAACCATGCCATTAATCGCAGTTCTGGTTTCAGCCCTTTTCAAGTGATTTACGGTATGGTTCCACGCGCAATATTTGACCTCTCATCTCTGCCCGATCGAACCCATATCCATGTAGAAGCAGCTTCATTTGTGGACTCTATTGCCACGGTTCATGAACAGAAAACGTCAAACCTGGAGTCTTCTTCATCTAAGTACAAAGCTGCAGATACACATCGGCGACGACTTGTGTTTAATGAAGGTGATCTCGTGTGGGCTATTCTTACGAGGGATCAGATGCCTGCTCATGCTTACAACAAGTTACGAGCAAAAAAATAGGTCCTTTGAAGGTTCTTGAGCGTATAAATGACAAAGCATACCGTCTTGAGTTGCCTCCTGACATTTCTACCTCCGATGTTTTCAATGTTCGTTATCTCTCTCGTTATTTTCCTGCTGATCCAGTTCTTGATTCGAGGTCGAATCTGAAATGACCCGACCCAAAATTTTAAAAAATTTCCAATTAAAACTCGGATTATCATTATCACAATTGATAATCCTCAATGGTCAAATCTCAACATGCGAAAAACAATAACCAATCAATAACCAATTAAATCAAACCATTCAATACATCCCATACTATATTGAAACCAACAACATCCAATTCACCAATTCATCCAATTCCAGAACTACTAACACCCTAGCAATTCTAACGACAATATAAAACATACAACCGAGACTCTAGATCATCTCCTCTTCCCGACCATGATTCCACAATCACATTTTCTCTTTACCTGCAACACATGGCAAAAAGAGTTGCGTGAGTATTATCACAAATACTCAGCGAGGCGGTCATCCCATCTACAGGTTATACACACATGCATAAGCAAGAGATACAATACCAGGATGAGCAAACAACAAGCATACACAAACAACCAACACGAACCCGTACAGAAGCACTGTGTCGATCGATACACTGCACCCGTGTCGATCGACATGCCCCCGTGTCGATCGATACACTGCACCCGTGTCGATCGACACACCACCATAGTGTCGATCGACATGCCCCATGTCGATCGATACACCACCATAATGTTGATCGACACGACATCGCAGAACCCAGGAACCGAGCCTATCCTCTCATGGCTCGAATCCCATCGCGATTCATCGATCTCCTGCACGGAATTCATCCACAACACACGAAATCCAATCCACACAACACAAGCAATCGTATTCCATCTAATCTTTTACCCAAATAAACATATTGTCACGCAATCACCTCGAAAAGGGATTGAAAGAGGAAGAACACACGAAGAATGCGAAGAACGAGCGAAGTGATTTGCCATAAAGCTATTATGTAGGGTTTATGCAATTAGGTTTTTAAATTTATAACCCTAGGGAACTGCAAGTGCACAGTCAAGACAATTGTAGTACTTAGGGATCGTTCCGCTGAGGACTGTGATGAATGCGCTACAAATCTATATGATTCGGATTAAGCTAAGGGATAGTATTATTTGGTTTTAGGGTTTTATGGAAGCAAATAACAAAGCAATAAAGTAAAGGGATAGATATCAATTAAGATTAGAAATCAAGCAATTCACAAAACATATGCAAAACACAAGCAATCGATTTAGGATTTTAAGACTAGTTGTTCTAGAATTCATATCACTAAGGTAAGGTCATCCCACTATCGTGATGTAACTAACTATCTACGTTTTGCACCCTAATAGACTCAACTATCGTAGGTTATTACAAGGTGAAAACATGTTTTATGCTCAAGATTGATTGTTCACTAAACTCCTTAACTAACCTATCAAATTGTTAAGGTTTCTAGCACATCGAATACTAGGTCCGGAGATATAACAAGCTTTTGGAGAGTATATCAACCTAAGATCACTCCCTGGGTAACTAGGTCAGTTCGTGCTTTGAGTATAAATAAAGATGAAGAATCAATTCTAGAATAAATCTCTAAACGATTAAATACGTAAAAGCATAGAATTAAGAAAGTGCAAAGAAATCAAATCAAAGCTAATACTCTAACATGTTTTGCAACACGTAGCAGAAAGAGTAAAGCACATAGACAGTATAATTCATTGATCTATCTAAGCGTAAGGAGTTAGATCTCATCTCTTTGCAATAGGGCAAAGATCAATCTATCCTTAAAGGCTTCTAGAATCAAATAAACATGAAGAACAAGAGAAAAACAAAATACATTGTTTAGGTATTGATTTAGGCTGTTAAGGCCAGCTGCTTGAGTTCCTAGAGAGGCTAAAAGCAGGTATATATAGGGGTTTAAGGAGGCATAAGTCGGTTAGGGTTTCTTCGGGTAAATACGTCTTTTTGGTCGAAACTGAGGCAATTTCGGACACGATAACGGTTGGGTTGCGTGAATGGTATTGGAAGCTTCCCTGACTCTTCTAGAAGGTCGGCAAAAGGTCTGGATATCGGCCCATGGGCTGATCCGGTGCTTGGCTCCATTTTGCACTCACTTCACTTCGAAGGCAGTTTGACATATCCTCAGTGTTTCGGGTGTATCTTCCAAAGTACAGCTCCAATCAATGAAATTCCAACTCCATTGGAAAGCTAACTCAAAGGGCTATATCCATACCAAGTTTTATTGAATTCACAATTGATTTAATCCTCTGTTCTTCAGCGAAATTCTGGCATATATGTTCTGTCCAGTAGGAGAATGTGCATTATCTTCAAGATAAAGTGACTTGGCTTGGTTCCTTTGACTTGGATAAGTAGCTGTATCATAGATGACACTCTTTTTACTCCTTTTTACATCCTTTTGATGATAAAACCTGTTAAGACCTTAAAATCTACATATTCGAGAAAACTACCTATTTTGGTCTAAAAGCTTTATTAATATATATGAAAACCATACTAAAATAGATAGAAAAAGTGGTAAAATATAGGGTATATCACGAAGAACACGAAGAACAACTCAAACCAGCCTCTGATTCTGTCTTCCCAAACCCGAAATCAACCACAACACGATCCTTTCTCG
This sequence comes from Arabis hirsuta, assembly GCA_964056655.1. Lineage (NCBI taxonomy): Eukaryota > Viridiplantae > Streptophyta > Magnoliopsida > Brassicales > Brassicaceae > Arabis > Arabis hirsuta. Next base: position 19,469,923 of record OZ053305.1, on the reverse strand, counting down.
TTCTAACAACCTCAAGAACAATCCTTCTCAAGAAAAACTCCCAAAAATCGCCCAAAACCCCTTGATTTCAGATTTCTCTCTCACACTTTTGATTTTGGCCAAAAGAGGAGACAAAACGCAGCTCCCACGTTTTATATCGGAACCCTAGGGTTCCCTAAACCAATTGCTAAACCGAACGATCAAAAACCAAACCTGTCGGTTCAATTCAACTCAGTGTCGATCGACACAACGCCCAACTCGCAACCTCTCACAAGTCAAAACACGTGTGTCGATCAACACACACTCTCCGTGTCGATCGACGCACCACTAAAAATCTACTTTTGGTTCACGGGAGTAATAATTCTCCCCCACTAACATGGATTCGCCATCGAATCACACAACCCCGTCTCACTAAGGTTGACACTCCCATCCGAAACCCGACCAGATTCATCCGGAAACATCAACAATGCAAGCTCCCTGATTTGGATTAGGGCTGTTCGACTGATCGCGCAACAATCAAACGAGAACATGCACGACCAACCGTAGGCCTAAAATTGGACCAATTGATCGCACAACAATCAAATAAGAACATGCACAACCAACTACGCTACATATGCTACCAGGGTCGTCCGAACCGAGGTTCCAAACGCAAGTAAAAACCCTAGACTAGACGTCCACTTACACATCCCTACCACACTCCTGACCAACCCGGCCAGCACCACCAAGATTCACTCCCGATCTCTGAGGTTTACAGCTAGTCCTATGCACATAGCCACGTTTCAGACATTGATTACTCTCAACTCATAACTCATATCACATAACCACACTACTCACACTCTCAGGAACACGTCCTTTGAGCTATCGGTGCACCATACCACTGACACTCTCAGAACACACAGTCCGTTGAGCTAGCAGTAGTAGTCCCCTCCAGAGAAGTACTCATCTCGTAGTATTACCAAGGGAAATCCTCATCCCACAGTAACACCCACAGGGAAATCCTCATCCCATCGAGAAAAAAATACTCCTCTCTCAGTATTACTAAGGGAAATCCTCATTCCTCAGTAACACTCAGGGAAATCCTCATCCCTCCTGGAGAAATCCTCATCTCCTATTACTAAGGGAAGTCCTAATCCCTCAGAAACATACAGGGAAATCCTCATCTCTCCTGGAGAAATCTTCATCTCCAAATAAGTTATTCGAGAAATCATCATTCCCTAGAGTAATCAATTCTTAACGCCTATAGCATCTCTGACTAGAACTACCTCATTTGGTCTCAACCTGACATCCCAATATCCGGAATATCATCACATCCATTACCAATACTCAGGTCAACTCTAACATGACACTGCACTATCCCGAAATATCGTCTCATCCATGACCAATCCTTAGGTCATCTCTAAACAGCCCAATCACCCAGGGTGTTTCACTACGGTCTCACAGAATAGATAAGTTCTAAATCCTCATAAAACCTCTATTCTCAGACCCTTAGAAATAGATAAGTTTTAAATTCTCATAAAACATTTATTTCCAACCCTCAACACTAATACTCATGACAACACAGGGCCAACCATAGGAAATCCTCATCCTGTAATCTCGAACCATAAAATACACATCTTATAAATTTCAATCTATAAGAAAACTCTTCTTGTTAAATCTCAAAATGTAATAATCGTTAATCCTCAAACGAAATACATAATTCCAAAAACCACATAGCAACATGCTAACTCTGAAACTGGAAACCATGAAAACAAACTCAATCCTCAGCTCGCTCCTCGAACCATCCCTTGAACCTTGCTTTCATCTTAGCCTCTGGTTCCCAAATCTACTCCTCCACAAATCTGCCTCCTCAGGCTTGGCACCACCCGAGAAAAAAACCTGGTGTCAATCCTCTGCATCTACTCCATCATCCTAAGGTAGGATGGGAGCTCCTCCGCAACCGCCACACCCGGCTGCACACCAGCCACACCCGGCTGCGCACCAGCCACTCCCGGCTGAACTCCAGCCATACTTGGCTACACACCAGCCACCTCCGGCTGCACACCAGCCACACCCGGCTGAACACCAGACATACTCGGCTGCACACTAGCCACACCCGGCTGAACACCAACCATACCCGGTTGAACACCAGCCATACCCGGCTGAACACCAGCCATACCCGGCTGCACACCAGCCACACTTGGCTGCACACTAACCACATCCGGCTTCACACCCATAGCCTGACCCTGAGCCGGCATCTCATCCAGTAACCGCTCCAAGATCAACTGTAGCAGACTCGCCAGACTATCATCTTGATCCTGGGTTACACCTACGCCAGCACCCCCACCTGGGCCCGCTGCACCGCCAGCCACCCCGGGACCCTCACTAGCCCCACCAGCCCTCACACTAGTACTCGTAGTGGCCACACCAACGTATCCCTCCTGATACGTCTGCGAATCAGCCACCTGCTCATGCGTGGTCTCCTCAGCCACACTCACGGCAGCAGAGTCACTCTCAAGTCCTTGCCCGCGCCCACGTCCTCCACGACCACCCCGGCCTATACCCCTAACAACTCTAGTACTTCTACCCATTTCTCTTCACTACCAAAAGGAGAAAATAAGAATACTAGAAAGCAAGAAAGGTCAAACAACACATATCGTGGAATCTCATTGAAGGCTCGGAGAAGATAATCTAGGACTCCAAACCCACACAACAATCGATTGACTAAATCACATAACCAATCAATTTAGCACACGCAATTGACTACACACTCAATCAACTACGTTCTCCAGCCCTAGAACCGTAAAGGCTCTGATACCAAACAGAAACGACCCGACCCGACCCAAAATTTTAAAAATGTTCCAATTAAAACCCGGATTATCATTATGACAATTGATAATCCTCAACGGTCAAATCTCAACATGAGGAAAACAATAACCAATCAATAACCAATTAAATCAAATCATTCAATATATCCCATACTATATTGAAACCAGCAACATCCAATTCACCAATTCATCCAATTGCAGAACTACTAACACCCTAGCAGTTCTAACGACAATATTAAACACATAACCGAGACTCTAGATCATCTGCTCTTCCTGGCCATGATTCCACGATCACATTTTCTCTTTACCTGCAACACATGGCAAAAAGAGTTGCATGAGTATTATCACAAATACTCAGCGAGGCGGTCATCCCGTCTACAGGTTATACACACATGCATAAGCAAGAGATACAATACCAGGATGAGCAAACATCAAGCATACACAAACAACCAACACGAACCCATACAGAAGCACTGTGTCCATCGACACAACAACTAGGTGTCGATCGATACACTGCACCCGTGTCGATCGACACACCACCATGGTGTCGATCGACATGCCCCCGTTCGATCGATACACCACCATGGTGTCGATCGACACGACATCGCAGAACCCAAGAACCGAGCCTATCCTCTCATGGCTCGAATCCCATCGCGATTCATCGATCTCCTGCACGGAATTCATCCACAACACAAAAAAATCCACTTCAAACAACCCAAGCAATCGTATTCCATCTAATCCTTTACCCAGATAAACCTACGGTCACGCACTCACCTCGAAAAAGGATTGAAAGAGGAAGAACACACGAAGAACGCGAAGAACGAGCGAAAAATGCGAAGAACAACTCAAACAGCCTCTGATTCCGTCTTCCCAGACCCAAAATCAACCACAACGTGATCCCTTCTCGTTCTAACAACCACAAGAACAATCCTTCTCAAGAAAAACTCCCAAAAATCGCCCAAAAACCCTTGATTTCAGATTTCTCTCTCACACTTCTGATTTCGGCCAAAAGAGGAGACAAAACGCGGCTCCCACGTTTTATATCGGAATCCTAGGGTTTCCTAAACCAATCGCCAAACCGAGCAATCAAAAACCGAACTTGTCGGTTCAATTCAACTCGGTGTCGATCAACACAAACCTTGTGTCGATCGACCCACACTCCCCGCGTCGATCGACGCACCACCAAAAATCCACTTTTGGTTCACGGACGTTACAGAATCTCTCTAACCCAGGGAGACCTGATGCAGCAGTATCTTGAAAGAAACAAGAAGACAACAACTTTAGTTTTTGTGTTAAGAGCTCTAAACTCTTGATTGAGCTACATATCAAGTTCTAACGTAGCGTAGATTTAAAGTTAAATATTTACATTGAAAAATTTAAACGACATTTATTTTACAACAAAATAAAACAAATTTAAAACGACACTAAATTTAAAACAGAAACAGAAAGAGGTCAGTAGTAAGCAGTGAAGCGAGGAAGACTGTGGTGGTGGTGGTGGAGGTGGAGGAGATAGACAGAATGATTCGTCACCACGACAAAAAGTGGTTCTTGATGAAAAGGAGAGAATATTATACAAATTTAAATTTCTACAATAATACTAACACAAGTTATTAGAGAATATATTTAAATTTCTACAATAATACTAACACAAGTTATTAGAGAATATATTTTGGTCATCTAAATTATTTGTCTTTTATCATATGATTGTTATTGATAGAGGATAAACACAATAAGAAAAGACACAGACGAATAAAAGACAAAATAGACAAAAAAAAATCACAAAGCAAGACTTGAAAAATCTATTACATTGTGGAAGGTAACTCCGAATATATATAAAAAGAATTATGAAGACAAGCTTCTTTAAAATCATTTCTATCGAATACACTGTGTTTCAGGTGTGAGTCACGAATCTGGTACGATTCATATCACACCAAAATATAGAGAATCAAAGACGAAAAGTAATCGAAACGAGATCACTGGATGAGATTTGTTGATCAAGTTATCGAAATTCATAGTTCGCGAGATTAACTAGTTCACGGAATGAAAATGTAACGTAAGAAAACCGGCTAAGTATGAAAGAAAAAAATTTATTGCGTATCTTGCTAGAGAGTTAAGAATGTCCCATCTCTCTAGGCTTTTTCGTATATATACTCCTTACAATTTGTGAGAATCACGTTCCTATTTACAATCTCATTGAACTCTATTAACTCCCTTTGATTTAGACGTTACAAGTTTTAAATTTGGAGCGAACTCTTCATCTTTTATCCTGCGGACCTCGCAGACCTCACGGGCTTTATGGATCTCCCCAATCTAAGGCCCACTTTTACTCGTCAACTCGTGGCCCATGTTCAAGACCTCGTCGATAAGAAGAACCCGGTTCTGAGTTCTGTTAACCAACCGGCCCATTGTTCTTTTGTTCGCGAGTTGGGCTTTCTTTAGTGAAAATTGGCTACCTCTGGAACTGGATCCCGAGTTGATGGGTTAAATCTCCTTGTTTGAAATCCAATGCCAACAGTTTGCCCTCCAAGTTCTTCAAGCGGGAACTTTCTTTTCTCTTTAGCTTAGAGGACTTAAGTCATTTAATGCAAGATATAATATCTTATTCTTCCGAGGTTTTAACTCGCGATCAACTTTCTTCGAGAAACTAGATATCACCCGAGTTGCGGATACGGAAAATTGAGATAATTTAATCCCTTAACGCGAGGTATGACAACCTTGTTTCCTTTATGCGAGATAATCTCTAGCTCTCCGAAACTTCATCTCGCCAACGACCATTTTTAGAAAACCACATTAAATATTCGTGATAGGTATGGAATCCGGAGATGATTTCACCTTCCCGTTTTAAGTCGCGATCTCGTCACATCTCCGTTCAAAATTCGAATAGCGTTTCACGTGTTTTTAGGTGTTGCGTTTCCCTTAAATTCTGTAAAGAGAGTAAGTGGCTTATCGTCTCATTACTTGTTTTGTAGTCACTCATTCATAAAAAGGTACTCTCTCTTCTCTCTTCTTCTCTCACGACGCCGTCTCCTTTTTTTGTTTGCTCTTTTTTTTACGTTCTCTCAAGTGTTCTTGGTTGATTGATTGTGTTCATCTAGGTATTTACGAATTTCATCGCATTCGAGTTTATTTAATCCTAATTTGTGGTAAAACTCATTCTTTTTTGTGTTTGTGGTTTGATTTTTTGGATTAAAACCAAGCTTCCATGTCGATTTTGTGTGGTGTTCTTCATTGTTCTTGAGTGTTCTACATTTTCTTTTGATTTTTGTTTTTTCTTCTTCTTGAAATCGCAGCTTGTGTTTCAAGGTAGTTCGTGTGTTTTTTTTCTTTGCCTCTTGTTCTTTAACAAAAATTCTCGAGCATGAGTGCTCGATCTTGGAACTGCGGGTTCTCGTCGCCAACTCGGGTTCCTTAAGTTCAGAAATTTCACCTAGAGGTCTGAGGTTCGCTTGATTATAAGTTTCGAGGAATTTTTCTGGACCTCGCATCTCGGATCTGAAGGCTCCCCTTTTATCTTGGCAATTCGCGACCTCGGTAGTTCGCGTCGCCTCATGGATCGCTTTGGTCCTCACCCGCTGAGCCGTATGAAAACCAAAGACTTAATTGCTCTTCGTACCATCGGGGAAATTCCACAGAGGTCGAGCTTATTCGTCCCGTGGCCGGCGAATCTCCCGAACTATCAAACCCGGGTTCTGTTGCTGCTACGAAATTTACTTCAAAGAGTGTGGGCTTTGTTGATTGATCCCCGAGATTCTTACTCACTTAATGCGTGAATGATAACACAAGTTTTAACCCTATATAACTACTGAAAGTGTACAGCAAATGGTTGTAGTAATGCAGGGATCGAATCCACAAGGACCAAGTATCACACTACGAATTTATGAGAATGAAACTAAGCTTAAGACAAAAATATGATTGTGAATTGCAATACGTAAATGAAAATAGCAAGTAAAATATGTAAGCTTATGAATAACAAGCATTGGACATCAGGAACTTCTCAGGGATTCAGGGATTCAGAAATAGATAAATTGTCAAGGGAAGCAGTAGTAATGTTCTAGAACTCAAATCACAAAATCAAATTGATCTACTGTTGTAGCATCAATTACTATGCCTAACAACTTAAGATCCTAAATTGTCGTTTGAATTCAAGAGGTTAAATATGCATTAATGGTCGAGTTTGATATGTTCACAAAACACCATAACATCAACTTTCGTTGGCTAGGGATGCTTTGCTCAAATAGGTTATTTCAGGCTTTTAAACAAACACTTTTGATGCGTTAACAACCTAAGATCAGAAACAAGGTAGCTAATCAAATTCTAGCAATACGAACAACCTAGATGAAGAAACCAACTTATCAATCCCTAAATCAACATCAATCAAACCATGAAATCCTTTTGAAACCCTAAACCCCAATTAGAAAACTACTCAGACAAGATAGATATCAAATCATAAGAAGAATTCATGAAAAACATAAGAAAATCAATAGATAAACAAGAGGGTTTAGAAATCTTCTCCGAATTGTCAATAGGGTTAGAGATCTTCTCTCCAAAGCTTAGAATCAAAAGTCTGATAGAAAAATAAAGCGTAGCCTAAACAATGGCTAAAAATCGAATAAATAGGTCAAAATCACGTTCTGGTCGAAATCTCAGGCAAAACCCAATAGAATAAAGAAATCTGAAAATTTCAATCTTTGGGCCGGTTTAGGGTGAGGATCGACCGATCCATATGTGGATCGATCGATCCGATCGTTAGAAACGTAGCCCTTCTGCTTAGGTTGATCCTGGACTAATCCAATGTTTGGGTAAATATGGATCGGTCGATCCCGAGGTCGATCCTCAGATCGACCCTGAGGTCAAATTCAGCATTTTTGTCTTTTTTTTCCTTTCTTTGTTCCATCTTGCCTTAGACTCGTTCCAAACGCATTTCAACCTGCAAAGACTCTAAAAATAGAGAAAAAACTCGATAAACCACTGAAAACACGGGTTAGAATGCGTTAAAACCGCAATATATCAGTGAACTCGGTGTGGCTCTCCCTCAATTGCGCACGAACCTCATACGGGAAGTCATTGGCTTGCAAACTTTAGCCGAGGAACGCGGGTTGCCATTTGACATTCCCACCTTAGCTCGCGTATGCATGATTTGCAAGAGTTCCGGTCGCAAAGGCAATTTCTATGTCTCTATCAAGGAAGAGCGTCGTGTTTTATCTGATCGTCCTCCTAAGGATGAGCAATGGCAAAAGCGTTTCTTTTCTTTTTTCGTTTACGAATTTTCCTTTGGGAGACTAACTTCTCTAGTCAACACTTATTGGTCCTCCATCATTGGTACAACTAGGATTATGATTTTTGCATTATCCATATTGATGTGATTCCATCCGGCAGCCGCGAGGTTAGGAGCGAGGCACGCGACATGGAGCTACCACAAGGACCGGTGACACGCGCAAAGGCGAGGATGCTTACGGAAGCGATCGAGGAGATGTTCGAGGCGACACGCGGAGAAGACGCGGACGAAGAGGATCGGGTCGTGACACTTGTTCGAGCCGATCAACAAGATCAAGAAAATGCCTAAGTGACAAAGCACCTTGTCTTGTACTCTTTTTTCCATGTTCGGTTTTGTCCCAATGGGTTTTCCGAACATGGTTTTTAATGAGACATCACAAGGTCGCTTACATCTTTCACTTAGCCATTTTCGCGATCTTCCAAAGGGGGTTCTTCACCATCTTTACATGGGCTTTTCTTCTCAAAATCAAGGCCATTCATCAAGTCCAAGCAACCATCACGTTTTTGATATCATCTTTGAGTCAAAAACACATTTTCCAAAGTCTTTTGCATGCATCTCATTTATTTAGTCAAATTTCATTAAGTATTTTTGTTATTTCCAAGAGAGTGTGCATGTACACTTCTCTTCTACTATATATATGTGCTCACCCCCTTCATAATAAGATCATCCAAGTTTTTAGTAAAAAGAAATCTCTTCTCTTAACTTGCGATCAAACTTCCGAAAATCTAAACCCTTTTCGGACATTCTCTCTTCGAGAGAATCCTCCGACTCTCTTGGTGCGTTATATCCAAGGAGTTAGAGTCTCAACCCTTCACCGAGTCTTCATCACTCGTGTGATTGTATTTCACCCCCATTTCATTCTCTCCCCCGTTCCGCTACCGCACCCGTTTCACCGCAAATCCTACCGCACCGAACCCGGCTCCGATCAAAGTCCCGATCCGCGATTGGGATCGTATCAAGTGGTATCAGAGCACGCTTTGATCCAGAGCTAAGTTTTTTTTATTTCATCTTTGATCATTTCCTTTACTTATCATCATCGTTTGATTTCATCTTTATCGCTAGCGTATTTTAATTTTTATCGATTTCTTTTGTGCGATTTACTTTAAAGAATTTTGATACGTTCTTGTGTGTTTATTTCTTGTGGTCGCAGCCATGAACGAGGAGACAAGCAACACCCAAGAAGATCAATTCCTTGATCGTATTAGGCAACGAGTCGAGGAAAAAATGGATCAACTTTTTATCGACAAGCTCGCTGTCATTTCTCCTCGACACGTTCAAAGGGCTAACAGGAAAAGGCCACAAAGGGAGGAGAATAAGAGGCAACCGGATCTCATTATTTCCGATTATGAGGATACTCCATCCAAGTATGCGTCACGGCCACAACGTTTTTGGGAAACCCGAAACCGGCGAGAAACTCCAACCCAAACCCAAAATGTTTACGGTCACGTCAAGGTGAAGATCCCCGAGTTTCACGGCAAGAACGATCCGGATATTTACCTTGATTGGGAGAAAAAGGTTGATCTAATCTTTGATTGCCAAGAAGTACCCGAAAGAAACCGTCTCAAGCTTGTCGTCACCGAATTTTGCGGCTACGCGCTTAGTTGGTGGGAAACCCTTGTTTCCACTAGACGACGATGCGGCGAGGAACCCGTGGTCCTTTGGGATCAACTTAAGCAACAAATGAGGAAGCGTTTTGTGCCTACTCACTACCAACGAGAACTTCACCAACGGTTACGCCGTCTCACGCAAGGGTCCAAAAAGGTGGAGGAATATTTTCAAGATCTCAAAACTTTGTTGTTGCGAGCCAACATCCATGAAGACCACGAGGCTACCATGTCACGATTTTTGGGAGGCTTAAACCGCGACATCCAAGATCGTTTGGAATTGCAACATTATGAGGAGATCGAGGAGATGCTTCATAAGGCCATCCTTATTGAGCAACAACTAAACCGGCGGTCAACAAGGTCCACCATTCCCTCAAGTGTTCCTAAATTTGAAGATGTCAAGCCGAATTATATCAAGGAGAAACCCACTGTCTTTGACCCGAAAGAAGATACTAAAGGCAAGGTAATTTTTGATCCGAACAAGTCTCGAGACATCCGATGTTTCAAGTGCCAAGGTCGCGGTCACATGGCTAAGGATTGTATCAACAAGCGGGCATTCATCTTTCTCGACAATGGTGAAGTGGTTACGGATGATGAGGAGGAGAAAGAAGATTCTCCCGACGAGTACGAGGAACCACCGGCCCAAGGAGAGTTACTTGTCATTCAAAGGACCTTAAGTGTGCAAACCAAAAGCGAGGAACAAGCGCAACGTGAGAACCTTTTCCATACTCGATGTGTCGTCCACGATAAGGTTTGTAGTCTTATCATTGATGGAGGAAGCTGTACTAATGTGGCAAGCGTCACGATGGTCCAAAAGTTGGGACTTACGGTTCGAAAGCATCCGCGGCCATATAAACTCCAATGGCTCAACGAGAAAGGAGAAATGAAGGTTGGAAGTCAAGTTACGGTCCCTTTGAGCATTGGGAAATATGAGGATGAAGTCGTGTGTGATGTATTACCGATGGAATCAAGTCACATTCTCTTAGGCCGACCGTGGCAATCCGACCACAATGTGATACACGACGGCTTCACTAATCGGCACTCGTTCGACTTCAAAGGTAAGAAGATCACTCTCATTCCGATGACGCCTCACGAAGTATATCAAAACCAGCTGTGTATGAAGAGAAAACAAGAGGAAACCAAACCCAAGAGCAACCATCTTTTGATCCATTCGGGTGAGATCGAACAAACTTATTCTTTTAAATCTCAAATTCCTTTTGTTTATAAAGAGACTCTCGTGAGTTTGTCTAACCTTCCACCGGTATTTCCGAGTGCGGTGACTAACGTTTTGCAGGAACATGATGACGAGGCTCCCAAAAGGCTACCATGTATTCAAAACGTTTCATATCCCAAAACCGCATATCAAGCCAAAACCGTAGAAATGAAGGAGCTTGTCATCCATGATGATCACGAAACCTCCACCAAAATTAAAGTACCACCCGATCTCCAAAAAATACCCATCATGTGTGCAAACTCCAGCGAGCCATTCTTTTACTTCATCCCACGCAAGAAAGGTAAGGACAATGGTGTGATCGACACATTGTCAAAGAGGTACAATCGATTCTCTACTCCTCATATTATGATCCTTGATTTTGGAAATTTGGAGGAGATTTATGTTAATGTTCAAGGCTTTAAGAAGCTTTATAAAGCTTGCGAAACATTTGTTAGCAATCGCTACCTTAGGGCCGATTTTTACTTGTTTTACGATAAAATTTGCTCTTCTATTGTTGCCGTTTGTGAGTTGTTGTTTAGGTTAACACATGGACGTGAGTTTATGAGGTGTTTTGATATCACCAAGACTATCAAGAAGGTCCTCTATCACTTCTCTTTACCGCACAAGAAGAAGGACGTTACGAAAAAGACTAAGCCAAAGCCGAGACTCAAAAAGATCGATGCGTATCCATCGGATCTTCAAGGTAAGTACAATGTGTTTAATGCCTTTAATGCTTCTAACTTAGTCCCTTTGGTTGCAGATGAAACAGATTTGAGGACAAATCCTTCTCAAGTGGGAGGGGATGATGTGAATCCATCCGGCAGCCGCGAGGTTAGGAGCGAGGCACGCGACATGGAGCTACCGCAAGGACCGGTGACACGCGCAAAGGCGAGGATGCTTACGGAAGCGATCGAGGAGATGTTCGAGGCGACACGCGGAGAAGACGCGGACGAATAGGATCGGGTCGTGACACTTGTTCGAGCCGATCAACAAGATCAAGAAAATGCCTAAGTGACAAAGTACCTTGTCTTGTACTCTTTTTCCCATGTTCGGTTTTGTCCCAATGGGTTTTTCGAACATGGTTTTTAATGAGGCATCACAAGGTCGCTTACATCTTTCACTTAGCCATTTTCGCGATCTTCCAAAGGGGCTTCTTCACCATCTTTACATGTGCTTTTCTTCTCAAAATCAAGCCCATTCATCAAGCCCAAGCAACCATCACGTTTTTGATATCATCTTTGAGTCAAAAACACATTTTCCAAAGTCTTTTGCATGCATCTCATTTATTTAGTCAAATTTCATTAAGTATTTTTGTTATTTCCAAGAGAGTGTGCATGTACACTTCTCTTCTACTATATATATGTGCTCACCCCCTTCATAATAAGATCATCCAAGTTTTTAGTAAAAAGAAATCTCTTCTCTTAACTTGCGATCAAACTTCCGAAAATCTAAACCCTTTTCGGACATTCTCTCTTCGAGAGAATCCTCCGACTCTCTTGGTGCGTTATATCCAAGGAGTTAGAGTCTCAACCCTTCACCGAGTCTTCATCACTCGTGTGATTGTATTTCACCCCCATTTCATTCTCTCCCCCGTTCCGCTACCGCACCCGTTTCACCGCAAATCCTACCGCACCGAACCCGGCTCCGATCAAAGTCCTGATCCGCGATTGGGATCGTGTCACATATTGATTTTAGTACTAACTTCTTTTTTCACTTTTGTGATTTTTTTTTTGCCTTTGCCAAAAGTTCCGGATATGATCGAGACTGACACCTTTTTAGACTTGCTACATCTTGGGGATATGTCTTGGCCTTCGTTTCTTTGTCGAATATCTGAATCCGCAGCGCGGCTTCGAGCTTACGGACCGTACAACTCAACTCGTACCTATCTTTATTGCATGATATAGATATGCTTTCTTATTTATCACGTTGTGTTGTTGTAGTTTCAATTAGATGTGTTCTTTGCAAAGATATATGATTGCTACTACTTGTTTGTATCTCGTATTCAACGAGGCATATCGTTAACAAGATATATACTTGCTCTTTCTTTCTTTTTTGCAGGCTATCCATCTCGCAAATTAAGAAAGATGTTGCTAAGCTACCGTGAACAACGCAAGGCCAAGGAACTGGCTAGGAAGGTATGCCACTAGTTCAAGCAGGTACCTTGGAATCTCGCATTCAAGCCGAGGAGTAGCAGCTTACCATTTCCGAGACTTCAAAGTCGCCTGGAAAAGCTGCTTCACCGGTTCAAGGGCACTCTTTGGAGGTTCCCACTCGCTCCGAGGGACAGCAACTTGTTGATGTGACAATCTCTCTGCGTGTGGCTTCCGTGATCTCATGCTTACCCGTAGCATCGTCCCCTCTTACCCGAGATGTTGGGAGTTCCCGCACTCGGGCGTCGACCTCAAGTGTTCCACGACATTCGGGTGACTGAGACACTCGGTAACAAGAGGAAAGCCCCCGACAATGGATCCTGATCCCGAGGTGGATCAAAGAAATTGAGGTATTATTGGGACTTTGAGTATAACTCTAATTACTTGATCAATGAGGATCTTGCTTCCGCAGCTCAATTGTTTAGGCACTTCAGAAAACCAGATTGCTAACTCCCTCCGCTAAAGGATCTCATTCTGGAGGATCGTGTCAACTTTGAGGAATTCCTAATTACTCTTTCTTATCATGGTCATAAACTTTGTAAATTTGGCTTAGTTTTTTTTTCCAACACAGCTCCTTGCAGCCTTCAACAACACTGTCTCCGCGTATCAAGCTTGTCTCCAAGCTGCTTCCACCTCAACTGAGCTTACCGAGGCGAATGCTACCATTACCGCTCTTAAGTCCGAGCTAGCGAGTTCGCGTGATGCAGCGTTGAAGAATGCGGAAGCTCTCTGCCTTGGTGATGAGCATCTTACTCGTGCTAAGTCGCTAGAGCGCAAACTCAAGGACGCCGAGATCACCCGTGATGAGTACTTGGAAAAACTTAACTTTGCAAGGGAGTTTATCTCATTAATGACCGAAAATGACTAATCGACTAAGGCCCAACTCGCATAGGCAGAAAGGAAGTGCAAGACGCTAGCCGAGACTCGCGAGTTAGACTTGAAAGTTGCTATGCGTGAAGCAAGAAAATACCTCGCTGTCAAGTTCAAGGCAACATTCAACTTGGTGAAATCGCACTTAGCGGGAAGAGATGCTACACTTGAGCCTCTTGTCAAGATCTCCGAAACAAAAGCTAACGTCGAGCTTCTTGAAGTCATCATCAAGGGTGAGATTACGGATTTCCATGCTGAGCTACATGTTGTCTCCCTTGACAAGGTATTCATCTTTCAAGACCATAGCCTTTCTATTTTTCCATCTATTCACCTTGTTTATTTTGTTTTCCTTGATTGTTTATTGGCAGGATCAGTATGCGAACGGTCTCGCCGGAGCCGAGGTAAGGATTTCTAAGAGCGATCTATCTCAGATGGAGCTTCTCGTCTCCGATCTTTCTCCCGAGCTCGCCACTACCTCTGGAGCTTGTTGCGTCTACTCAGCCTTTTAACGGATTTGGCAGCAATGCAGGTTCACTCCTAAGCGAGATGCGTGTGGATGTTCCGGAGAACATCGAGGACGCTTGAATCCTCCATTCTATCACTTTTCTTATTTTTAGTTATTTTGGTATCTTGGTGCATGTCATGCTTTCACCTCTTTTGGATTAAAGACCTTATGTTTCGGTGGATGTCATGTTTCCCACCTCTTTCTCTTTTCAAATTAAAACTTGTTATTCCGGTGGATGTCATGTTTCCCACCTCTATCTCGTTTCGAATTAAAATTTTGTGTTTTTCCCTTGATATATTTTAGTTTCTAGATTTTTAGTAATTCTCTCTGTCACGAGAGATACTTCATCTCATTATCTAGCAAGCAAACTTATTAATCAACCGGATTAATCAACGAGTTGATCACATTTTTTTTAAACGAGGCGACTCAAGGTGATCTCAGAATTGATTTGACCAGTCAGCCTCCCAGTTCTACAAGTAAATTGCTTGAATATTTTTCTTAGAGAGTTAACATCAACAAGTTACCTATGTTGGAGCCTTAGCTTCCAATGCGTTGACCTAAATTTTGGCTTAGCTTCCAATGCGTTGACCTAAATTTTGGTTTTGAATTTTCGAGAACATTGAGCCTTTCGTGTCAAGAAATATGCAAAAACCAAGTACTTGCAAGTTACATTTAACTCATGTCCTGAGCTAAGCCCGGGTTAAGTATTAGCAAGCTAGGCTTGATTTAATAGGGCGAGCTTGGCTTAGTTAGTACACCGAGTCTAGAGCTCGCTTAGCTATTCGAGATGGGCTCGGTAGAGCTCGTGGTTCATTATATATTTGAGACGGACTCGGTAAATAAACTGAATTCAGAGCTCACTGCACGCTTCAAGTTGGACTCGATGGAGCTCGTAGCTCATTATGTATGGGAGACAGACTCAGTCACTAGACCGAGCTCGGAGCTCATTGCGCGCTTCGAGGTGGACTCGGTGGAGTTTGTAACTCGTTATATATTTGAGACGGACTCGATAAATATATTGAATTTGGAGCTTGTTGCACACTTTGAAATAGACTCGGTGGAGCTCGTAGCTCGTTATATTTGAGATGCACTCGGTAAATATACTGAATTTGGAGCTCACTGCGTGCTTCGAGGTGGTCTCGATGGAGCTCATAACTCATTTAAATATTTTGAGATAGGTAATAATATCAAGTCAGAGTGTCCCCAAGTTGGTTTAAAAATATAAATTTTTTTTCATTCTGAGCTACCTAAGAACCCACACCCTGAGTTGCCTACGTACCCATTTCGGGATCAAGTCTGAATGTGGTTCTAGTTTTTTTTTCCTTTGGCGACTGAACCGACAACGTGGCTACCTACGTACCCATTTCGGGATCAATTCTGAACGTAGTTTCGTTTTTTAAAGTATAATAATTCTTCAAATGCATCGCATTCCATGATCGCGGAATAAGTACTTTATCCAAGGTTTCAAGGCTGTAAACTCCGTGTCTTACGACTTTGTTAACTCGATATGGACCAACTCATCATTTTCTTTTTCGCTTTGTGGACACACGTTCCGTCTTAAGCTTGGCACAAGTGCTTCAACCGGTACGATTGCCTCCATTCTATAAACCAGTGAGAAGGGCGTTTCCTTTGTCGCTTTTTTCGGAGTTGTCCAACATGCCCATAATACTCCTTGTAACTCGTCAGCCCATCCTCCTTTGTAGGCTCCCAACCTCCTTTTCAAGTTGTTTAGATTCGACTTGTTGGCCGCTTCTGCTTGTCCGTTCCCTTGAGAATATCGAGGAGTCGACTTGCTAAGACAAATCTTCCAAGTTTCACAAAATCCTTCTAACTTTTTAGAAATAAATTGCGATCCATTATCCGTTACAATTTCGTAGGGCAAACCACGGCGGCAAATCACGTTGCGCCATAAGAATCATGGAACAACAATTTTGGTTACGTTTTATAGGCTCCCGCTTCTATCCACTTCAGAAAAAATCTGTTAATACTAGCAAGTACTTTACGTTTCCGGTAGAAGGATGGACAAGTCCTACGATGTCCATAGACCACCACATAAATGGATACGAAGCCGAAACCGAAGAGAGTGGTTCGGAAGGCTGGTGAATAATCAATCGGGGTGTGCCTTTGACATCGTTCACATTTTAGGAAATAGTTTTCGCAATCCGCCATCAAAGTAGGCCAAAAATATCCTTGCCGTTTTACCCTGAAAGAGAGAGAGCCGGTCCTGTGGAATGGTTCCCACATAGACTTTCATGGATCTCTCTCATAACCGTGTCCGCATCGTCCCCGATTATACAAGTCAAGTATGGTCCTGACACACTGCACTTGTACAATGCACCTTTTATAATATAAAACCGCGCACTAACTACCTTAAACTTTCTTGCTTCCCACTTATTCTCGGGGACTTTCCTGGTCGCGATATACTCCGTTATCGGAATCCTCCAATCTTGTACATCGCCAGTATCACCCTACGTTAATCCATCTTTTCGTTCCGAGTTGACCAGGTTGCCAAGAATAACTGGTTCTTACAATTCTTGGTCTAACTCGGCAGTTTTGTCTTCTTCGGCCAACTCTTTGAGTTGTCCAACATCGTGGAAGAATACGGTGATCCCAAGTTCCGGTATAGGTTAGATACTTTTGATCCCCTTAGACGGCACCAAAATGTGAGTCATGAATCTGGTACGATTCAGATCACATCAAAATATAGAGAATCATAGATGAAAATTAATCGGAGCGAGATCACTAGATGAGATTTGTTAATCAAGTTATCGAAATTCCTAGTTCGCGAGATTAACTAGTTCACGAAATGAAAATGTAACATAAGAAAAATGGCTAAATATGAAAGAAAAAAGTTTATTGCATATCTTGCTAGAGAGTTTAGAATGTGCCCTCTCTCTCTAGGCTTTTTCGTATATATACTCCTTACAATTTGCAAGAATCACGTTCCTTATTTACAATTGGGAACTTAACTTAAACGGCACATAAATTAGGTAATATTACTATAAGTATATAAAACTTTTTTTTATTACTGATTTATTTTAAATGTTCAGCGTACCCTTGTAATTACGTTCTAACAAAAAACCTAATTACAAGAATGTCATTATTTTTGAGTGCCACGCCAGATAAAATCCGGCGCCACATAGGAAATCGCTGACGTGTATTAATGAACTCAGCCGTAAAGCATTACGGCGGTATTGACGGCTGAGTTATATGTACGATGTGGCTGACTTAAAAAAATTGGGTGATTTACATATACAAATAAGCCAAACGTTACGGCTGAGTTACAAAACGTGGTTGATTTAAGATCTTCTGGCTGACTTAAGATTTATGTGATGGCTGACTTTACAAAAATCTGCCTGATTTATGAGCTAATGGCTAACTTACGTACATATATGACGGCTGATTTGTACATTGCCTGGTTGAGATATTTTTCTCACGATGATGGAATGATCATCGATTGGCTGTGTTACTAAACGGACGGCTTACCTATGAAAGGTAGTTACGGCTGATTTAAGTATAATTAGCGTAAATCAGCCGTGTTTAGCTTGATTAATAGTAAACTCGGCCTTATTACGTCTGATTTATTAGCGAAAGATTAATTACTACAATAGCATTCATTTGACGGCTGATTTATTGGACGATACAGCTGACATAATATTTTTCAGCTGATTTACGCCCTTTTATGGCCTCTTTTCGAACCCGATTTTTGTTGTTTTTACTACTGAAATAGTATTCACATTGCAACTGACTTACATTTGCATTTGATGACTGATTTAGTTAGGCTGATTTACGTTTTCGTTTTGTGGCTCACTTGCCATATAAGCAAAAAATTAATGACATCAAATCCGATTTTCCATGTCATCAGCTCCTATTTTCCATGTCATTTTCCATGTCATTGTTAGAGTTTTATGTTGTGACACCGTGTCTTCTTCATCTTCATCTATTTACCTTCTTTATAATCTGATACCCAAAAACTTAATCGTCACCCTCTTCATCTATTTTCCTTCCTCATTATTTTTTTTCATTGATCTTTGTTCGAGATCTTATGGATCCGGTAATTATTGTTTCCGGTAACTGGGTCAAGAAAAACAGATACGTATTCAACGCCGACGGTAGAGGGTGTAGAGTTCTGTATTTAAATGATGAAACAACACACGACGAACTTGTGAAGTCTGTACTCGATGATTACGGATTGAACGGGTCGAGCCATCAGATTCACCTAAGCTACATGTTCTCGAATAAAACTTTGAAAGCAATGGCGCACGATACTCCACCAGTTTACGTCTCTAATACTCGACAATTGATAGGTTTTCTAAGCCTAAGGAATTTCGAACAGGTACGTCTCTGTGTAGAGATTACGGAGAAAAAGGAGAGCGAAATTAGTCGGAATGACGAAGTGAGCGAGAAGAAGAAAAGGTTATTCAGTTATGGCTCAAAAGTAGAATCTACATACGAAGATTACGGTGGTTTAAGCAATGATAATTGTCCTGGTGTTGAAACAAAATACGAAGATAAACGCGACGATGAAGACATGGATTGCGCAAGTAAAATGGAAGGTGAAGAATACGAAGTAGGCGGAAAATCCAAAGTAGGCGAACAAGACGAAGAAGATGATGAATTTGAAAGCCGATTTGATATGTTCGACGACTCGGATGGTGCTTCATTTGAAGATGATAACTTCAGTTCATACGGTGAGTCTCCAACACAAGACGAAGATTCACCAACGCTACCGCCTAAGAAGAGAGCTCACAACATGTCAGTGAGCGGATCGGAAAAGAATCCAGAGTTTCTAAGGTTGGAGATGTCTTCGCTAAACCTCGCGGTAGGGCAACGATATGAGAGTAAAGCCGATTTGGAGAAACGACTGAAACTTCTTACGGTGAGAGATCAATTTGATTTTGATGTAGACGTATCCAATTCGGACACACTCATTGTTAAGTGTTGGGTTGATGGATGTCTCTGGAGAGTTCGTCCTTCTACACAAGGGGAATTACCGGCATTTTATGTTCGTATTTACGATTCGGAGCATACATGTTTTGTAACTGAGCGTTCTAATCGATCTCGACAAGCAACACCGGATATTTTAGGCCAGTTGTACAGGGATTATCTCGACGATGTTGGTCCGTCAGTTCGACCTAAGAGTGTCGGAATAACTATCAATAAGCATTTTGGTGTAAAGGTAATTATTAGTACGTTGCAGCTGACTTATTTGTATAGTACAGCTGATTTTTTAGTACGTTTAGGCTGACTTATTTGTATATTACAGCTTATTTATTCGTACGTTGCGACTGACTTCTATTTTCAGCTGATTTTTACTACGTTTTGGCAGACTTATTTTGATATTTCAGCTGATTTTTGGTACGTTGCGGCTGACTTCTATTTCAGCTGATTTTTAGTACATTTTGGCGGACTTATTTTTATATTTCAGCTGATTTATTAGTACGATGCGGCTGACTTATTTTCCGTGTGGACAGATGGATTATTGGAAATCACATAGGACGCTAAAATTTGCAAGGAAAATCGATATGGGAACTCCTGAGAGTGGGTTTGAAGACTTGCCTCCTTACCTATATATGATAAGAAGGGCAAATCCGGGTACGGTTACGCGTCTTCAAATTGATGAGTTTGGAAGATTCATGTATGTGTTCCTTGCGTTTGGTGCGAGCATAAATGGGTTTCCTTTCATGCGCAAAGTTATCATTGTCGACGGTACGTTTCTTAACGGTAAATACAAAGAGACACTTCTCACAGCACTAGCTCAGGATGGTAACTTTCAGATTTTCCCAATAGCCTTCGGTGTGGTTGACACTGAAAATGATGATTCATGGCAATGGTTTTTACGTAACTAAAAATTTTGATTCCTGACGATGAGGGTCTTGCGATTATATCGGACAGGCATAATTCGATAGGAAAAGCAATTGGAAATGTGTTTCCGTTGGCTTCTCGTGGAATTTGCACTTACCATTTATATAAGAACATTTTGCAACGGTACAAAGGAAAAGATGTCTTTCATCTGGTGAGGAAAGCGGCAAAATGTTTTAGGGTTTCTGAGTTTAATACGTTGTTAGAGGAGGTTGAAGCGATTAATCCTGAACTTCATGACTACCTCCAAAGAGCTGATGTCCGACTGTGGGCGCGTGTTCATTTCCCGGGCCAAAGGTACAATTTAATGACTACGAACATAGCGGAATCAATGAACAGAGCACTGTCAAATGCTAGAAGTCTTCACATTGTTCGACTATTAGAATCGATACGGGTTATGATGACCAGATGGTTTGAAGAACGGAGAGAGGAAGCGAAATCGCAACTAACCACGCTTTCGCGTGGTGTCGAGAAACTACTACATGTAAGTCAGCCATTGCAGTTCATAAGTCAGTCGTTATTGTTCCATAACCCAGCCTTTATGACAAGCCAGCCGTAATGTTTAATAATTTTTTATGAATAAATAGGGCCGTGTCATTGCCGCCAGCCTTATGACGGTACAAAGGATTGATCCTTATCACACGGAAGTTACATATGGATCATCTTTGCATATTGTGAATTTGGAAACGAGAAAATGCACATGTCGGCGTTTTGAATACGAGAAATTACCATGCGTGCATGCAATCGCAGCTGCCGAGGACAGGAAAATTTGTCGTATATCCTTGTGCAGTCCTTACTACAACAGCAGTTATTTGGTAAACGCATTTATTTGGTAAACGCATACGCTGAGTCGATCATGCCGATAGATTCAGCGCTCCAAGTTCCAAATAACATTGCTAACCAACCGTGCTTGCCCCTGCTTGTGCGTCAACAACCAGGAAGGCCTAAGAAAAGTAGGATGAAATCTGCTTTAGAAGTTGCCCTTGACAAAAAACGTCCTAGGAAACGACACGCATGTTCCCGTTGTAAACAGTCTGGACATAATGCAAAAACTTGTCCAATTTAAAAGTGTTGTTTGGATATGTATGGATTTGTGTTTTTGTTAATGCGATAAATCAGCCGTAAAGATTGAATTATTGTCAATAAACGACTGAGTTATGATTACAACACGGCTGATTGTCAATAAAAGACGATGAGATTGGGTTAGATGAGGAAGAAGATGAAGATGGTAACTCGTCCAACCGCGTAATATTTTAAAAACAAATCATAATATTTTAAAACAAATAATATTTAAAAAAGATTAGAGTTCCCAAAAGATTAATCATTACTCCTAGTATAGGGAGCCATATAACTGTCAGTATAGCGTCTCAAAATTACGAAACATGATAAAATTGAATAAATAATGTTTTTTTTTCCCGCCAAAAATACGAAACGTCGCGAGATAAATTGAATAAATTGAGTTTTTTTTTCCCGCCCAAAATACGAAACGTCGAGAGATAAATTACACGTTTCGACTGACTTATATGCACCTAGTGGCTGACTTATGGCACGTTTCGACTAACTTATACGTTGAAAGAGAATCTATGCCTCAACATTATTTATCTCGATTTTAGGGTATGTTTGAGGTTTGGCTGAGTTATATACATGACAGGGCTGCGGTATGTCGTAGTAAGGGCTGATTTTTGTTTTTGTTACATCGATAAATCAGCCGTCAAATGAATTATAATACGACCGAGTTATGTAGACTTTATGTAGACTTCTCGAGTAGTCCATGGATGGCACTGTTGATATTTAAATTTGGCAAATTGTTGTACTTAATCTATAAGGTTATAACTTAATAAGCAATAGTTTCATCCAAAAGAAGCTTTAGTTTCATCCAAAAGAAAAAAAAAACAAGCAATATAGTTTCATCCAAAAAAAAAAAAAAAAAAAAACAAGCCAAAGTTTCATCAAATCAAAAAAAAGAGAGGGAGGGAAGAACTTGGTGGAAAGAAACTAGAGGCATCATGCCTCGATCTTGGAGCAAAACTTGAGCATAGGAGGAGATGCTTTGTCTTCCCAAACCAACTCCAACACAAAAGATTCGTACGCCTTAATGTCAATAGCCTTGAAGAATTCTCTAACCCCTGAACCAACGCGCAACCTCATACGTATGTCTGGCACGCATAGATACACTGGCCACTCTACTCCATGCTGGTCCAAAAGAATAATCTCCTTCCCTCCTGCTTTTTCCATCTGGTGAGTCCTAGTGAAGCTCAATGGAATATGTTGCATAAGAAAGAGACAATAAGCTCTTGACAAAGCATCAATAACGAAAAAAATAAGGGAACAAAACTCCTTCAAGAAAGTTTACTTAAACTTACAAGTCTAGAATCTTTTAGACTAGCTGGTGTGACAGTTAGTGTTACAAATCGGTTTTCACTTTGACTACTCTCACTGGTTTCTCTCTTCTTCTCTTTGTCCTCCTCCTCCTCCTCCTCCTCCCCCTCCACATCATCATCATCATCAACGTTGTTGCTAGACTGTACATATTGAATCTCACAGCAACTAGGTCCAAGACCAGTGACGTGGAACAAAAAATCTCCTTCGTGTCTGAAAATGACGAAGTCTCCGACTCGGAAATCATGAGCAACTGCGAACTCTTTCCATCCAAAGGTGAGTGTCCGACCTTCCATCTTAACTTTCCATGTTTTCTCAGACGCGTCTGACTTAAGCTCCATCATATTTCTTTCGTTTCTTCCTTCTATGTATTTCGAGAAGAACTTCACCGGAATGCTCTGCAACAAACACAAACCGTAAAGAAGAAGAAAGACATTGAGAGGGAGGGAAGAAGGGAGATTACGTACGAGGTGGGAGTGAAAGCCGGGAAGAAGAGGTTGAAAGAAATGTGGGTTTGTAGGAGATTTACATACTTGATCCGCCATTGTCGAAGTTGGAAAAGGAGCTTCAAAGATAAAAAAAAAAAACCCTAAGTTTATGAGTGTTGTTCGTAATCCTCCTAATACTTATGGAGTTTACTCTCTACATGGTTCAAAATCTTGAACAGAGGAAGTCGAAGAGACTTACATGGATCTTCTTTCGTGAAGTTCGCAGAGGAAGTCAGAAGTTTCGGTTTCGCAAGAGAGGAGAAAGAAAGGAGCCGCGTTGTTTCACAACCTAGGGTTTAGAAACAAAAGCCAAAGGTAGAGATTTTATATGTTCTGATTTTTTTTTTTTCGTGTCTATGATTAAAGGGTTACTTATCTAATGCGTGTAAAAGTGAAGTCATGAACGAAGTTTCGGCTAAGTTATATCAAATGTTAGGCTGTGTTATTACGAAGAATTTAGGCTGAGTTATTACATAAACATAAGACTACTAAAACATAAGTGGCAGAATTATACGCCCTCCGTTTCGATATGGAAGTAGTTTAAGCAAAATGGGTTTGTTTCACAATATAAGGTGTTCTCAAAACCCAAAGCAATAAAATAATTTAAATAAACAGTATTCCACTAAGAAATTAAATGCCTTGTCGTTAGTCTTCAATGTTTTTGAACACAACTTACAATGTTTAGTCAACTAACATTTATTAGTGTAAATTCACTATAAATACTAACGTAAGCGTTGTCTTACTTCCATTAGTTTTACTTTCAGATTGTTGGTATTACTTTCAAATTTTTATTAATTTACTACACGGCTGACTTATATTTACTACACGGCTGAATTATATTTAACAGAGTGCTGACTTATCTCATGCGTGTCAAAAGTGAAGTCATAAACAAAGAAACAAAGGATTATAGTACCAAAAATACATAACTGGTCTGAATTACATTATAAAGGAGGAAACAGTAGTTTATATTAAAACACCCAAAACCTAGTGTCCGACCAATATATAATCGGCTTAAAATCACGGTAAAAAAGACCTAACTCTTTGATCCAAAAGCATCGGTCACACAATTTGTTCTCCTTACTGTCTTCAATGTACCAAAGATCCCAATCTCGGTCCACCAATGGAGTACATGTGCAATTATAGAACAAGGTTAATTCCTTTGACATGAACTCATACTTCTTTGTTAGAAACGCATCAGTGTGAGACGTTCCCCAACCCCAGTCTAGAGATCTTACAATCTTGCCTATCCTCTGAACAGATTCCCTTGTGAAAAGAGATAAATACTCCTCAGTATTCCAAAATACCTTGCGTGTCATTGCATATGTATACAAAGCACGCTCGAATCCTGCGTCTGCTGCTCTCTTAATCAAAGCAATGCCTTCATCTTGGAGGTCGAACGTGAAGAACTTTTGTACACCCTCTAAGAACAGTGTACTCGGGTTTCCATTAGCGTAGCAAACTTGCATCACCATGCTAGATAGATGTATGTACGAAGGGAAGGTAAACACATCTATAGATGCATACACTCCGGGCCGGTCTGTTAGTTCCTTCATAGACTTGCATGTTGCTCTCAATCTATATAGATCTGCAACAGAGTTAGCGGCCACACGTTCGGCCACTAAGGCTTGGATTTCTTCAGGTAGGGCGGTAAGAGGGAATACTTCCATTACAAAGTGGATTTCTCTAGAGATTTAAAGTTAATGAAAATCTAAACAGACGGTGTGTATTTCTCTAGAGATTTAAAGTTAATGAAAATCTAAACAGATGGTATTTATAGATTTAAAATTTTTTTACAATTTAAAAAATTTTAAAAATTTAAAAATTCGGTTACTGAGAAAAGCCTGACTTATGTGTTAGTCAGTCTTTACTCTCATTAATAGCGACTCTTTGGTTACTGAGTAGTCACGAAAAACAACTGGTCGGTAACTGAGTAGAAAAACAAGTAGGGTTTATGACTAGTTAAGTTCCCTTTACAGATTCAAAAAAAAAATAGCGACTCCTCGACTCTTCGTTTTCGACCGTCAGTTTAGCGTCTCAGTTTAGTGTTTCGGCTGAGTTATGACAGCTTCGTGCAAAAGAAGCGGCTAACTAAAGGGTCAGGGTCTCATACGGCTGAGTTATAAACGAAGTTTAGGCTGAGTTATGTCAAAGGTTAGGCTGAGTTATTTCAAAGGTTAGGCTAAGTTATGATAAAATAAACAAATTCTGCATTAGAGTACTAAAAATACATAAAAATTTGAGTCATAAGCATTACATAAACATAAGCATTAGCATTAGATAAACATTTAGTCAGCCATATATTTTGCACCAAGCTTCATCCAATCAATTTCTGGAACTTCGACTTTGGCCATCTTTTCTTCGGCTTCAACGAGTTTATGAGCAAGTTTGTCCAACTCAGCAAATAAGTCAAACTTTTCCTCCCCCATAATTTCTTCAAGCGAATCCATTTTCGAATTAATAGATTTCACTTCCATCATAGCATCTTGCAATTCAGATTTAGCTTTCATCTGTTCCTTGACCAAGAGGAGCAACGACTTGTAATGCTCCTCGGTTTCCCTTCTGGCCTTTTTAACATCGTTTGCTCCATGGTCATCCTCCATTGGACGCTTCATCATCTTCTTCGATTCTGCCATTGATGTTGCATGTATATCGAAAATAGGATGTTAATATATAATGTAAACATATAACCATATAAATAAATCAAGTTGCAAAAACGTGAATTACATATACGTGGAGAACAAGGAAAAACTAACTTGTATTTGAGATTGCAAAAGGAGAAAACAAGTTCAAAGTTAATAAAAACGAATGTTCGGTTACCGAGTGTTTATAGAGAAAAAACGAAAACTGTTGGGTTACTGAAACTGTTCGGTTACTGAATAGTTATGACTGAGTTATTAGTGACGTAAACGTGTTAAGGCTGACTTATTTATTAGAGTTCCTAAAAGTTCAATCATAAGAGCAGGTACAACGGAGTCTCTAGCATTAGTTTCTCATCAAATAAAAAAGTATAAAATAATAAAAAATTGGAGAGAAAAGGGAATTAAGTTTCTCATTTGAGAAACAGTTTTAGCCATACCTTCCACGAACATATGTTCATTTTCTATTGGATCCACGTTTTTCTATTAATTTAAAATTTAAACAAATAATGAAAATGAATATAATACTATTTTTTAGAGATTCATCAAGTCTCTATCCGTTGTACGTGCTCTAACTCCTAGTTCCCAAAAGATTAATAATTACACCTATAATATAGGAAGCGCCATATAGCTCGTCAGATTAGCGTCTCGAGAGTATTAATTTTGGTTATGATTACGTATTCAGACGCCACAATAAATCATATATTCTCTATTTATTTAAATTTAAAAATGTGTAACATAAGGTTAACTTCACGGCTAACTACACGGTGGACTTATAATATATTTAATACACGGCTGACTTATCAAATGTTAGGCTGAGTTATATCAAATGTTAGGCTGAGTTATATCAAATGTTAGGCTGAGTTTCGGATGAGTTATATCAGATGTTAGGCTGAGTTTCGGCTGAGTTATATAAGATGCAAGGCTGAGTTATATCAAATGTAAGGCTGAGTTATATCAAATGTTAGGCTGAGTTTCGGCTGAGTTATACCAAATGTAAGGCTGAGTTATTACGAAGAATACTAAAACATAAGTATTAGATAAAGTTAGATAAACATAAACATAAAAACATTAGACTACTAAAACATAAGCATTAGATAAACATATTTCCGTACTTAGCATGAAACTTTATCCAATCAACTTCTTCAACGCTTGCGTTATACATCTTTTTTTTTTGCTTCAACGAGTTCTGCTGCAAGTTTGTCCAACTCAGCAAGGAAGTCAACCTTTTCCTTCCCGATAAATTTTTCAAGCAAATCCTTTTTCGCAGAAATAAACAGAACTTCCACAAAAGCATCATGCAATTCAACTTTTGAATTAATCTGTTTCTTGAGCGAGAGTATCAACGTCTTGTAATGGTCCTCGGTTTCCCTTCTGGCCTTTTTAACAGCATTTGGTCCATGGTCATCCTCCATTGGACGCTTCATCATCTTCTTCGATTCTGCCATTGATGCTGCATGTATATCGAAAATAGGATGTTAATATATAATGTAAACATATAAACATATAAACAAATCAAGTTGCAAAAACGTGAATTACATATACGTGGAGAACAAGGAAAAACTAACTTGTATTTGAGATTGCAAAAGGAGAAAACAAGTTCAAAGTTAATAAAAACGAATGTTTGGTTACTGAGTGTTCACTTGGTATTTATAGAAAAAAACCGAAAACTGTTGGGTTACTGAAACTGTTCGGTTACTGCGTAGTTGCCAAAAATATTATAAAAATAGAGAAAATTACTCAAATAGCATAGAAAAGGTTAATATGCTTAGCGTATTGAGAGTACGAAACGTGTGCGTAACGATTACGTACATATATTCACACGCCATATTTATATAATAGAGAATAGATGATTTATTATTTATATAATTATATGATTATTTAGGGTTTAGGATTTAGGGTTTTGTGAGAACAATGTGTATCTTTTGCTATACATCTAGGAATTATGGTTTAGGGTTTCGTTTAGAGTTTTGTTAGAACAATGTGTATGTTTTGCTATACCTCTAGGAATTAAGGTTTAGGGTTTAGGGTTTAAGGTTTTGTAAGAACAATGTGTATCTTTTGCTATACTTCTAGGAATTATGGTTTAGGGTTTCGTTTAGAGTTTTGTGAGAACAATGTGTATGTTTTGCTATACCTCTAGGAATTAAGGTTTAGGGTTTAGGGTTTAGGGTTTTATGAGAACAATGTGTATCTTTTGCTATACTTCTAGGAATTATGGTTTAGGGTTTCGCTTAGAGTTTTGTGAGAACAATGTGTATGTTTTGCTATACTTCTAGGAATTATAGTTTAGGGTTTCGTTTAGAGTTTTGTGAGAACAATGTGTATGTTTTGCTATACCTCTAGGAATTAAGGTTTAGGGTTTAGGGTTTAAGGTTTTGTAAGAATAATGTGTATCTTTTGCTATACTTCTACGAATTATGGTTTAGGGTTTCGTTTAGGGTTTAGGGTTTAGGGTTTAGGGTTTTGTAAGAACAATGTGTATATTTTGCTATACTTCTAGGAATTATGGTTTAGGGTTTCGTTTAGAGTTTTGTGAGAACAATGTGTATTTTTTGCTATACCTCTAGGAATTAAGGTTTAGGGTTTAGGGTTTAAGGTTTTGTAAGAACAATGTGTATCTTTTGCTGTACTTCTAGGAATTATGGTTTAGGGTTTCGTTTAGGGTTTAGGGTTTAGGGTTTTGTAAGAACAATGTGTATCTTTTGCTATACTTCTAGGAATTATGGTTTAGGGTTTCGTTTAGAGTTTTGTGAGAACAATGTGTATGTTTTGCTATACCTCTAAGAATTAAGGTTTAGGGTTTAGAAACAATGTGTATGTGTATAATTTCGTAGACGATATAGGGAAGTCTTCAAACAGGAGATATAGTAGCAGAAATTTCATACAAAACTTATTAAGTTCAATCTTTTACAGAAAGCTTGAGATAAAAGTCGAATTGGCGTGCCGGGTTGCTACGGCGAGGTATTGGCTCTGTGTTTCTTCGGATTTGGTGGTTGAATTGGACTCCGGCGAGATGATTCGCCTTTATCTCCAGTTTTCGGCTTCTCCTCTTCGAACCGAGCTCTGTTCCTTTGAACGAGAAAGTTTTGGTAGTACCTACACAACGATAAACAAACAAAATACAAGGAACATCACAGTTTGACAGTATTAATTTCACCAGGTTGAAAACAACAATACACATAATGACAGAATTCGACACATAATGTTGACTAAGAATTTACCTGAAAACTCTTTCGACAATTACCTCATAGAACAAAAAGCTTTCTCTGTTTCGTGACATCTTTTGGGCATAATTGTCGATGGCCCTGTCGATTGGTCATCTCGCAATAGAGAAACAAATTTCAGATCAGTGCTGCAAAATTTGAGATTGGTGTTTGAATCGACATGTATGCAGTTAGAAGTGTGTAGGTTTGTAATGGCGATAAACAGGGTTGGTTCATGGGACTTACAAGAGATTTCCTCCCATTATCGTGTAGTCAGCGATCTTCTGAGGGGCTTCAGTGGTTGTCGTTGGTTTGTAGAGAAAGGGAAAGAGAAAAGGGGTCAGACACTGAGAAGTAAGTCAGAACATGAAGATCTTGAACAGGGGAAGTCGAAGAGACTTACATGGATCTGCGTTGAAGTCAATAGAATATCCAACCCTCTCGGGTCTAGGGAACCGAGTTTCAGAGGTAGAAGAGGAAGAATCCGGTTGCAGATTTGGGGATCGTAACGGAGAGGCCATTATAGGTGATTGATTGAGATTTTAAGTTTTTATTTCGCAAGAGAGGAGAAAGTGAGGAGCCCCGTTGGTTGCTAACCTAGGGTTTTCTGAACACGTAATTATATTGAAATTAATACTCTCGAGACGCTTCCTATATTAGGTGTAATGATTAATCTTTTGGGAACTAGGAGTTATGATTGAACTTTTAGGAACTTTTATGATTAATCTTTTGGGAACTAGGAGTTTCAACATATAAGTCAGCCGAAACGTGGCATAAGTCAGCCATTAGTCAGTCGCAAATGTATAATTTTGTCTCGCGATGTTTCGTATTTGAATATCTGTATATATCTACCTTCTCGTAAACCTTCTCTCTCCCATCACATTCTATCCAACACTATTTTCTCCCTTCTCATAAATCTATCTGTTTCATATTCCTTTTCGACATGTCTGTTGTCCCACCCTGTAGTTCCAAGTTATTCAGCAGTGTCGATGCCATATTATACTGCGCTGAGCGGGATCACCTCCCTGTTCTAAACCCTGGTATTGGTATTATTGATAAAACAACCATCACGTGGTTCAAATTTTTACACGAGCTCTCGAAGGCGATCCTGAGATTCTTCGAGAAGGCTGGGTTCATGAGTGGCTGACTTAGCGCTTCATTCCCGATTATTTTAAAAAACGATGGTTTCTTACACTCGCTGTAAGCCAACCCTAATATCTTTCTTTCGGGTTCATATTATGAACAACAATAAGATTTCTCTTTTTTTTTATTTTGTAGCGAAAATACAGATGGGAACCGAAACACACTTTGACGATTTGGACAAATTTTAATCTGCTGGCTAGAACGCTATTTCGAACTCAAATGCGCACGTTAAAGAGGATATGGGCGCATGGTGGCGAGAAGCCAGATTGGATAAACATTATAGTTTGGACGAATCTGGTCGATATGTTTGAAGAGTTTGCCCCTGATAGTTTTGGTTTTTGAATGTAATTTAGTTATGAGACCCTTTAGTTAGTTATTTGTTTTTTGAATGTTTAAACCAGCCGTATCTTTTGTGTTTTGAATGTATAAATCAGCCGTATCTTTTGTTTTTTGCTTGTATAAATCAACCGGATAGATAAGCTAGTTATTTGTGTTTTGAATATTTAAACCAATAAGTCAGCCGCTTCTTTTGCACAAAGTAGTCATAACTCAGTCAAAACACGAATTCGTCACTTTTAAGTTTGCCGTGCACAATCAGTCAGTCATAACTCAGCCGAATCCCGAATTCGTCACTTTTAAGTCAGCCGCTTCTTTGCGCAATCAATCAGTCGCTATTAAGAAGAGTAAAAGCTAACTGACACATAAGTCAACCTTTACTCAGTAAACGAAGAGTTGCTATTACATTTTTTTATATCAATAAAATACAATCTCTTTACTGTTTCACAAAACCTATCTTCACCCGTATACCCTGAATATTCGCATCATTTATCCCATCGAAAGTAGTGTCAAGCGCTAGACACTCGACAAACTTCAATGCATACACCCCACAGTCGCCAACTTGGACGTTTTGTGGGATGTTTTTGCCTCTCCTCCTTCGGAACCCAAACTGCTTCAATCTAGGCTTTCGGAGATTGATAGGAACTAAGTCGTTCATCATAACTAGGAGCATTTGCGTAAACGGCCTAAATGAATCTAGGATTTTCTTTTCACTTTCGGGTGTCACCTGTCCAATGATGGGATCGTAAGCTTCGATCTTCTCATTAAGAAGGTCCATGTGAAATGTCACCCAATGATCTCCTCCAGTCTGTACAATTCCATACAAGTGATCGACATCTTCTAACCACTTCTTGTTTGTTTGCAGGTCTGTCGGAACTTTGCCGTTTACTAAATCCTCATACCCAACACCTTTGAACTTAAACATCTTTGGTTTGATCTTGAACTGGTTGTAATTCATACACCATTGTGCAGTAAACCAAGAGTCCAAAAATCCAATTCGCTTGGAGTATAATGGGCAGGGATCTAGCATGGATTTTTTTATGAGGATTCTCATATACGCGGAAATATGCTGTACAAAGAGAATCAAGTCAGCCCAAAAATTAAACTTAACTCAGCCCCATATAATATATAACTCAGACATTAAGTATATTTAACTCAGCCCCATATAATATATAACTCAAACATAAAGCATACTTAAGCCTACATAACTCAGACATATAATAAATAACTCAGACATTAAGTAAATTTAACTCAGCCCCAACAGTACACTTACATTATCATACAGCCATCCATAATCTATAGTTGGCCAATACTTTCTCTCAGTAATGAGAATTCTGAAGAACTCGATCTCCTCAGAAGCCTTTTTAAGTGGAACGTCCCTAAAACAATTAAACACAAGTTAGTTTAGGCAAATATTGCTAATAGCCGTACTAACACATGCTCTAAAGGGTCATACTTGAATGGCTTTAGGTGATCCAAAAGTTTATCCACTTTAACCGGATCAGCAGGTGAGAGAGGATCATAGTTTGCCGGTGAAGGTTCATAATTTTTCCTCATGCACGTCATTCCATTGTCTCCAATATAAGGAAAAACTCGTGCTTGAGGAGGATCATTTGCTAGCCTCTCTGAAGACCCATCAGGAGATAATTTCACACTGGACTCCCGATAAGCCTTAATTCTGTCAGACCTAATCCTTTCCTCTTCTTCCTCATCAGACTACGGTAACAGTTCGTTATATTCTGCGACAATTTTGCTGGTGACATCCTCAATCTCACTGTCGTCTAAAATCTGTTTATTCTTTGCTGGGATAGTCACTTCCGTTGGTTTCGGATCGCCTTTACGATTCCTCGTTAACCTCCTTCTTACTTGCTCCTCATTTTTTAAAGCGGCCTCCTTCTATAAAGCATCGGCCTCAATCTTCTTTAAAGCAGCGGCCTTCTTTAAAGCATCGGCCTCCTTCTTCTTTAAAGCAGCGGCCTCCTTCTTTGAAGCAGCGGCCTCTTTCTTCTTTAAAGCATCGGCCTCCTTCTTCTTTTTAACCTCAGCCTCCTGCTTTTTTGCCTCAACCAATTTCTTAGCAGGAGAAACAGTAACGAAATCAACTGTTTCATCTTCGTCATTACCAAACTCCTCAGCCAATTTCTCTTTGGTCTTATGAACTGGTTCAGTACTTTTAAGCTGTATTAACATATAAACATAACTCAGCCAGAATAAAAAGAATAAATTTGTCGCTATCTAACTATAACTCAGCCGTCAAATAGGTAATAAATCAGTCGTCAAATAGGTAATAACTCAGCCGTCAAAAGTAACCATAACTCAGCCGTCAAAAATAAACATAAATCAACTGTAACGTACATTATGCAGGGGGTTGTTGACTAGTTCAGGACTTTTAAACTCGTCCTTCTTCGGCTGTATTAACATATAAAAACGACTCAGCCGAGACTAATAAGGATAACTCAGTCGTCAAAAATAAACATAACTCAACTGTAACGTACCTTTGGACTATTAACGGATTTCTGCGGGATGTTGTTCACTTTTGATTGGTTATCATCCTTTTGAGTACTGTTCCGTGCCTCGAGAGCATTCAGACGCTCTCTCATTTGCATCTGATCATTCTCAATAGATGCAACTCTTTCTTCCACAGTAGCTCGGACTGTATCACCAGTCATCTTCTTCAAATCTGACAACTCTCCAAATTTTGTGTTGTAGGCGGTTAACTGCGACTCAACACTCTCTATTCTACTACCAAAGTTGTCAAACTTGTCAAATCTTCTGACAAGGTTTTCCGAAACATTGACTACGGTCGTCAAATCCGTCTCTTTCCCCATATCCTCCTCACTAACATGCTGCAACACAATCTCACTGTTGCTTACTTCCTGTTTTTTCGTAGCTTTCTTCTGTTTTTTTGCGGGGGGTTGATCGGAATCTAACGAAACTGCAGCCTTCATTTTTTTCTTCTTCTCATCGCTCTTCACATCCCAAAAACCTCTAACAAACCTATCCGCATGTATGTCTGTTACCAGATTTACAACTTCTGGGTCATTTTCTTCACTAGCCCACTGCGGAAACAGCTCTTCTACAGCCTCCTTCATAACCATTTTCTTCACACGCACCTACATAGTAAATCAGCCATCAAGTAACTCATAAGTCAGACATCAAATAAATGATTCATAACTCAGCCATCAAGGTAGTTCATAAGTCAGTCATCAAATGATTTATAACTCAGCCATCAAGTAACTCATAAGTCAGACATCAAATGAATCATAACTCAGCCATCAAGTAACACATAAGTCAGACAGAATAAAAAGATCCATAACTCAGCCAAGTCAACCTTCTTACCTCACCATGGTCTCTGATCTCCTCAGCTATGGCTGTAGTAAGACTTTTACGTGTACGGGTTCCACCCCATCGCAAAAGAGGAATTTCGTTCTCATTGACCACTCTTCCAAAATGCTCTCTGAAGCAAGTCACAGATTCATACGCCCAAACCAGCAACACGTCCTTCATGCAGCTAATGGTGTACGACTTTCCTTCTGGATTCAACATCTTAATTGAACCAACCAGAACTTCGAATGCAGTCCGACCCCACGGATAAGTCCTCAAGGCTTCATCGTCGAATACTCTTTTTGCACTTTCAAAGGGTATTCTAGAATTATGATGCAAGCCATAAAGTCCCATGGCTTGAAGAAGCAACAGCTCTAACCATTTCCTCTTTTCAAAACTCCAGCCTCGACAGACCTCTAACGCTGGCCTCAGTTCATCTAACTTGGGTCCTACCCCAAGCGGCACCTTCAACTCCTCCCAGAACGTTTTGTATTGCTCAGGTTCAAAACTTTCTGTTGGCAGTGGACCTGTGTTTAGACCCGTGAGCGCACCAAATTCGATTAAGCTAAACCTGATAGGTTGATCAACAACGAGAGACCAAATCTCCTTGTCATGTACTCGTAGCTGTCTACATAGTAGATAGTGTACAGTCTTCCCAGACCACACCAATTGGCTATCAGCTACCTTAGCAACTACTCCAAGATGAAACTGCTTCATGTGTTCCCACACATCATGTCCTATTGCGTCTCTGACTCGAGGGAAGTCTCCCAAATGGACATTGTGATTAATTTTTTTATTTTCCAGCTTAAAAGCCCCTTCAGCGCATATTCTTGGAGGGTAATCCCTTGCTTGATCTTCAGGAATTGCTTGATCTTCAGGAATTGCATGATATTCAAACATCTGAACATAAAAGACATAACATATTAATGATAAATCAGCCGCAACAAAATTCAAACTCAGCCACAACTAACAAATAAACCAGCCGCAACCAAACACAAACTCAGCCACAACGGCACATAAATCAAGCATAACACAAACTCAGCCACAATAGCATTGCACATGTAAATCAGCCGCAACACAACACAAATCAGCCACAACATAACAATAAATCAGCCGCAATAAATAACTTAAACAGCCATTAGCAACGAAAAACAAGCCGCCACAGAATAATAAATCAGCCACAATACCGTTAACAAGCGACAAACATTTTCGATTCCTCAGATTATACTCAAAATAAAACGAAAGAAGATGAAGAATCCCCACTCCTCTGTTTATACTCACCTTCGACTAAAATCCGACTGTGAAAATGCAGAGCAGACGTTTCGACGGCAACGGCGGTGAATGTTTCTCAGAAACCGACTAGAGAGAAAAAAGTAGAAGTTTCGACGACAACACACAAAGTTATAATTTTTCTGTCCTTTGAGTTTCCTACTCTGACTTGTTAACACGGTTAACCTAGTTAGTGACGTGGAATAGTGATTAGTGACGTGGATTAGTTAATCATTTTTTAATTATAAATAACCTCAATTAAAAAAAAATAACCAAGGGTGTTTATTGTAATTTACTAGGCTTTAAAAACTTTTGAGTAATTTCCAAAAGATGTATGCTATTCTAGTAATATAACAACTTTTCTATGCTATTTAAGTACTTTTCTTTTTACAATTTATAATTGAAATCTATTAACTCCCTTTGATTTAGACGTTACAAGTTTTGAATTTGGAACGAACTCTCCATCTTTTAGTCTCGTGGACCTCGCAGACCTCACGGGCTTTGTGGACCTCGTGGATCTCCCTAATCTAAGGCCCACTTTTATTCGTCCACTCGCACCCAATGTTCAAGACCTCGTCGATAAAAAGAACCCTGTCGCGGTCGGATTTTACCCCTATGAGATCGATATGACAACGAGATCAACTCCACAACGTCCTGGTAAAATCAAAGTAAGTCTACAAAAACCCAGTCTGAATCTAGGTTCAAAATGACATTAAACCCTTAAGCAAAATGAGCTTAATGGAATAATGTGCCTAAATTAGATATATTGCTTAATGGGTCTAGCCCGGTTTTATTAGTAGACCCATTTTACCTAGAAAGACTATATATAGCTCATTCTACTCGCCCAAACGGGAGATCGAAAATTTATTTGACAAACACTTGTATTCTGCAACAGCTTTCTAACAGCTTAATAAAACTCTCTTGAGATCTATCGTTCTAGTGGTTTTCTCATAGCAGTTTTCAAAGAGATCATTAGAAAATCAAAGGAGCAAGATATGTTTAACAACACGGTGATGAGTCGATTGGACTCCCTCGCTACTGCGAGCCGTGGAAGAGGTGCAGCACTGAGGTGCAACACTGAGGTGTAGCACTCATGCTATGAGCCGTAGGCCGCGTCACCTCGAGGACTCTAAACTTCTCGACACCCTCTGAAGCACAAAGAGTTCGCCAGATTCGTCCACTCGATCTTAACGCCGACCCTACCCCACAAAGCGGCGGACATGATATCAATAAAAGCGCACCATTAGCGGATGGATAGGCACATGTAGTTGATCTTGAGGACGATATCGAAGAAAACCGTGATGAACCAGGAGAATCGAGGCAGGGTACACGACGACCACTGACTTCTCAAACATCGACCGACATTGAGGAAGATGAAAGACTCGCTGAGGAACTCTTCGAAGAAGAAGAACGCCTCCGCTGGGAGGAACAACAAGCCACATGATCGCGAAGAGCAGCAATGCCAACGCGACAGTCCGAGTTAGATGAACTCCTGGCCACGATGAGCAAGACAGCTCATGATCTGAAGGCAATCTGCTCCCAGATGCTCTGAGCGGTCAGCAAAGCAATTTGAACGCACGCCTTTCACAGCTCGCATCTCTAAGGCAAGGCTTTCTGATCCAGGTTAGGTCAAAGTGCTAACCTACGAAGGAAAAACCTACCCAACAGATCACATCACAGCTTTCACCATAGCAATGGGACGAGCCAACTTCAGGGAGGATAAAAGAGATATCGGCCAATGCCATTTATTCGTAGAGCATCTCAACGGACTAGTTCTCCAATAGTTTTCTCGATTGGAGAGTAACTTGATTGATAACTTCAGTCTGCTGTCTGAAGCTTTCCT
Source organism: Arabis hirsuta (assembly GCA_964056655.1). Classification (NCBI taxonomy): domain Eukaryota; kingdom Viridiplantae; phylum Streptophyta; class Magnoliopsida; order Brassicales; family Brassicaceae; genus Arabis; species Arabis hirsuta. The sequence continues at coordinate 19,433,037 of OZ053305.1, read as the reverse complement.
CAAACAGTACGTGGTATTCAGAGAGCGGAGAACTCTTGGGGCAAACCTGTGGACGATGATGCACGGACCGTCAGAAACCCTCCAAATTTTCAGAGAGCGGTTCAAAACCATCCTGTCAAGGGTGAAAGGAATCGATGACGAGTTAGCCCTCGAGGCCCTTACAAAAGCCCTCTAGTACAAATCGGACTTCCAAAAAAAGATAATCATGAACGAACCGGTGACGATCCTGGATGCTCTCCATCGAGCAACCAAGTTTGAAAGGAATGAAGAGGAGATGAAGTTGTTGGCGGAAAAGCACAGGAAGACAAAGTTGTCCAACGTTTCTTCTCATAATCAAAACCATCAAGACAATAGGAAGAACAACTAAACGGCCGGGTTCGTGCAACACGAAAAAAGATTTAGGATAACCCATAACTTTCAAGTGGAATCGCCCGGATACAGTCGAGGAAGAGGCCGAGGCCGTGGAAGAGAAACGATGAGCAACACTTGGGTCAGAGACCAAGGCTCTTATGATGAAACGGTTTACTGCGACCATCATCGCATTTACTGCGACCACGAAACCACCAAGATGTCGCTCTGAAGAGACATCGTCGTTGGCAGACGCTGTCTCAACCGGAAAACAGCAGTGTTTTCTCTTGGACTTCGATTCACCGGTACCGTAGGATCCATGCCGGACGACGGACCAGAAGACGGAAGCATCGAATGGCGATCAGAGAGGAGAGGCGACGGCACCCAAGGAAAAAGAAGAAGAGGAATAAAAAATAAGAAATAACAGAAAATAACCCTAAAAAAAATAATAATAAAGAGACAGAAGGGGGAAAGGATTTTTTACCTTTTGCTTATAGAAAAAGTGAATTGGTAGAAACTAACTTCAAGAAAGGAAACTTATTTATACTTGGAGAATTTCCTAAAATCACTTTCCAACAGGCCTCAAGGCCCACTAACACAAAAAACAATCAACTTCCTCAGTCTTCTAAGATAAAGAAATAGATGACAAGTTCAGGAAAACACACTGACATCGGCTCAACACGGAATAACGAAAACCTCTCGAGTTCGATGACAAGACATCTACGCATAGCAACTTTGCGGTCCAACATATCGATCTCAGATTTCAGAAAATTTTACCTCGGCATCATCGTAACTTGATACTGCCAAGCTAGGGGGTTATCTGTGGTGATCGGATTTCACCCCTATGAGATCGATATGGCGACGAGATAAACTCCGCAATATCCTGACGAAATCAAAGCAAGTCTACAAAGATCCAGTCTATATATAGACCCAAAATGACATTAAACTCATAAGCAAAATGGGCTTAATGGAATAATAGACCTAAATTAGATATATTGCTTAATATGTCAGACCCGTTTTATTAGCAAGCCCATTTTACCTAGAAAGACTATATATATCTCATTGTACTCACCCAAACGGGAGATCGAAAATAAATTTGACAAATAGTTATATTTTGCAACAGCTTTCTACCAGGTTAATAAAAACTCTCTTGAGATCTATCGTTCGAGTGGTTTTCTCACAGAAATTTGCAGACCCTAAAAAGTTATTAAGATAACTTCTAATTGTTAGATTCGACTCCCACAAACCCGGTTCTGAGTTCTGTTCACCAACTGGCCCATTGTTCTCTTGTTCGCGACTTGGACTTTCTTTAGTAAAATTTGGCTATCTCTGGAACTAGATCTCGGGTTGTTGGGTTAAATCTCCTTGTTCAAAATCCGATGCCAACATCAGGTATCAATCCATACCATATGGCAAGAACGAAATGCAAGATGATATGGAGAGAGACCCGACTCCGCAACCTCGGCTACTCAAATTCATCGATAAACAAGTGAGAAATTGATTTATAGCGATCAAAGCAATAGGAGACAAAATATACAATGACGGACTCTAAACTTAGTTTGGTGTTTCAATGTAAAATGTACATTAGACAACTTTCTGGATTTCTAGCACTCAAACAATAAAAAATTGTTGTGCTGAATGTCAAAGAAGTTTTCTTTTGAATTTATTTACGCTCTAATAGTTAACTATTTGAAAAAAAACCCAATTTTATTATTATTCCAAACGATGAAACTGTAAAAATTACGTATACAACGTACATATTTTTTATGAACATTTCATGGATTTAGTTAATCATGGCCTCGCTCTGTTCTTTGTCCCAAAAGAGCCATGTTCACAAACGTCTCAAAATTTACCACGGACGAACCAACCTTATGCTCTGTCGCTTCTTCCGCCAAGCGACGCCACTCTTGCGCCTTCTCTCTCATTTTCTTTCCTTTCTCCCCGTCAATAAGTTCTCGAACCACCTTCTCAACCTCCTCCCTCTTCACATCTCCGCCGATCTCCATCCCAACCTCCCATTCATAACAAGTAAACTTACAATTTGTTTGTTGTTCTGCAAAGAACGGCCAACACACCATTGGAACTCCGCGAGAAAGACTCTCTAACCGCGGGATGAGAAAGGACCATCTCTTGAGGACACCAACTCGCCAACATTCTCCGATCTGCGGTCTCCGTCAAAAACTCCGGTGGGACCATCGCTTTTTCTCCGGCTATTAAATCCGGCCGGATCACCCATAAAAACTCTTTCCCACTTCCTCCTAAACCCCAAGCGAACTCCACAAGCTGTTTCGCCGTCATTACCGTTATGCTCCCAAAGTTAACGTAAAGAACACTGTTTGGAAACTTAGTATCGAGCCAATCTAAACACTCTGTCTCCTCTCTCCATAAATTTGATCCCATCTTTCCAATCTCACTATCTTCTGCAATCTCCTTCTTTGCTATGAATAAACCGGAGGTAAAATGGATTGCATAGACAGGAGGATGTCATGTTCGAGGTCATCGAATGTGTTGAGAATGATAGCAGACGCACATTTGGCTCGCTCCGTCTCGCGGAGGGCGAAATTGAGCATAATGTCATCAGGATTAGCGGTACGTACGAAGCTAGGAATGTCCTTTAATTTGATATTCTTCATCGACGGTATGCAATCTATAACCGTGTCTAAGTACTCCTTCGTCAAGTAACTCTCATCTGCAAAATCCATCACTGTTTATTAATATAGTTTTTGATACTTGTTAATTAAAAAAAAACATAAAGCACCGCATTAAGGCATAAAGTTTGATGCATTTACATATAGCTCAATATTGAACACGACATTCATAGTGTAATTTCAGAGCCATAAGGGCTATAAATGTGACGGAAAAGATAAGTGGTCTAGACAATAATATCAGCCTAAGTGCATTAATTTTTGTCACATGTTCTCTTTAGATTTTGTTCAAAATTTTCTAAAACATTGGGTAACTTTTTGATGTGATCGAATTTCCATATTTATGCATCTATCATAAAAAAAAAAAAATTGAACCCACACAAATTGCGTACACAAATAACCAATTACATATCCACATGCTAGTCCACCTTAAAGTTTGTTACTATTTAAAATTCTCCATTTTCTCACGAATATTAATGATATTTTCAATATATCAAATGTAGTGGGAAAAGGAAAAACAAACCATATTTTTATATATTTAAGAAATTCTTCTACCGTAACTTAACAATAAAATTATAGAAAATCATATGTGGCAAAAATATATTAATTTATAGATAAATTAACGCAAAATAATTGATGTAAAATACAAAAATGAAATTTTAAAGACAAATTTTGAAAAATATTTTTTTTGAAATACCATTTTTCAAAATGTCATCTATTTTTTACAAATATCACTAAAATTTTATTATTTATTCAAAATATCATTTATGATTGTATTAACTATTTTATCATTTATGACCATCATCGCATCCATGGGCATTCAACTACAATTTGCAGGATACTCGGTCGAATGCTCGCCGCGAAGCTGGCGGCTGGCCAGCTTAAAGGGTACTTCAGCCTTAAAGATTTCGAGATGGAACCAAAAGACGAAGCAGGCGATGAGCCCCCAAAACGCAGAAGATAAGGCAATGAGAGTCCCCCACCTGAAGCAAGAAGGCGAATCAACATAATAGTGGGCGGATCTCACTACCGTTCAGACACTGTTTCATCAATCAAAGCGTTCCAGCGGCGAGCCAATGTTAGCGCCAATCTACAAACTCTTTTGAAATTTCCCAATGACGTGATCTTATTCGAAGAAGCGGAGACTGTGGGAATGGATCGGCCATACGACGATCCTCTTGTAAATTGAACTCATCATTAGCGATTGCGATGTGGCACGAATTCTGGTGTATACAAGAAGCAAGGTAGATATAATATTCAAAGATACATTAAATTTTTTTAACAATGACCTCTCTGAATTCAAGCCATGGCTGAAACCACTCACGGGTTTTTCCAGAGAAACAACAATGACTTTGGAATTAATACGACTACCCATTCGAGCCGAAGTTATCCTAACATAGCATAAGTTGAGAACGCCCATTACGGAGGACACCAAAAAGGAGAAACATAAGAAGATGAAGACGGACAGAGAACCGGTGAAAAGGCTCTCCAAACTCCTATAGCAATTACAGATCACGGAGGATTGTGCAAAAGAAGTCAGGCCAACTTGCGACCCCGTTGTAATGGTTTGTATTGATGAGAACCATCCAGAGAGATGCGTAGAAGTCGGAGCCAATCTGGAAGAAGAAATCAAGGAACGGCTCATCGACTTCCTCAAAAAGCTCGTTCCAATACGAAGATCGTGTACAAAGAGGATACCAAGATCGTAGAACGCAAGGCTTCTCAAGAAGTATTATCATTAGTCTACTTCACTTGAACTACGAGGCGACTTGATCCCTGCAAAAGGTATGTAGGCAACCCCATTTTCAGATGGGTACAGCTGCCCCCTCCTTAAAAAAGGGGGGAATAGGTACGTATATTTCCCGTTTTGAATCAATCAAAAGCCAAGTGTTTACTTGCAAACTTATCAAAAATCAACTATCAAAAGCCAAGTGTTCACTTGCATATTCATCCAAAGCCTTCTCTGAAACAGACTTCTTCTCTTTGTTATCTCGCTGCTATTTGCCACAGTGACGAACTTTCTACATCCCTAGCGGATTAAAGCGCGCTATATAAATTATGTTCATTGCTGGAGCGGACTTGTTCACGGGAACATATCCGTAAACCAAAATGGTTATCTCAAAAACTCAGCACACGGCTTGCTGTTCAGAATCTTGTGTTCATTGCTGGAGTAAAGTTGTTCACGGGAACTATTCGCAAACCAAAATATTCATCTCAAAAACCCAACAACTTTCGTTGGTCATTATGTAATAACGTGTTCATTCTCGGCAGACGCATCGACAGAGGCTCTCCCGTAAACCAAGAAGTTCATCAAAAAAACCAACAACTTAATCGTTGGTCATTACGCAATAACGTGGTCGTTCTCAGAGCGAGCGCGTCAACGCGGACTCGCCTGTAAACCAAAATGATCATCATAAAACCCAGCTAACTTATGGCTGGTCCCAACAACAATATAATTGATCTTTGGACATGAACCAATCAGAAATAGCCTGCCTCGAAATCAAGACAACCATCATCCCAACTCAAATCGCTATCTCAAATAACGCAAGGCAAAAATGACAATAAGTCTGAACAAAAAGATAAACACCATCCAAGCTGAATCAAATACTAAATCTGAAATCAAAAGCACGACAAAGTGCTAAAAAACAAAAAAAATCAAACAACTAAGGCGCAGTCTCCTCAACGTCTTCGACCATCTCGACGGACTGCTCAGAAGAAATCATCGCCGCAGAGTTTGACAGGTGATCATCGCTTGACAAATTAGAAGAACTTGAATCCGAGTTAGCCTCTTCTTTAACGGTATCAGCGTTCAATTCCTTAAATCGATAATTGGTCGTGCTAACAGGAGAATCCTTATGGATCCGTTCAAGTTTGCGCACATGCTTTGCAAACACCTCATCTGCGAGTGATAGGTCCGCCTCCTGCATCTCAAGGTCAACAAGCTCTTCACCAAGATTAGGCGCCTTGTCAATCTAAATCAACTTAGCAAACTCAATGTTACTCCGAACTTCAGCAAAATCAATTATGTCAACCCTCGGCTGGCCATTGATCATTTTGATCTTCTTTTTAGAGCGATCGATCTTTGACTCGTACCTTGCTGCCAGCTTGTGTTTCGTTTCTTAAACAACCAGCTGCATAGCGGCATCCTGAAGCTTAGCGGCAACATCTAGACGGTTGGTAAGGTCAGCGATTTCCATCTTTAGGCGCTTTTTCTCAGTTTTTGATTCTGTAAACGTCCCATCCATCTCGCAACACCAATCCTTGGTTTCTTTTACGGCGGTTTCAAGATCAGCAACGCGGTCTTCGCCAATCCTTTTCTGCTTTTGAAATCATCACAAACCTTCTGAACATTAGCAAACTGATGAATCTGCGAGCGAGCAGTCACTTTGTAGTCAATGGCAAGCTTGTTAAGCGAAGAAAGAAACAACAAAGCAGAAAAACAGATAACGAAAAATAAGTTAGAAGATCAGAAAGAAGGAAAAAGCAAATCAAGAAATGCCACGAAGTCATACCGTCATGCAATGGAGGGCCATGCTTGAGTAAGAACTCTTCTTTGACATCTCTCCTAGAGGGGAATACTGAGTGCATAGGAAGACGATCTTGGACAAATGCGATGCCGCCCGTGCAGCATCACCAAAGGACTCCTTCATACCAGAAGGAATAGTCGAAGTTATCATCACACAATCACGTCAAGGAGTTGAAGCGTGCCTCGATCTATCCAAGTCCTCTCCATCAGCATTGGCTTTCTCCTTGTCTTCTCGGGAACGCTTACGACTTGCCCCCGCGTCATCATCCCTTCTTCTCATGTAATCGTGATGCCTATGCGATGACTCATGTCAACGACGGTTACAACAGCAGCATCTTGCACTAACTAAGGACGACATGGCCTGGGTGCAAGGGTTCCGGTAGTTCCAGCTCTAAGGACTTATGTCAACGGTCTGGCGTGCTGAGACACTCTCGCGTTAGATCCTGTCCTGGCCTCGATGGCTCTCCTCTCATGAGCAGACGACTTTCTCGCATTATCCGACATCTCTGGTGAAGAATTCAACGAAATAACTCTGATGCGATGAACAAGAGCTTTTCTGACTCTACATAAAGAAAAGTCCTCCTTCCATCTACACTTCTCAACATCAATATCAAATAGGTTACTCGGCAACTTTGCAATACGACTCAAAACTGCAAAATGACAAACAAGAGAAAAGGGTTAGAATTGCAAATCCAGGAGAATAAGAAAAGCAAGATTGCGCGAACAAAAAAATAAATTCATAAGTTGAAAACGGTAGCGCAGCAAAGTCGGTTACCGCGAGCCCCCATCTTTGTCGAAGTTTGCCAAGATTATCATTCCCAACAGAAGATTCATTAATTTTCACAAAGAAAAACTTCTTCCACCAGAAACGATCTGTATTGGGAAAATCTCCAATGACTTGGAGATCCGCTTTGCCGTTAAAGAAATAAAGGAGTTTGCCCTTGGAGCCAGTCTTTCTAGCCTCCAAAAGACTTAACAGATGGTCGACTCATAGCTGCGCACCATAATTCCAACTACGTGGCGCATCCCGAGGCGTGATTAGAGCAATGGCAAGATTGGTCCTCCACAAAATGTCAAAAATCGCACCAGGGATTGAGAACCACAAGAAGCACGCATAAAATAAAGCTTCGTACAAAATAAAGTAGCCCTCTAGAGGATGATCTGCTCGCGCATCTAAGCAAGGAACAACTATCTTGACTTCGTCGGGAACACCAAAGTAACCAGTAAGAAAATCCAAAGAGTCAAAAGTTGACATGGTAGATCCTGGCGGATGAGGTTCTCCCTCCTTTGCCCTCCGCTTATGGGCAGCCGAAAAAACCGCAATCTCATCGCTAACCTCATCGACCGCGACTAGACCATTGGAGTAGGCCAGTCTCGTCAAACTACCATTATCAGACTATGGAGAAAGAACCATTCTCTTTCTAAGAAGCAAAGGATCATCGACCATTTCTCCGGAATCGTCTAAGTCTGAAGTAGTCTCCATGCTGTCCTTGTCGCGCAGATGGTCAAGTTGCGAATCCATGGAATTAGAAACCATTCTTCTAAATTTACCTCTCTGCTCCACCAAAAAGCAACAATCCGAGTCATTTCTGCTTCGCAAAGCCTGCATTGTTACCGAGTCGTCGCATCACCGAGTCACGGAGTCGTTGAGTCACCAAAAAAAAACGAGACCGAGTTAACTCAGTGGCTTAGTTGACTCAGTAACCGAGTCGATTCAATCACTAAGTCAACTCGCCAGATCTCGAATTACCATCCTCCTCCTCCGATCTCACCTTGCCTCGCGCTACTTCGTCGTCTCGCTCCATCTCACCACTGCCTCGCCATCGCATCACCTGAGATCCATCTCGAACACCAGCGACGCCGTCGAACCCACTGTCCTCCGATCGCATCGCAATTCTCCTCATCTCGTTGACTTCTCGATCGACGCACGTGAACCCGAGCACGAGCCACCACAAAACTACTCCGGCTGGGATCCGTTTGCTCTAAAGAGACATCGTCGTTGGCAGACGCTGTCTCAACCGGAAAACAGCAGTGTTTTCTCTTGGACTTCGATTCACTGGTACCATAGGATCCATGCCGGACGACGGACCAGAAGACGGCAGCATCGAATGGCGATCAGAGAGGAGAGGCGACGGCACCCAAGGAGAAAGAAGAAGAGGAATAAAAAATAAGAAAAAACAGAAAAATAACCCTAAAAAAATAATAATAAAGAGACAGAACGGGGACAGGATTTTTTACCTTTTGCTTATAGAAAAAGTGAATTGGTAGAAAATAACTTCAAGGAAGCAAACTTATTTATACTTAGAAAATTTCCAAAAATCACTATCCAACAGGCCTCAAGGCCCACTAACACAAAAAAACCATCAACTTCCTTAGTCTTCCAAGATAAAGAAAAAGATGACAAGTCCAGGAAAACACGCTGACATCGGCTCAACACGGAATAACGAAAACCTCTCGAGTTCGATGACAAGACATCTACGCCTTGCAACTTTGCGGTCCAACATATCGATCTCAGACTTCAAAATATTTTACCTCGGCATCATCATAACTTGATACTGCCAAGCTAGGGGGTTACCTATGGGGGTCGGATTTCACCCCTATGAGATCGATATGGCGACGAGATAAACTCCGCAATATCCTGACGAAATCAAAGCAAGTCTACAAAGATCCAGTCTGAATCTAGATCCAAAATGACATTAAACCCATAAGCAAAATGGGCTTAATGGAATAATAGACCTAAATTAGATATATTGCTTAATATGTCAGATCCGTTTTATTAGCAAGCCCATTTTACCTAGAAAGACTATATATATCTCATTGTACTCACCCAAACGGGAGATCGAAAATAAATTTGACAAATAGTTATATTTTGCAACAGCTTTCTAACAGCTTAATAAAAACTCTCTTGAGATCTATCGTTCTAGTGGTTTTCTCACAGAAATTTGCAGACCCTAAAAAGTTACTAAGATAACTTCTAATTGTTAGATTCGACTCCCACAAACCTGGTTCCGAGTTCTGTTCACCAACTGGCCCATTGTTCTCTTTGTTCGCGACTTGGACTTTCTTTAGTAAAATTTGGCTATCTCTGGAACTAGATCCCGGGTTGCTGGGTTAAATCTCCTTGTTCAAAATCCGATGCCAACATCAGGTATCAATCCATACCATATGGCAAGAACGAAATGCAAGATGAAATGGAGAGAGACCCGACTCCGTAATCTCGGCTACTCAAATTCATCGATAAACAAGTGAGAAATTGATTTATAGCGATCAAAGCAATAGGAGACAAAATATACAATGATGGACTCTAAACTTAGTTTGGTGTTTCAATGTAAAATGTACATTAGACAACTTTCTAGATTTCTAGCACTCAAACAATAAAAAATTGTTGTGCTCAATGTAAAAGAAGTTTTCTTTTGAATTTATTTACGCTCTAATAGTTAACTATTTGAAAAAAAACTCAATTTTATTATTATTCCAAACGATGAAACAGTAGTTGATCAGGCACACGTAGTTGGTTACCGCGAGTCCCCCAAGATTATCATTCCCAACAGAAGATTCATTAATTTTCACAAAGAAAAACTTCTTCCACCAGAAACGATCTGTGTTGGGAAAATCCCCAATGACTTGGAGATCCATTTTGCCGTTAAGGAAATAAAGAATTTTGCCCTTGGAGCCAGTCTCCCTAGCCTCCAGGAGACTCGACAGATAGACATCTCCGACTTCGTAGCCACATTCATAGCTGCGCACCATAATTCCAATTAGATAACGCATCCCGAGGCGTGATCTGAACAATAGCAAAATTGGTCCTCCACAAAAAGTCAAAAATCGCACTAGGGATCGGGAACCACAAGAAGCACGCATAAAATTAAGCTTCGTACAAAGTAAAGTAACCCTTTAAAGGATGATAAACTCGTGCATCTGAGCAAGGAACAACTAGCTCGACTCCGTCGGGAACACCAAAGCGAACAATAAGGGAATCCAAAGACTCCAAAGTTGACATGGTAGATCATGGCTGATGAGGTTCTCTCTACTTTGCCCTCCGCTTCTGGGCAGCCGAAAAAACCGCAATCTCATTGCTAACCTCATCGATTGTGACTAGAGCATTGGAGTAGGTCGGTCTCATCAAACTACCAGTGTTTGACTCTGGAGAAAAAACCATTCTCCTTCCAAGAAGAAAAGGATTATCGACCATTTCTCCGGAATCAACTAAGTCTGAAGTATTCTACATGCTGTCCTTGTCGCGTGGACGGTCAAGCTGCGAATCCATGGAATCGGAAACCATTCTTCTCAATTTATCTCTCCATTGCACCAAAGCAACGATCCGAGTTAGTTCTGCTTCGCAAAGCATGCCTTGTTACTGAGTCGTCAAATCACCGAGTCACTGAGTCGCTGAGTCACAAAAAAACTGACTGAGTTGACTCAGTGACTTAGTTAACTCGGTCACCGAGTCGACTCAATCACTTAGTCAACTCGCCTGATCTCGAATCACCATCCTCCTTCTCCGATCTCGCCTCGCCTCACCGCTACTTCGTCGTCTCGGTCTACCTCACCGCTGCCTCACCGTCGCATCACCTGAGATCCATCTCGAACACCAGCGGCGCCGTCGAAGCCACTGTCCTCTGATTGCATCGCGATTCTCCTCATCTCATCGACTTCTCGATCGACACAGCAACGTGAACCCGAGCACGAGCCACCATGATACTACTCCGACTGGGATCCATTAGCTCTGAAGAGACCTCCCCGTTGGCAGACGTTGTCTCGACCGGAAGACAGCCTTGTTTTCTCTTGGACTTCGATTTACCGGCACCGTAGGATCCATGCCGGACGACGGACTAGAAGACGGCGGCGTCGAACGACGATTGGAGAGGAGAGGCGGCGACACCCAAGGAGAAAGAAGAAGAAGAAAATAAAACAGAAAAATAGAAAATAACCCTAAAAGACAAAATAATAAAATAAAATAAAGAGGCAGAAAGGGGAGAGGATTTTTACTTTTTGCTTATAGAAAAAGCGAATTGGTAGAAAATAACTTCAAGGAAGCAAACTTATTTATCCTTGGAGAATTCCTAAAATCACTTTCCAGCAGGCCTCGAGGCCCACTAACACAAAAGACCATCAACCTCCTGAGTCTTCTAAGATAAAGAAAAAGATGACAAGTCCAGGAAAACACGCTGACATCGGCTCAACACGGAATAGAGAAAACCTCTCAAGTTCGATGACAAGACATCTACGCCTGGCAACTTTGCGGTCCAACATATCGATCTCAGACTTCATAAACTTTTACCTCGGCATAATCGTAACACGATACTGCTAAGCTGGGGGTTACCTGTGGGGGTCGAATTTCACCCCTATGAGATCGATATGGTGATGAGATCAACTCCGCAACATCCTGATGAAATCAAAGCAAGTCTACAAAGATCCAGTCTGAATCTAGGCCCAAAATGACATTAAACTCATAAGCAAAATGGCTTAATGGGCCAGACCCGTTTTATTAGCAAGCCCATTATACCTAGAAATACTATATACAGTAAAACCTCTATAAATTAATAATGTTGGGACTTTGAAAAATTATTAATTTAGAGAGATATTAATTAATTAATAAATATTAATTTATAGAGAGAAATATTTCCTGATAAAATTTTCTTAAAATAATTTTTCAAATTATGTTATATTAAAGAATTTAGTTGAATCCATTTGGAAAAATAACATGCATTAACTTGGAATTATGATTGTCCAATTAAAATAATATGCATTCTTATGTATAAAATTTAGAAGAAATCATGGTTATTATCCTTAATGTTGATGGATACATTTAGAAAAAGCTATGTGTAATGAATCAATTATTTAGTCTAGATTTTTTTTGCAAATTTTGAATATATACCAAAAAAATAATTCTAATAGTTTTTTATGCAATAAGTAAATTTAAAGTTAAGGTATAAAGAGATTTCAATTTTAAGTCTAAATAAAAATCATCAAAGCAATGTTTAAGTACATTATCAAAGTTATATATATATATATATATGCATAATTATATATGATTATTAATTTATACTATTATTGGGACCATATTTTACATGAAAGTTTTAAAAAAATTATTATCTTATTATCTTATTGAATTTCGTTAATTTTTACATTGGCCCGACTTGGGACTAGAGAAATTTATCAATTTATAGTGATTATTAATTTATAGAGTATTAATTTATAAAGGTTATACTGTATAGCTCATTGTACTCACCCAAACAGGAGATCAAAAATTCATTTGACAAACAATTATATTCTGCAACAGTTTTCTAACAGCTTAATAAAAACTCTCTTGAGATGTATCGTTCTAGTGGTTTTCTCACATAAGTTTTCAAACCTTAAAAAGTTACTAAAAAAAATTCTAATTGTGAGATTCGATTCCCACAAACCCGGTTCCGAGTTCTATTTACCAAGCGGCCCACTGTTCTCTTGTTCGCGAGTTGGACTTTCTTTAATGAAATTTGGCTATCTCTGGAACTAGATCCCGGGTTGTTGGGTTAAACTTTCTTGTTCAAAATCCGATGCCAACATCATGTATCAATCCATACCATATGGCAAGAACAAAATGCAAGATGATATGGAGAGACTCGACTCGCAATCTCGGCTACTCAAATTCATCGATAAACAAGTGAGAAATTGATTTATAGCGGAGACAAAATATACAATGATGGACTCTTAACTTAGTTTGGTGTTTCAATGTAAAATGTACATTAGACAACTTTCTGAATTTCTAGCACTCAAACAATAAAAAAATGTTGTGCTCAATGTAAAAGAAGTTTTCTTTTGAATTTATTTACGCTTCTATAGTTAACTATTTGAAAAAAACCCAATTTTATTATGAAACAGTAAAAATTACGTATACAACGTACATATTTTTTATGACCATTTCATGGATTTAGTTAATCATGGCCTCGCTCTGTTCTTTGTCCCAAAAGAGCCATGTTCACAAACGTCTCAAAATTTACCACGGACGAACCAACCTTATGCTCTGTCGCTTCTTCTGCCAAGCGACGCCACTCTTGCGCCTTTTCTCTCATTTTCTTTCCTTTATCCCCGTCAATAAGTTCTCGAACCACCTCCTCAACCTCCTCCCTCTTCACATCTCCGCCGATCTCCATCCCAACCTCCCACTCATCACAAGTAAACTTACAATTAGTTTGTTGTTCTGCAAAGAACGGCCAACACACCATCGGAACTCCGCCAGAAAGACTCTCTAACGTCGAGTTCCATCCACTATGCGTTAAGAATCCTCCAACCGCCGGATGAGAAAGGACCTTCTCTTGAGGACACCAACTCGCCAACATTCTCCGATCTGCGGTCTCCGTTAAAAACTCTGGTGGGACCATCGCTTCTTCTCCGGCTACTAAATCCGGCCGAATCACCCATAAAAACTCTTTTCCACTTCCTGCTAAACCCCAAGCGAACTCCACAAGCTGTTTCGCCGTCATAACCGTTATGCTCCCAAAGTTAACGTAAACAACACTGTTTTGAAACTTAGTATCGAGCCAATCTAAACACTCTGTCTCCTCTCTCCATAAATTTGATCCCATATGTCCAATCTCACTATCTTCTGCAATCTCCTTGTTTGCTATGAGATGTAGCGGTCCAATTGAATAAACCGGAGGTAAAATGGATTGCATAGACCGGAGGATGTCATGTTCGAGGTCATCGAATGAGTTGAGAATGATAGCAGATGCACGTTTGGCTCGCTCCGTCTCGCGGAGGATGAAATTGAGCATAATGTCATCAGGATTAGCGGTACGTACGAAGCTAGGAATGTCCTTTAATTTGATATTCTTCATCGACGGTATGCAATCTATAACCGTGTCTAAGTACTCCTTCGTCAAGTAACTCTCATCTGCAAAATCCATCACCGTTTATTAATATAGTTTTCCGATACTTGTTAATTAAAAAAAAAACATAAAGCACCACATTAAGGCATAAAGTTTGATGCATTTACATATAGCTCAATATTGAACATGACATTGATAGTATAATTTTCAGAGCCAACAAGGCATGTGACCGAAAAAATAAATGGTCTAGACAATGATATCAGCCTAAGTGCATTAATTTTTGTTACATTTTCAAATTTTGTTCAAATTTTTCTAAAACATTGGGTAACTTTTTGATGTGATCGAATTTCCAGATTTATGCATCTATCATTAAAAAAAAAATTGAACCCACACAAATTGCGTACACAAATAACCAACTACATATCCACATGCTAGTCCACCTTAAAGTTTGTTACTATTTAAAATTCTCCATTTTCTCACGAATATTAATGATATTTTCAATATATCAAATGTAGTGGGGAAAAGAAAACAAATCATATTTTTATATATTTTAGAAATTCTTCTACCGTAACTTAACAATAAAAATTATAGAAAATTATATGTGACAATAATATATTAATTTATAGATAAATTAACGCAAAATAATTGATGTAAAAATACAAAAATGAAATTTTAAAGACAAATTTTGAAAAATATTTTTTTTGAAATACCATTTTTCAAAATGTCATCTATTTTTTACAAATATCATTAAAATTTTATTATTTGTTCAAAATATAATTTATAATTGTATTAACTATTTTATGTTAGAGATTAGTTATTGGGGTCTATAATTTATAAAGGATTAAATTTTTTTTTAAGATTTATGGTTTTAATATTTAAAATTTAAAAAATCTTTAAGAATGGCATTTTAAAACATGGACTACTCATGGTGGTGGTATTTTCTAAGATTGACAACCAAAAGTTTTATTTTTTTAATTCCTCCAATTTAAAACATAGTTTCTTTAAAACGGATAAAATAATTGTTTATAAATTATAGTGGAACTTTAACTAGATTCATCTATTTAATACTGATTTACATTACTTCTTCATCTTGGTTACAATTTTTGATACTTTTTCCGTTTTAAAATTTTAGTTGTTTTGAAAAAAAAAATTTGTTTCAAAATATAAATTGTTTTAATAATTTTTGGTATGTTTTAATTTTATTGAATATTATGATCTCTAATATTTTGCAGTATTTTGTGTGATTGATCAAATTATTTTTATTAAATATGTTAAATGATATTTTTAGTAAAAAGATAGTTTTTTAATATCTGTGATTTTAACTAAAATAACTTATATTTTAAAACGGAAAAAAAATAAAAATACTGCAGGAATTCATCGTAGTAAAACTATTTTGTTTCTTATTACTGGCAGGAGACAGCGGAAGCGGACGGTTGAAAAGATATCAATGTCAATGCTTTAAAGCAAAGAGTTAAAGACCTTGACCGGCCTCGTTCGTGTCATCGTGTGTAGATTAACTATACTATTAGTCTATATATTCGCTAAATATGTTAGCTAATTGTATATACTATATAAAATAAAAAAATTCGCAGAGCTCGTGATTTCTTACGTCATGTTCAATATTATAACAACAATTAAATCATTAATCAATGTAAATATTAAATACGTACTTTTGAGAGGAGATAAAGCCATCTCGACGAAGCGATAAAAATGTAAATAAGCCATGAAGCCACACGCACTAGTGGTCCAAAAAAGAACCTCCGGGACTCCAAGCTCCTCCGCAGCATCAAGAGTGAAGCTCATACAACCATCCGATAGGATACAACTCACCGGAGGAACATCATTTCCGGCGTTGATCTGCTGGAGAAGTTCTTTAAACGGATTGAGACAGTTTTTCATAGTGGACTCGCAAAGGGCAGTGATGTCCTGCGTGACGTCCACGTCTGTCTCCGGTAAACCGTCAGGGATGGACTCGAACCGAAAGGAAAGAAGCCCATCGAGGGCGTGGGGTCCACGAGACCGAAGGAGACGGTTGTGGTTGTAGACGGTGTTGACGAAAGTGACGTAGAATCCTCGAATGTGGAGGAGTTTAGCCACTTTCATCATTGGATTGATGTGGCCTTGAGCCGGATAAGGCACGCAAACTACGTGTGGTTTTTGTCCATTATAAACGGCATGAGATCCCATTTTCTTTCTTTCTCTTTTCGGCCAAGACAAATGTGTGTGTTTTTGTAATGGAGGAATGTGATTTTTCGTTGGCTTGTAAGCTTTGACAGGCACCATTTTATAGGAAAAGAAAAGGCAAGAATATGTGTTTCTCGCACGTGGCGGTTGTGGACAAATCTATCTCACGTGCGAAGTTTGCCTACCTCGAGGTCGGGATTTGTCGATTTATTTGTCTAAAATTTATAAGCCAACAAAAGTTAATGTTTATCTACAATCTGACCGTATTGAAGATAGAAAAAATCGGACTTGCTATGTATGGACCTAATCATTTAGGGATTAGTGCAACAAAATATGTAGGTTCCTGTGCCACAATATTTCCATAAATTTAAAAAATATTAATTCGTAACCAATACAAATTTATTAGGGAGTAATTACCTATTAATAATATACTCCATATACAACCTCAAAAGTTTTTTTTTTTTTTTTGATCATCAACCTCAAAAGTTTTCGGTTTTATAATAGTTAAGCATTCTATAAAACTTGCTATACAACGATATTGTTACAGAGATAATTTATTTTATACGATATTATAATGACCAATCATTAAAAAAGAAAAGAAGTTTAAAAAATAATCTATAAAAGTTATTCGATTTCGGAATCGTGCATCACGTACTCTATGGGTAAATGACGTTAGGGCTGGACAAATTATCCGTTAAATTCGATCCGATTAGGTATCCGTTTTGATCCGATCTAAAAAATCTGGATATCCGTTTTGAATCAAATCAAAATAAATAATAAAATTCAGTATCCGTCTAAACCGAAGTAAATCACAAATACTACTTTAAAAATCTAAATATTCGATCCGATCCGTATATTACTTATACATGTATATAGTATGATAGATTTATAACGTATATTTATATTTTTTTACTTTTAAATATATTTGGCAAATATATTTATAATAAAAATAGATAGATACTAATTTTATTTTGAAATATATTTATCAAATAAAAAATATATATTTTATTTTTTACCGTTTTAATCTTTCATTTTTCATTTTTTAAATAATTTATCGAATAAAATTAGATCCATTTCATATATTTATTGATTAATTAGTTTAAAACTTATATTAAAACATTTTTTTGAAAAAATATTAAAGTGTTTTAAAAAAAATTTGTTTAAAATAAGTATCCGTGAAAATTCGAATATCCACAAATATTCAAAAAAATCAAATATCTGTAATTTTTGATATCCAAATTTGTTTGAAATAAAACAAATCAAAAAATTAAATATTTATAAAAAATAAATTGAATTACAAATATATATATTTTTTTTGATATCTGGTCAGCGTTCAGGATTAGATGACTTGGTTCAATTATGCTTCATGTCTTTGTAACCAAACTTTAGGTTTTTAATTAATATAATATTTTTGTTCACGTGACACGTAAACCAAGGCACATGTGCCCATCTTTCTAGGGAATCTTCAAATTACATGTATCTATTTTGCTTTGTAATAAGGTTGTATCGAATAATTAATCTGAAATTTACTAGTATCTGTTTAGTTTAGACTTACGTATTTTTTCGTCTTAAATGGAAGACATAATTAAGCATATTTAGGACGTAATATTAATCCAAGTTGAATAAGGACGTAATTATGTCAAACAAAGCATTAAATTTTTTGATGATTTGATAGAGAGTGGACCACTTCCCCATGATTTTAATATAGATTTTATCCCTACAAGATAGCTTTGGTTGATTCAGCGAAATTATTAATTTTGGAACTATTAAGGTTTTGTCCTTGTACGGGAACTATTTTTGGTTGTTATTCAAATGTTTGCCTCTTTAGTTACGTCACTCGTTATGTTTTCTTTGTTTTCCAAGCTTTTACAACTATGTTAATAGTACTTCTGTTCTTTCTTTTTTTCTATTTCATTTATTAAAGAAAACATAATCAAAGAAGAAGAAAATAATTCCACAAAAGAGCAAAGCCCAAACCTAAATATATTTTGTGACTGAACAGAAATTTCTAGTTTAGAGAAAGCAAGTATATAAAAAATAACTCTCTTTATTAGATTAAGAAAATAACTCAAAACTTAATCACTCAAACTCTCAATCTCTAAAACTCATAAGGGTTGCCACAACTCAACAACACCTTATATAGATAACAAGTTTTTTTTTTTTTTTTCTCTTAAAAGATAATTTCCTAATGTTTAGATAACTCCTAAACATATCTTCCTAATCCTAAACACTTTAGGTTTGCTTGCTCTTCAAGCTTATCCAACATTCTCCCCTCTAAGCTTGAAGTCCCCCTTTGAGCTGCTTTGCACACCAATGAGATCTCTCATTACTCCAAACTTGTTCTTACCAAGTGCCTTAGTAAGTATGTCAGCTTTCTGCTCTTCTCCACGAACATACTCAACCTCCACTTGCTCACTTTCAACGCACTCTCTAATGAAGTGAAACTTCCGATGGATGTGTTTCGATCTACCATGAAACACTGGGTTTTTAGTGAGAGCAATGGCTGACTTATTATCAACTCGTATCACCACTTTTTCACATTCAGAACCGATTACTTCAGCCAGAAGTTCTTGAAGCCAAATGGCCTGTTTTGCAGCTTCTGTAGCAGCCATAAATTCAGCTTCACATGAGGATAGTGCGACAACTGGCTGCTTCTGTGAACACCATGTAATCGGACACTTATTGAGATAGAAAACATGACCACCTGTGCTCTTTCCATCGTCTGCGTCCACGTTGTGACTGCTATCACTGTAACCAATCAAGCCACTCTTGTCTCCTTTTTTGAAGACTAGTCCATAATCGAGTGTCCCTTTAAGGTACCTGAGCACATGTTTTATTACAGCTCCATGTGATTCTTTTGGCTCCTGCATATACCTGCTCAAAACTCCAACGACATATGATAAATCAGGGCGTGTGTGCAACAAGTATCTGAGACATCCAACCAGCCTTCTATAGTCTTTCTCGTTGATAGGCTTCTCTGTTTTTGACTTGGATAGCTCCACACTCAACATCATCGGCGTTGTTACAGAATTACAATCTCTCATCCCTGCTTCCTCAAGTATCTTGTTGGCATATCTTTCTTGATTCAATCTGATTCCATTCTCTTCTTGAATAACTTCTATGCCGAGGTAATAAGTGAGTTTTCCCAAGTCAGTCATCTCAAATTTCGTAGCCATACTTTCTTTGAAAGATAGTATAAGCTGCAGGTTCGTCCCAGTGACTAAGAGATCATCCACATAGACGACCACAATAAGAAGTTGTCCCTGTCCCTCTTTTCTATATAGAGAAGGCTCTTTGTAACACTTGACGAAGCTTAATTCTCTGAGAATCTGGTTCAGCTTAGTGTTCCATGCGCGTGGTGCTTGCTTAAGTCCGTAGAGAGCTTTGTGAAGTTTGTAGACTTTTCCTTCTTCTCCTTTGACTACAAATCCTTCCGGTTGACTCACATAAACGTCTTCCTGTAGTTCTCCATGAAGGAAAGCTGTTTTTACATCAAGATGATGTGTTTCCCAACCATTCGATGCCGCTAGTGAGATGATAAATCGAACTGTTTCAATACGAGCTACAGGGGCGAACACTTCATCGTAATCAACACCATGTCGTTGCACGTATCCTTTGGCTACAAGCCTTGATTTATACTTGTTAATGCTTCCATCTGAGTTGTGTTTGATTTTAAAAACCCACTTTAATCCAATCGATTTGCAATTCCTGGGAAGATCCACTAAAGACCATGTCATGTTCTTCGTTATGGACTTTATTTCTTCTTCACAAGCATCTCTCCACTCTTTCATCTTACTTGCTTCTTTGAAATCCCACGGTTCTTCATTAATTGAGAGGAGTAGGTATTCTCCTTCAATCTCTGCTAGCAGTACATAATCACTCAAATAACTTGGTTTCCTGATTTGTCTTTAACTTCTTCTTCTGTGATTCCATGATTTCCAAAATTCCCAAAACTGAGTGTGAACATTCCTGGTTCTTTGTGAGTTTCAGAACTTGAGTGACTCCAATTCCAGCTTTTGTTTTCATCAAATACCACATCTCTGCTTACTACAATTTTCCGATTTGTTGGATCTAAAAGTCGATATGCCTTTGAACCGGGTTCTGTTCCAAGATGTACTAGTGCTTTTGTTCTATCGTCTAGTTTCTTTAGATGTGGTGCTTCGATCTTGGCATATGCGAGGCATCCAAAGACTTTTAGATGATCAACAACTGGCTTCTTGTTCTTGTAAGCTTCATATGGCGTTTGATTCTCAAGTGATCTTGTTCCCACTCTGTTAATGAGATAGGTCGCATGTCTTACAGCTTCTCCCCACAGATAGTTAGGCATCTTCATGTGTTTTAGAATACTCCTGGTCATCTCCATCAAGGTTCTGTTTCTTCTTTCCACCACGCCATTCTGCTGAGGTGTATAAGGAGCTGTAAGATGTCTATTAATTCCTTCTTTTTCACAAAAATCCTGAAATTCATGAGATACAAACTCTCCTCCCCTGTCTGTCCTCAATGTTTTAAGAGTTGCGTTGGTTTCCTTTTCGACCAAAGCTTTAAAGATTTTAAATTTTCCAAACGCCTCACTCTTCTCTTTAAGGAGAATTGACCACATATACCTTGAATGGTCATCGATTAGGACAAATATAAACCGCTTGTTTGCTGCTGTAGATGGTGAAATCGGTCCACATAAGTCTCCATGAATTAATTCTAAGGGCTTAGAGGCCCGATATGACGCTGCTTTTGGAAACACCTTTCTCGTTTGCTTGCCAAGTAAACAGGATGAACACGTTTCTTCTTCTTTTGATGCACCAGAGATTCCGAGAACTAGTTTCTTCGCCACCATAGTCTTAATAGTCGCATGACTAATATGTCCGAGTCGAGCATGCCACTGTGTAGAATCACTTGTTGTTGCTAGTTGCAGATACTTGGTAGGTTCAACTTCTAAGTGAACTTTGTACAGTCTGTTCCTAGAGCGAAGTGCTTTGACAAGTAGAGTGCCTGTCTTATCATGTAGAGTAAGATAGTCTTCTCGCATCCTCACATGACAGCCGGATTCAGTAGCTTGCCCCAAGCTGATGATATTACTTTTGAGATCCGGTATAAAGTAAACATCAGAAAGTACCTTCTTATCTCCACTTTTGCTTGAGAACAAAATAGATCCTTTCCCTTTGATATCAATACAAGAATCATCACCAAATCGCACCTTTCCTGTGACGAATTCATCGAGATTGTAGAACCACATGCGATTTCCAGTCATATGATTGTTAGCTCCATTGTCAAGGTACCATGCCTTATCTGAACATGTCTCAAACACCTCTGGTTGAATATTCCTCTCGTTCAGATATACGATCTCATGTACCATGAGTGCTTCCGCCTCTTTGGTATTATCTTCTGTTGTCACAGTTGTTTCTGCAGTTGCAGCAAGCTTGAGAAGACGATCCGGAAAATCCGATGCATAATGTCCAATTTTGTCGCAACGATAACATGTGATTTTAGAAACATCTCGCAACGGATAGCCAAATCGTCCACGTCCTCGTCCTCTTCCTCTACCACGTCCTTGACCTCTGCCAGCTCCGTTTTGGAATGAATCAGCATAAAGTAATTTTGATTGTGAATCGCCATTAGTTGTTGCTCTATTAATTCTTTCTTCATAGGTTTTTAATCGTCCAATTATATCGGCAAAGCTAATAGCCTCAAGGTCCAAAACTTGCTCGAGAGAAGCGATGATTGGAATAAACTTTCCCTGTGGCAAACTATCAAGAAACTTAGTGACAAGTTTCGACTCCTCAATCTTCTGGCCAAGGGAAGCGGTTTTGGATGCAATCTCGGATAGCTTGCCGGAGAAGCTCTGTATGGTGTCAGAATCCTGCATCGTCAATCTGTCAAAGTCAACTAAGAGAGACCGTAATCGTGCTGCTCGAACCCGTTCGGCGCCAATATTTTGAGTTTGCAAAGTGTCCCAGATAGCTTTAGAAGTAAGATGATCGCCGACTTGTAGAATAAGGTGTTCCGGTAAGCCTTGAAAGATCACGCCAATAGCAGTCTGGTTCTTATCTTCGTCGGTTATGCACTACAATAAGAAGTTGTCCCTGTCCCTCTTTTCTATATAGAGAAGGCTCTTTGTAACACTTGACGAAGCTTAATTCTCTGAGAATCTGGTTCAGCTTAGTGTTCCATGCGCGTGGTGCTTGCTTAAGTCCGTAGAGAGATACCAATTCTAGTTTAGAGAAAGCAAGTATATAAAGAATAACTCTCTTTATTAGATTAAGAAAATAACTCAAAACTTAATCACTCAAACTCTCAATCTCTAAAACTCATAAGGGTTGCCACAACTCAACAACACCTTATATAGATAACAAGCTTTTTTTTTTTTTTTTTTTCTCTTAAAAGATAATTTCCTAATGTTTAGATAACTCCTAAACATATCTTCCTAATCCTAAACACTTTAGGTTTGCTTGCTCTTCAAGCTTATCCAACAAAATTGAATACAATCTCTACCCAAGTGGATACATGGCTTTGACTTCAAAGGTCCGAGTTGCTCTTTTTTTACTCGAACCTCCGGCAACTGTGAAATGAGGAAAAAGATTTAACTAATGATGAACAATACTTAAGTATCATAATAAATGATATTTTGGAAAAATTATTTTGTTTTATAATAAATAATGCTTTCAATTTTCTATATAAAATTAATTATGTTTTTGTTTTTTTAACTGTTTAAATTTTACAAATTATTTTTTAATTGGTTGAATTGTTTTAAAGTTAATGATAAATATGCTTTATTTTGAAAAATAAAAAAAATAAATGATTTCTTAATCTATGTGCAACAACTGTAAAAATCAAATAATATTTGTGGAGGATAGATTTTCTCCAATTAATATTTAAGTGATGTTTTTAGGGTTTGCAAAGCTATGCGATAAGCCACCAAACGATAAGATCTCAAGAGAGTTTTATTAGCTGTTTAGAAAGCTGTTACAAGAGATGTTTTATGTACAATGTTTCGATCCCCTTTTTGGGTGAGTACAATGAGCTATATATAGTGAAATATCTAAAATGGGCCAGCTAATAAAATGGGTTTGGCCCATTAAGTAATAAATCTAATTTAGATCCATTATCCCATTAAGCCCGTTTTGCTTATAGGCTTAATGTCATTTTGGGCCTAGATTGACCTCGTCGCTATATCGATCTCACAGGGGTGAAATCTGACCCCTACAGTTAGCCCCCAGCTTGGTAGTATCAAGTTATGATTATGTCAAGGTAAAAGTTTCTGGAGTCTGAGATCGATATGTTGGACCGCGAAGTTGCCAGGCGTGGACGTCTTGTCATCGAACTCGAGAAGTTCTTGTTATTCCGCGTCGAGCTGATGTCTGTGTGTTTTCCTGGGCTTGTTTTCTTTTTCATTGTCTTAGGAGACTGAGGAGGTTGATGGTCTTGTTGCGTTAATGGGCTTTGAGGCCTGCTGGAAAATTTCAGAAAATTTTCCAAAAACAAAGTGATTTTAGGAAATTCTCCAGATATAAATAAGTCTGCTTCCCTAGAGTTATTTTACACCAATTCACTTTTTCCCTAAGTGCAAGTTAAACAATCGTCTCCTTTCTGCCTCTTTATTTTATTGTTATTTATTTTATATTTTTTAGGTTTTTTTTTTATCTCCTTCCTCCGATCTGCCTTTTGCCGTCATCTCCTTCCTCCGGTCTCCTCTTCTGCCGTCATCTCTCTCCGACGTCATCATCTCCGCCCGTCGCCATCGTCATCGCCATCGCCGTCCCAGATCCAAGGTTCGAGAGGAGGAGGATGTTCGACGGGCGACAACGTTTCCGCTACGAGGCCCCTGCCGCCGTCGGTTCGCGATGGTCCACCGACACGATCGAGATCCGTGGACTTCAACGGAGGTTTCGTGGTGGTGCTACGCAGTGGAGAAGAGAGAGAAACAAGAGCGTGGCAAGGAAAGAGAGAGGTGTGCGACGAGAGCGAGGAGAGAGAGAAATCGGCAGCAAGGAGAGAGGGAGATGTGCGGCAATGCTCGTTAATGGAGAGGCGACGGCAAGGTGCGGCGAGGCGAGATCGGCGGAAACAAACGGTGGATCGAGATCTGGCGAGTTGACTCAGTGAGTTGACTCGACCGAGTTGACTCACTGAGTTGACTCGGCCGAGTTGACCCACTGAGTTGACTCGACCATTTTTTTTTTTTTTTGCTACTCAGTGGTTCAAGGACTTGGTAGCAAGGCTGGCTTTGTGGAGCGAAATTGATTCAGACCGTTGATCTTTGGTACAGCGGAGAGGTGAATTTAGGAGGATGATTTCTGATTCCACGGACTGGCAGCTTAACGGTTCGCGTGCGAAGGACACCACAGAGGCTATTTCAAACTTAGACGATTCCGAAGAGATGGTCGCTGATCCCTTCCTTCTTGGAAGGAGAATGGTTCTTTCGCCAGCATCCGACACTGGTAATTCGTCTAGACCGGTCTACTATGACGCTCTAGTCGTGGTTGATGAGGTTACCGATGAGATTGCTGTTTGTCCGGCTGCCAAGAAGCCGAGAGCAAAGTAGAGAGAAAATGATCCGCCTGGATCCACCATGTCAACTCCAAAATCTTTGGATTCCCTCAATGCTTGCTTTGGTTTTCCTGACGAAATCGAGCTAGTTGTTCTTTGCTTAGATGCACGGGCAGATCATCCTCCAGAGGGCTACTGCACTCTGTATGAAGCATACTTTTACGCGTGCATCCTGTGGTTCCCGATCCCTGGCGCTATTCTTGACTTCTTATGGAGGACCAACCTTACTGTTGCTCAAATCACGCCTAGCGGGATGCGCCACTTGGTCGGGATTATGGTACGCAGCTATGAGTGTTGCTACGACGTCGGAGTTGACCATCTGTTGAGTTTTCTGGAGGTTGTAAAAACTAGCTCCAAGGACAAACTCCTTTATTTCCTTAAGGGCAAACCGGATTTCCAAGTCGTCGGGGATTTTCCCAACATATATCGTTTTTGGTCGAAAAAGTTTTTCTTTGTGAAAATCAATGAAGCATCTGTTGGTTACGATCATCTAGACATGCTTCGAAAGAGATGGGGGACTCGCGGTAGCAGACCCTGCCGCGTTCTTGTGTTTAGCTTACCATTCCTTGATGGTTTTTAAAGTCACCGTTTCTTTGCTTGCCTACATACGGAGGTTCGCGATTCTAACCATTTTCTCTTGTTGTTGTTTTTGCAGTTTAGAGTCGCATTGAGAGGTTGCCGAGTGACTTATTCGTTCTTCGCGATATACTTGCTTCTGAGAAGTGTAGCTGGAAGGAAGACTTTTCTTTACGCAGAGTCTGAGAAACTCATGTTCGTCGCTCTGGAGTTACTTCGCATATTTCTTTGCCAGAGATGCCCGACAACATGAGGAAACCCTCTGCTCGTGAGAGGAGAGCTGCCGAGGCCAGAAGAGGATATAACACGAGAGTATCAGTTCCAAGAGCAAGCACTGCTGGAACCCTTGCACCTAGGCAGCGTCGTCCAGCAGTGGAGCAAAATGATGTCGTCATCACTGATCATCGATGATGATGATGCGCATGGAAGGGATGATGATGCTGGGGCAAGTCGTAAGCGTTCTCAAGAAGACAGGGGGAAAGATATTGCTGGCGTAGAAAGCCCAAACAGATCAAGGCGCGCATCGACTACTCGACGTGATCACATGGCGACAGACTCATCTTTTCCTTCTGGTTCGAAAGATCTTTTAGCAGTACCGAGCTGGCGGCGTCGCACCTGTCCAAGATCGTCTTCCCAGGCACTGAGTTTCCCCCTCCAGAATAAATGTCGAAAAAGATTTCTTACTCAAGCATGGCCCTCGACTGTATGACGGTAAGACTTCGCGGCTACTCTTGTGGGATAGCAATTTTTTTTCCTTCTTTTTGATTTTTTAACTTGTTTTGAATGATTCGTTTTTCTGTTTGGCAGTTCTTTTCTTTGCTTAATAAGGTTGCGATTGACTACGAGGTGACTGCTCGCTCACTGACTCGTCAGCTTGCTAACGTTCAGAAGGCTTGTGACGATCACAAGAAGCAGAAAAGGGACGCGGAGGATCGCGTTGTTACTCTCGAAGCTGCTATGAAGAAAATCGAGGATAGGCGTCGCGATATGGATGAAACGTTTACAGAGTCTGAATCCGAGAGGAAGCGTCTTCAGAAGGATGTCTCTGACCTTACCACCCACTTAGATGTTGCTGCCAAACTTCAAGATGCGGCTGTGCAACGAGCTGTTGACGAAGCGAAACGCGAACTGGCGGCGAAGTATGAGGTGAGGATCGTCTGTGCTACGGAGAAGATTAGAGCGATCAATGGCCAACCAAGGATTGACATAATTGATCTTGCTGAAGTCCGGAGTAACATTGAGTTCGTAAAGTTGCTTCAGAGTGACAAGGCGCCTGATCTTGGCGAAGAGCTCGTTGAGCTTGAGAAGCAGGAGGTAGACCTATCACTTGCAGACGAGGTGTTTGCTAATCATGTGCGTGAACTTGAAGGGATCCGTAAGGATTCGCCAGTTATCGCGACTGATGATCGAGTTGAGGAGTTGGACGCTGATGCCATTGAAGAGGAGGCTGACTCGGATTCGAGTTCCTCTAATTCGTCAAGCGATGATGATTTGTCAAACTCTATGGCAGCGATTCCTTCTGAACAGGCCATCGAGATTGTTGATGATGTTAACGAGACCGCGCCTTAGTTATGTTTTTTTTTGTTTCAACACTTTGTTGTACGTTTTATTTTAGACTCAGTATTTGATTCAGCTTGGAGGGTGTTTATCCTTTTGTTCACCGTCATTTTTGTCTTGCATTATTTGAGATAGCGGTTTGAGTTGGGATGATGGTTGTTTTGGTTTTGAGGCATGTTGTCATTGAATTGTTCGTTTCCAAAGTTCAACCATATTAGAGTTAGGACTAGCGATAGGTTAGCTAGGTTTTCTCATGAACTTCTTGGTTTACGGGCGAGCCTCCGTCGACACACCCGCTCCGAGAATAAACACGTTATTGCATAATAACCAACGATTAAGTTGTTGGATTTTTGAGATGAACATTTTGGTTTACGGATATGTTCCCGTTAACAAGTCCGCTCCAGTAATGAACACTGAATTTAGACCAGCTATTTGTTATGTGCTGGGTTTCTGAGTTGAACATTCTGGTTCACGGATATGTTCCAGTGAACAAGTCCGCTCCAGCAATGAACACCGAATTTAGACCAGCGATTTGTTGTGTGCTGGGTTTCTGAGTTGAACATTCTGGTTTACGGATATGTTCCCGTGAATAAGTCCGCTCCAGCAATGAACACCGAATTTATATAGCGCGCTTTATCCGCTGGGGATGTAGAGAGTTCGTCACTGTGGCCAACAGCAGCGAGTTAACAAGGAGAAGAAGTCTATTTTAGAGAAGACTTTGGATGAATATGCAAGTGAAAACTTGGGTTCTGATAATTGATTTTTGATAAGTTTGCAAGTGAACACTTGGCTTTTGATAAGTTTGCAAGTAAACACTTGGCTTTTGATAAGTTTGCAAGTAAACACTTGGCTTTTGATAAGTTTGCAAGTAAACACTTGGCTTTTGATTTATTCAATACGGCAAGCCGTTTACAAAGAGGGCAGTATACGAGTATACGTACCCATTCCCCCTCTTTTTAAGGAGGGGGGCAACTGAGCTCATCCGAATACGAGCTGCCTACGTATCCTCTTAAGGGATCAAGTCGCCCCGTAGTTCATTGAAGTAACTTAGTGTATTCGCTGTCTTGGTTCGTGCAGTGGCGATTCGTCATCATTTCTTCTTCCTCGCTTTGGGGTATCATCGCTTGCCTTGTCCTTAGTTTACATCTCAAAGTCTTTGAGGCTGAATTCCCCCTTAAGCTGGCCAGCTGCTAGCTTCGCGGCGAGCATTCGACCGAGAGTCCTACAATTGGCAGTTGAATGCCTGTGGGCGCGATGATGGTCGCAGTAAGTCGCTTCGTCATAAGAGTCTTGACCTCTGATCCAGGTATTGCTCATTGTGTCTCTTCCGCGACCTTGGACTTGTTCTCGGCCGTAACCGGGAGAATCCACTTGATAATTATGTGCACCCCTAAATCTTCCTTCGTGCTCCACAAATCCAAGCGTTTGGTTGTTCTTCTTATTGCCTTGTTGGTTATGATTCTAGGGGGGGAACGTTAGGCTGTTTAGTCTTTCCGTGTTTTTCTGCCAATAATTTCATTTCCGCCTCACTCCTTACGAACCTAGTTGCTCGATGGAGAGCGTCTTGGATTGTTGCCGGCTCGTTCACGATTATTTCTTTCTGGAAGTCTGACTCGTACCATAGTGCCTTTTTCACGGCCTCGAGGGCCGATGAATCGTCAATGCCTTTTACCCTTGACATGATGGTCTTGAACCGCTCGACGAAGTTGCGGAGGGATTCCGCAGGCCCCTGCGTCATTGTCCATAGGTCGGCTCCCAGAGTTCTTCGCTTTATGAAGATAGCGTATTGTTTGAGGAAGGCCGCGTACAACTGGCTGAAACTATCAATGGAGTTACTCTCGAGCCCAGCAAACCACTGGAGAGCTGGCCCTTTGAGGTGTTCTACGAACAGATGGCATTGACCAATATCCCTTTCATCTTCTCTGAAGTTGGCTCGTCCCATCGCTATAGTGAAAGCAGTGATGTGATATGTTGGATCAGAACTCCCTTCATAGGATGGCACTTTAATATTTCCAGGGTCGGACAACCTTGCTTTTGAGATGCGAGCCATGCTCTCCAAGCGTATGTTGTGCCAGGCGTATGTTGTGCTTCTTCAAGCACTCGATCAATCTCCGGCGCCGTGCTAGTCACTCGATGCATTTGTGAGCGCATCCCCTTTAGATCCATATTAGTTCGGTACATAGAGGCACGAAGCTCGTCCAACTCGTCCTGCTGCATTTGTGGTGCGACTCTGTGGGTTTTAGCGGCTCGCCGTCTCTCCCAGTGGAGACGATTTTCCTCTTCGGCGGTTCGCTATCTCTCCCAGCGGAGACGTTCTTCTTCTTCGGCGAGCTCAAAGGCATACTGTTCGTCTTCTGGGTAATAGGTTTGTCCTGCAGCCTTCTGTCCTGATTCGTTGGGTTCGTCGGAGTCATCCTCTTCGGTGTCATCCTCAAGATCGACCACTGACGCAGACTTGCCTGCTGATGCCGAACCGCCATGTAGTGCTGTTTTGCCGGCCAATGCCAAACCTCTAGGCTGTGTGGGGCCTACCGCCGATGCCGAGCCACCAGCTATCGCTTTGCCTTTGTTGATGTCTCGTCCTCCGCTTCCAGGAATCGGGTCGGTGTTTAGATCGAGCGGATGACGTCGACGAATTCTTTGAGCTTCTGAAGGCGTGGAGAAGTTAAGCGTTGTCGGGGCGATACGGTCCACGACTTCGGGTGTAAACCTCGTCGCTTTTCCGTGGCTTTCCGCGGTTAAGGAATCCATCCGGTTTTTCATTGTTTTGTTGAAGTTGTCATGTTTCCTTGTTAACCTAAGGATTTCTTCAAACATTCTCCTTATCTGCGTGATCTCCGTGGCGAGTTGCGATGGTTTTTCTGCAGGCTTGTCTCCTGCGGTGTTGTTTCCTCTAGGCGCGTTCGCGTTGGTTTCAGGATCGGTGATGACTTTGGGTGCGTTCGCGTTTGTTTCGGAGTTCTTGGTTGCGGATCCGTCCCTGGCGAGTTGTTGAGGGTTGTTTTCGCTATTGTCTCCCTCGAGAATCATCACTCCTAATCTCGGCGCTGTGGTCTTTTGAGAAGCTTCACAAGTTCCCCACAGTCGGCTCCAAATTGTGGAGGGTAGATTCTGCCCAATTAATATTTAATTGATGTTTTTAGGGTTTGCAAAGCTATGCGATAAGGCACCAAACGATAAGATCTCAAGAGAGTTTTATTAGCTGTTTAGAAAGCTGTTACAAGAGATGTTTTCTGTAGAATGTTTCGATCCCCTTTTTGGGTGAGTACAATGAGCTATATATAGTGAAATATCTAAAATGGGCCAGCTAATAAAATGGGCTTCGCCCATTAAGCAATAAATCTAATTTAGGCCCATTATCCCATTAAACCCGTTTTGTTTATAGGCTTAATGTCAATTTAGGACTAGATTGACCTTGTCAGTATATCGATCTCACAGGGGTGAAATCTGACCCTTATAATATTATACAAAAGGAATATACTTTAATTCTCACAACTTATGTAGCTTACATGACTAAAACCGATCTACCTTAAATATCCAAATTTGAATACTCCATTTGTTAAGTATGTATTAACTCCCGTCAATTATATTAATGTGAAAACATTTATGATAACGCGAGGAAGAAGCAGGTGTTAAATCAAAATCTCTTGATGGTGATGGTTTTTTAAAACTATCATACCTACCAGCGTAAATGTGAAAACGAGTTTCCAAAAATTACCAATTTGGAAGTGTCGTGGAAGCGTCTGTATCTATTTTGGAATCGCAACGGAAGCGTTTTTATTTTTGGAAATGTAAAATGATAAATATTAAGAAACTTAAAGGATTGTGTTGATATTTTATAATTTAGAGAGAAAAACAATCTAAAGAAACATAAATATAAATCGTCAATTTTAAAGCATTATTGTTTGTTTTTTCTAATTAAGTAGCTTAATACTTTTTTTTTTTTTTGTATTGGATTTGTGCTCCAACTTTTAAACTGTGTTACGGGTGTATTCTTCCCCTTAAACATTTCAAAATGGCTCATCCTCCATAAATTCATCACCAGAACTTCTATCTAAATTCAACTATTCTGAGTCGCCTGCATCGATAATATTATTCCCTTTGGTCATATCAGCATTTGCAGCATCACTGTCATCTCTACCTCCAACAGATATCTTCTGCTCAAGTGGTTCCTCGACATCCATTGGATGCGATAACGACTTTTGATTGCTCTTGGAACTTACAAACATTTTGTTCTAATTTGACATTATCAGCAATTTTGTAAAGCTTTAATTTTATATTTTCATTATTTTACACAGAATCAGTAGAAATACAATCATATTTTACCTCAAACCCTATAATGGGGATGACCTCAGATACCTAGTTGTACATAGTAGATTTTTCAACCATTGTCTCGGTCGGTTGGGCCTTACATTAACTTATAATAGGAAATAGATAACGGGTAATACGGTTATGATCTCAGGCAAGGAACCGTAATGGTTCCCAACAACAATAGAAGAAGCAGAACCACCAAAAGATCCGAGAAACTCGTTGGTTTCCTGAACATATATGACAGGTTGGTGATGATTCACTTGTTGGATCTCAACAGAAACCACCTGAGAAAGAGGAGGTGGCGCCTCTATCCTTGGACGCTTGGTTTTACGATAGCTTCCACCAATCGGTATGTTCCTCAAAGCTCCACCATGAATCCAGTATCGACGACAATTCTTGCAGAAGAAGCGTGGTTGAGACACGCTATAGTTGTTGGAGTAACATAACTTGGTGTTTTTAGAGGTGCACCTTGGATATACTCGCGGTGGAGGCTTCTCTCCATTCACTTGATTGCCTTCTTTCGCGTCAACATTTGGTTTTTCCATATTTTCTCTCAAGAGGTACTTGCTTATAAGATTTAATTGCTGTTGTTATGATCTTTGGTGTTGTAGGGTGGCTTCTTATATAAGTTTTTGGGGCGTGGAAATTTAAGAAGAGTGAGATTATGATCGAAACGTGTCAAAGATTGTGAATTAATAAAATCTGAAGATCTATCTTCACACCATTAACCTTAGGCTAAGCTTAGTCTTAATTCTTGTCTCTTTATGAAAAATGGGAATCAAGAAGATATGGTTTAATGAGTTAGTCATATAAACATAAACAAAATCTAGAGATACTGAGAGCGTAATGAAAATTTAAGGCAAAACAAGTATAGATTATATGTATTTACTGTGAGAAAGAGTTTGAAAGCACGCGGGCTAACAGACGCTCTCATAACACATCATATAAGTTTTCTGTAGAAAGATATTATATGATTTGTCAAGAATAGGGAAGATTTTGTAGACATCACCACCCAATGTCAAGAAGACAATAAATTCAACAATGACAGGAAATTTTTGATTTATATCAAAATTAATCTACTTTTCGAAACCGACAAAACACCTAGATAAATAACCTTATTATGGCTTTTATATTTGATTTGTTGTGAGATAGTAAAAGGTAATGTGTGTAATCACGCGTTCTCTCATTGGCGCAACAAGATAAATTTTATTGTATAAGGATTTTGTTAGGATTTTCCTACATCTAAGATTGATACAACTGGTGAGAGAAGAAATGGTTAAGTAGACAACGAAATTCAATACCTAAAAGACAAGACTCAACCAAAACATAAAGTTTTATATCAAATAACCATTTATATCAAATTTAAAGAACTTTAATTGAGATTTAATAGAAATTTGCTTTGAGAAAGGAAGAAAGTGTGTGAGCGTGTGGGTTCACACGTGTTTTTCGTGGCGCACGATAGAGGTTAATAACAAAAAATCTATGTATATGGTTTTTTCACATTTGAATTAATGTAACACAAATGGTGAGAATCGAAAGGTCAATCGGTAATAGTAGAGAGCAACGAATACCAAGAAGACAAGGGACTCCAGCACAACAAAAAGGTCTCCCTACGAAGTAAACTATTTTCAAGACCAACTTCAATACTCTATTTTTTTCACAACGGATAAAAAAGGTTTCTCAAAGCGACAAATGTATAAGATTTCCCATTTTTTATTTTTCTAAAGGGCTTTATTAAAATGTAATATATACAAACGCCATGAATATGAAAGATTTAGCTTCAAGACATCAATTCGAAGAAGACAAAAAACTTAACCATAGAAGGGAATTTTTCATATTAAGAATATATAATTACTAGAATAATCTTAATAAATGGCATAATTACTAGAATAACTCTCAAACAAGGTTGAAACTTAACAAATGTCATAAAAGACATATAAATCTTTGTAAAAAATTTTTATTACGAAAATGCCATTCAAACAAAAAAAATCAGAAATTTGTTTGAATCCGGCGGCCGCGGAGGCTGCGGAAGCACCAGAGACATGCTCGGAGGAGGTGTACAGCCGGATTTAGACAAAATCGGATTGAAAATCACTAGCAAAAAAAAACTTGAAATCTTTTGATTTTTGGTTAGAAAAAGGGATATATGATGTTAAATCTACTAGTTTTAGACTAAATCCAGTTGAAAATAAGTTAAAATACAGTAAAAACGAGCTAAATACAGGTTGACCGCCATTGTAAGGGTTTGACAGCTTCTAGGTTGGTGAAAAAAATAAAAGGTAAATTACGATTTTACCCTTTTTGAATAAATCTACCACTACTATAAATAAGTCTACCACATATTATAAATCTACCACTACTACAAATAAGTCTACCACTTATCGTAAATTTACCAATACCACGCCTATAAATAAGTTTACCACATATTATAAATGGATAATTACTATAACGACCTTGATAAATGACCTAATTATTAGAATGACCTTCACAAGTCTCAAAATACTAAAAAAGAGTTTATAAGACATAAAAACCAGGGTTATGTTTTGTTATTACGAAAATACCATTGCCATTTTTGACTAAAAAAAAAAATTCAAAAACTCAAAAACACTAACGCGACTGCAGAGGCTGTAGAAGCACCGGAGACGCGCTCGATGGAGGTGTGCCGCTAGATTTAGATAAAATCGGATTAAAAATCCGATTTTTGATTTTTGGTTAGAAAAAAAAAACTTGAAATCTTTTGATTTTTGGTTAGATAAGGGATATATGATGTTATATCTACTAGGTTTAGGCTAAATCCAGTTGAAAACAAGTTAAAATACAGTAAAAACGAGCTAAATATAGGTTGGCCGCCATTGTTAGAATTTGACAGCTTTTGGATTGAAGAAGATGAAGGGTAAATTACGATTTTACCCTTTTTGAATAAGTCTACCACTACTACAAATAAGTCTACCACTACTATAAATAAGTCTACCACTACTACAAATAAGTCTACCACTACTGTAAATAAGTCTACCACTACTATAAATAAGTCTACCACAACATAATTATTACTCTTGCTATCAAGTCTACCACAACATATCAATAAGTCTACCACGACGGATTATTAAGTCTACCACCACTACAAATTAATAAGTCTACCACTACAGATAATTAAGTCTACCACAACAGATAATTAATTCTACCGCAACAGTAAATTAAGTCTACCACCACAGATAATTAAGTCTACCACCATCAGATTAGTAAGTCTACCACAACAGATAATTAAATCTACCACCACAGACTAATAAGTCTACCACCACTAGAGATTATTAAGTCTACCACAACAGATCAATAAGTCTACCATGATGTATTATTAAGTCTACCACTACAAATTATTAAGTCTACAACCACAACAGATAATTAAGTCTACCACAACAGATAATTAAGTCTACCACCACAGAGTAATAAGTTTACCACAACAGACAATTAAGTCTACCACAACAGATAATTAAGTCTACCACCACAGATAATTAAATCTACCACCACTACAGATAATAAGTCTACCACCACAGATTAGTAAGTCACCACAACAAATAATTAAGTCTATCACCACAGATTAATAAGTCTACCACCACTACAGATTATAAGTCTACCACCACTACAGATTATTAAGTCTACCATAGCAGATCAATAAGTCTACCATGACGGATTATTAAGTCTACCACTATAAATTATTAAGTCTACCACCACAACATATAATTAAGTCTACCACAACAGATAATTAAGTCTACCACCACATATTAATAAGTCTACCTCAACAGATAATTAAGTCTACCACAACAGTAAATTAAGTCTACCAC
Organism: Arabis hirsuta; assembly: GCA_964056655.1. NCBI lineage: Eukaryota > Viridiplantae > Streptophyta > Magnoliopsida > Brassicales > Brassicaceae > Arabis > Arabis hirsuta. The sequence goes on along the minus strand of OZ053305.1, from coordinate 19,397,699 downwards.
GTGAGCGGTAGACTTATTCATTTTTGGTGGGAAACTCATTAATGGCAGTTTCGTAAATACATTTTTTGTTATCAAAAGAAATAAGGGCAAAAAAGGTTTAAAATTTTTTCAAGGTCGTTCTAGTAATTATGAAAGTTTAGAGTTTAGGACTAAAATTTTCAAAAACCCATTTATTAAGGTCATTCTAGTAAATCTCCCTATTATAAATCTACCACTACTATAAATAAGTCTACCATCGCTAACAATCAATAATTCTACCGATCAACAAATATAAATCTACCAATGAAAGTGATAACTCTACTACATACTAAAAATCTACCGCCACTATAAATAAGTCTACCATCACTAACAATCAATAAGTCTACCGATCAACAAATATAAATCTACCAAGGAAAGTAATAAGTCTACTACATAATATAAATCTACCGCCACTATAAATAAGTCTACGATAGCGAACCATCAATAAGTCTACTGATCACAAAATTAACTCTACCACTACTATAAATAAGTTTACCAATCACAAAATTAACTCTACCACTACTATAAATAGTCTACCACATATTATAAATCTACCATTACTATAAATAAGTCTACGATCGCGCTAATCATAATAAGTCTACCGATCACAAAATTAACTCTACCACTACTACTAATAAGTCTATCACTCAACAGTAAATCTACCACTACTATAAATAAGTCTACCATTGCGCGAACTATCAATAAGTCTACCGATCACAAAATTAAATCTACCACTACTACTAATAAGTCTATCACTCTAAAATAAATCTACCACTACTATAAATAAGTCTACGACTGCACGAACCATCAATAAATCTACCGATCACAAAATTAAATCTACCACTACTAGAAATAAGTCTACCGATCACAAAATTAACTCTACCACTACTAGAAATAAGTCTACCACATTTTATAAATCTACCATCACTATAAATAAGTCTACCATTGCGCGAACATCAATAAGTCTAACAACCACTTAATAAATCTACCATTGTAAAATAAATCTACCATCACATGAACGGTAGACTTATTCGCTTTTGGCGGGAAAATCTTTGCTGCTCATTAATGGCAGTTTCGTAAATACGTTTTTTGTTTTTAAAGGAAATAAAGGTAAAATGGAGTTAATAAAACTTTTAAGGTTGTTTGAGTAATTATGAAAGATTAAGATTAAAATTTTCAAAAAAACCATTTATTAAAATTATTTTAGTAAATCTCCCTATTAAGAAACCCATTTTTCAAACCACATAACACTTCCATAAATCACGTATTTAGGGAATTTAACAAATAATCCTCCATAGTCACGAACTGATGATAGATCTCAGGATGTCTTAACTTAACAGAGAAGAACATAAACTTCAAAAATGCTATATTTTTCACATTACAGAAAATGTATTTCATACTATCAGTACCATTGTATCAAGAAGACAAGAAATAATTTAAAAAAAAAAAAAAAAAAAAAAAGACAAGAAACTCAACTATGATAGAAATTTATATATCAAGTAAACTACCAAAAAAAAAACCTCCGGAATCTCTTTATTAGAGATTTAGCAAATCTGAAAAAAATGTTAAAGTAATAGGAAAGAACAGAAACTCTTTTATCAAAAATAATAATAAATAATTGAAAGGGATTTTTTTGAAAAATACCCTATTTATGTTTTAGAATTTGAAAAATACACTCTTTTTTTACTTTTGTGAAAACTAACTCTTTTAATATTTGAAAAGACTGATTTATCCTGATTTTATTTAAAAGTTACATATTATAACAAATAAGAATTAATTCGAAAACTGTTAATAATATTATTTTCTTTTTATTTGAGACAAAATTGTTTTATTGATTTAAAATTCAAAATTTTATCATTAGATAAATCTAGAAGATATATATCAAGTTAATCTTCAACAAAATTTCAATCTTATGTTTCTTATGTAAAAGAGATTTTCATGCATAGATAGTCAGCCACCTCTTTGATACAATTTGCAAAGTATTTTGTTGTTTTTACATAAGTAGCTTTTACAATGTTTTCGATAAGTTTATATTGCTCTGTTTTAGGTGTTGACTTTGTATGTATTCATAACGTTGACTTTGTTATGATAAGTTTCTATTGCTTTGAATGTAAGGTGGTTTGTATGTATTCATAGTGTTGATTCTTTTCTTTTAAAGTAATTTTATTACTGTTGTTGTTTTTAAGTTTAAGTAATTTTGTTTATGTTGTTTCCTCTTACAAAGATTGTTTATTCGTGTTAGATTTTATATATTATATTTGTTTCTTAGCTAAAGATATGTTTCGTTGTGTTTAATTTTTTTTTTTTTTGTGTGTTTAAGCATATAAAATGATCTGATCTTGGTTTTGTTTTAATAGCAGCTCATGTCGAACTTAGACTAAAGATTCAAAGGAAAAACATTTGTTATGTGAGATATTGTAAAATTAGTGCCAAACAATAAACATTAACAGGAACATGGTGATCATGACCGTGATATGTGAAGCCGACATTTTCTCAACAAAAAAATTATACGAAGGTGACAATAAAGAGATACGACGGTAAACCAGAGATACGAGTGATGAAGGAATGATATGAGATTGATGACCACTATTGATGACTAATCGATACGAGGTTGATGAGGGAGAGATTCCAACACAAATTTAGACTAACTTTTTTTTTTTAAAACAAATTAGATTTATCACAATAAATTGATTTTAAAAAAATGGAAAGTATATAATTTATTGTTCATATATTATTATTGTTTATTGTTCAGATTTTGTGAAGGTATTTTAGTAAATTAATATTTCAAAAAGTGTATTTTTCAAAACGAAAAAAAAAAAGTGTATTTGTCAAAATTTTAAAAATAATAGGATATTTTTCCAAATTTCCTCTAATTGAAAACTCAAAGCTCTATATTCGAAAGGGTTCGCGCCACAATATAACGGTTATTCGTTCAAATTAAATTTAGATGGTTTTCAAATTAAGAGCTCAAAAGTCAAAATGGTCCAACAAATCATTGTTAACTAGCGAAGACAAAAAAGCTTATCGTGGTCCGTGGAAATAAATAAATTCACTGAACCGCACATTTTATTGGTTTGTTTAGTGGTTTATGACACTACACACTTGCTTATATTGAATTGACCTTCGAACAAATCGGTCGGTTTAAAATTTGGAATTGAGATTGATAGAAAAGAAGTTGAAGCACACAGTTAGACATAAGTCACATAACAATAGATTTATCTTATTTATATACTAATGCATCTCACATACATGAGATTAAACGTAGTTTTAAAACAGAGGATAAGTGATTTAGGCTTTAAATTTATCATATTTATATAGAAACATACATGAGATTAAACGTAGTTTTAAAACAGAGGATAAGTGATTTAGGTTTTAGATTTATGGGAAATTTAGAAAATTTGGAAAATTGCCCCACTTTAAAAATGACTTTGTCCCAATACACCTTTCTCATTTTTAGTCATTTTTTACCTAAATTGCCCTTAAAAAAATAAAAATAAATAGAAATAAACAGTTTTTAAATTTTTTTAAAATACTATCATTACAAGAACGTAAAAGATAGACATTTTTATGTATTCAAATATTTTTAAAGTTCACAAAAAATCTAAAAAAAAATATTATATTTTTCTTCTACGCCTTCCAGAATGTACGTTCTACCGCTTGTAACTCTACGAACCTGTAGATTGTCGGTTCTGCCTAGCTTATTAGTATCTACGGAGAAATAGAAAATGTGTTCTACTGAATGGTCTGTCATCTACGTCTACGCAGAATGTTTCTTCCACCGTTTCCAATATCATCTACCGTTTCTAGAATATACATTCTACCGTTTTGTCTAGCATCTACCGTTTCTAGAATATACATTCTACCGTATTGTCTATCATCTACCGAACGTAGAATGTACATTCTACTAAGTTAGGTTTTAAATTTCCTTAAATCTAGGAACTTATTGAAGTGAATATTTGGTTTTAAAATCTAGGATCTGCGACTTATTGAGGCGGAGAACACAAAGCCGGCGGTGTTCGGATTCGACGGAAGAGACAGAGGAAAAAAAGAAGATGGAGACAGAGAACACAAAGCTTCGGATTCGACGGAGGAGACAGAGATTTAGTCGACGAACACGAAGAAGTTTGAGGCGGAGAAGACAAAGTGTATATTTTGTTTTTGTCGTGATTTATTCTGATTTTTAATACTTTAGTTTTATTTTTATTTTAAAATTTATTTAAAAATTAAAGATCAAAATATTTTTTTATCATACTTAAAGGGTAAAAACGAGTTTGAATATAATTAAAGTCTAATGGGACAAAATTATACACTTTTAAGTGTATTGGGACAAAGTCGTGTTCAATGTGGGGCAATTTTCCAAATATCCCTAGATTTATCTTATTTATATAGAAAATAAGTTTTATGGGTATGCCAATTGATTTTGAGTTGGAAGTTTATGATTTCTAAAAAAACATGGCGTTGCTCTCATTGAGAACAACACAACGAATTATGAATATGATCATAGTGTGGAAATGAAATATCATAAAAATCAAATGAACAAAAAAATTGTTTTACTTTCACGAATTATGAATATAATCATTGTCAAGATTATGTCACAAGACATAATTCTTTAGTGTTGCAAATGTGATTTAGGAAGTGGAGAGCCTAATTCCTGTAGTAACAACAACAGTATACAATCTTAAAGGACATAAGCCATTTGAGGTATTCGAAGAAGCTCATGAGCCACTTCAGAAAGAAGCAGATGAATGGATGAAATACACTGCTTCTGCTTGTAGCTTCTTTGCAGCTCTCATTGCAACGGTTACATTCCAAGCCATATTCACTGTCTGTGGAGATATAGACGACTCATCTTGGGATCCTCTCCATCTGACAGATTCTCGTTTTATGATATTCACAGTCGCCGACACGCTATCCTTCTTGGCCTCTTGTACTTCCATCCTAATATTTCTCACTATCCTAACCTCAAGATACTCATTTGATGACTTCCTCGTCTCACAACCCAAAAATATGATTTTGGGTCTCTTATGTTCTTCTCCATAGCAGCCATGCTTGTGGCCTTATGAACTGCGCTTTTCACGATGCTACGCAAGACGCCATTGCTTGTGATTCTTGTATTGCCACTAGCTTGTCTACCCGCCATGCAAGAAGATACTACATGAGGACAAGTTACGCAATAAGCTGTACATTTTGATCATTTTGATTGATCCTGGTAGTACTCACAAATTCCTCGATCTCAATGTAGTAAGAGACATTGGTTGTACACTAGAGAAGACCAAACCTATGTCTGTTGCCGCAGCTAATGGAAGTGATATGATAATTGAGGCTAACACAGCGGAATTAGTGGCTGTGGGACAGGTTAATTTGGTGGCAGATCAGACGCAGCTTTGGCATATCAGAATGGTTCACATGAGTCAAAAGGGGTTAGAGGTTTTAGCCAAGAAATGATGCTTTGAGAAGGATCAGATCAGTGAATTGAAATTCTGTGAGGATTGTGTCATTGGGAAGACACATAGAGTAAGTTTTGGTCCAGCTTAACATGTAACCAAGAACAAGCTTGATTACATTCACTCTGACTTATGGGGATCACCAAATGTTCCCATGAGCCTTAGTAAATGTCAGTATTTCATCTCTTTCATGGATGATTTCACCAGGAAAGTGTGGATATACTTTCTGAAGTTCAAGGATGAAGCATTCATGAGCTTTGTTGAATGGAAGAAGATGGTTGAGACTCAAACAGAAAGGAAGGTAAAGAAGCTCAGGACAGATAACGGACTTGAGTTCTGTAACCAACATTTGATAGGTTCTGCAAAGAAGAGGGTCTAGTGAGACATAGAACTTGCACATATACTCCGCAACAGAATGGAGTTGCAGAGAGACTTAACTGGAAAATTATGAACAAGGTAAGGAGTATGTTGAGTGAGAGTGGTCTTGGAAAAAGGTTTTGGGCAGAGGCTGCCTCAACTGTAGTATATCTCATAAACCGATCACCATCTTCAGCCATAGACTTCAAAATACCAGAAGAAGAGTGGTCTTCAGAAATGCCTAGTCTGAAAAATTTGAGAAGGTTCGGTGTCTAGCTTATGTACATTCAGACGATGGGAAGTTGAATCCTAGAGCAAAGAAAGGTGTCTTTACTAGTTATCCAGAAGGAACAAAGGGATTCAGAGTTTGGTTAATTGAAGATCAGAAATGTGTGATTAGTAGGAATGTGGTTTTCAGAGAAGACAGAGTGTTTAAAGATCTTCAGTCTGGTCAAGAGAACATGGAGGATCCAGGGAGGTCCACCAAAAGAGTTACCTTTGAGCTGTCAGAGTTAACCAGTGAGACAGAATGCGACATAGACGAGGATGAACAACCAGATCAAGGTGGAGCTGATTTCGGATCAGAGTGAGTAACTCAAGTGCAGGAGACAGAACAAACAGAAAGTGTCACACAAGAAGCAACATACACAAGCAGTAGTAATTCAGAAGCTGAGTTAACTCCGGTTACTGCATCAGCTCTCAGAAACAGAGGCAGAGGTAAAGGCAAAGGCCTTGAAATAATTACCAGTGAAGAGGAAGATTTAGAGAGCTACAAATTAGCCAGAGATAGAGTAAGAAGAGAGGATGTGCCAAAACCAGTGAGATATGCAAACTTGGTTAAGTATGTGGAGTATGAACCAGAGGATGATTTTGCAGGATTCATTTGTGCAATGTCTGAGACCTGTAGCACTGAGGCCTCATCATATGTAGAGGCACTTTGTGATCCAGACAGTGACAAATGGATAGAAGCATCCGATGAAGAGATAGGCTCACTGAGAAGAAATCAAACTTGGGAGTTAGTTGCAAGATCAAAGAAACAGAAGGTTATTGGTTGTAGAACAGACTATGAGGAGATTTTTGCTCCAGTTGTTAAGCATGTATCAATTAGGTACTTGCTTTAAGCAGTAGTGCATTATGACATGGAACTACAACAGATGGATGTCAAGACAGCCTTTCTACATGGCTATCTTGATGAATACATATTGATGGAACAACCTGAAGGATATGTAGACAAGGAAAATCTAGATAAGGTGTGTCGCCTAAAGAGATCACTATACGGTTTAAAACAATCTCCTAGGCAATGGAACAAGAGGTTTGATGATTTCATGCTAAAGGGAGGTTATCACAGAAGTGAGTATGATTATTGCGTGTACTACATGAAGAAAGATAAAGGTGTATACGTCTACCTATTACTTTATGTAGATGACATGCTTATAGCATCAGTGGATAAGGAGTTAGTTAACAACTTGAAGGTTCTTCTTAATACTGAATTTGAAATGAAAGATTTAGGGGATGTCAAGAGGATACTGGGAATGGAAATTGTCAGAGACAGAGGCTTCAATGGTGGTTTATGGATTTCTCAGGAGAGTTACTTGATTAAGTTGCTAAAGAATTTCGGTATGGATCATTCTAAAGCCACAGCAACACCTCTGGGAGTTCATTTCAAATTGAAATCAGCAACTGAGCAACAGGTAGAAGAGCAGTATGAGAGTATGAAGAAGATACCGTATCAGTCTGCAGTGGGAAGTATAATGTACGCAATGGTTGGAACTCGACCAGATTTAGCATATTCTTTAGGCCTAATCAGTAGGTTTATGAGTAAGCCAATAAAGGAACATTGGCATGCAGTCAAATGGGTAATGAGGTGTATTCAAGGAACTACAGATATGAAACTGTGTTATAAGAAGAAAGGCGACTTCATTATCAAAGGATATAGTGACTCAGATTTTGCTGCGGATTTAGACAACCAAAGGTCTATCAATGGTATGGTGTACACAGCTGGAGGAAATGTAATCAGTTGGAGGTCAAGACTGCAAAAGGTAGTGGCTTTATCAACAACAAAAGCGGAGTACATATCTCTGGGAGAAGCAGTTAAAGAAGGAGTTTGGCTCAAGGGTTTGGCTGCCGAGTTGGGTTTTCCACAAGGACCTGTGGAAGTGTATTGTGACTCACAAAGCGCCATAGCTTTGGCCAAGAATGCGGTATTCCACGAGAGGACAAAACATGTTGCGGTCAAGTATCATTTTATTAGAGACTTGATCAGAGATGGAGCAGTTCAGGTGGTGAAAATTGCAACAGCCTATAATCCGGCTGACATATTTACAAAAGTCCTACCAGTATACAAGATGAGAGAAGCATTGAGGATGCTTCGGGTTTCAAGAAACTGAAGCTAACAACAAGTTGTATCCGGTCAAGGATGCTAATGTCCGGTGAAGGACACAAGGAGATCCACCAAGAAAGTATAAGGTATGATATGTGTCTAAGGTGCAGATTTGAAGGTTTTATAGTCACAGATCAGGAGTAAAGGAGAAGCTCAAGTTATGGAGACTTCAAGGAAGTAAACACTAGCCTGGAATCATGTTGATATGGCTAAGTGTTGGAGAGTCTCTCCTTCAATGGGAGGGTTCTAACATTCACTAGATCAGAATCAAGTGGGCCTACGATTGGTGTAATCAGGCCCAGCAACGTTTTGACCCAAGTCTCTTTTGTGTTATCGTTTTTGATATATCTCATTAATGGGGTTGTTAAGTTCTATTAGAGTTGTTGAGAACGAGAGAGAGATAAGAAGAAAATGTTGTAAAGGTTTCGGCAAGTTTGCCGTTGATTTAGTGGATTCCGGTGAGGTCATCACCGGCGAGTTTCAGGGTCGGCACTAAGCCCCAGGCTCGAGTGTGTGTTTTTTCCTTTTATGCTCAATCATTCTCAATCTTTCTCTAAAAGCAATTAGTTAGATTCAAGACTTGAATCGAAAAGCTCAATTTCGGTAGAAGAATCGAGTCTAATCGGGAACTAAAGTTCACAATCTCTGTACACTTACTTGTTGTACCATCTCAAATAGTCGGAATCGTTTATGGAGAAGTTGGCCGTGATAAAAAAATATCCGTTAAAACTATGGAAGTTTTTTTAAGAAAAGATTAAAAGAAAAATTGGATATTACGAAGAACAGGAAACAAAAGTGACGAAGAGGAAAAAAGAAAAAAAAATAACCTAAGCAGACTAGAATGAGTCTCGAGATTTAGATATAACTAATAGAATATTCACCAAATGGATAAAATGTATAGTGTTTGCAGATATGTCACAAATTCAGTTTCTATTACAATTATGTCACACAAAAAAAAATCTATCTAAAAATTTGTCGCTTTCGTCTAATAAAAAAATGAAATTGCCTTAAAAAACTCAAATTGCAAATCTAATTCGAAGGAGCTATACAAGACTTGTCATATCTATATATTAACAAATCTATATTCACTTTTCTTCTCTATCCCCCCCCCCCACCCCTCTCTTGTTTTCTTCCTTTAACTCCTTCTTTCTTAGATTTTGTAAAACTCATCCTAAGATCTTCATTTTGATTCACCAATTTTTAATCAATGAATTTTATGTATCAATTTATTACTTTTCAAGATTTATTTTGCATTTGTAGAACATTTATTTTTTCCTATCTTTACCCATATTCTTTACAAACTCGCTGTCAGAGAAATTGGCAATCTTCGCCGCAACAATAAAGTAGAAATCTGTTGCGTCCGTCGTCGATAACATAGACGATGGTGTTGGTGTACCAGACGAAATATGAAGCATTGTATAATGTGGTGTACGAGAACGGTGTACACGGTGGAGTAGGCGATGGTGTTTGTGTACGAAGACGGTGTACACGGTGGAGTAGATAATGGTGTTGGTGTACATGGCAGAGTTTGTGATGGTGTTGGTGTAGGAGAAGGAATACAGGGCATTGTCGAATATGGTGCACGAAGATGGTGTACATGGTGGAATGGACGATGGTGTTTCTGTACGATGACAATGTATAAAGCGGAGTAGATAATAGTGTTCGTGTATAAAGATGATATACATGGTGAAGTAGACGATGGTGTTCGTGTACGAGACAAAATATGGGGTATTGTAAAATATGGTGTAGAAGAATGGTTTCTACGGTAGAATAGACGATGATTTTGGTGTACGAAAACGGTATACATGGCAAAGTAGATTATTGTGTTAGTATACGAAGAAGGTGTACATGACAGAGTTGGCGATGGTGTTGGTGTATGAGATAGAATAAGAAACGTTGTAAAATGTGGTGTACGAAGACGGTGTACACGGTGGAATGGACGATGGTGTTAATGTACGAGATGAAATATGGGAATTATGAACGACAATGGCAAGGATGGAAAATTAGATGATAGGATATAGGTGTACAACATTCAAATTGTCTACTTGCAATTACAAATGTACCTCTACATGTGGTTTCACTAATTAAACACACTTTTTATGTTAGCTGGAAACTTTTCATGGATATAGTGTACGTGCATGTATTTAAATTACATATGTATGGTGTACGTATGTGCATTTCGTCTTCTTGCGACTACGTATGTACGTCTACATGTGGTTTTAGTGAGTATTCACAAGTACGTGATTTCTTGTACATATGTTTATATTGAGTGTATATAATATTTGTGTACGTCCATATTTTCTGCTATTTATGTACATTCAATTAGAGATACGAGATTCATGTACAAATTGTTTCAATAAATGCACATGACTTGTGAAGAATGTATACATGGTTGTGTACATAATATTTTTGTATGTACGTAAGTGGTGTACGTATCGACATGACATGTCACCTCTCTCCTCCATTAAAGATTGTTGATAAACATAGAATATTGAACATTAATTACTATGTAGTGTTTATTCCAAAAAGTGCTCAGCTGTCACAAGTTTTAATATGTATACGGCCATATACGACTACCAACAAATTCACCAACGCAACTAGGCGAAAAAACACAATCATCAATCCAAAAATGGAAGTTCTCAGAAACAATATGAAGTACTTCTTTAGTTCAATGCTTAGTTCAACGAAGTCCATTAGTGTTCTAAATTTAAGAAACTCACTTCACATATAAAGACGTTTAATATTCAATATCATCTGCATATTGATTAAGATTAGAATCCGTTATAAGTCTAATAGGAGTGTATAAAATTAAATCTGAAACTCTTCAAAGATCACTGCCTGCTTCTTTGATGCTTACTGTTCCGTAGCTCAATGCTTAGTTCTAATATTTAGTTCTAATGTTATTAAAACATATTTTTATATTAAAAAAAAACAATTAGAACCTAATTCTTAGTTGAGAGAACAAACACTAAGATCATAAACTTTTCTTTTGTAGTCATATGTCACCAAGGCTATACTTTGGTGAGAAGAGTTATACCGAGTTTTGTAAGATGGAGTCTTCTTGTGATATTAAGGTTGTGGTAGAATATCTCGAGGGAAAGCCCTCGGATAGAGAAATCACATGGTTTAAAGAGCATCCACAATTTTGTCACATTTTCCATATTCACAAGGACACCTATCGTAAACCAATGGGTTTGTGGTTATCAGTTGTCCAAAACAGCTAAAACTTTGATGCCGGATGAGTGTTGGTTCGTAGTACACGGGGTTCCTATTAGATATTCGGTTAGGGAATATTTATTGATCACCAATTTATTTTGTCATCCGCTTCAAGAAGGTTACGAAGTAAGTTTGGGTAGTTCTGAGTTTATTAAAAGATGCATTCCCAGTTTAAAAACAAAAAATATCTCAGATGTGCGCTCATGTTTAGACTCAATGGAAGAAGTTGATGAGGATGACGATCGCTTAAAAATGGTTGTGTTATATTTCTTAGGAGTTATTTTCAAAGGGAAGAAAAATAAACGACAGCCATAGAAAATTTCTTAGTTAATGTAGTTCATGATTTGCCTTTGTGTCAAAGCTTCCCTTGCGGAAGCTATAGATTTTTGGATTGTGTGAAAAGCATTTATCATATCGTAGAAACGTCAGAAGCCATTGTGAAAAAGATATATGCATTTCATGGTTTCATCCTTGGTTTGGAGGTATTTTTTTCTGATCTCTTCTAAAATTTTCTTTTATATTTCAGAGACTCAAAACTACTACTTTTCTTGCAGTGCTTGACTTTTAAAAGCATTTCAAATTTGAAAAAAGCATTTGCTTGACGATGTAGTAAGAGCAGATGGTGCATGTCCTAGAATGTGCAAAACAAGTTTCGTTAAGAACTATGTCAAAGATTATTCATTGGAAAGCATATATAAAGAACTTGGTGATACTAAGGTTAGTCACTACCGCATATCTCAAGCTATATTACTTATGTTAGGTCAATGCGCATATATTTTATAGGAGATTTTAGGTCACTGCCTCGTGTTCTTTATAGACAATACTTACTTATTTTGTGTAATTTATAGTTTTTATAGGACATATAAAGTATTTTGGAATGCAAATCGGTTGAGGAACCTCTTTTGATGAACATCGTTGAAGAACACACCAATGTTGTTGACCTACGAATTACCTCGTGGAAAGAGAATCACTACAAGAAATCGGAGTATTGATAACAGTCTAAAAATGCTATGATAGTGATACATAGCGCTGTAAAAAACGCTCCAATATATCCCGCGATAGTAGGTCTGCCACCTAAGATAGCGGATATTACTAACGCGATGTTTAATATTTTAACAATAACATTTTTTAGACTGCAATTATAAATGTTTAGAATAGCGTTTTGTTTTTGTTATTAATAATTTTAATAATAGCTTTTACCTTTTTTTTTAAAAGCATTTTTGTTATTACTAATGGTTTTTTAATAATAATATTCTGAATTTGAATTTTTTAAAATATTTCAAAATTCAAATATAATTTCAAAATATTTAAAATTATATAAATAAAATCAATTTCATGATTAAATTCAAAATATCCTCAATTTACAAATACGACATAAACAATTAAAAGAAACCTAATACATTGCATGGAGTACTACTCTACAACTATAATCCCTTCACAATCATCACTAACATAAGAACTATCATCTTCTCTATCCAAATTACCAATTTCTTGGACAGCTATGGGTGCATCAACAAAATCTTCATCAGATTCTAACTCATGATAGCTTCATATATCTTGCTTGGTTCATATGAAGGTTCACAAGAGTGAAATCATCTTCTTCCTTCACACCATTAACTTTGTTAGCCCAATTGCATCGAACACTAGATCTACACATGCTGAATGCCTCGTAAGTTATTCCACTCAATTTTATCCTGCAACAAACTAACAATTCAATGTTACTACGATATGGTTTGAAACAACAGAATATAAATCAGAAAAACTGAAACATATGTTCATATATGCAAGGAAGGATCTAATTCTGAAGCTAGAACACCAATCTCATAAACCTATATATGCATAAAGACACCAATCTCATAAACTGAAACATATGTTCATATATGCAGCAAGGATGGATCTAATTCTGAAGCTAGAACACCAATCTCATAAACAATAGATTTAAGAAGATAAACGCAACACCAATCTATATCTTTAACATACGAGTTCCCGTTTTCAAACATAAACGAAGATCTCAATTGCTTTTTCATTGTTCTAATTCCAGGATCGAAACCAATATCCAAATCCTAAGCTCTAGGTACATACTTTTTTTTCTCAGATATCAAATCAAATCTAGCACAATAATGAAAGTTGAGAAAAAACAAAAAACAAAGAGTAGATCGAGATTCAAAACCTATACAAATGTGTCTCGTACCTTGTAGACAATCGGTGTTCTCAGCTTCCTTCCTGACAACATGAAGAACATAATCAATCAATTCCGCTTGCTAAATAATTTCAATCGATTACTCAAAAGAGTATATAAATCTAAGGTTTCAAAGTCCCAAATCAACAAAAACCTAAAGATACTATCTAGCCGATTCAAAATGATAGAGAAGAGAAGATCCTAAGAGGAACAATATGCAAAGAAAGAGAAGATTCAATCACTTACAAAATTTAATGGAAGATATCCTTAAGAAGAAGCGCCAGGGAGAGAAAGAGACCTAGCGTCAGACTCTAACCTCGAGAAGAAAGCATTTCCAGAGTACTTGTCTCCAACGAGGTTGAAGAAATCTCTGCTTATCGTCCTCTTAGGACCCAAAGATCGATTCTTACGGAGAGGAGAAGAGCAATCGGCGCCTGATGGTAGATTCATGAGCAATCGCCTTGTATCGTTTTTGTTAGGTTAAAGTGAAGGATGAGAAGGGGCTAGTGGACGGACATGATTAAAAAAAAAGGATACTGCCAAAAATGAACAGACAAGATTGGTTGAAGTTTTTACTCCACAGCCATGTCAGCAATCCGAGTGATTCTTTCTAATTGGCTATCATCTTCTCAAGTCTATTTTATTTTCTCATGTATTTTGTTATTTTCAGAATATTTATAATTTATAATGAATAATGATTTATATATATGAGTTTATAATTCTGTATTTATCGACTAATTTTTATTTTTTGTTTGTTTCAAACCACAAGACATAAACCACAAAATGTTGAACCATAAATCAAACACTAGCTTACTTATTTAGTTTAGATCATAAACACAAAACCAAAAATAAAATAAAAAACTCCAGTAATTTGAAAACTCTATATCAAACATTACTCATATAACCAAATTAACGACTCCTTTATTATAAAAGCCAAACCATATATCAAATTTTATGTATGTATAAAGGTACCATAAACTCTTAATCAAAGACACATGTTTATTTGGTATGTTTAAGAAATTGTTTAGTTTGTGATACTTGTATGAAACAATAATTTTTAAAATTTTATTTTCTTAATTGAGAAATTCAAAAAAGTATATTGAATCTCTATACCCTAAATCAAGTACTTATTAAATCCATAAAATTTAAAACTATAAAAAATAATGTATACCCTGAACCCCAAATCTAAACCCTATACCCTAAATTTAAACCATATACCTTAAAATTTTAAAACTATCCCCAAATCTAAACCCTATACCCTAAATTTAAACCATATACCTCAAAATTTTAAAACTATCAATAATTTATTTATTTCCACTGTTTATAGAAGAGAAAAATTATATGTTAAACCCTAAACCAACAAATCGTATGTCCTAAACCCTAAACCAAAGATTCATGAAATCTCTTTTTATTTTATATTTTTAGTAATATTTTCTTTGTATTTAAACATATTAAACTAATGTTAAAATATGTTTAACAAATTTAACTCATAAATTAAGTCAATCTTATATTTGTCTTCTTTTTTTTGGACAACTCATTATATTTGTCTTCATGTAAGAATATTTACAACAAATGCTCGAATATCAAAACTTCAATATTTTTGATGATTTACAAAAATATATATGAAAAAGTTACAAAAAAATGGAAAACTCGGGAAAGGCTAGAATGAATGTGGATCTTCTTCATCACCGTGTCCATTCGGAAGCACACCAGGACCAACCACTTGCAGCTGCAAACATACATTATTAATCAATTCAATATTCCGAAATGGAGAGCTCGACGAACTCTTACTCTGTTCTATATCAACTTTAAAAAATTAGAAGCAAAAATCAATTCGAACAATCAAACAACAAAATTTCAGTGATCCAGAAGAGAAGCAGTGGAAATTCAACTCATTCTGTCTTCTTCTACAATTCCATTCCGGATTCATAAGCTTCACTAAAATAAAACACAAAACCCATAAGAATCAGAATCATGTCTCGAGCATTTAGGAAAGAAGAAATAAGAGCCAAACTACCTGGAAATCGCAGGATCTGGAAAAGCATAACCTAGAACTAATCCAAAAAATCTGATTTTTCTTCACTAAGAACAACTAAACAGGGAAAACCTAAACCCTGGAACCTATCAATAGAGGTAACCAGAATTGTTTTTTTTAAGAAATCGAAACAAAAACCCATAGGTAATTAGATCTACGATCTCGGTATGAGGAAGAAAGAGAGATGAGTTTTTTATGTGTTCATTTGGTTTCATGACAGATGGATGAATACAGGGGAGGAGAAGAACAAAGGAGGAAGAAGAGAGAAAGGGGAAACGGCAAAAGGAAATTTTTTATCAAAAGAAAAAGAGTTTTTTTTTATTTAAATGACCCAAAATTTTATATGGTATATTGTTTTAGCTTAATTTTAATTTGAGCGGGCACTAAATTTTTCCATTCCCGGTTAGTCATACGATAACGTTTTACAAGTCGCATGTGCTATTATAGAGCGAGGAGGAAACAAAAATTAAGTGGGACAACAATTATTTTTACCGCCCAACATAACATAGCGTTTTAATTTCATAAACGCTATGAAAAAATCAAGTATACGTCAACAATAGCAGATACTCATTAAACGCTATCTTGAAATGCTATTAATACCCTTTTTCTCTTAAATTAAATTAAGAGAGAAAAAGTTCATTTGGTGAGAAGATCTCTACAATAGAGATCTGTCGAATTGAAAAACTGTAAGAGAAGCTCAAGATGAGGAAAAAGCTCAAGTTTAGAGAGCAGCTCGGGTTCAGGGAGCAAAACACGGGTCTGAATTAGAAAGAGAAGTGCATAAGAATCTGCAAAAGGAAGTGCAGAAGGAAGTAAGTAAAAAATGAAACATCTACATCAAAAGGTGATTAGTTTGCAAAATAAGTCGACAATGATGGAGAAAGAAATATAATCACCAAAAAGAGGTCGTCATGAGGGTCATACCAGCACTCCAAGAGATCAGTATCATATTCAGGATAAAATGGATGATGGCATAAGGGTTCAGAATCAGGATGATAGCAGCATTCCAAGAAATCAGTATCAGAATCAAGATCTTGGCGATAGCAGCACTCCAAGAAATCAGTATCAGATTCAGGATGAAATGGATGATGGCAGGAGGGTTTAGGATGACATGATTCCTGACACAGTAGATGTTCGTGGTATAGAGCCTTGATATGCTCAAATTTACTCTGAGCTACTCTCTCAAATTAAGAGATCGTAGAAGTACTTAGGGATCGAATCCACAGGGAATCGCTAATTACGCAAAAGATTATGAATTCAAATCAAGCTAAGAAATAAATAAAGTTCTAACGACAATACTAAAGAAATTAGATGGAAAAGCTATTGAAAATGAGTTTTAATCAATCAGACAAACGCTAGATTTTTGAAAAATTCGCAGGAAACTCAAAATTGATGACAAGAGAGATTGTTAGGGAAATTATAAGATCCGTTCTAGAGTATGAAATCACTTGTAAAGACAACTTTCGCTGCGAAAACTATCTAGGTCTAATAAAAAGACCCGACCCAAAAATTTAAAATTTTTCCCTTCGGATTACTATCATCCAGATAAAATCTTCAATGGATCAAACACAAACAATGCAGAAACAATTAAAATAAACAATAATAACCAATCAATAAACCCCATACTTTATCAATCAACTAACCCGTTCAATTCCATAAATCAATCTCAATAACAATATCCAATTCAATCAATCCCATTCGAATAACAACAACAAGAGGTTCCACAATTACTACATCCTAGCAATTCTAACTCAAAACCACGAAAACGAGACACTAGATCATATCCTCTTCCCGGCCATGATTCCACGATCACATTTTCTCTTTACCTGCAACACATGGCAAAAAAAGTGCGTGAGTATTATCACAAATACTCAGCGACGCGGTCATCCCGTCTACAGGTTATACACACAGGCATAAGCAAGAAATACAATACCAGGATGAGCATAGAAAAAGCATACACGAAAACAATCAACACGAACCAGTACAGAAGCACTGTGTCGATCGACACAACCACTAGGTGTCGATCGACAGACTGCACTGTGTCGATCGACACACCACCATGGTGTCGATCGACATTGAGCACCTGTGTCGATCAAAACGAAGCAAGTGTGTCAGTCGACACGACATCGCAGACACAGGAAACGAGCCTATCCTCTCATGGCTCGAATCCCCATGTGATTTGTCGATCTCCTGCACGAATCCAAGCACCAAAACACACAAAATCCAATCCAACAACCACAAACAAACGTAATATATCCAATCATTTACCCAGATAAACCTACGGTCACGCACTCACCTCGATTCGGGAAGAAAAGGATGAGGTTTCATGAAGAACGCGAAGAACGCGACAAACACGGCCTCCAATGCAAAAATTCCCAACAAATCGAGCATAACACGAACCCCACACGCTCCTGAATCCTCCCACACACAAATCCAAGCCTCCAACGCTCAAGAACAAACAGAAATCTCCGCAAACACTCAAGAACACCCAAATCTCTGTTTTTCTATCTGGTTTCTACCAAAAACGGCCAGAAACGCGGCTGATGGCTTTTATACTCGAGTCCTACGTTTTCCTAAAGTAGTCCGCTGAACCGGACAATTGGAACCAAACCGGTCGGTCCAATTTTAACTCGTGTCGATCGACACACCTCACCTGTGTCGATCGACACAACACCCAGAACACGACTACTCATAAGTCCAAAAACACACGTGTCGATCGACACACACACCCTGTGTCGATCCACACCCAATCAAAATCCACTTTTTGGTTCACGGGCGTTACAATTATCCTCCACTAACACAGATTCGACCTCGAATCATGCGACTCCGTCTCACTAAGGTTAACACTCCCGCCTAAAACCCGACCAGATTCACCCAAAAACATCAATGATACAATGCTCTTTAGTCCGGATTAGGGCTGTCCGGTTGACCGCACAACAATCAAACAAGAACATGCACGACCAACCGTTGTCCCAAAAATGGACCAAATGATCGCGCAACAATCAAACAAGAACATGCACGATCAACAGCGCTACATATGCTATCAGGGTCGTCCGAACGAGGTTCCAAACACAAGTAAAAATCCTAGACTCGACGTCCACATCCACACTCATGGCCCTCGGCCAGCACCACTCGAGATCACACCTTATCCCCGAGCTCCACTAGTCTCATACTAGTCACATTTCACCGTCTCACCACGGTTGCAATCCTGACCCAACCCGGTCAGCACCACCTGAGATCCACTCCTGATCCCGGAAGTTCATCTAGTCTCATACTTATAATCACACTACAGACACTATTGCTCATACCCATATCTATATACACCACCCCACTCTCAGGATCATCACCCTTTGAGCTCTCGATGTATATCATACCACCCCACCTTCAGGATCGCCGTCCATCCAGCTCTCGGTATGCTCCAGCCCCTCCCACTCTCAGGACACACAGTCCATCAAGCTATTGACTGCAGAGGAATCACACATCCCCTGGAGAGGCTTCGGCCCCTCAAAGTATATGCAAAGAAACCATTTTCCCCCGGAGAGAACCTCACTATCCCCTCAAGTACATCCAGGAGAACCATTATCCCTTGGGTAATCACGCTATAACGTGCATCATAAGCACCTGTCGACCAAAATCACCTCTCGTGGTCATCCGGAACAACCCAATCACCATGGTGTTCCCACAGAGTCCCTGGAAAAGACAGTCCTAACTCACATAAGACTTCTATTCCAGATTCCCCCTAAGAAATAGGCAGGCTCTAACTCACATAAAACCCCTATTTCCCAGCGCCATATAGGGAATAGATAAGGCCTAACTCACATAGAACCTCCATCCCCAGAAAATCCTACTAGAACATGGACAACCCTAGCTCACATAGACTCCCATTCCTAGCCTCTCTAGCGGATAGACAAGCTCTAACTCACATAGAACTCTATCGGTAGACCTCCACAAGACCTACCAGTCATCACAACACATGACTCCACCAGTCATACCATAAGAACTCACATCTTATCACACAATTAATAAGGAAAACTCATCTTATTAATCTCAAATGTATAATCGTTACAACAACATCAAAACGAAAATACAGACATCCCATAGCCACATGCTAAAACAGACTCTGAAAACCAGAAAGGCACTCAAGCCACTGCTTGCTTCTTGAACAACTTCGAGAACTTCGTCTTCATCAACGCTTCTGGTTCCCAAGTCTCCTCCTCAATACCGTCACAGTCCCACACGACTCTCACCAACGGTATACTCTTCCGTCGCAGCACCTTGACTCTTCTCTCAAGAATCCTCACAGGCCTCGCCGCCAACGTCATGTTGGGCTGAAGATCCTTTGGAATCCTAGCCAACACCTCCTTAGACTCATGTAGACACTTCCGCAACATCGACACATGGAAGACCTTGTGAAAAGCCTTCATACTCTGAGGTAACTCCAATCGATAAGCTACCGGTCCGACCCGCTCCACAACCTTGAACGGACCCATAAACCTTGGACTCAGCTTATTCTCCGAAATAGATCTGTTAGGACCCCTTAACATCGCTGCCTTGAGATACACCAGATCTTCCAGCTTAAACTCCAGCTCTTTCCTTCTCCTATCGGCATAACTCTTCTGCCGATCCTGAGCCTCTCTCATGTTCAGCCTCAAGACACGGATCTTTTCCGTTGTCTCCTGAACGAAGTCTGCACCAAACATGCTCCTCTCCCCCACTTGAGTCCAGCATAATGGTGTCCTACAAGGCCTCCCATACAGGGCCTCATATGGAGCCATTCCATTACTCGCCTGCTAATTGTTGTTATACGCAAACTCTACCAGGTTCAGATGATCCGCCTAATGACCACCATAATCCAGCACACATCTCCTCAACAGGTCCTCCAAAGTCTGAATCGTACGCTCGGACTGCCCGTCCGTGTAAGGATGATACGCTGTGCTCATATGCACCTTAGTGCCCATCTTTGCCTGAAATGCCCTCCAGAACTCTGAAGTAAACCTCGGATCCCTGTCTGACACCATACTCGCTGGCACCCCGTGCAACCTCACTATCTCACGCATATACCTCCTACCCAACACTACCGCTCCATCGGTCTTCTTAATGGCAAGAAAATATGCTGACTTGGTCAGACGATCTACAATCACCCAAATCGCATCATAGATCCGTGACACTGGCAACCCCGTCACGAAGTCTATGGTAATTATACCCCACTTCCACTCCGGGATAGGCAAACTCTGCAACATATCACTCGGAACCTGATGCTCAGCCTTTACCAACTGGCACACGTTGTACGCTGCAACCCAGTTAGCTACATCTCTCTTCATCTCTACCCAGTGATAATACCACTTCAGGTCACGATACATCTTGGTCACCCCCGGATGAATCGATAACATGCTCGAATGAGCCTTTCTCAGGATCTCCTGCCTCAGATCCTCGTCCTTGGGTACACAAACCCGCCCGTTCACCAGTATCATCCCACTCGCTGAGACCACATACTCTGAACCTGCCGCTTTAAAAGCATCAACCAAACCCTAATCCCTCTCCCGAGCAACTCGAATCCTGCTCAATAGATCTGCCTGGTTAGTTGCCTCTAACCCCAACGGCTCCTGTGAGATAATACACAATCTCAACGTACTGATCTCGCTCACCAGAGCCTCCATATCCCGCTTCTGAGCCAAAGCAACCCTCTTCCAACTTAATGCATCTGCAACCAGATTAGCTTTACCCAGATGGTACCCAATCTCCAGGTCATAGTCCGCAACTAACTCCATCCAGCGCCTCTGTCTCTGGTTTATCTCTGGCTGAGTGAAGAAATACTTCAGATTCTTGTGGTCTGTGAACACCTGCACCTTTCCGCCATACAGATAAGACCTCCAAATCTTAAGGGCAAAAATCACCGCAGCTAACTCCAAGTCATGGGTAGGGTAATTGCACTCGTGCTTTCTCAACTACCTCGAAGCATACGCAATAACCTTTCCCTGCTGCATCAATACACATCCCATACCAACCCTCGAAGCATTTGTATACACCACATAAGGCTCACCCGGCTCGGGTAACGCCAACACAGGTGTACTCGTCAGCATCTCCTTCAGCTTCCCGAAACTCTCCTCGCAAGCTGAAGACCACACAAAGGAAACATTCTTACCTGTCAACTTCGTCATCGACTACGCCATACTCGCAAACCTCTTGACGAACCTCCGATAATAACCTGCCAATCCAAGAAAACTCCTGATCTCGGTGGCACTCCTCAGTCTAGGCTAACCTTTGATAGCCTCTATCTTAGCCGGATCCACAAAAACTCCCTCTACAGACACCACATGGCTAAGAAAGCTCATCTCTCGCTGCCAAAAATTGCACTTACTCAACTTCGCGTACAACTTCTGCTCCCGCAGCTTCTCCAAAACTAACCTCAAATGCACCTCGTGCTCCTCCGGGCTCCTCGAATACACAAGGATATCATCAATGAAGATGATCACAAACACGTCCAGATACTCGTGGAACACCCCGTTCATCAACCTTATGAACGCTGCTGGCGCATTCGTCACCCCAAACGGCATCACCACAAACTCATAATATCCGTACCTCGTCCGAAAGGTCGTCTTCCTAACGTCCGCCTCATCAATCAAAATCTGATGGTATCCCGAAGCCAAGTCGATCTTGGAGAACCACGTAGCCCCTCGCAACTGATCCAATAACTCATCAATGCGTAGTAGTGGGTATCTGTTCTTCACAGTGACTCGGTTAAATCCCTGGTAATCGGTGCACAACCGAAAACTCCCATCCTTCTTCTTCACGAACAACACCGGCGCTTTCCACGGTGAAACACTAGGCTGGATGAAACCCTTCCCCAACAGATCATCCAGCTGCTTCTTCAGCTCTGCCATCTCTGCTGGAGCCATACGGTAAGGCGCCTTGGATATAGTTGTCGTCCCCGGTTCCAACTCAATCGTAAATGGATCCGACCGCGACGGTGGCAATTCCAGCTACGATTGAAATACATCCTGGAAATCCCGAACAACCCGAATATCCCTAACAACAACCTCTCCAACAATCTCCGGCATCACTATCGTCGCCAGATACGCCTCACTGCCCTTCTCAATCAACTGCTCGGCCTGTATCCCGTTCGAACACAACTCATCCTCGATGGCAATTCAGATAAACCCTGTACCGATCCAGCCAATTCATCCCAAAGATGACATCGTACAACTCCACCGGACTGATAACCAGATCTGCTGGCATAACCTCTCCCGCCACCAGAACATCCACACCACGAGCCTGCCCAAAAGTAGCTAACGTCTTCCCTCCAGTAACCTTAACTACTCCCGGCTGCTCACCGGAATCTCTCCGAATACCGCTACCCTCCGCACACTCCAGAGTAATGAAGCTATTCGTAGCTCTGGGACTCACCACCGCCCACATGGGACTCACCACCGCCCACAACTGAGGTCCCTGCACAAATCCCATGTGCTTTAAGACCCCGACACTCTAGCACAGACTCACAATTCCAAACAGACTAAATTTAAACACCACAAGAATTAAAAAGGTCAAGTTTGAAATTTACCTGTGATCGGTCTGGCGATAGAACCGCCCGCCTCTGCCGAAGTGAAAACCCGTGGCACCGCTGCAATCTGAGCCAAAGGCTGCAGCGCCAACGCCTGTACTGCCGCCACCTCCATCTGCTGCAGTTTCGGACACTTTGGCTTAATATGCCCTGGCTCTCTGCAGTGGTAGCACACCTGAGGACCCCGAGTCTCACTCCTCTTCGGACAACTGGCCACCTTGTGATCCAAGCTCCCGCACTCGAAGCATCCTGGACCACTTTACCCTCTCTGACTCGGCCCTGAAGTGCTCTCTCACTTTTTCTTCTGTCCCTGAGCAGGCTTGCCGCCCCTGCTCGACCCCGTTTGCTGTTGTGACCTTCTCTGCTGCTGAACCGGTGGACTAACCACCACAGCCTGCTCCATGAGGTCCTCCTCAATCGTAGCAGCCGTCTCAACCAACTCCACCATTGTGGCGAACTTACTCGCCCCGCAGCGAGTCCTCAAATCCGCTCGAAGTCCCCCTAAGAACCTCCTCACTTGGGCCTTCTCGCCTTCCATTCTCCTACTAGCATGTACCAAAAGTCAACTGAACTCCAAATCGAACTGCCTCACTGTCCGGTCTCCCTGAGCGAGGTTCAGAAACCTCGACTCCATCCGATCCACCGCCTCCTACGGGAAATATTTGGCATTAAACTAAGCTAAGAAATTCTCCCAGACCATCTCGGCCTGTACCCGCTTGGCCTCCACACCTCTCCACCAGATATGTGCATCACCATCTAGATAGTGAACCGCTAGATCAACTCTGTATCCCTCAGGACACCTGATAAACCTCTGCCGCCACTCATCGGCCCCCTCAGGCTTGGCACCATCCGAGAAAAACCCGGTGCCAATCCTCTGCATCTGCTCCATCATCCTCAGGTAGGATGGAAGCTCCTGTGCAACCGCCACAACCGGCTGCACACCAGCCACTCCTGGCTGAACCCCAGCCACTTCCGGCTGACCACCAGCCACTACTGGCTGCACACCAGCCACACTTGGCTGAACTCCCGGAGCCTAACCCGGAGCCAGCACCCCACCTGGTAACTGTTCCAGAATCATCTGCAGCAAACTCGCCAAACGATCATCTCGGTCATGGGCCACACCTGTGGCAACACCCCCATATGGGCCCGCCGCACCACCAGCTACATCGGGACCCACACTAGCCCCACCAGCCCTCACATTGGTACTCGTAGCAGCCTCACCCACAGACCCCTCCTGAAAAATCTGCGAGTCCGCCACCTGCTCCTGCGTGGTCTCCTGGGTGTATCGATCGACACAACCACTAGGTGTCGATCGACAGACTGCACTGTGTCGATCGACACACCACCATGGTGTCGATCGACATGGAGCACCTGTGTCGATCGACACGAAGCAAGTGTGTCGGTCGACACGACATCGCAGACACAGGAAACGAGCCTATCCTCTCATGGCTCGAATCCCCATGTGATTTGTCGATCTCTTGCACGAATCCAAGCACCAAAACACACAAAATCCAATCCAACAACCACAAACAAACGTAATATATCCAATCATTTACCCAGATAAACCTACGGTCACGCACTCACCTCGATTCGGGAAGAAAAGGATGAGATTTCATGAAGAATGCGACAAACACGGCCTCCAATGCGAAAATTCCCAACAAATCGAGCATAACACGAACCCCACACGCTCCTAAATCCTCCCCCACACAAATCCAAGCCTCCAACGCTCAAGAACAAACAGAAATCTCCCCAAACACTCAAGAACACCCAAATCTCTATTTTTGTCTATCTGGTTTCTGCCAAAAACGGCCAGAAACGCGGCTGATGGCTTTTATACTCGAGCCCTAGGTTTTCCTAAACCAGTCCGCCAAACCGGACAATTAGAACCAAACCGATCGATCCAATTTTAACCCGTGTCGATCGACACAACACCCAGAACACGACTCCTCCTAAGTCCAAAAACACACATGTCGATCGACACACACACCTTGTGTCGATCGACACCCAACCAAAATCCACTTTTTGGTTCACGGGCGTTACATCTAACTTCTTAAATCCCAAATTTCTTTGTGAATTCAATTAGTTAAACAAGCATTAAAGCACAAATTCAATTGTTCACAAATTTCCTAAATCAAATTTCTTTGCAGATAGATCATTTGCTCATCTAAGATAATTCAGGTAATTATCAATACTTTCGCATCTAACAATTAACCGAAGATCTAAGTTCTAGGTGATCAAACTAGAACTAGCATTAATAACAATATAGATGAAGAACCAGGTGATGTTCTCTAACAAATCTAACAAGTCTAACAATTTCTCATATTCTTTTGAATAACCCTAAACCTAACAAGCAAACTACTCAGACATTGTGATTGAAACAAACATCATGAATAGAAAAGACTGCATTAAAAAGATAGAGAAAGAGATAAAAAGGGTTTGAAATCTCTTAAGAACAAGGTGCACATTTGTCTCCCCAAAAGCTCTAAAATCAATCTCTAAATTTGTCTCAATAGAAAATAAGATGTAGCCTAAACAATAGCTAAAAACTATAATAAATAGGTCTAATCACCTTTTTGCTTCAATCTCTATGACAAAACCAAATTAAAATAGGAATTTCCTTTTTTTTTTTTCAGCGAACCCGTCAGTTAAGGGCAGACTGACATGTCATCATTTAAACTTGCATAGCTTTCTATCCAACCGTTGGAATAACCTCAAACAACTTCTAAACAAAAGCGAACTCGATTCTATATCTTGTGTCAAATTTCCAGGTCGATCCATTGGTGGAAAGTTCTCCAACGAGTGCCAAATTTCTGACCTTCTGCAGTGTTTCTTCTCATTAGACATGTGCGTCGATCGACGCACCCCTGTTGCGTCGATCGATGCAAGGCAAAAATGTTGAATCCGAGTTGATCGTTTTGGCTTCTCTTTCCACAATTCTCCAAAATGCTCCGAAAGCTCCAATTATGCTCTAAACGTACATCAACCTATAAAAACTTGAAAAGACTCGAAAAATACCAAAAAGATTTTATAAAAAAGACTTATATCATGACCAAAAACGGGTAAAAACTATGATATATCAAGCCTATTGAACAAGATAACATGACTGATGCTCATGCTGAAGAAGAAGTTGCAGAAGGTGAGGCAGTGCCCGAAGCAGAAGTTGAGGTAACACAGATCGAGGCAGGACTGCGAAGAAATTTACGCCATTGAAAGCCACCAAACAGATTATCTCTTAGCGATTGAAAGCCTAGTAAGTAATCATAATTGTTTCTTGTTTTAAGTTTATTAGTAAGTAATCATAATTGTTCTTTGTTTTAAGTTTATTAGTAAGTAATCATAACTGTTCCTTGTTTTAAGTTTATCCTAGCATGCAAAGGATAGAGCTGTGATGTGTATTTTGAGACTTTGTTAATTGGTTTTAGCTGTGATGTTAATTGATTTTTGAGACTTTTCTTGCAAGTAACACACAATTTTCTGATGGCGCAGGAGCCTATAATGTTACGAAGAAAAGAAGAAAAAAAATGGAAGGGAGCATGAGAGCTTACCATACTTTTCAAGATTGGCCCAATCTATGTTCGTGAATGAATTGGCAAAATTTTGTTACCAAATGGGTCCATCTTGTAGGTTGTATTACTAAATATCGGAGGATGACACTCTTGTCCTTGAACTAAATTGAGTTTTGTAAGATCGTACTCTTCTTATCTACATTACTCAAATCTTTGCTTGGTGTCATTGGATGTATTATCATGGTTAGTTGCTTGAATTATTAGGTTGAGTCTGTTCTTTTGTATTGCATCCAACTTATCTACCAACTTTGAGAAAACATCTCTAAGAGGAATTTTGTGTTTACCTAATAAAGAGGCCTTACAGAAAAGTTATGCAATATTTCCTCATTAGCATATACAAAAGATATTTCATAGACAAAAGACGGAATGACCGTAATAAAAAGTATTTATTGTTCATGTTTTACATGTAAACATTAACATATATATAATTCTAATCGATTTTGTTTTTTTTGTTTTCACTTTCGTCTAATACATCGAAAACCTCTCTACAGAAATTTGACTAAAAATTGAGATTTCACAATTTTACGCATAAATTTTTCGATTCGACAAATCTTTATTGTAGAGATCATCCCACTATATGAATTTTTTCTCTTAAATTCTCTTTTCACGAGGTAATTCGTAGGTCAACAACATTAGTGTGTTCTTCGATGATGTTCACCAAAAGAAGTTCCTCATCGGGATTGCATTCCAAAATACTTTGTATTTCCTATAAAAAAAACTATAAATTACATAAAATAAGTAAGTATCGTCTATAAAGAATATGCGGCAATGACCTAAAATCTCTTATAAAGAATATGCGCATTAACCTAACATAAGTAATCTAGCTTGAGATATACGGCAGTGACTAACCTTAGTATCACCAAGCTCTCTATGTATGCTTTCCAGTGAATAACCTTTGAGATAGTTCTTAACGAAACTTGTTTTGCACATCCTAGAAGATGCACCATCTGCTCCTACTACATATTAAAGGAATGCTTTCTTCAAATTTGAAATGCTTTCAAAAGCCAAGCTCCAAGAGAAGTTGTAGTTTTGAGTCTCTAATATATGAAACAACTTTTAAAGAATTCAGAAAAATACCTCCAAACCAAAGATGAAACCAGGAAAAGCATATTTCTTTTTCACAATGCCTTTCGACGTTTCTGCGGTATGACGAATGCTTTTCACCTAATCTAAAAACGTGTACAAAGGCAAATCATCAACTACATTAACTAAGAAATTGCCTATGGCTGTCTTTTTTTTTTCTTTGAAAATAACTCCTAAGAAATATAACACAATCATTTTTAAGCGATCATCATCCTCATCAACTTCTTCCATTGAGTCTAGACATGAACGCACATCTGAGATATTTAGAGTTTTTAAACCGGGAATGCATCTTTTAATAAATTCAGAATAACCCGAACTTGCTTCGTAACCTTCTTGAAGCGGATGGCAAAATAAACCAGTGATCAAAGCATGTTCCCTAACCGAATATCTAATAGGAACCCTGTTTACTATGAACCAACACTCATCCGTCATCAAAGTTTTAGATGTTGGACAACTAATAACCATAACTCCATTTGTTTACGATAACTGTCCAAGTGCATATGAAAAATGTGACAAAATTGTGGATGCTCTTTGAACCATGTGATTTCTCTATCTGAGAGCTTTCCCTCGATGTATTCTACCACAGCCATAATATTACAAGAAGACTCCATCTTACAAACTTCGGTATAACTCTTCTCACCAAAGTAGAGCCTTGGTGACTGATAGGTGTAAAAACAAGTTTTACCCCAAAAAAAAAACAATCTAGACTGCAAGTGCACATCCAATCAATCGTAGTACTTAGAGATCGAATCCACATATATTTAGAACACAGAGAAACAATATGAATTAAGGAATTACGCTAAATTAAACATGATTTTTATGGTGATTTTTAGTAATCGAGCAAATACTAAAATCAATGTAAACAATAAGAAGAAAACATTGGGCTTTCAGGGGTTCTCAAGGATTCACAGTTCGAGTTATTCAAGCAAAACTCCTAGGAGCAATCGATTCAATTCTACTTCTTCCTAGAACATGAACACATAATAAGTTAAGCATACTCTCGCAGCAATAACTCCTAATTATAATTTGTCCTATCGATCAACTCTCGCAGCGACAAAGACTTATTCTAAAGCAATTGTAAACAAGTTCAATTGTTCATCTAACTCAATAAGTTTTACTTTTGCAACCTAGAGAATCAAACTCATCAAATACTATATTCATGACAAAGCAATGTAACGGTTAGCACACAATACTTCGTTTAAGATCAGTTTCAAGGTGATCAATCCTAGAAATATACAATAAGAAAAAAATCTGGATCAAGGAATACTCTTAATTTATCAAAAGCGCCACCATAGTTACAAAACCTATCTATCAAACCATGAAATCCTTTCGAATTCATCCCCGTAGAACCCACAAAGGAACTACTCAATCATGACAAAGTAAACCATATCAAAAGCAATAGATAAACTCATGATCATTAAGAACAATAGTAAAAAGGTTCTTTATGGGTTACAAAGAGGTGATATCCTTTTCCCTTGGTCGAAACAAGCAATAGAAAGACCAAGTGAAAGAGATGAATGCCTTAAGAGTGTGAAGATCTTTGAGTGTTGAGAAGTATGTGTGTGTGTCTTCTCGTGGCTGCTCCTGACCTTATATAGGAGAGAAGTCGTATTTAGGTTAAAACCCTTGATGATTAGGAGATAAAGTCAGAAAAAAAGAAAAATTAACAATTTCCTCGGATGAGGTCATCAGTCGATCACCAAGGTGTTCGGTCGATCATCGTGTTAAATTGTTTATGCGTTAAGACTAGGGATTCTGCGTCAGATCGATAACTCCTTGCGTCTGGTCGATCACGGGTGAATATTCTTGAACCGCCTTTAACTTTCTCCTTACTCGAACAAAATTTTGTAGATCAATGATATCCCAAGATCTAACCGTCGGATTGTGGCTGAGATCCTCTATCTCGTGGTAAAATATGAGCTTGATCTAACGGTGGAAACAACTTCATCTAGAGCGAAACATTTGACGGTAAGGATCTGTTCTTTCTTTAAAAGGTTTGATTTCCCTCCTTTTACTAATTTTCTATATTAACTTCAAAATCCACGAAAACACTAAAAGTAGCATATAAAGCCCAAAACTTATCCATTTTTTTTATTAAAAGCCTATTAAAATTATAGTAAAAATGGGTAAAATATCGTATATATATTCAATGACACATGACTACAAAAGAAAAGTTTCCCCTCTTAGTGTTTGATCTCCCATTAAGCATTAGGTTCTAATTGTTTTTTTATAAAATATGTTTTAATAGCATTAGAACTAAGTATTAGTGTAACGACCGGGAACCAATTTCTGTGGATTTTGGTCATGCGTCGATTGATGCAAGGTGGATTGAACCAGACCGGCTCAATTTCAATTGTTCGGTTTGGCGGATCGGTTAACAGAGCCCTAGGGCTCGGATATAAAAGGGTTCAGACGTGTTTCTGGCCAACTTTTCTATCATAAAACAGAGAGAATTAGAGTTTTGGAAGATTTTTTGGTCTTTGTGAAAGTTCCAGGAGATTTCTGGTTGTTTCCGATCGTTGGAGGAGAGTCAAGATGATGCGCCGGAAGAGGATATCGTTAGTGAGAGTCGTGTGGGACTGTGACGATATTGAAGAGGAGACTTGGGAACCAGAAGCGAGGATGAAGACAAGGTACTCGAAGTGGTTCGAGAAGCAAGCAGTGGCTTAAGTGGTCTTTTTCTGGTTTTCAAAGTCTGTGATAGCATGTTGCTATGATTTGGATGTATTTTACGTTTTGTGTTGTAACGATTATACATTGTTGAGATTTAATAAGATGAGTTTTTCCTTATTAAATGTGTTATAAGACGTGAGTTCTTATGTGATGACTGGTGGAGTCATGTGTTGTGATGACTGGTGGAGTCATGGGTAGTGATGACTAGTGGAGTCATGCGTGGTGATGACCGGTGGGATCGTGTGTTGTGATGACTAGTGGGGTCATGTGGTATGATGACTGGTGGGGTCATGAGATGGCTGGAAATGGAAGTTCTATGGGAGTTAGAGCTTTTCCATTGCCATGGATGAGTATCTAGCAATGGAAGTTCTATGTGAGTTAGGACTTGTCCATTCTCTAGATGGCGCTGGAAAAGAGAGGTTTTATGTGAGTTAGAACCCGTCTATTTCTTTGGGGGAGTTTGGAAACAGAGGTCTTATGTGAGTTAGGACTCGTGTTTTTCAGGGACTCTGATGGAAACACCTGGTAGGGGTTGTTTCGGATGACCTAGTGGTGGTCATGGATGAGATGATATTCCGGGATAGGGGATGTCATGATGGGCCACGAGAGGCGATTTTGGTCAACAAGTGCTTATGATGCACCTCGTAGAGTTATTGTTCCAGGGGATAGTAGGTTCTCTGTATATACTTGAGGGATGGTGGTTATCTCCAAGGGATAGTGAGTTCCATGCATATACTCGAGAGATGGTGGTTCTCTCTAGGGGACGGTGGGTTCCCTACATATACTTTGAGGGATGGTGGTTCTCTCCAGGGGATAGTGAGTTCCCTACATACGATGACTCAAGGGGTGACGATCCTGAGAGTGGGTATGGTGTATATGTATATGAGTTATGAGCAATAATGTCTGTTACGTGATTGTAAGTATGAGACTAGATGAGCTTCAGAGATTGGGAGATGATCTCAGGTGGTGCTGACCGGGTTTAGTCGGAGGGTAGCCGTAGTGAGACAGTGTTATGTGATGAAGCTGGATGAGCTTCGGAGATCGGGGGATGATCTCAGGGGATGTTGTCCGGTTTAAGTCAGGATTTGCAGCCATGGCGAGATGGTGCAATGTGGCTAGTGTGAGACGAGTTGAGTTCTGGGATCGGGTGTGATCTCGGGTGGTGCTGGCCGGGTTGCCAGGAGTGTTGATATCTGTGGAGCTGACCTAGTCAGTCAGAGTGTTGATATCAGTTGTGACCGTATGGTGATGGTGTCGCGTGATTCAAGGTCGAATCCGTGTTAGTGGGGGAGAATTGTAACGACCGCGAACCAATTTTTGTAGATTTTGATCGTGCGTCGATCGACGCAAGTGGCGTGCGTCGATCAACGCAAGGTGAATTGAACCAGATCGATTCGATTTCAATTGTTCGGTTTGGCAGGTCGGTTAACAGAGCCCTAAGGCTCGGGTATAAAAGGGTTCAGACGTGTTTCTAGTCGACTTTTCTATCAGAAAACAGAGAGAATCAGAGTTTTAGGAGATTTTTTGGTGTTTGTGAAAGTTTTAGGAGATTTCTGGTTGTTTCTGATCGTTAGAGGATGAGTTTTCGTGAGTGTGAGGATCCAGGAGCGTGTTGGGCTGTGTTCTGCGTGATTTGAGTGAGAATTTTGGGGATTGGAGAATGGTGTTCTTCGTGTTCATCGCGTTCTTTGTGATTCTCATCCTTTTTTCTTCCAGAATCAAGGTGAGTGCTTGACCGTAGGTTTATCTCGGTAAAGGTTTGTTAGGATGCGATTGTTGTGTTGTTTTCGTGTTGGTTTTTGTGTTGATTGTGTGTAGGAATCGATGTAACTCGATCCAGGATCGATCCATGAGAGGATAGGTTTGATCCTGGATTTTGTGATGTTGCGTCGATCGACACACGGGACAGTGCATTGATTGACACCGGGGTTGCGTGTCGATCGACACACTGGTGATGCATCGATCGACACATGGTGGTTGTGTCGATCGACGCAGGCCTGGTTGAGGCGAACTTGTGCTAATTATTCGTGCTTTGCGTGTTGTTTGTTCACCCTGGTATCGTATTGATTCTTATGCCTGTGTGTATAACATGTAGACGGGATGACCATCTCACTGAGTATTTGTGATAATACTCACACATCTCTTTTTGCCATGTGATGCAGGTAAAGAAAAAGTGTGATCGTGGAATCAAGGCCGGGAAGAGGAGATAGTCCAGGGATTCGGTTGCTTGTGTTTCGTTATGCACTGTTAGAATTGCTAGGTTGCTAGTGAATTCAGGATTGTTGAGATTGTTTATTGTTATTGGAATTGGTTAGAGATTTAGTAAAGTATGGGATTTACTGAATGTTATGATTGGTTTAACCATTGTTTTGTTTCTGCATTGCTTGTGTTGACACATTGAGGATTATTGAAGAGTCCCTCTTCATCCCAGCTAACTACATCCCTCTTCATCCCGACCCATCAAGCAGCGGTGATCTTTGAAGAGTTGCATATTTAATTTTATACCCTCCCATTAGCCATATAACGGATTATAATCTCAATCAAAATGCAGATAATATTGAATACTAAACATCTTTATATCTGAAGTGAGTTTCTTAAATTAAAGAGACACTAATGAACTTCGTTGAACTAAGCATTGAATTTAAGAAGTACCTTATATCGTTTCCAAGAACTTCCATTTTCAGATTGATGATTGTGTTATTTGCCTTTGAATTGATTGATGATTGTGTTCTTTCGCCTAGTCGACTACGTATGTACATTTCAACTATATTCGACTACCAACAAATTTAAAATACATGGGTATGATATACATATGTGCATTTTGTCTTCTTGCAACTACATATGTACATCTACATGTGGTTTCATTGATTATACAAAAGTGTACGCGATTTCGTGTACATATGTTTTTATTGAGTGTACATGGTATTTGTGTACGTCCATAATTTTTGCAATTTGTATACTTTCAATTAGAGAAGTACGAGGTACATGTACAAATTTTTTCAAGTACATGACTGATGACGCATATATACATAGTTGTGTACATAATATTTGTGTACGTATGTAAGTGGTGTAGGTATCGACATGGCATGTCACCTCTCTCCTCTATTAAAGATTGTTGATAAACATCTAATCTAAAACATTAATTACTAAGAAGATCATTAATGGTAAAAGTTCTTCAAAGGGTATCAACCCAATTAAATAACAATATTTCTAATAATTAATAAATTATATAACTAAATAAAAAATATTTACTAATTAGAACAAGACACATAGGATCAGAGTTTCATTAACTCGTGTTTTAAGTGTCTCAGTTCCATATACGACGACTATAAATTCACAAAAAGATACAAGCTGTGCAGTCACATTCTCAATAAATGCATTTTCGTCCAAAGCGTAGCAATGTGACTTTTATATAATTGAAAACTGGAGTGTGACTTATTTGTAAGTAAAACTCAAAAATGTGACTTTCTGTAAATTACTCTAAAATTTAAGGACAAAATCGGAAAAAGAAAAATGGATAAAATTATAAATAAGTAGGTTTATTTGTGTTGTTTTAAATAACATTTTTTTTAACATTTTATTAAAAAATATTTTATCTGATATTTTCTATTTCTTTTAATTACGCGTAAAAAAGATCATTGATCTACGATTTTGCTTCTTCGTTATTTTTGTCAACTTAAACCAATCTTTTTATAATATAGTAACAACTAAAGCCCTTATAGATCTTCACAAAAATGGGTTAAGATGCTCGTTGATAGGATCTACATTATTATATCTAGACATCAATCGAGATTGTAAATTTTTAAATTTCAAAAAATAATATTATCAGATATTAAAGCAGTATAAGGGACGGATAATATAATATACTAGATTCTCACCCGCGCTATGTGTGGGAACATTCGTTGTATATGATGTAAACTAAACTTGGCTTTCGTATTGTATTGGAATATTAATATCACCTTAACAATTTTGAATTAGGGGTTTAGCCAAAAAGTGTCAAAATGGGTAACTCGATCGGACCCAAATCCATATGGATTTGAGATTTAATGGGGATTTGACCCAGATCCATATGTTATATGAGTTGAATTTACATATCCAAATCTAAGAATATAAAACTCATTGACTTAATGAGTTATATGGGTTACTCACATATAAATTAAAATATAAGAATAAATTAATAGATAAATCAAAACAATCCATATTATTATAAATCGGACCAACGTTTTCAATTTTTCAACTTTTGAACTAACAAATTAAATTAAAATGTGTATGTATCTTAAAATAAAAATCATAAACCTAATAAAATCAATAAAGTAATAAACCATTGATTAGTTTTAAAAGATACTTCGATCTTAGTTGGATGATGATAAGAAAAAAATATATCTGTTAATTTTCTTAAAAACATTTGATAACCTTTTAGAGTAATTTATATATATATTATTATTTTATTTTTGATAAATTTTGTGATAAATCAATCGGTAATTCATGATCCTAATGAGTTTATCTGCTAAATTCATAAACCCATTAGGGATAACCCACCGAAGACTCATTTATTTATATGGGTAAAAATTATAACCCTAACCCACTTAAATTATGGACGGGTTTGGATAACTCATTGAGTATTGACCCATTTTGACATACTTACATTTAGGTTCATATGAGTTTTTTTTTTTTTTAGACAAAGATTGAGTAGTTTTCAATAAAAATTTATTGTTTATGTTTCAATATTTTCTATTATTTCATATATAGTTTATAAAATAGATAAGTAATTTCATCATCCCCTTATGTATAGATAAGTAACTTCATCATCCCCTTATGAATCTAGATTATAGGTAGCTTTATCATCCCCTTATGTATAATTAAATAGAAATAAGTATCTTCGAATATGGAAAATCTTATTGTTAAAGAAACAATGAGTCTCGTGATTATTGGTAATAAAATATTTTAGTTGATAAAATTTTGAACGTATTTATTATAATATGAGTTTATAGATATATTTAAATAAATTAAAAATACTAAGAAAGTAAAACGAAAATCTTAAAGTAAACTAATGTTGACAATATATAAACAAAATTAAAATATTTTTCATATATTAAGTAGTTTATGTTCTTAGAAATAAATTGGGTTTGTTGGCACATTTTCAAAGAATTATAATAAATCGGATCCTAAAGATTTTATAAGATTATCTTACTTTTAATATCCATTTATTTTTTAGATTTAATGTTAAGATTAATTTAGGAAATCACTATTAATGCTATTGAATAAAATAAAATAAAAATAGAAAAAAAAAATCTTTAAAAAAATAATGTTGAAAATATATTAAAAAAATTAATTTATGGTCCGTTAATTTATTTATAATTAATTAGATTATTTCATTTCATCAAAATTTTAAATAACTTCTTTTTTATAAAATTAAAGTTTTGATAAAGTTATTTCCATTACTTGATTTAATTATGCGGTTTAACTTAATAACCGAATTAAATGTTTAGTTTTGGATGCCTATGAAATTAGGCTTCCTACTCTTACCGTTCGTCATCATTTTTGTGATTTTTATAATATGTGTTTGGTTCCAAATTCATTTTCATATCTGATGTGGGACTTTTACAAACATTGTTTTTTTTCATATGTGAAGTAATTTATGTTTTTAGAATGAAATTTGGTTTTCTTGTCATCTTTTCAAATAATTATAATAAATCTTATCCTAAAAATATTATGATATTATCGTTACTTTGAATATCCGTTTATTGTTCAGAATTACATCTTCAAGATTTATTTAGGAAATGACTATTAATCCTATTGAAATAAAGAAAAAAGAAAATCTTAAACAAAATTAATGTCGAAAATATATGCTGCAAATTAAAATAATTTTTTTTGTTATAATTAATAGGATTAATACATTCTATCAAAAAGTTAAATAACTCTTTTTATCAAATTAATGTTTTGATAAAATTATTTCTATTATTCAATTTAGTTATGCGGTATAATTTAATAACCAATTTAAAATGAATTAAATATTTTTAGTTTTGGATGCCTATTTAGGCTTTCTACTCTTACCGTTCTTCATCAGTTTGGTACTTTTTATCATATGTCTTTGGATCCAAATTTTTTATATACGATGTGAGACTTTTATGAACATTGTTTCTTTTTCATATGTTAAGTAATTTATGTTCTTAGAATAAAAATTTGTTTTTTTGTATCTTTTCAAATAATTATAATAAATCGGATCTTAAAGATTTTGGTGAGATTATCTTTACTTTGGTTATCCATTTATTGTTTGGATTTATTGTTAAGATTAATTTAGTAAATCCCTATTAATATTATTGAATTAAATAAAATAAAAGTACAAAGAAAGAAAGAAAAAAATCTTAGAAAACTAATGTTGAAAATATATATGAATAAAATTAAAATACATTTTGGAATAATTAATATGATTATTTGCTTCCATAAAAAAAAATTAAAGAACACTTTTTTCTCAAATTAAATTTTTGATAAATTTATTTCTATTATTCGATTTAATTATATAGTTTAACTTAATAACCGAATTAAAATAAATAAAATATTTAGTTTTAGATGCCTATTAGATTAGATTCGTATTCTTATCGTTGTGGGACTAACAAATTTTTGTGAATTTTTCATAGGTTAAGTAGTTTATGTTCATTTTAAAAAATTCGAATCATAACATATGGAGAAAAAAAAATCTATGTTTTGATATCATATAAATTATTTGATTATTTAATTTGTATATAAAATATCATCAAACGAAAATGAATGGGGATAGAATGATTGAAAATTGATTACGCAAAAAATTCAGATTTTTAGAAATTTTTATTATAATTCTAGTATAATTAAATGTAAATCCAAAATTTAAATATGGAATATCTCTTTGTTGTTAAGGAAAGCAAAAATCATGGGATATTTAAAATAATTATAATAAATTGGATCTTAAAGATTTTGTGAGATTATATTTGCTTTGATTAGCCATTTATTGTTTGGATTTATTGTTAAGATTAATTTAGTAAATCTCTATTAATGTTATTGAATTAAATAAAATAAAAGTACAAAGAAAGAAAAAAAAAATCTTAGAAAACTAATGTTGAAAATATATATGAATAAAATTAAAATATATTTCGGAATAATTAATATGATTATTTCGTTCCATAAAAAAAATTAAAGAACACTTTTTCTCAAATTAAATTTTTGATAAATTTATTTTTATAATTAATATAAATTTTTTTCTTCATTTTGGTTTTGTTTTTATAGTATTTCTTTGGCCCCAAATTTTTTTTTATATACAATGTGGAGCTAACAAATTTTTGTGAGTTTTTCATAGGTTAAGTAGTTTATGTTCGTTTTAAAAAATTCGAATCATAACATATGGAGAAAAATAATCTATGTTTTGTTATCATATAAATTATTTGATTATTTAATTTGTATATAAAAATATCATCAAACAAAAATGAGTGGAGATAGAATGATTGAAAATTGATTACGCAAGAAATTCAGATTTTTAGAAAGTTTTATTATAATTATAGTGCTTAAAAGAATTAGAGGAATTATTTTATTTTGGTACAATTAACAGATCATGTGTTTTTTTCTATATTAATTAAGTTAAAAATTAATAATAATTTAATTAAAGAAAATTATCCACTTAAAAGTTAAAATCTAAGCGGTTGTAACAAAATAATTTTCTTTTGTTTCGTAATTTTTGTTTGAAATTTGTTTAGAATATCTCATTTAGTTGATCAACAGATTGATTTTTTTTAACTTTATTTTGTTTGCTTTCTGATAATAAAGAATAAGGAAAACAAATTAAATTGAATAGTCCACATTTCTAGCGATTTGGTTAATGGGCGGCCTGATTTGTGCTCGTGGTATTACGAAATGTTTAGACTTTTAAATTTAAAGCCAAATTTCTTTTTGGTTGATTATTATTTATTTAATTAGTCTAAAGTTAATATCCATATTATTTTTTTTTACAAACTATGTCATCATTTTTTTAAAACTATGTCATAGCTTACAGCCAACCAAATTAAAACACGTAAGCTAAACTAATAAAAACATTTCCTTTTAATCAAATTATCAACCAAATTATCAACCAAAATTATGTTAATACTTTTAATTCAACTTTTCTAAGAAATCTTTGTGCAAACCAAATTATAAAGATTCTAAGGGAATAATAAAAATTATGGGCCAGAACGTGAGAGCATATCTTGTAGTTATGATTGAGATTGGGATTGGGATTGTTGTTTCTTTTCTTCTCCTCTCTCAAAACAATTTAGAAGACAAATATAACTTTTGTCGGGAAATGATACATGTCAAATTACATTTGAAATGCTTGATTTAATCAAAATGAAAGCACAAGTTATTTGAACGGGAGTATAACTAAAAAAAAAATTCGAAATAGATACATAAAAAAAAAGATTAAAAACCATGAAAAACAAAGAAAAGAAATAAATTACGTCAATTTAGGAACTCTAAAAAAAAAAAATTAACTCCGCATCATTACCTAATTCATTTTCATGGCAGCAACTATTTTTAAAAATTGAAAGAATTTTGTGATGAAAAAAGATACCAACACTATATGATATATCCCTTAAAATTTAAAACTAAGAATATACTAAAATTAACTAAAAAATTCCGGAATATATAATATTGTTATAGAACATTTAATCTCGGAAATTATATTTATGGGATTTAAAAGTTATAGAAATATCAGATTGCCATTTTTAATTGGTATTATGTCAAGTGACTATAATTGATCATATGATTAATGAATAACAATTTTGATGATATATTATGCGTAACATTGTTAAAGAAAGAAATTCATAATGGCATGTCATTTTAAAAAGAGAAATTTCAAAAAATGCCACTTTATAAAAATGCCATATTTTTGAAATCTTTGCAAAAATACCACTTTTTGAAAATTATTTTTTTCTTTATATTATTTATGTTTGGGTTAACTATGTTCTATTAGGGTTTACTTTTGAGGGTTTATGGGGGTTTAGGGGTCAAAATATTTTTATGGTTTAGAATTTTAAGATATAAGCTTAATAAATCTATAATTAGTGGCATTTTTACAAATGAACACCCCTAATTTGCATTATTGCAAATGTGCACACAAAAATGACATTTTTGTAATTGTCCCTTTTAAAAATCAAAAGCAATTGAACGTGAAGATCGTGTGTTATAAGAATATTATGAAACATTGTCATTAACTACTTTCCAAATCTTTTTAATTTTTCTAACAATATTAAATAATTTCCGAAAATTAATGTTATCAAAGATTGTCATTTAACTATTTTCCAAACTTTGGCTTTGTTACATTTTTGGCTAACTATATATATGAAACATTAAAAAGTCAAATTGATTAAATTTTTAATTTTTTTGGAAAGTACGTAATATGAGGAGAATTTTCAAATTTCAAAATTTGGGTTTGGTTTAAGATATACTTAATATGAGGATTTAAAATATACCAAACAATTTTCTATGAACGTACTATAATAAGAATTTGAAATTTGGAAAAAAAAATCAACAAAATGTTTTCTAATAAATAGTCGAATATCTTATTATAGTTTAATCGTCTAACTATATATCATCACATGTATAATTATAAATTAACGACATTTTAAATTGGTTTAAAAGAGCCGAATATGAATACCAAATATGGTGATGATGAGTGAAGAAAAGTTGATTGTGATTTAGCTCAACAATCTAACTGAAAAAGCCAAATAAAGATTTTAAGAATTTTTGGTATATCATTTTTGGTAAAGAAAAAATGATGTTTCAAACAATAAAAACATCATTTTGTTCCATGATTCTGCAAAATAAAAAATATATTATTATATTTCATAGGAACTCTAAAGAAACGGATATTCTATACAAATATATTATAGAAAAATAAAAAATTAAATCTGCATTGTTAACTAATTTCTTTTCGTGGTATAAATTATTTTTGAAAATTGAAAAGACTTTGTCATGAATCATATAAAAACTATAATCTCTTTGACAACTATGGTTTATTACGATTTTTGTTAAAACCACAAAAATATTAAAAAGAAGAAAGAACAATTAAGATGAGAAAAAATTAAAAATTTACCGCATTGTAATTAGAGAGGCATTTACATGATTTTGCATTTGCTATCTTCAGAAGATTTGTTATCATGTCTTGAAGAGGCAGATGTTGCAGTTGATGACGGCGTGACAAACAAAAATACTTGCTAGACAAAAAATAGAGGAAACATAGGAAAGGGAATACGTCGATTAGCAAATATACCTTGTTCAAAAACCAAACCGCACGTATCACGTAAACCAAAAACTTGCTTTGAAAAAACCTACAAAACAAAACTCAAAAGTCAGAATTGATCATCAATGGAGTATTATGCATACAAAAAAAAAGCAAAGAACATAATGAATAAAAAACAGCAAAAAAGACGGTAAATAAAACAACCAAAGGAATAAAGCACTATATATAGTTCTCATAGATTTATGGTTTCGCTACAAATCAAAAATTTGAGCCGACTTTTTAAAACAGTAATTAGAAAATAATTTTATCATCTATTAAAATTGATTACCTAAGTTTATAAAGATTTTTGTAAATCTCGGTGATTATAAATATATACCAACAATAAAGAGTATTATTAATTTGTGTATAATAATAATAATTTTATCTAGTTTTTTTATAAAACAAAAAAGTATTTGAATTCAAAACATAATCTTGACATATATTTGTGAACCGAGATTTACTCCATAATAATATTTAGATTAATTAACCATTTATTACCGAGATTTATTGTTGAGAGTATCTTAACAAATACTATTTATTTAATCCGTAACAAAACATTTAATGATTAATTTTGAATTTATATTTATATATCCAAGATACTTATTTACAAATAATATTTTGTGTTTAATTATTTTCTTCCATCCTAGTTGATAAACAAATTTTGTTTAAATCTTGTTTTCTTCTAAAATTATTTAGTTTAACAGTAATTTTAAGTAAAATAATAATAATAATTCAATTCAATTTATAAAGATTTTTGTAAATCTCGGTGATTATAAAAATATACCAACAATAAAGAGTATATTCCTAAACACTAAGAATATACCAAATTTAACTTTAAAAAATCCGAAATATCTAATGTTTCTGAAATGTCCATTTAAAAGAATGTCCGAAATTGATCTCAATATTATTCAAATTGTCATCGCATCTGTCCAAAATTACTCTTTTCAATTTAATCAATTTAGTTATAAGGCAATAGCAATTTGAGTAATATTAAAATACATTTTGGACATTCTCCTAAATTCGGATTGTGAGTTGAATTTAGAAAGTTTAAATATATAACATCATATGTTCGAGACTGATTTCAGGTCCGCCATACATGAGTCGTTGATTCATGCCTTAGACTTTGGATGTCATCGGATAATAGCCTTAAGACATCGGATAAGAGTTCCTTCCACTAGAGAAAATTAGAGACGCATCCTCGACTAACATTACCTCCCGGAGGCGGTCAAAAGGGCCATTTAGATCTTGCTACACCTTAACAAGTAACACGGTCAAATCTTTTTCAAAAAGATGAGAAGGGGTTCCCTCTCGAAGACTATCTAACGCCCATATTATACATCCACCCAAGAATTGGTTTAATCGGCAAGTAAGTGTATGCTATGATTGATGTCTGGCCCGAGGATCCTAGAGATCATATACTTTATAAAAATGGTATGAGAAGAAGATAATAGAGATTTTCATGGAGACTGGAGTAGGAACTCGCTCTATGAAGTTTCCTTCTTCCGGGGATCTTGGCGGGAGTCTTTTATGTCTTGTTTTATCTTCTTTAGTGTATGATCTCACCTTTGTCTATCACCCTCTCTCCCCTTTTTTGTGTAGTTAGTTGAATATATTTATAGGGAAATTTCTCTTCACCTTACATATTGCCACTACACTTATACTTCTGTTGAGTGGATAATATAGTCCCCATGTGGTAGCAAGTGAAACTTGACGTACACCTAAAATGTCTAACACATCTAAAAAATATATTTTTCATAGACAGTCGGAAGTAGAAGTATTTGTACTCAATCAATAAGCTCACAACATCTGACCTGCTAGTTTCTTATTCGATTATGCAAAACTATTCCCAACACTATCTAAACTTTCAATTATTTAGATAAGAGTCAAATGCATGACTAAGTATTTCGAAAAAGAGTTAAGAAAATTTTGAATAAATTTTTCTTTTTTAAATCCTCTGGATTATTATTTATTATTTATTATAAGTGTGGGAGTCGAATCTCACAATTAGATTTGCCTACGTAATTTTTCTAGAATTTGAATTTTTTTTGCGGAAAACCCCTAAAAATGATAGATCTCAAGAGTTTTTTTATTAAGATGTTTAAGAAAGCTGTTGCAAAATACAAGTGTTCTGCTACTGAATTTCAGATCCCCTCTGCCGAGGATGTACATATGTATATATACTAGTCTAAGTCGGCTAGGGCTAAACCTAAAAGAATAAGGAAAACTTCCTTTCTCCTAGAGATTTTCCTTTATTCGCAGAGAGCTCTAAGTCGGCTAGCCACTAAGTCGGCTAGCTCTCTTGAACTTGTCTTAGGCCTGCTCTTCGGATCGAACCACTTTGACGAAGGCTCAACGTATCGCCGGTTAACATCGGCTCGCCGGTTTAAACAAATGGAATTGTCTATTTAATGAGCGGTTCACCGGTTTAAATGTCGATTTAATGAGCGGCTCGCCGGTTTATCTCCATACTTCGTCATTTTCAGGATTGTTGATTTTAGTTAGAGGAATTTGACCTCAAATGTTAGCCCCCAGCTCGGCAGCGTCAGTGATGATGGTATCGAGGTAAAGAGACCTTGTGAAGTTAGAATCGACAATCTTGTTTAACGTTTTGATAGTGGAGAGATCCATCGTGGGCACGGTGCCGAGTTATTCTTTTCAACGGCTCGCCGCCTTGACTTGTGGAAAAGTGTTGTTAATTTCTTATGCGACTCGAACCGTTGGAGGAAATGATGACGAGCCGTGGAGATAGGAGATGTCGAGCCGTGATGAACTTGG
Source organism: Arabis hirsuta (assembly GCA_964056655.1). Taxonomy (NCBI): domain Eukaryota; kingdom Viridiplantae; phylum Streptophyta; class Magnoliopsida; order Brassicales; family Brassicaceae; genus Arabis; species Arabis hirsuta. The sequence continues at coordinate 19,354,133 of OZ053305.1, read as the reverse complement.
ATATGAGGCGAACCATGTCCAATAGGGTGAACCGTTTTGAAAATGACGAGTTGAGTTTCTTAGTGGCTCGCCATTTTGATTTGTTGAAAACAAGTTGCCACTCCTCGGCGGCTCGCCGTTTGATGGTGGTAGAGAGGATGATGTCAAATTGATCTTATGCCTATCCATTGATGATGAATAGCGACTAACCGTTTTTGAAACGATAGCAGACCATTTCCTTCTTTCTCAAGATGGACTAGCAATTTTTTTAAGATGAGCCACCGTGGCGAGACTTAAATATTTTTTATGAGTGTGACGAATCGCAACGAGATTTGAACATTTTTGATGTGATGTGAAAATCCGTGGCAAGGCGACGAGTGTGACGATCCACAGTGAGGCAATATCATCTTTGATGAGTGTGATTAACGGCGGCGCGATTTGAACATCTTTGATGAGATGTGACGATCCGCGGCGAGACGACATCATCTTTGATGAGTATGATGAGCCGCGGCAAAGTGATATCATCTTTGATGTGTCATGATCCGCGGCAAAGCGATAAATCTTTGATGTGTGACAAGCCGCAGTGAGACTTAAACGTTTCTGATGAGATGTGACGATCCGCGGTGTGTAACGCCCGTGAACCAAAAAATGGATTTTGGTTGGGTGTGTCGATCGACAGAGGTGTATATGTCGATCGACACGTGTGTTTGTGACTTATGAGAAGTCGGGTTCTGGTTGTTGTGTCGATCGACACGGGTGAGGTGTGTCGATCGACACGAGTTTGAATTGGATTGACAGGTTCGGTTTAATTGCCCAGTTTGGTGGGCCGGTTTAGGGAACCTAGGGTTGAATATAAAAGGCGCTGAACAGTGAGGGTTGGCCAATTTCTGGCTGTTCTTGAGGAGAATCAGAGGTTTTCAGAGAGAAATCTGTGTGTTTGAGAGAATTGAGTGGTTGTGTGAGTAAAGGAGATTCTGGAGGCTGTGTTCTGCGATTTAGATTGAGGATTTTCGGATTCTGGAGGCGGTGTTCTTCGCGTTCCTCGCATTCTTCGGGTTTCCTCATTCCTTTCCTTCCAGAATCGAGGTGAGTGCGTGACCGTAGGTTTATCTGGGTAAAAGATTGGATAGATTACGTTTGTTTGTGTTGTTTGGAATGGATTTGTGTGTTTTGGTGCTTGGATTCTTGCATGAGATCGACCAATCGCATTGGATTCAAGCCATGAGAGGATAGGCTCGTTTCCTGGGTTATGCGATGTCGTGTCGATCGATACGGGGCTCCATGTCGATCGACACCATGGTGGTGTGTCGATCGACACAAGGCAGTCTGTCGATCGACACAGTGCTTCTGTGCTGTTCATGCTGATTGTTTCGTGTATGTTTGTTGTATGCTAATCCTGGTAATGTATCCCTTGTTTATGCCTACATGTATAACCTGTAGACGGGATGACCGCGTCGCTGAGTATTTGTGATAATACTCATGCAACTCTTTTTGCCATGTGTTGCAGGTAAAGAGAAAATGTGATCGTGGAATCATGGCCGGGAAGAGGAGATGATCTAGTGTCTCGGTGTTGTGGTTGTATTGTTAGAATTGCTAGGTTGCTAGTAGATTCTAGAATTGATGTTGGTTATTGTTGGTTATTTGATTTTGAAATTGAATTGTTTATTGAATTGAATGGTTTAGTGGGTTAATAAAGTATGAGATTTATTGACTGGTTTGTTATTATTGTTTTAATTGTTTCCGCATTGCTTGTGTTTGGCCCATTGAGGATTATTATCTGTGATGATAGTAATCCGAAGAGAAACATTTTTAAATTTTTGGGTCGGGTCGTTTTGTTTTGGTATCAGAACCCTTATGGTTCTAGGGCGTGTGATTGATTGACTGATTGTGTGAATAGTTGAATGATTGTTGTGTGGGTAGATCTGCTGGTATGTGTTATTTGACTTTCTGTTTTTCTAGTACTTAGTAATCTGTTGGTGAGTGCAGAGTGATGGCTAAAGGTGTTAGAGGTAGGGGTCATGGGGGCCGTGGAGGCCGAGGTGGTCGTGGTGGGCGCGGGCGAGGACTTGTGAGTAAGTCAGATGCCGCGAGTGTGGCCCAGGAGACCACGCAGGAGCAGGTGGCGGACTCGTAGGCGTTTCAGGAGGGGTCTGTGGGTGAGATTGCTACGAGTGCCAGTGTGTGGGCTGGTGGGGCTAGTGTGGGTCCCGAGGTAGCTGGTGGTGCAGGGGACCCAGGTGGGGGTCCTACCGCAGGTGCAGCCCAGGACCGAGATGATCGCTTGGCGGGCTTGCTACAGTTGATCCTGGAGTGGTTAACAGGTGGGGTGCCGGCTCCAGGTAAGGCTCCGGGAGTTCAGCCAGGTGGGGCTGGTATGCAGCCAGTAGTGGCTGGGGTTCAGCCGGGAGTGGCTGGTGTGCAGCCGGGTGTGGCGGTTGCGGATGAGCTTCCATCCTACCTGAGGATGATGGAGTAGATGCAGAGGATTGACACCGGGTTTTTCTCGGGTGGTGCCAAGCCTGAGGAGGCCGATGAGTGGCAGCGGAGGTTGGAGCGTAACGTTCGCTTTATCAGGTGTCTAGAGCGATACCGGGTCGATCTGGCGGTTTACTATCTGAATGGTGATGCACATCTCTGGTGGAGGGGTGTTGAGGCCAGGCGAGTACAGACCGAGATGGTCTGGGAGGATTTCTTGGCTGAGTTTAATGCCAAGTATTTCCCACAGGAGGCGGTGGACCGGATGGAGTCGAAGTTTCTGAACCTGGCTCAGGGAGATCAGACTGTGAGGGAGTTCGATTTGGAGTTCGGTCGACTCCTGGTGCATGCTGGTAGGAGCATGGAGGGCGAGCAGGCCCAGGTGAGGAGGTTCCTCGGGGGACTTTGGGCTGATTTGAGGACTCGCTGCAGGGCGAGTAAGTTCGCCACGAGGGCGGAGTTGGTGGAGACGGCTGCTGCGATCGAGGAGGATCTCAGAGAGCAGGCTGTGGTGGTTAGTCCACCGGTGCAGCAGCAGAGGAGGTTGCAGCAGCAGACAGGTTCGAGCAGGGGCGGCAAGCGTGCTCAGGGTCAGAAGAGGAAATGGGAGAGCACTTCAGGAGCCAGTCAGGACGGTCAGGGTGGTTCAGGATGCTACGGGTGTGGTGGTATGGGCCACAAGGTGGCGTATTGTCTGAAAGAGGAGAGAGGATCAGGCGGTTCAGGTGTGCTATCACTACAGGGAGCCGGGGCATATCAAGCCCAGGTGTCCCAAGCTACAGCAGATGGCGGTGGTGGCAGTATAACCATTGGCGGTGCAGCCTTTGGCTCAGATTACGGCGCCGCCGCGGGTTTTCACGTCGGTAGAGGCGAGCGGTTCCAGCGCCAGACCGATCACATGTATAATTTCATACTTGTCTTTTAAATTCTTGTGGTGATTGAATTAGTCTATTTGGAATTGTGAGTCTGCGTTAGAGTGTCGGGTCTTAAAGCACATGGAATTTGTGCAGGGACCTTAGTTGTGGGCGGATGTGAGTCCCACGTGTTGTTTGATTCGGGAGCTACGAATAGCTTCATTACTCCGGAGTGTGCAGAGGGCAGCGGGATCTGGAGCGATTCTGGAGAGCAGCCGGGAGTAGTTAAGGTTGCTGGAGGGAGGACGTTGGCTACTTTCGGGCGGGCTCGTGGTGTGGATGTTCTGGTGGCGGGAGAGTCGATGCCAGCAGATCTGGTTATTAGTCCAGTGGTGTTGTACGATGTCATCCTGGGTATGGATTGGTTGGATCGGTACCGGGTTCATCTGGATTGTCATCGAGGACGAGTTGTGTTCGAGTGAGAGACAGGAAGGTTGGTGTATCAGGGGGTGAGACCAACTTCCGGGAGTCTCGTGATTTCAGCGAGACAGGCCGAGCAGTTGATTGAGAAGGGCTGCGAGGCGTATCTGGTGACGATAGTGATGTTGGAGACTATTGGAGAGGTTGCAGTTGGGGATATTCGGGTTGTTCGGGATTTCCAGGTGGTTTTCCAGTCGTTGTTGTGAAAAAGAAGGATGGAAGTTTTCGGTTGTTTATTGATTACCGGGGGCTTAACTGAGTCACTGTGAAGAACAGGTATCCTCTGCTACGCATTGATGAGTTGTTGGATCAGTTGCGAGGGGCTACTTGGTTCTCCAAGATTGATTTGGCACCGGGTTACCATCAGATTCTGATTGATGAGGCAGATGTTTGGAAGATGGCGTTCAGGATGAGGTACGGGCATTATGAGTTTGTGGTGATGCCGTTTGGATTGACGAATGCGCCAACAGCATTCATGCGGTTGATGAACGGGGTGTTCCAAGAGTATTTGGACGTCTTCGTGATCATCTTCATAGATGATATTTTGGTGTATTCGAGGAGTCCGGAGGAGCACGAGGTGCATTTGCGGTTAGTTCTGGAGAAGCTGCTGGAGCAGAAACTGTATGCGAAGTTGAGTAAGTGCAGTTTCTGGCAGCGAGAGATAAGATTTCTTGGCCACGTGGTTTCTGCAGAGGGAGTTTCTGTAGATCCGGCTAAGATAGAGGCTATCAGAGGCTGGACTAGACCGAGGAATGCCACCTAGATCAGGAGTTTTCTTAGGTTGGCGGGTTATTACCGAAGGTTCGTCAAGGGATTTGCGAGTATGGCGCAGTCGATGACGAAGTTAACGGGGAAGGATGTCCTTTTTATTTGGTCTTCAGCTTGCGAGGAGAGTTTCGGGAAGCTGAAGGAGATGCTGACTAGTAAACCGGTTTTGGCGTTACCCGAGCCGGGTGAGCCTTATGTGGTGTATACAGATGCTTCAGGAGTTGGTCTGGGTTGTGTGCTGATGCAGCAGGGAAAGGTTATTGCATATGCTTCGAGGCAGTTGAGGAAGCACGAGTGCAACTACCCTACCCACGATTTGGAGTTGGCTGCGGTGATGTTTGCTCTTAAGATTTGGAGGTCTTATCTGTATGGCGGGAAGGTGCAGATATTCACAGACCACAAGAGTCTGAAGTATTTCTTCACTTAGCCGGAGCTGAACCAGAGACAGAGGCGCTGGATGGAGTTAGTTGCAGACTATGACCTGGAGATTGGGTACCATCCGGGTAAGGCTAATCTGGTTGCAGATGCGTTGAGTCGGAAGAGGGTTGCTTCAGATCAGGAGTGGGATATGGAGGCTCTGGTGAGCGAGATCAGTACCTTGAGGTTGTGTGTGATCTCACAGGAGCCGTTGGGGTTAGAGGCAGCTAACCAGGCAGATTTGTTTAGCAGAATTCGAGTTGCTCAGAGGAAGGATCAAGGTTTGATTGATGTTTCTAAGGCGGCCGGTTCAGAGTATGTGGTCTCAGCGAGTGGGATGATACTGGTGATCGGGCGAATTTGTGTACCCAAGGATGAGAATCTGAGGTAAGAGATCCTGAGGGAGGCTCATTCGAGCATGTTATCGATTCATCCGGGAGCAACCAAGATGTATCGTGACGTGAAACGGTATTATCACTGGGTCGTGATTAAGAGAGATGTAGCTAACTAGGTTGCAACGTGCAACGTGTGTCAGTTGGTGAAGGCTGATCATCAGGTTTCGAGTGGTATTTTGCAGAGTTTGCCTATCTCAGAGTGGAAGTGAGATATGATTACCATGGATTTCGTGACGGGGTTGCCGGTGTCACGGACTTATGATGCGATTTGGGTGATTGTGGATCGTCTGACCAAGTCAGCACATTTTCTGGCCATCAAGAAGACCGATGGAGCGGTAGTTTTGGCTAGGAAGTATGTGTGGGAGATAGTGAGGCTGCATGAGTGCCAGCGAGTATTGTGTCAGACAGGGATTCGAGATTTACCTCAGAGTTCTAGAGGGCATTTCAGGCTGAGATGGGCACTAAGGTGCATATGAGCACAGCGTATCATCCTCAGACAGATGGGCAGTCAGAGAGGACGATTCAGACATTAGAGGATCTGTTGAGGATGTGTATGCTGGATTATGGTGGTCATTGGGCGGATCATCTGAACCTAGTTGAGTTTGCGTATAACAACAGTTACCAGGCGAGTATCGGGATGACCCCATATGAGGCTCTGTATGGGAGGTCGTGTAGGACACCATTATGATGGACTCAAGTGGGGGAGAGGAGCATGTTTGGTGCAGACTTTGTTCAGGAGACGACTGAGAAGATTCGTATCTTGAGGCTGAACATGAGAGAGGCTCAGGATCGGCCAAAGAGTTACGCCGATAGGAGACGGAAGGAGCTGGAGTTTGAGTTGGGAGATCTGGTGTATCTCAAGGCAGCGATGTTGAGGGGTCCTAACAGATCCATTTCAGAGAATAAGCTGAGTCTGAGGTTTATGGGTCCATTCAAGGTGGTGGAACGGGTTAGGCCGGTAGCTTATCGGTTGGAGTTACCTCAGAGTATGAAGGCTTTCCACAAAGTCTTCCATGTTTCGATGCGCGGAAGTGTCTGCATGAGTTTGAGAAGGTGTTGGCTAGGATTCCGGAGGATCTTCAGCTCAACATGACGTTGGCGGCGAGACCTGTGAGGATTCTCGAGAGGAGGGTCAAGGTGTTGCGTCGGAAGAGTATACCATTAGTGAGAGTCGTGTGGGACTGTGACGGTATTGAGGAGGAGACTTGGGAACCAGAAGCGTCAATGAAGAGGAAGTTCTCGAAGTCGTTCGAGAAGCAAGCAGAGGCTTGAGTTTGTCTTTTCTAGGTTCCAGTTTTCTTGATAGCATGTGGCTATGAGTTGTATGTATTTTTTGTTTACGTTGTAATGATTATACTTTTGGAGGTTTAATAAGATGAGTTTGCCTTATTAAATGTGTTATAAGATGTGAGTTCTTATACTTTATGACTGGTGGGGTCATGTGATGGCTAGGAATGGAAGTTCTATGCGGCTTAGAGCTTGTTCATGTTCTAGAAGTGGCTAGAAATGGAAGCTCTATGCGAGTTAGAACTTGTCTATTTCCTAGGGAAAGTCTGGAATAGAGGTTTTATGGTGGTTAGAACTTGTCTATGCCAGGGACTCTAGTAGAAACACCTAGTGGGGGTTGTTTCAGATGACCTAGTGGGGGTCATGGATGTGATGATATTCTGGGTGGGGGATGTCATGATGGAACCACGGAGGCGATTCCGATCGACAGGTACTTATGATGCACGTTTCAGAGTATTGCTCCAGGGGACGGGTGGGTTTCCTGCATACTAGAGGGATGGTGGTTCTCTCTAGGGGACGGGTGGATTTCCTGCATATACTCGAGAGTTGGTGGTTCTCTCTAGGGGACGGTGGGTTCCCTATATATACTTTGAGGGATGGTGGTTCTCTCCAGGGGACTGGTGGGTTCCCTTCACACGTAGCTCAAAGGGTGGCGATCCTGCGACTAGGTGTGGTGTATATGTATATGAGTTATGAGTATAAGTTATGAGCAGTAGCGTCTGAGCGTGGTCGTGAGTATGAGACTGGATGAACTTCGGGGATCGGGAGTGGATCTCAGGTGGTGCTGACCGGGTTGGGGTCAAGATTGCAGCGGTGGTAAGACGGTGCAATGGGGCTAGTGTGAGCCTAGTAGAGCTCGGGGATCAGGTGTGATCACGAGTGGTGCTAGCCGAGGGCCAAGAGTGCGTGGTGGATGTCGAGTCTAGGGTTTTTGCTTACGTTTAGAACTTCATTCGGACAACCCTGGTAGCATATGTAGCGCCGTTGGTCGCACATGTTCTTGTTTGATTGTTGTGCGATCATTTGGTCCAATTTAGGGTCAACGGTTGGTCGGGCATGTTCTTGTTTAATTATTGGGCGATCAATCGGACAGCCCTAATCCGGACCAGGGGACATTGCATCGTTGATGTTTCCGGGAGAATCTAGTCGGGTTTTAGGCAGAAGTGTTAGCCTTAGTGAGACGAAGTCACGTGATTCGAGGTCGAATCCGTGTTAGTGGGGGAGAATTGTAACGCCCGTGAACCAAAAAGTGGATTTTGGTTGGGGTGTCGATCGACAAAGGTGTGTATATCGATCGACACGTGTGTTTGCGACTTATGAGAAGTCGGGTTCTGGTTGTTGTGTCGATCGACACGGGTGAGGTGTGTCGATCGACACGAGTTTGAATTGGACTGACAGGTTCGGTTTAATTGCCCGGTTTGGTGGGCCGGTTTAGGAAACCTAGGGTTGAATATAAAAGGCGCTGAACAGTGAGGGTTGGCCAATTTCTAACTGTTCTTAAGGAGAATCAGAGGTTTTCAGAGAGAAATCTGTGTGTTTGAGAGAATTAAGTGGTTGTGTGAGTAAAGGAGATTCTGGAGGCTGTGTTCTGCGATTTAGATTGAGGATTTTCAGATTCTGGAGGCGGTGTTCTTCGCGTTCCTCGCATTCTTCGGGTTTCCTCATTCATTTCCTTCCAGAATCGAGGTGAGTGCATGACCGTAGGTTTATCTGGGTAAAAGATTGGATAGATTATGTTTGTTTGTGTTGTTTGGAATGGATTTGTGTGTTTTGGTGCTTCGATTCTTGCATGAGATCGACCAATCGCATTGGATTCAAGCCATGAGAGGATAGGCTCGTTTTCTGAGTTATGCGATGTCGTGTCGATCGACACGGGACTCCATGTCGATCGACACCATGGTGGTGTGTCGATCGACACAAGGCAGTCTGTCGATCGACACCTAGTGGTTGTATCGATCGACACAGTGCTTCTGTGCTGTTCATACTGATTGTTTCGTGTATGCTTGTTGTATGCTAATCCTGGTAATGTATCCCTTGTTTATGCCTGTGTATAACCTGTAGACGGGATGACCGCGTCGCTGAGTATTTGTGATAATACTCACACAACTCTTTTTGCCATGTGTTGCAGGTAAAGAAAAAATGTGATTGTGGAATCATGGCTGATTGCGAGTCGAGTTTTACCTCTCAACTAACTACCTGCAAGTGCACAGCAATCACGGCTAGTATAGATAAGGGATCGAATCCACAAGGACTTCTTAACCACACTTCGAATTGTAATGAATAAAAATAAGCTAGAACAAGATATTTTTGTCGTTTTTGTGATTGAAAATAAAGTGAGCAAGCAACGAATGTAAATTCTAATGAAAATCAATAAAGGAAAAGCGTTAGGACTTAGGTATTTCGCAGAGAATCATGCAACGATAATGATTGATTGATTTTAGGGATTTAGGAATTATGAATTGTCTAGAACACAAAGCACTGATTTAAGGTTATCCCACTATCGTGATGTAACTAACCATCTACGTTTTAACACTCTAATAGAATTAACTGTCGCAAGTTATTACAAGGTGAAAACATGCAGTAAAGCTCAAGTTTGATAAAGTTCACCGCATTCCTTAACTAACCTTTCGAATTGTTAAGGCTTTTGGCTCATCGAATACTAGTTCAGGCAATATAACAAGCTTTTAGAAAGTATATCAACCTAAGATCAGATCGTTAAATTCGCGGTAAAGCAATCATGCATTAAGTATAAGTAAAGATGAAGACTCTAATGTATTCGCTAAACAATCATCAATCTATTATGGAATTATGAAACTCATTGAAAACCTAAAACCTAACAAACAAGACTACTCAGACATGATGCACGAAAAACCAGAGATAGGTGATGAATTCATGATAAATAAACTTGAATTAAGAGTGAGGGTAAGAGAAATCTTCTCTATATCGAGATACAAAGCGAATTCATCCACCGGATTGCTCTAGAATCCAAATCTAAAGAAGAACACCAAGAGAACTCGTGGTGGCTGCTACTGTATGATAAACTACTTTATTGTTTTTGGCTGCATACCTAAAAAAGGCTAAAAACAGGTATATATAAGCTTAGGGTCTTCTAGGGCTTCATTTAGGTCGAATCCGTCTTTTTACGTCAAAACTGCTCCAATGTCGGTTGAGATTTCGGTCATGGATCACGACCGGTACTGGGCCCAAAATGCCTTGATTTATGCTGGCATCAGCCCAGAATATCGGTCCATGAAGTGGCCCGGTATTCTGACCGTTTCTGCACCTTCTTCGTTTCTGAGGCAGCTTGACGTATCTTCACTAAATTCAGTGTATCTCCCTTCTCACAGCTCCAATTGAGATTATTAAAACTTCATTGTGAATCTGACTCAAAGATCTATCTTCACACCATGTTTTATCCAATTCCAAATCGATTTTATTTCTCCGTTCACTGCTTAACTTTTGGCGTATACGTTCTATCCAATTTGGTAGAATGTTGATTCTTGTGAATTCTTGGTTCTTGATGGTGTCTTTGGCTTATGAAAGTTGCTGTAACTTGATTTACACCTATTTTGGCTCTTTTTGCTCATTTTTCCTTGATTTCCCTGTTAAGACTCTAAAACTACAAATATGAGAAAAACTACCTTTAAAGGTATAAAACCGTAAATAAATGCATAGAAAATATAGTAAAATAGATAGTAAAATAGGTAAAATATGGGACTATCAACTCCCCTAGACTTAAACCTTACTTGTCCTCAAGCAAAATTCAAGTATAGAAAAGAGGTTTGAAAATAAATTGAACTTAGAAAAACTTTTTTGAAAATAACGTTGATACTAATACCGTATGTGACATGATCGATCCAAGGGTATCTTCATCATACGCCATCCATAACCTTCGCAGCCTACTCCATGTTTTAATTACAATCCTGCAAAAATCTCAACTGCACTTCATTTGACTCTCTACATTCATTAAGATATAGGCGAATTTCTCATCAAGGAAATTATTCGGGGTAGACGACGCTAGAATTTGAAAAAGACTAATATATATGGTGAGGTTAAAAGTGTTTAGGGTTACCATAGACTCCGGGTGCGAGATACTATGCAAAATCGCAAGAGAGAATGGACCTATTGATTTCCACAATTTCCCAACCACTTTCTTCGCGTCTTTTTCCCCCAGACTTAGATCTTTCTCCGAGAATCACTTGAAATTTCTTCTACTCGTATCTTCTTTTGTATCATGGCATTCCTTGGGTATTCTTTTGGCCTTGAGACTCTTAGACAACCGTTTTCCTTTCCCTTCTTTTATTTTTTATTATTATTATTATTATTATTATTATTATTATGATTATTATTTTTAAAGGGGGAAAACGGTATCTCTTTGATACGAGTCAAGTATAGGCACGAAATATTACCATGTATTAGTCATCCAAGTGAAACGGCCAAGCTTTTTGATAAAAATTTTCTTTGTACTCCACCATTCTTTACCAAATCGTCGCACTTCTAGTAATTGGAAAATTGCGTCGATCCTTTTCTCTCCGACGTTTTTGCACATATCTGCAAGTATGAAACTAAAAAGAGAAGGCATGAGGTCTGAAAAGAGGTAAAGGGTTTTAGGTAGGGTACCAACTAAAAAATGAGCTGGCCATTCATGACAACAAAGAGTGGTAAAAGAGGATAAGATGTCATGAATGTGTGATTTGTTTCCCCGATTTAACTCCTTAATGAGAAATAATTAAAAATCAGGTTAGTGGTCGAATAAAATAGAGTCAAAATTGGATTCATCAATTTTATGCGAGATGAATTATATGGGGCGAGTTCCAGTCATGAAGGTTTCTGAATCGTCTATCCTGGACAAACCCTGTGACAATGGTTATTAGATCATAAAATCTACGCATAAATTTCTGAGAATATCATAGTTTAAAACATAGGTTTTTTACTCAATAAAAGACTCAAAGAAAATCATTAAAATGACTCAAAACATAAGAAAATAGAAAAATGTCATTAGTACGATAAATCCCCCCAGACTTAACTTACACCGTCCCCGGTGTAAATAGTCGCATAAGGGTGAGATGACTCAATAAAAAAAATGAAAAAAGGGTAGATAAAATTCGATACACCTGGCTCAAAAGACGGGTGACATAGATTCTGGTGAATCCGGAACTATCACGTGAAAGTGATCTCCATCGGAATCGTTGTAACGCCCGTGAACCAAAAAGTGGATTTTTGGTGGTGTCGATCGACACAGGTGTGGTGTGTCGATCGATATGTGTGTTTTGGACTTAGGAGAAGTCGGGTTTGGGCGTTATGTCGATCGACACGGGTGGTGTATGTCGATCGACATGAGTTAAATCAGACCGTCAGGTCCGATTTAATTGTCCGGTTTGGCGGGCCGGTTTAGGGAACCCTAGGGTTCGGGTATTTAAAGGATCAGACGGGTTTGTCTTCCTTTTTGGCCGCTTTCAGAAAGAGAAACTGAGAGAGAGAAGAGAGAATCAGAAATCTGAGGGCTTGAGTGATTGTTGGGAGATTCCTGGAGGAGAATTGCGCGTGGGGCTTTTGGGAACGAGGAAGGGTTCATTGCTGGGTTGATTCGGGTCTGGGAATGACGAATCAGAGGCTGTTCTTGGTGTTCTTCGCTCGTTCTTCGCGTTCTTCATCCTTTTCAATCCCAATCAAGGTGAGTGCGTGACCGTGGGCTTGTATAAGTATAGGGAATTGATATAATGCGATTGCGTGGTTGTTTTTGTGTGCCTTGTGAATGGAATTGTGCAGGAGACTCGACAGATCGCATCAGATTCGAGTCGTGTGAGGATTGACTCGATTCTGGGTTCTGCGACGTCGTGTCGATCGACACCGAGGTGGTGTGTCGATCGGCACGGGGCCTGTGTTCTTCGACACCTAGCGGTTGTGTCGATCGACACAGTGGATCCTGTCGATCGACACGGGGTCACTGATCATCGACACCTAGTGGTTGTGTCGATCGACACAGTGAGTCCTGTCGATCGACACAGTGTATTCTGGACTGGTTTCGTTGCTTGTTCGTGTATGCTTGTTTCTGTGATCATCCTGGTATTGTATTGGTTGTTTATACTTGTATTTAAATAGCCTGTAGACGGGATGACCGCGTCGCTGAGTATTTATGATAATACTCACGCAACTCTTTTTGCCATGCGTTGCAGGTAAAGAGAAATTGTGATCGTGGAATCGTGGCGGGGAAGAAGAGATGATTTAGGGTCTCACCTGTGTTGTCATTTCATGGAATTGTTAGGTTATTGGTCATTAGATATTGTTTATTGATATTGGTTGATTGGTTGAACTGGATTGATATTTAATAAAGTATGGGATTTGTTAAATTGGAATATGTCGTTGATGTTTTATTGTTCCGCATTGCTTGGTTGTTGACCCATTGAGGATTATTATCTGTGATGATAATAATCTGGAGGAAATTTTTTTAAATTTTTGGGTCGGGTCGTTTCAATCGTAGTTGACGATCTCTGTCTCGTCTGAAGCGGTTGCATGGACTAATGAGTGATGTTCGTTCTGGGCAGTGGCGGTCTCATCAAGGGCACGTGTGTTGGAATGACTAGAAACATCATCATCCACATCCTCATCATGCTCAAATGTAGAGACGAGCGAAAGGCTACCAAACTCGTTGTTGCTTGTTGGGGCGGTTGTGCTTCTAGAGGAGCGCCTAAAGAGATGTGGGATTGATTTCTTGACTGCTTTTACAAGCTTAGAAATCATCATTCCTTGCCTAGAAACCGTAGCTTCAAGAGCAATTCTCTTCTCCTTTTCTTCCTCAAAGCTAGTGCGAAGCCATGCATCAAAACCGGCTTGTGTAGCTGCTGGAAATTGTTGCTCTTGGGGTGGCGTGTGAGATGTGGAAGGCTGGAAAATACCATCTCCGTGTGGTCCTCTAGACCTCTCCTTTCGTGCCATCCGTGCCTTGGATTGATAGTAGAGCGAAACTCCAACAAGAGGACATCCGGGACAACGATAAAACCATGTGGAACGAGTGGGGTTAAAATACGTCTTACCCTCACTCAAGGCTGGGATTTCCTTATGTGGGAGTAGAATACACTTGTTCTCCTCTTCATATGGTGGAGTGAAAAGGTACCCAAAGTTTGTAGATTGCTCGTACCATCCACAAAGATAGTGCTTCCTTTGAAGGGCATGGAGATCAAGCTTGTTATCAACCATCAAAGGGACTTCTAAGTGAAAATAAACACCACATGCATGGAGTATGGCTGTGATTGTTCCACCAAAATCACTCGATGCTCCCTTTGGTATTTTCTCCTTAACGGCATCATGCTTGATTTGTACCATACGACAAGCTAAAAGTGAAGCGAGGTTCACTCTCTCGGGATTTTCCACAAACGGTGATATTAGCATGTAAAACTCTTCTTGTTTCACCACTCCATACTTATTCCTACTGAAAATGAGTTGAGAAAGTAGATAGTAAACATAACGAATTGCCGGATGCGTAATCTTCGATGCTTTAGAACTTCCGGGTTTCAATCTATCACTTCCAATCTTCGACCATTCATCATAATGAACTTCACTACCACTGAAATTGATCCTCTCATGACACTCAAATCCCAAAATATCACAAAGTTCTTCAATACTCAAAGTATACGATTTCTCCAAAACCGTAAAAGCGAGAATTCCTTCCTTCGCGGTGGTCGTCTTTGTCTTGGGGTAAGACAATGTGACCGTGGCTAGGAATTCACGTGCAAGCTTCCCATAGGTAGGGTGAGAAATAGTCACAAACCTTGATAAGCCCAATGCTTCAAGATACCATTCAACATCCTTTCGAATACCGAGTAAATCGAGTGTCTCGAAATCAATACCAAGAGTTGGAAGCATAGCAAACTGTTGTAGACCAGCCATGTAGTCCATGTTAGCATTAATTTCGGGTCCAACGTGCTTCATAACAACACTCGGTGCTTGAGTCACAACCATATTGGACTTAGCTCGCGATTTCCTCTTCTTTTTCTTAGGGGGCGATATGTGAGATATTGTTTGTGTAACCTCCACAAACTGCATTGGTACTTGAGTGATTTCATCCTCCTCATCTCTTAGTTGGTAACCAAGTTCTTCTTCATTCTCCACCAAAATATCCTTTCCATTTTTCTTTGATGACTTTTTCGATCTAAGTTTGGAACGTGTAGGGCGAGGTACTTGAGCTTCGTGATCTTGGTAGGTCACGAGGTGTTTCTTGGGTTTATGACCTCTCTTAGACTTCTGTGGAACAATTTCATCCTCCATTGAAGTTCCTACAAAAGAAAAGTCTCGAAAAAGCATTTTACGGTCTTGAAAATCACAATTTCCAAAAGAATTACTTCTAAAAGGAAATTGAATTAAAATAAAGCATAGCAAGACATTAGAAATATGTAATAATTATAACCAAAGGTAAAATAATTTTTCTATAATTAAATAATAATTTTTCTCTAATTAAATCATAATTTTCGGATTTAATGGTCATGACATGTTAAAAACACCAAAACTTTGCAATTAAATGCCCAATGTGTCAAAATTCATACCAATCCTATGTATATATGATAAACCCATACTATTAGATGCATTAACTAATTACGAATCACCCAAATTCGTGTTTAATTATGACCTCACAAATCCATATTTGTGAAAAAAAATAAAATAATTAAAGGTGTTACACATGTAATTAACCAATCAATAGTGTATATATGATATCTAATCAAGTGTTCCTATATTGATTCTCCAACAACCTAGCCAATTTAAACTAAAACTATTGAAATTAAAATTTTGCATAAACTTGGAATTAGTGAAAATGAGGATTTAGAGAGAAATTACATTGGGTTTAGTGAAATATGAGATGAGGAATTGAATTCCTAGTGAAAAACTAAACAAATTTTAGTGAATTGAGATAAAACCCCAAAATTGGATTTTTAGGGTTCTTGAGCTCAAGAACACATTTGAGAGAGAAAGAGATGAAGTTTTGTTTGCATATGACAAAAAGAAATGTGAAAAACCTTTAAAAATCAGATTTTGTGATGTTTTTGGGTTAAATCCAGTTTAAATTGGTTGAGAACCGGTTAAAATCGGTTGAAAACTTACCGGGTCGGATGTGGTCAAATATCGGTCGGTTTAACCGACCGAAATCGTGACCGGTACTTACCTCGTGTCGCGGTAAGATTTGGTCGAGTCACGGGATGTGTCGGATCGGGACGAGGATGCTCGTGTCGCGGTAAAGAAATTGGTCGGGTCGTGGTATGTGTAGTGTATCGGTCGGATGATCCGACTGAAATAGTGACCGCTACGCGCGCGTCGGACGGGGCAACATGTCGCGGTAGGGTCGGGGTGAAATGTCTCGAGTATCTGTCGGGTGAGATGACCGGTATGCGTGGCCGATATCGTGTCGAGGGGTCGCGGTAAATCTACCTCGTGTCGCGGTAGGGCTACCTCGTGTCGCGGTAGGGCTACCTCGTGTCGCGGACGATCGATGCGGCAATACGGCTTCGATACCGGTCGGGTGTGTCGACCGGTATTGTGTCCGGTATCGGGACACATAGGCGCGGGACAAGTCGTCGATCAAGGGACGGGATGGCTTGCGGTATGGTGTAGTGTCGCGGTAAAGATCGGGGCATCGCAACCCGAATACCGGTCGCGATTCCGGACCGATATGCATGGTCTTCGTGTCGCGGTAAGAGTCTTCGCGATACCGATCGAGGACGTCGACCGATACCTCCGACTGGTATCGTGTCGCGGTAAGAAGTGGATCCGCTAAAGGAATGGTGGTTCCTTTAGCTTCACTAAGCTTTGATCTTTCGGCCTCTATGATGACTCCAAGTGAATCTTCATTGTCATACTGGACAACTAATGCTTCCGGGAAAAGCTTCAAAGTGTTTTCAAGCTTAAGCTTGATAGTTTCCCTGTTGATCTCGTCTTCTCTTGGGACGAGGATCTTTATCACCATGTTTTCAAAGATAAACTTCTCTTGTGCTTTGTTCCCATTCTTAGCATCATTCATAGGTGTCAAAGTTGTCTTGACATCTTTATAGACGTCCTTATGGTTCTCTTTGGACAGTTTCGCAACTATCTTCAATTTAGCTTTAGATCTCCTTCTTTGACTTCTTTCTTGGCATCGCCGGGGTCTATACTAGGCTTCATAACCTTAAATCCAATAGAGCTTGGTATACGCTTAGCATCTACTTCATCATAGAAGAGATTCTTGTTGATATTCGCGAAAGAGATTCTTCGGTTTGGAAAGTTAACAATGGCTCCGGCGGTTGCTAAAAATTGTAATCCAAGTATTAATGGATTCAACTTTCCGGTTTTCATCTCCAATACTTGAAAATCAGTAGGACCAATCCCCTCTCCTACTTCGACCATGATGTTTTCAAGCATTCCATACGGTTTAGAGGATGACAAATCGGCATACTCTATGTAGACTTTGGATGGTTTGAAATCGGCCAATCCAAGTTCCCTTGCCATGGCTAGCGACATGACATTGACGTTTGCTCCAGTATCACACAAGCAATCGTGGATTTCTTTTCCATTAATAGAGCATGGAAAAACAAACTTTCCCGGATTATCAACTTTTTCCAAAGGTATCCTTTTTAGTTTTCTCTTGTAAGCTCTCTTGGATTCGCCGGGAAGGCGTTCCTCTTTTGGTTCTTGAATCCAGATAACCTCTTCTTCATGTGGTTTAGGAGTGACCATGGCCTTCTCTTCCTTAGTAGAGGCAACATTGCAAAACTTCTTTGCTTTCTCTTCGTCTTGTCTTCGAACAGCTTCCGAAGTTTGAACGAGTTGTGTATCCATCTTAGAAAGATGAGTAACAATAGACTCGATTCTAGTGTTAAGTTCAGAATATCTTCTTTCCACCATTTGGTCTACGTCCTTTTTGTGTTGGCCAAAAGCTTCTAGCATTTGGTTCTTCATGTCTTCAAGTTTAGCATCAAAAGAAACCGGTACGGTTGGTTGGGATGGGTTGAATGGTGGTTTCACTTGATACATTCCTTTAGAAAAGAATGGTTGCTTGGATTGATATTGGCCTCCTTGGTTGACATTTTGTCGAGGGTAGAATTGATCTTGAGGGTTCTCAACATTGTTGCTCCGATAGGATAGATTTGGGTGAGATAAAAAATTGTTGTTGAAATTTCGATTTCCGTATTTTCCTTCTATGTAGTTTACTTCCTCTTGATTCTCTTCCGTTCCATCTCCAATACGTTCCATATTGGGATCATAACTTGCATCATTAACATCTTCAACAGCATGAACTCCTCTTTGATTTTTAAGTAGTTGTGAAACCATGTTCTTGAGCTCCGCAATTTGAGTTGAATCGGTTGATGATCTAGTGGTGTTGATGCTCCTATTGTAGTCTTGAGAACAATTAGCATCACTAGCAGCAAGGTTCTCAATCAAAAGCTTTGCCTCCGGTACAAGCTTGGTCATGAAATTCCCATTACTTGCAGCATTCAAAGATGTTTGGTGCTTGTAATTGATTCCATTGTAGAAGATATTCCATAGGTTTCCTTCCGAGAAACCATGATTAGGTCAGTCCCTAGTGTACTCCTTGAAACTTTTTAAGGCTTCAAAGAAGAATTCGGTTGGTCCTTGCTTGAAACTTGAGATCTTGTTCTTTATAGAATTCGATCTCTGCTTGGTGTAGAATTGGTTCAAGAAGGCTCCTTTGTATTCGTCCCAAGTAGTGATGGACCGTGGAGGTAGAGATTTCATCCATCTAAGTGCCTTGTCGTTTAGAGAAAACGAGAAGAGCTTGCACTTAAAATAGTCAACGGGAACTCCATTAGCACGAGTCGTACTACAAATTTCTTCGAAAGTATCGATGTGGTCAAGAGGATATTCCGTGGACAGCCCATGGAATTGGTTTTGCTTCACCAATGCAATGATTTGAGGTTTGATTTCAAAATCATTCCTTTGAGGTAGAGGTGGGCGGATGGGATTTCTATCAAAGAAGAAAGCATCGGAGGAATCGACATCTCCGATAGTTTGATGTTGGACTTGTTGCGCCTGTCTTGGATACAAGGGCTGTTGGAAATCTAAGTTCCCTTGAGGTTGAAGATGTGGAGCTTGTTTTTGCATTCTCATATTCCTAGGTGGAATGAGATGTTGATCGTTTCCACCAACTGGATTCCTAACAATGTTTTCCGGAGGGTTACGGATAGCATCATTACGAACAGGTGGGTTTAGGTGGGCACCAGGTGGTTGCTCCACGGGTTGGTCCACTCTCTCAAGAGCAGCAGCAGCAGCAGCGAGGGCTCGTTCTTCCTCATTTATGACATGTTCGTCGATTTGATCGGCCATCCTTAGTTGTTTTTGTCTCCTAAGGACTCGTTCAAGCTTATCGATTTCTTGCTCAGGTATAACTAGATTCTTCTCGTTAGAGTTTCTAGTTCTAGGCATAAACACCTGAAACACACGGAAAAGATAAAAGAAAAACAAGAAATCAAAGTCGAAAAAAAAAAGAAATAAAATTGAAATAAAAGAAAAACTAAAATTAAAGCGTTCTAGACTGAGTTTTAGTCAAAAATTCGAAGGTGATGTTCTTCGAAGTCCCCGACAACGGCGCCAAAAACTTGATTGCGAGTCGAGTTTTACCTCTCAACTAACTACCTGCAAGTGCACAGCAATCACGGCTAGTATAGATAAGGGATCGAATCCACAAGGACTTCTTAACCACACTTCGAATTATAATGAATAAAACTAAGCTAGAACAAGATATTTTTGTCG
The DNA here is from genome assembly GCA_964056655.1 of Arabis hirsuta. Lineage (NCBI taxonomy): Eukaryota > Viridiplantae > Streptophyta > Magnoliopsida > Brassicales > Brassicaceae > Arabis > Arabis hirsuta. Next base: position 19,334,746 of record OZ053305.1, on the reverse strand, counting down.
TTTTTGTGATTGAAAATAAAGTGAGCAAGCAACGAATGTAAATTGTAATGAAAATCAATAAAGGAAAAGCGTTAGGACTTAGGTATTTCGCAGAGAATCATGCAACGATAATGATTGATTGATTTTAGGGATTTAGGAATTATGAATTGTCTAGAACACAAAGCACTGATTTAAGGTTATCCCACTATCGTGATGTAACTAACCATCTACGTTTTAACACCCTAATAGACTCATCTGTCGCAGGTTATTACAAGGTGAAAACATGCAGTAAAGCTCAAGTTTGATAAAGTTCACTGCACTCCTTAACTAACCTTTCGAATTGTTAAGGCTTTTGGCTCATCGAATACTAGTTCAGGCAATATAACAAGCTTTTGGAAAGTATATCAACCTAAGATTAGATCGCTAAATGCGCGGTAAAGCAATCATGCATTAAGTATAAGTAAAGATGAAGACTCTATTGTATTCCCTAAACAATCATCAATCTATTATCGAATTATGAAACTCATTGAAAACCTAAAACCTAACAAACAAGACTACTCAGACATGATGCACGAAAAACCAGAGATAGGTGATGAATTCATGATAAATAAACTTGAATTAAAGAGTGAGGGTAAGAGGAATCTTCTCTATATCGAGATACAAAGCGAATTCATCCACCGGATTGCTCTATAATCCAAATCTAAAGAAGAACACCAAGAGAACTCGTGGTGGCTGCTACTGTATGATAAACTACTTTATTGTTTTTGGCTGCATACCTAAAAAAGGCTAAAAACAAGTATATATAAGCTTAGGGTCTTCTAGGGCTTCATTTAGGTCGAATCCGTCTTTTTACATCAAAACTGCTCCAATGTCGGTTGAGATTTCGGTCATGGATCACGACCGGTACTGGGCCCAAAATGCCTTGATTTATGCTGGCATCAGCCCAGAATATCGGTCCATGAAGTGGCCCGGTATTCTGACCGTTTCTGCACCTTCTTCGTTTTTGAGGCAGTTTGACGTATCTTCACTAAATTCAGTGTATCTTCCTGCTCCCAGCTCCAATTGAGATGATTAAAACTTCATTATGAAGCTGACTCAAAGATATATCTTCACACCGTGTTTCATCCAATTCCAAATCGATTTGATTTTCCGTTCACTGCTGAACTTTTGGCATATACGTTCTGTCCAATTTGGTAAAATGTTGATTCTTGTGAATTCTTGGTTCTTGATGGTGTCTTTGGCTTATGAAAGTTGCTGTAACTTGATTTACACCTATTTTGGCTCTTTTTGCTCATTTTTCCTTGATTTCCCTGTTAAGACTCTAAAACTACAAATACGAGAAAAACTACCTTTAAAGGTATAAAACCGTAAATAAATGCATAGAAAACATAGTAAAATATATAGTAAAATAGGTAAAGTATGGGACATATCAATGGCCGGGAAGAGGAGATGATCTAGTGTCTCGGTGTTGTGGCTGTATTGTTAGAATTGCTAGGTTGCTAGTAGATTCTGGAATTGATGTTGGTTATTATTGGTTATTTGATTTTGAAATTGAATTGTTTATTGAATTGAACGGTTTAGTGGGTTAATAAAGTATGAGATTTATTGACTGGTTTGTTATTGTTGTTTTAATTGTTTCCGCATTGCTTGTGTTTGGCCCATTGAGGATTATTATTTGTGATGATAGTAATCCGAAGGGAAATTTTTAAAATTTTTGGGTCGGGTCGTTTCACGGTGAGTCGACTTCACCGGATAGGCATAAAGACTCCCTTATACTTAGCAATTTTTTATTCTCCCTTCACAAAGGTGTAAATGTCTTTTCGTTTTTTGTTGATTTCCGAGATGCGATGATGTTCTCCGCTGCTTTTGGAGATGGCGATGAGCTGTTTTTAAGATAGAGCGAGCCGTTTTATGAAGTGTGCCGATTTTTGTTATATGGTTCGGGTTGGTTCTTTATCGCAGCCTTATTGACACATATTCACCACAATTGATGTAACTTTCGTACCCCCTATCCAAATGACTTCAATCTTCTTTTGGATGAAAGCTAACTCAATTATCTATCTCGTACCTAAATTTTAGCTTGTTCTATCTTCGAATTAGGTTGTAGCGATCCGATCTCTTCAGACCGTCATTGATAAGCCTAGATTGACATGTATCACGATAATTTATGTAGCTTTTGGACTGCCGATCCAAATTACTTGAATATTTTTGTGGATGAAATCTGACTCATTTATTTATCTCCTGGCCAAATTTCATCCCGTTCTGTTTTCAGTTCGGCTTGTGGCGATCCGATCTCTTCGGATCCCAAATGAGAATCCCATATCGGTGTGTCCTTAGTAAATCAGGTGTATCTTTCTAACCACAACTCTAAATGATGTAATTCCAACGCCTTTGGAAAGCTAACTCAAAGATATTTCTCTTCATCATAGATGCCGATCCTTTTTTATGATTGTGCCGAAGCGGTGAATTGTTTGAGGTGATGCCGACCCGTCTCTCCATGTTGGTGGCAACCCGTGGAGGGAGTATACCGAGCCGTGATGCACTTGGTGCCGAACCGTGGAGAGTGTACCGAGCTATGATGCACTTGGTGCCGACCCGTGGAGAGTGTGTGTTGGGGTCGGATTTCAACCGCTCGATATTAAAGTCCAAAACTATGCGCGCGCGGCGCGCAGACAAGCTGACACGTTGACGTACAAAGATGTATGTCTTCCCCTAGGTTATTTCCCAACGAGAAGACGAAGCAACTCTCCTCTCCTAAGCCTTCTCCATCCAAGAAGGGAGCTTTCTGAGTCATCTCTACCCGCAGCAGTGCCAGTGAAGTCGCAATGGCGGCAATGTCTCAGTGCCAGAAATGTCTCAGCATCGGAGATGTAACAATGCCAATGACGTCGCCTCTGTTGACAATGTCGTCTCTGACAAGCGATGTCGTCTCTGTTGCCAATGTTGTCTGCGACGTCTCTCGCTGGGCCAATGTGGTTTGCGACGTCTTCTCTGATCACGAAGTCATCGCTGCCCGCGATGACTTCTCTGCCCACGACGACTTCTCTGCCCGTGATGACTTTGCTGCCTGCGACGTCTGCTCTGGCCAGCGATGTCATTGGTTGCCTGCGACGTCTTCTCTGACGGCGATGTCATCGCTGCCCGCGATGGCATTGGCCACTGAAGACTTACCAGGATAACGACGAAGACCAGAGAGCTTACTGTGCCAGAAGCCCAGCCCGATAATGAAGCCCGCTTTGTTATGACCGACGTAGTGAAAAAAGAAATCCTCGAAGACTTAGGGGATTATATATATTGATGTACAAACCCTCGAAAGGGGTATCCGCAACTTTGTTCACAAACACTTTTACAGCAATAACATACATCTCTTTGCTCATCGTTTCCTGCGTAGTTTCACATAGAAATCTCTACTTCCCTTCGAAACCCTACAAATCTAATTGTGCTAGTTTCGGCTCTCACAGTGTGTTGAGCCGTGACAAGACAATGCCAATCCATTCCCAAAGTGAGTGGTGTCGAGGCGTTAAGAAATGATGTTGGATCGCCGTGATGAAGATCTTGATGCCGACCCGCGGGGAATTCAGTGTCAAGCTGTTAAGACACCTCGCTCATACCAAATCCTATAAACAACGGATTGCCGCAATTCCTTTGAATTCCTTTGAGAACAAACGACTCGCCCTTAATTTATTTTGTAAGTTTAAGTTAGCCCCTGTGACTTGATGTAAAGTAATTTGAAGAGTGAAACGGCGAGCCGTTTTGATGGTGGAAGCAAGGATGAAGATGGAGTTGTTGGAGAGGAACGGCTAGCCATTGTTGGAGAGGAACGGCTAGCCGTTTCTGGAGATGATGCCTAGCTATTTTTAGAAATGAGGATAGCCACTTTGAAGACAAGGTAAGCCATTTTTGAAAATAGGCAAAAACAAACTTTGGAGATGGGGCTAACCATTTTAAAGATAGGGCAAGCTGTTTTTGTCGAGGAAAACGTGCCAAGGCTTTGTCGAGAAAACCGTGACGAGCCATTTTGCACATGAAAACAGAACGAGCCGTTTATTGCGTTTAAGATAAATATTCTGGTTTACAAACACACTATAGTAAGTACATCTGCTCTAATAACGAATTTGAAATGCTTTAGACCAGCGATTCGTTTTGCTGGGTTTTGATAAGGTTTATAGACTTGCTGCTACGAGCATGTTTTCTCTAGTAAAGGATGCTAGGATCGACGATCTGTTTAAATTGAGTTTTGAATGGACATTCCAGTTTACAAGCCTACTCCCGTGAAGAAGTTTGCTCCGATAATGAACACTTAGACCAGTGAGTTGTGTGCTGGGTTTTTGAGATGAACATTATGGTTTACGGATATGTTCCCGTGAACAAGTCCGCTCTAGTAATAACACTTAGACCAGTGAGTTTTGTGCTAGGTTTTTGAGATGAACATTTTAGTTTTACGGATATGTTCCCGTGAACAAGTCTGCTCCAGTAATGAACACTTAGACCAGCGAGTTGTGTGCTGGGTTTTTGAGATGAACATTCTGGTTTATGGATATGTTCCCGTGAACAAGTCCGCTCCAGTAATGAACATTTAGACCAGCGAGTTGTGTGCTGGGTTTTTGAGATTAACATTCTGGTTAACGGATATGTTCCTATGAACAAGTTTGCTCCAGTAATGAACACAAAATTGTTCGCTTTTAATCTTAGGGTGTATTAGTTTGGATCCTTGAAGGATGTAGTAGGTCATTGCTATGGCCAGCAACAATGAGAGTTAAAGAAGATAGACTGTTTAAGTCAAAACTTTAATAATCCGCAAAGGATCCTTGAAGGATGTCGGTTTCGTTACGACTTGAATAATCCACGAAGAATGTTTAGCGAAGTCGTCAGTTTAAGACTTTAGTTTGCGAAAGATCGCATTTCAAGAAATGGGAGTATATATGTATACATACCCACACCCCTTTTTTTAGGGAAGGGGGCAGCAGAAACCATCCGAAGACGAGCTGCCTACGTACTCTTTGTAGGGATAACCGCCTCGTAGTTCATGTTAAATAATTTTAGTTAATTCTTCTCCGAGAATCATGTTGTGTTGCCTCGTCACTTTGTCTTCCTCTCTTAACCCCGTCCCTAGTTCGGACAGTTAGATCGGGCTAGTCTTTTTCGTCTTCCCTTTTTAGATCTTCGAGGCTAATAGTGTCATCAAGCTCTCCCGCCATTAGTTTTGCTATGAATTTTGCACCAAGACTCTGACAATTCGCGGTTGAGTTACCATAGTAATGATGATATTCGTAGTAAGCTTCTTCGTCATAAGTATTCCACGAATCATTATCTTGGTCTACTCCTACTTAATAGTTATGAGCGCCTTTTGAAGTTAGGTCCCTCGTGACGAACATATTCGGACCCTTGGTTATTCATTTTGTAGTTTGGTGGGTTCGGCTCGCCGCTGTAAGGGAAAAATTTATTGGATTGTTTCATCTTCCCATACTTCTCAGCTAGCAGCTTCACTTCCTCTTCATTCTTTGCAAATTTGGTTGCCCGATGGAGAGCGTCTTAGATCGTTGTCGGTCCATTCACGGATAACTCCTTTCTAAAGTCTGACTCGTACCACAAGGCTTGCTTCAGGCTTCGAGCGCCGACTCGTCGTCGACTCCTTTTACCTTTGAAAGTACAATCTTAAACTGTTCTATGAAACTTCAGAGGGTTTTTGAAGGCCCTTACGCCATCGTCCACAGGTCGGCACCAAGGATTCTCCGCTCTATGAATAGAGATATCAACATGGGCTGTGGTCCGCGGGCTAGGCCCAAGTAAGACCGCAACGGGGTAGGTTTGGACACATATTTAGAACCCGCAACCCGTGACAGGCCAACCTGTATGGGTTGAAAATTTTTATGGTCCGTAATGGGTTGGCCCATTTGGACGCGGGCTAGCCCATTTGGCCATCTAAAGTTTTAGTTTTGACTAAATGACTTTAAATTTAGTGTTTTTATGTGTTCTTCTTGTTAATGATTTGAGTTTTTGTTACAAAATTTAATAAAAGATTTTTCTTTAATCATGAATACATGTTTGGTTTCAATCTATGTTTATTTAAAATATGAATAAGCAAGTTAGCCAAACGGAAAAATCCATTAATACATCATTTCTATCGACCAATATTTTTACGTTTATATTATAAATACAAAACATATAACTTATATCCCTAACCAAATTTAAACAACAAATTATTTTCCATTTATTAATCGCAAACAGAACAAAAAAATATCATCAAGTTATATTAATTATATAACGTATATAATAGATGTGAATGTGAGCCTAACCATAAAAATGAAACATAAAAGTTTACGTCAATACTAAGCCAAAAACACATATACAATACAAATTGATATGGTACTATGACAAATCATTGAAAATCATGTTTGATTTGTTATAATTATTTATTGTCTTCTTGGATATTAGTTTAAACTTTTATTTTGAATATTAAGCAGAGATTGAGGTGTTTGAGTGTTAATTTTGAGTTAAAGACTATGACTCAGTTTGGATTTTTAAAATGTGTTATTCATGTTTCTAATTTGATCTGGATTAAAAAAAAGATCTTAGACGAGAGTTTCTTTTTGATTCACATAAGCTTTGTATACTAGATATTTGAAGTAGTTAAAACTCATTTCTTTAGTCTTGGTTAATGTATTCGCGTTTGACATGTGTACACAACAAAGCCTTAGACGAGAACTTGCTTCTAATACACATTAGTTTTGTTTCATTCATGTCTTGTTTTTCAATGTTACATTTCTTTTTTGTACGTTGTAGCAAGACTATCATAACCCGCGGGCTGGCCTGTTAGCCCGTTTGTCCAAGTAATATGGGCCTGGACATATATTTTGAACCCGCAACCCGCGACGGGCCAACCCGTATGGGTTGAAAAATAATTGTGTCCGTTACGGGTTGGGCTACTTGGACGCGGGCTGGCCCGTCTGACATCTATATCTATGAATATCGCGTATTGCTTAAGAAAAATTCAGACAGCTGGTTGAAATTATCGATCGAGTTGCTCTCAAGTCCAGAGAACCATTGGAGAGCCGGTCCTTTGAGGTGCTCAACAAACAGATGACTGTGGCCAATGTCTCTCTCATCCTCCCTGAAATTGGCTCGCCCCATTGTTATGGTGAATGCCGTGATGTGATCTGTTGGATCAGTTTTTCCTTCATAGGTTGGCACTTTGACCTTCCCTATATCAAAGAGTCTTGCCTTGGCGACGCGAGCTGTAAAGGGTGTACGTTGTGCTTTTTCAAGCACTTTATCAATCTCCGTCGCTTTGCTGGTTGCTCGGTGCATCTTGGAGCGGATCACCTTCAAATCTTGAGATGTTTGGCTCATAGAAGCTCGGAGTTCATCCAACTCGGCTCGCCGTACATGTGCTGCTATTCTCCGTGTTCCCGCGGTTTGTTGTTCCTCCCAGAGGAGGTGTTCTTCTTCTTCAGCGAGTCGTTCTTCCTCGTCGAGGTTGGTTCCTCTCTAAGCAACCTTGGGTCATCGCACAAGTGCCCGTCCAGATTTCCCTGTGGCTCATCAGGGTTGTTCTCCTCGGTGTCATCCTCTAGATTAACCACTCGCGCTGATCCGTCCGCTGACGGTGTGCTTCGGTTGATATCCCGTCCGCCGCTCTCGGGAGTCGGGTCAGCATTCAGATCGAGCAGACGGAGTCGAGGAACTCTTTTTGCCTTGGTAGGTGTTAAGAAGTTTAAAATCGTTGGTGCAATGCGATCCATGGCTCGCCGCGCGAATCCCGTACGTCTCCCGAGGGTTACCGTAGTGAGGAATCTAGCCGGTTCGTTACCATGTTGTTGAACGTATCCTGCTCCTCTGGTTTCTTAAGGAGTTCTTCAAACATATCCTTTATTTGAGCTAGAGCCTCCGCGGCCGGTGGTGTCTGTTTCTCTGTGGATCCGTCCACCGTAGTGTTTTTTTTTCCTAGATCCTTCCGCGGTATGCGCTTTTGCGTCGTTGTCGTTATGACCTCCACCATTGGTCATCTCTTCAAATCGTTAACGCGGTGGTTCTTTAGAGTAAAAAATCTTTCCGTCCCCTTAGATAGTGTCAAATTGTGGGAGTCGAATCTAACAATTAGATTTGTCTACGTAACTTTTCTAGGGTTTTAAAACTTCTGCGAAAAACCACTAAAAACGATAGATCTCAAGAGAGTTTTTATTAAGCTGTTTAAGAAAGTTGTTGTAGAATACAAGTTTTTGCTAATGAATTTCGGATCTCCTCTGCGGAGGATGTATATGTGTATATATTAGTCTAAGTCGGCTAGGGCTAAGCCTAAAAGAATTAAGAAAACTTCCTTTCTCCTAGAGATTTTTCTTTATTTGCAGAGAGCTCTAAGCCGGCTAGCTCTCTTGAACTTGTCTTGGGCTGCGCTTCGGATCGAACCACTTTGACGAAGTCTTAACGTATTGTCGGTTAACATCGGCTCGCCGGTTTAAACACATGGAATTATCGATTTAATGAGCGGCTCGCCGGTTTATCTCCATACTTCATTTTTAGGATTGTTGATTTTACTAGGAGGAATTTGACCCCAATAACAAGTTATGAGAACTGTTACAAAGACGATTTTACCACGGACAATTCATTCTGATCATATTAGATCCACGACAGACAACATTTCCTACTCCATATTTATGATGGACATTTTCTATCTTTAAACATAAAATCACGACGAACGATTGTAATTGAACAGCATAATAATTTTAATAATTAATTGTTACTGGTTTGTATATTTGAATGGATTTGTAAATCTTATAGGATTTGAAAATATTTAGAAATATGAGGGTTTACCTTCGGATTTGGTTCTTTGTATTTTTGACTTGGAAATCTTTCCAAATCCATTCAAGTCCACTTTAAAATCAAATCCATAAATAAATCCGTAGATTAAATAACACGTGATTTGAATTAGTATTTATAAATCATAAAACCAATAATACTGGATTTGAACATAAATTTTAAAATTATAGAACTAATAACACTATATTTTGTCTGAATTTCCAAATATATTAAAATACATAAACCAATAACCACACTAAATAAATGATTCACCCACTAAATAAATGATTCAGATCCTATGTTATGTGCCCTTAACTGATTTGGTACCCACGATTAGGAAGCATGACTAATGAGTTCAACAGAAGCTTTTTAGCCCACTATATACATGGGCTTACAATTATAGTCCAATAAGCATATTCTTTTCACCAAATAAGGCCATGTTTCTCAAATACGCTAATTCTGTCATTCTGTGGAACGAAACGAAAGAGCATAAAATTAAAGATTACAAGAAATGTATAAAACTGATGACATATTTGTAATAAGCACATAACCTCAAAAGTCAACACACCTAACATTTTGTCTGTCTGTCTCTCCTTTCCACCAACATATTGAAGAACAAGACTCCGTGGGGTCGACCTCACTCGATTATAATCACCTCTAAGCTTCACCGTGTAGGAGAATCCAAAAGAATATGCTCTTCATTTCATTCCATTTTTTTTATTCTGCATAATACGTTTTTCTATTCCTCAAATTTTAGTAAGAGGATACGTCCATTTTATTTGGTCCTTTGATCTTTATTATGAAGCAGGAGTGATCTAATTTTTTTTTTTTTAATAAACGGTAAGTTTTCAGTCTACAAATATAGAATCGAATCGTTAGTAGAAACAAAAGTTTGGTAAAAATTTGATATGTTTTTTTTTTTTCGGTAAACACATATCATTTAAACACAAGGCCCAATAAAAATTTTTACAAGTGGAGATCGAAAACATCATTCAAAAATTCAAAACAAATTGAACCCATTATGAATTGATAAGCTCGATGAATTATTTACCCTTCTCTCGCTGACACGTGGACTAAGTTTTATCCACACACCAAAAAATCATCCTCTCGAATCTTCAGCGTCATCCACCATCAAGCTTCGTCAAGCTACGCACTCCGATCACCACTAGACATCCTATGCAGACCCATGTGATTGAAGGGAATCTGATGAATCTTCTTCGACGAACTCGATCCGAATCACCGATGAAGCTTCATCAGAGGCGAAATCCACCAACTACAACAATTTCCTTTAGGTCCAGCAGATCCGCCAAACTCCATAACAAACCATCCTAGTAATCTCTAAACAGAACTAATCCGGTAGACCAAAGATAGATCCGCTATCCTTCATAAGCAAGAAGCAATATCTCCGATCACTTCCGCCATCAGACACTTCTCTTCACTACCTTTACAAAGGTCCATAATTATTTATGGAGGAAATAAGGCATCATTACTCATCAAGAAGAAGAAATTGGAGCAAAAGTTGAAAGAGAGAGCTTCACTATTGTCACCAGAGTGAAGATCTGCAAAGAGAAGAATCGGACGTCACCGGAAAGCCGATCCGAACGTCAGCGGAAAGCCGATCCGAAAAACGAAAACAAAGATCTAAAACACTAAAATACTAAAGCATAAAACGATAAATATAAACAATTGATAAGTGAGGTCCTAAAGTTATATCTCTTTCTCTTTCTTGAAAAACTCTCTCTAAGAAAACTCAAGTCTCTTTGCAGATCTGGTTTTAATTCTGGCCGGTGGTTGTGGGCTTCCGCAGCCACATCGCCGGTTCGGATTGTTTAAATTTGATATGTTTAAATCGAGAAAACTTTAAACGATAAATAATTACAAATAACAATATAAAAAAATTAATATAAAAAGTGGGAGTCGGCGAAGTAGAATGGTGGGCTTCTTCCGCTCTTCACGACGGGTGTTAGGTGAGATGAGTTATTTACCCTCATTTGATCTCTATCAATAAAAACTTTTTATAAACCTACATAATTTTATTAAAAAAATCAAAGTAGTTTTAGATCGAAATTCAAGCTAAAAAATTTATAAACTTTTTTTGGATATTCGTAACTCTAAAATCGTCTACAAATATCATAAAAAATCTTACAAATTTTTGTTTTTGATAATAGAAAACACAATTGTAAAAATTCTATTTTTGGTAGATCTATTTTAAAAATACCATCATTGATTGTCTATTTAAGAAAAATGACACTAAATAAGAGTTTTGAAAATCTAAGAAAGGCTTGACAAAAAAAATTCCAAAAAATGCTTTGACTCCTAGCAAATCCTAAACATTAAAAATTTAATCTTAATAAAAAATAGTGAACCAAAACCTAAATAATATTTTAAATAAATAAAATTATTTTAGTGACATTTTTTAAAAATAATATTTTAAAAATAACATTTTTGGAACATTTTCGTAATGAAACTAGTTTCTAAAAAATTCTCTTCCACTCGAACAAATTAATATAATTAAAATTTAGACTAATCTTCAAAATTGATAATAAATCCAGATATTTATAGAAAAATTACAAAAATACCACTTTTAGTGTGTATATTTTCAAGAATGCTATTTAGGGGTATCAATTTGCAAAAATACCATTAATTATAGATTTTTAAAGTCTAAATCTTAAAATATAAACTCTAAAAAATGTTTTGACTCCTAAAACCCTTTAAACCCTCAAAATTAAACTCTAATACAACATAATTAACCCAAACATAAATGATATAATAATTTTTTTTTTGAAAAAATAGCATTTTTGCAAAGATTTTGATAATGTGATATTTTTGAAAAATAGCATTTGAAAAGTAGCATTTCTTAAAATTTCTCATATTTATACCACTAAAATTATTTACATGGTCAGAAAAATGGGCAATTGTAAAAATACCACTTTTGGGATGTCCATTTGCAAGAATGTCATTTAGGGGTGTTCATTTGCAAAAATGTCACTAATTACAGATTTTTAAAACTTAAATCTTAAAATTATAAACCCTAAAAAATGTTTTAATATCTAAAACCTAATACAATATAGTTAACCCAAACATAAATGATCTAATAATTTTTTTTTTCTAAAATGATATTTTTGTAAAGATTTTAAAAATGTAATATTTTAAAAAAAATAACACTTAAAAAGTGACATTTTTAAAAATTTCTCAAAAATTTTTTACAGACTTTCATAAACTATAAAACTCTGTTTTTTGGCCTTAATTCCCTTAACGAATTTTCTTCCACTCGAATAAATTACTAAACCATAGTTAATCTTTTTTTTGTCAAACCATAGTTAATCTATAAATATTATACTATTTGTTTTTCTTTTAGAGAAAGAATATTATACTATTTCAACTCTAACATATTTATAAAGTAGAAATCCCATTAATACATTGGTTTGACAAAGATTTTATTAATGTTTCTACACTAGTAAATATAGAGTTCAAATTTTGGAGAATGCAAATTAATAGAAGTAAAATTTACAGGAAATTTTCATCGTTGTGCAAAGAGAATTGTTCGGAATAGTTCTGCATATCAATGTTAAAATTGTCTGTTGTATGCAAATTAATGGAAGCAAAATTTACAAGAGATTTTCATGTGTTGCAAAAAGAGTCGTTCAGAGTAGTCCTACATATTAAAACTAAAATTATCTGTTGTATAATCGTCCGTGTAATTATTCTCGTAATTTATAATAATTGATAAATCTAGAAAATTAAAAAAAAAACATATGTACAAATACGTCCACATTATACAACAAAATTTAGACATCCTTATATGCTATTTCAACTCTACATACGTCCAAAATCACCGAAATTTATTATATACAACAAAAATTTAGACTACTTTATATAGAGAAAATAAATATTGACCGTCTTAATAATATACTAAAATTTCTCACCCAACATTAACATAGCAAAACACCCCTTTCTGTTATCGTAAGACGAAATTACCCCTCTAACAATCCCAACATTTAATTTACCAAAAATACCCTTTATAAGCCATCACCTACCGCAACACCAAAAGTCTCCCACCAAACACCATTACCAGACCTCTCCGATTTTTATAAAAACCCTTAAAACTCTCTTCCCAACACTTCTCAGGTTTCGTGTATACATTTCCTCACACACATTTCTCGAAATCTCAACACCAAACCCAAATAAAAAATCGAAACTTTTTTTCTGTAAGAAACAATGGCGCTCATGAATGGAAGTATGAATCTATCATCGTCGATATGCAACCACCGTCAATCAAATTTCTCCTCCTCCTCCTCCTCCGCCGTCCCAAGACCTACTTCCTTCCGGATCTCCGCCGTACAAACCGATCCTAAACCATCGGCGGCGGTAACGACTCCGACTCCGGTGACGAAACCCGTCGGAGTTAATGTAGGTAAAGGGAAATGGGCACCGGAGAGTTGGAAGACGAAGAAAGCTTTGCAGCAGCCTGAGTATCCTGATTTATCGGAGCTTGAAGCTGTGCTAGACACGATCGAGGCTTTTCCTCCGATCGTTTTCGCCGGAGAGGCTAGATTGCTTGAAGAACGATTAGGTCAAGCAGCAATGGGTGAAGCTTTTCTCTTACAAGGAGGAGATTGCGCAGAGAGTTTCAAAGAATTCAACGCTAATAACATTCGTGATACGTTTAGGATTCTTCTTCAGATGGGTGCTGTTTTGATGTTTGGAGGTCAAGTCCCTGTCGTTAAGGTAACAGAAAGTTTCCATTTTTGGAGAAAGTTTGGATTTTTATTGATGGGTTTTGTGGAATTTGGTGAGAATTTTTGAGATTTTGGTTGGTTTAGGTTGGTAGAATGGCGGGTCAATTTGCGAAACCGAGATCGGATTCGTTTGAGGAGAGGAATGGAGTGAAATTGCCGAGTTACAGAGGAGATAACATCAATGGAGATGCTTTTGATTCGAAATCTAGGATTCCTGATCCACAGAGAATGATCAGAGCTTATTGTCAATCTGCAGCTACTTTGAATCTATTGAGAGCTTTTGCTACTGGTGGTTATGCTGCTATGCAGAGAGTTACTCAGTGGAATCTTGATTTCACTGAAAGAAGTGAGCAAGGAGACAGGTAAACAAAACAAAACAAAACAAAACAAAAGAACTCTTTTTTTTTGGGATCTCTCTGTTACTTTTAAGTGCCACAAATGGAAGATGCTGATTGTTATAGTTAGGGATTTTATTTACCTTTTTTTAGTAGCTGATTAGCTTAGTCTATAGTCTTGAGTAAGACCTGGTTGTTTCTATCGTGTTTGTGTTTGCGATTCCATGTTTTAATACTCTTAATCATCATAACATGTAAACGCAAAGAAACGATCAGGCCTAATTTCGGGTGTGTTTTTTTTTTCTCTATATCAGTTGTTTGCGTTATGTTGTGGTCTATTTTGATGCAATGTTCCCTTTTTGAATACCTACCTTATTTGGTATCAGCTGGTTAGGTCTAAATTATCGAGTGGATGCAGAAAAGTTTAGGATTTTTCCTGTTTCAGTAGCTGATAAGCCTAAAAATTATTCGGCGTAATCTGTTTGTTCTTCTAAAGTAAATTTAGGACATTTCCTTTTTTTTTGTCTACATTTCCGGGGTGTGTGTGCGCTAAATCGTTTTATTGGTTTGGCAGATACCGTGAACTAGCTAATCGTGTTGATGAGGCGCTCGGTTTCATGCACGCTGCTGGACTAACGCTCGATCATCCCATAATGCAAACAACTGATTTCTGGACTTCTCATGAGTGTTTGCTCTTGCCTTATGAACAATCGCTAACTAGGCTTGACTCAACCTCTGGTCTATACTACGATTGTTCTGCTCATATGATTTGGGTCGGTGAGCGAACCAGACAGCTTGATGGAGCCCACGTCGAGTTCTTAAGAGGTGTTGCTAATCCTCTTGGAATCAAGGTTTGTTTTCAATCTTCTCTTCTCTCTCATAATACATATCTGGTTTTTAGGTGAAACTGATCTGAGATCTTTTTGTTTGTACATAGGTGAGTGATAAGATGGATCCAAAGGAGCTCGTGAAGCTGATTGAGATCTTGAATGCTGACAATAAGCCTGGAAGGATTACAATAATCACAAGAATGGGAGCTGAGAATATGAGAGTAAAGCTTCCTCATTTGATCAGAGCTGTACGACGCGCTGGACAGATTGTGACTTGGGTCAGCGATCCGATGCACGGAAACACCATCAAGGCTCCTTGTGGTCTCAAGACTCGTCCATTTGACTCCATCTTGGTATGTTTTACATAAAACTTTCCCTATTGATTAGAAAATGTTTTACTGTTTTAGGTTGATCATAGCAAATGATAGATACAATTTAGTATTATTTTTCCAAAATAGTAACGTATTAGTAGTATATGTATATGGTGGTACTTGGTAGTAGGTGAGATAGCGAAAGGTGACAAAAATCAGATGGTTAGGGCCAAAGTTGTTGACACAACTGCTTTTGTCTAAAGTTAGGTGGTCGTGAGAAAAATATGTAATATACAATACTAAGCACGTGTCCTCGATCCATATCTTACGTCCATATTTTATTAGAGATTTTATTTTTAAAATAAAGGTAGTAATTGTTTCATTTTGATAATTTGGTTGTTGGATTGGTGTATTAGCAAATAAATTTATTAGGTATTAATTCTATGGTATGGTTGCAAACAATCTAATACATTTATCTTTATTTGATTGATAGGCTGAAGTGAGAGCGTTCTTCGATGTGCACGAGCAAGAGGGAAGCCACCCGGGAGGTATTCACTTAGAGATGACCGGTCAGAACGTGACTGAGTGCATTGGTGGTTCACGCACAGTCACGTTCGATGACTTGGGCTCACGATACCACACGCACTGTGACCCTCGGCTTAACGCTTCGCAGTCTCTCGAGCTCTCCTTCATCATCGCTGAACGCCTTAGAAAGAGAAGGATCAAGTCTCAACAGGCTTTTGCTGTCTAATCAAAACAAACATGTGCAATCATATCTATATCTATCTATATATATAAATGTGTGTGTGAAAACTCAATACGATCTTGTTTATCTTTGATTCAAATCTTGGGTCAATAGAAACGCGTAAGGTTTTTGTTTTAAGTATTATTTCCATTTTGGATATCATAAAAATTAAAAACCATGAACAATAGAATTTTATTTATGTTGTGAACAGATTTATGTTTGTCTTCTTCAACTTATGTGTCTACTGTTTCTTTATGTTAAAGTTTGATAATGTTTTGAGGCCGGAACAACTTCTCCTTCTCCCATCATCTTCAATCAGATTGACAAAGTTTGTAAGGAAGCACAAAACTTCTGCAGTTCATAGGTGTGGATGCTATCAAGGGAGCAAGATTATGCAAGTGTTGGTTTTGCAACTCGCGTATTTTCTTCCCTTTAAAACGGTAACCTAATCTTTGGTATATATTGTCATCAATTATCACCATCTTAGGATCATAAAATCGAATTTTTGAAACAAAAAAGGGCATATGATTTTGAAAATGTAAATTAGACTAGAATTATGTTTGTAGAGCATGTTTTACCCGTTTAATAGTAATATCCAAATAGAAAACTACTCATTAAGATCAAGCTTTGCTTCTATTTTGTCTTACTTTCTTTTCAACATTTTCAACATCACCGAAGCCAACCGAAGAGCAATAATGATGAATCTTGGTGTGAATTGCATAGAGTTAAAGTGTTAGGGTTTGAAACCATCTTCGTGGTTAATAATTTGTCTAATCAAAGAGATCTCTCCTTTGTCAAGTTAAAATACTCTCTTATGTCCTTATATTTTTCTCTTTACGTCGATTTCCATTATTGGAATTGAACCTTGCTCTATTTATCTCACCAATTTTCAGATCATGAATGTTTGGTTGCCTTTTTTCATGTGATTTAGAGAATAAAACAACATTTCTCAAGCGAGGTAGGAGAATAAAACAGAGTGAGCAATGTTTTTTCTTTTCGGTTTAAAAGGAGAAAATTATAAAATAGTTCTGATTGACTGATTATGTAAGCAATGATCTTAAAAATATATTTTTTAAATGGCATATGATAAGAAGCAACGATCATTAAGAAGTTTATTATAAGAAGCAATGATCATCAAATGGAGAAATGAGGATTACAATAGAAACAAAAAAAAAAAAATTTACAAAAGCTTTAAAATAAAAACACCAACGATAAATAGAAAAGGAACCTTTTAGTTCATAGTTGTCCTCAGTCCTGTAGTAGGTGAACGCTGAAAGGTTGGAGACAATAGCAAAGACGGAGATAGTACATCATCTGAAGAATTAGGCCAGAAGAGATTGTCATACGGTAAAGTTGCCACAACCAGTGGTGGAATGTTGTTCTCCAATTGTTGATCATTAGGAAAATTAGACCAGTTTTGTAGAACCATAGACGGTGAAGTTGTTGGAGCTGGTGGTGGAATGTTTGCTGATCGTGGATCGTTCAAAGAATTGGACCAATCTAGTAGATTCTCGGACCGTAAAGTTGTTGAAACTGTTGGTTGAGTATCCTCCGGTCGTAGATCATTCAGAGAATTGTGCCAGTCTTGTAAACTTCCATTTGGTGTCGTCGAAACTATCGGTGGAATGTTATCTGGTCGTACATCATTACGAGAATCAGACCAATCTGGTACACTCATCATGTATGGTGATATTGTTGAAATTGGTGGTAGAATGTTCTCTGATCCAAGATCATTCAAAGAATTGGACCAATGTTGACTCCCGAACGGTATAGTTGTTGGAGTGGGCGGTAAAATATTCTTGGAATGTAGATCATCCATAGAGTTAAGCCAATCGAGTAGATTTGACGGTAAAGTTGTTGGTTGTAAAATGTTCTCAGAACGTAGATCATCCATAGAATTAGGCCAATCGAGTAGACTCGCGAACGATATAGACGATGGAATGGATGGTGAAACGTTTTCTGATTGTAGACTTTCCAATGGTAATATCGGCGACATTGGTGGTGGGATATTCTCCGGTTGTTGGTTCATATTGTCTTCAGCCATATTGTTTTCAGAGTATTCCATATTATCAGCCACCAAACCTTTCGTCAATTCGTCTTGCCCTTGGGAAGAAGGCTGTAAAAACGGTGACTGTGGCAAAGACGGTGACAGAGGTGGCTGTTGTGAGATAGACGGCAACCAATGAGATGGTGGCGACGGTAGCAACGAAGGTGATGGTGGAGACGGTGGAGACGACATCAATAGAAGAAACGATTGAGGCAGTGGAGATGATAGTAACGAAGGTGATGGTTGAGACTGTGGAGACGACATCAATATAGGTGACGATTGAGGCGGTGGAGACGACATCAACGGCGGTTGAGGCAGGGTCATCTTTTAACATATGGAAATAGATATAAAAAAAATCGTTATATTATTTTTTTAACTAATTAGCTCATATTTATTAAAAATCCTGTGATGCTTATACTAATTTTACGTTTTGAAAAAAAAATAAAAAGGATCCTTCGATAATTTGAAACAGTTGGTTGAGGATTTATTTACCAATTCAGATGTTGAGGCGACGTTGGTTCTTGGGACTGCCGGAACATGAGTGTCATTTAGCATGGAAGGTTGGCTGCTTGATGGCGTAGGATGCAAGACATTAGTTATCGGAATCGCCGGAACATGAGCATCATTTAGCATGGGAGGTTGGCTGCTTGATGGCGTAGGATGCAAGACATTGGTTATCGGAATGTCCGGAACATGAGCATCATTTAGCATGGGAGGTTGGCTGCTCAATGGCGGGGGAGAGGACATCAACGGTGGTTGAGGCATGATCGTCTTTTAGCGCAAGTAGAGCGTAGCACCCGATTCAAATAAAAAATTTTCGTTAATTTTTTATAAAACTTTATACATTAATTAGATCACATTTCTTAAAAATATTATGATGCTTATATTAAATTTACATTTAAAAAAAATTTAACAAGACCCTCCAATAATTTAAAACAGTTATGGGTTCATGATTAATTTACCAATTCTGATGTTGAGACGACGTTGCTTATCGAAACTGTCGGAACATGAGCGCCATTTAGCATTGGAGGTTGGCTGCTCAATGGCGTAGGATGCAAGACGTTGGTTACCGGAATTGCCTGAATATGAGCATCATTTAGAAACGAAGGTGATGGTTGAGACGGTAGAGACAGTGCCGTTTGAGACGGTGGAATTGACATCAATGGCGGTTGAGGCGGGACCGTCTTTTGGCATATGCAAGTAGAGCGTTCGAACGGATCCCCGGTTCAAATACAAAATTTAGTATCGTAAATTTATTTTTATAAAAAAAGTTCAACAAGGTCCTCCAATAATTTAAAACAGCCAAGAATTGAATAATTTATTTACCATATCAGATGTTGAAGCGACGTTGGTTATCGGAACTGGCGGTACATGAGCATAATTTAGCATGGAAGGTTGGTTGCTCAATGGCGTAGGATGCAACCTCTTAAGATTTGTGGTCGGAGAAACGTGAGTGAGTTCGTAAGCCAGCGCCTTAAATTCGTCTTTAGTTGTATTGTAGATCGTCACCCCAATATTTTTGTTGATAGTGATACGGCTCCGTTTTGATACATCACTATTTTCGTCGATAGCGATACTCCGTTTTGATACATAACGAGTAATCTTTTTACTTTGTTTCAAATGATAACGATCCATTAAAATAAAAATGAAAGAAAATGATGAAAATGAAGATTTTGGTTTTATTTTGCTTGCTTTTCATCTCATGAAATCATCAAATATATATATAACAAACGTTTTCATGCCATTAATTAAATTTCCAAAAGTATTTGGTTTGTAAATGTGGTGTAGAAATGGCAACTAAATTATGGTTTTTTTCCAGGTTTTATAATTCAAATAATATTTTTAATTCAAATTAAGAATTGAATCCACGCAAAACTTATAATTATTTTTAAATTCTATCATGTAATGATCATATTTCGAATTAAACCAAATTATATTTATATGTAATTTTATACATTCAATTATAAATTAGATGTTGAAACAATTAATTAGATTTTCAAAACACTTAGGGTGTGGTATTGCCATATCAACCATATTATGTTTCCAGCTTTGTTTTATGCTTCTCATAATCATTTAAATTTCAATTTAGAATCCAATCCGCGCAAAATTACGCTTCGGGTTATTCATACATTATTTCATTCAAAATATAAATTGAATCTTTAAATCATATACCATAAATAATTATGTTATATTTTTCCAGTCAAATTACTTTTTAATAAATATATATTTAATCTTTTACATTTGATTCTACAGTTGATGTTGAAAACGTTTTATTTAGTAATTTATAATGAGATACTACTTTTTGGAAAAACTTTCATAATTACTTATTTATATATACTCAATTTTTGGCATATAATTAAAATTTACTTTCTAATTTTATAATTACTTGCTTATTATATGTACAATGTTGAATGCTATACTTTTTTGGAAACACCTTTCTAGTTACTTGATTTTATATCCATATAAGCAACTAATTAATTGTTTAACATAAATATTGACTACTGTACATTTAAAAACACATTTATAGTGGATGATTGGTTGGTCTTTAACTCCATCCTACAGTCTTTTTTTTTTTAAAATCATCATATCCTTACCAATCAAGTTGTAGCTTTATTTCTTGAAACTACAGATTTTGTATTATTTTTACCAATCATGATGTAGTTTTTTTTTCAAAGTTACAACCTAAAAAAAAAACTTTTTTTTGTTTGCTGTAACAAGTTAAAAACGTAAAGCCCTATTTTTTGGGCTTTAAGAGTTGTGATTATAAAGTAGATTGTTGATAGTAGGTAATAATAATTTTCATGATAATAATATATTTTATTATAATATATTTCTCTAAAAACTCATAAATTTTCATGATTTTAAACTTTGTTTTAATTTTAGGATTGTTGGATTTTTTTGATGATGTTACTTATTATGAATGATTCATAAGTTCATTATTTATTATGTTAAAAGCAGCATAAAATTTCTAAATTATAACAATTTTTATTTTCATAAATTAATTTAATTAAAACTACAGCACATATCTTATAGTTACCAATCATGTTTTTATTTTAATATAATTACAGCTACAGCTTTATATGTACAACAAAAAAGTTTACAGCAAAAAAATCAGCAGTCCAAAAAATGTATAGCTACAGCCAAAACATTTACAGCAAAAATTCTACAACAATTAATCTAAGCTACAGCCGAACCAATCATCGACATAATTACTTGTCTTTTATAGACTCTATGATGAACCAAGCCGTAAGTGGGTTATCCAGAGATGATTCCTATTTCCTAATAGTGAAAAAGGTACAATGTATCTCCAACAATCTCTACAGTTTGTTTTATATAAACATAAAATTATGATTTACAATAATCAAGTCAGCATAATATATATTTATTTATTTTTAAAAGATTATGTTCATGTAATTGATTAGATGGAAAATTGTTTTTTTAGTAGATTTAAAAGTTAGGTTACATGAAAACGGAAGATATAAAACGGTAGAGTAGCGAAACATTTTCAACGTAGAAACATATTTCGAAAAGTATAATTATGGTAATGTTGTAGAAATGTATTTATAATATACACAATGGAAGTCTCTTACGTCATTATGATATGACGATTGGTCTAAACTTGAAACATTAATTGATGTTGTTGAGGGTTTATTGATCTAGGAATTCCAAGTAATGCTACGGCAGGTTTGGTGCTAGACACACATAGAAGCACCAGACGACATCATATCGAATATCTCAACAAAATCAAAAATATAAATCATGAGCTACGAGCGGAGACAATTGAATGGAGTTGATATTCATTTGTGGCGAGCCAAGCCTGGCAAGTTTGTCAAAAATTCCAATTCACGCAATACTTGGAACCACGTGCAGCGAAAAAAAAGTGGTTTCGTATGGGTTAGGTTCAAGTTTACTACACCGAAAAGTTCTTTTATGACTTGGTTAGCTACTCATAATCATCGCACAATTGGTGATCATATGGCCTTGTGGAATACCGGACTCTCATCGGTTTGTATCTTTTGTGGACACCCTATGGAAACGAGAAACCACTTGTTTTTTCGTTGCCCGTATGCTTCTCAAATTTGGATCTTTAGCTCGTGGTCTTCTTCTCCAAGCTTTTGTCTGTTTATAGGAATTAATCATTCATATTGTGTCTGTAAAGATATGAATATGTTCTTGTTATTGATAATCGACGGCTATACATGTGTATATATACAAGATAAAGAAACCCTAAACAAAGACTTGACTTCCAAGCTAACATATAGCCCGATACATACAAGGTCCAAAAGCCGAACTCAAACCGACTCCCTAACACTCCCCCTCAAGTTGGAGTGTGGAGATCACAAACACCCAACTTTGACAACAAAACATCAAACTGTGGACGACCGAGAGCTTTAGTGAGAATGTCGGCTATTTGGTCTTTGGTATGAACATGACGTGTTGAGATAAGACTATCACGAACGGCATCACGAACACTGTGACAATCTCTTTCAATATGCTTAGGACGTTCGTGAAAAACAGGATTAGCCGCAATGTGAATGGCAGCTTGACTATCACAAAAAAATGGAACTGGTTTAGTAACCTTAACACCGAGATCCTCCATAAGCGGAATAATCCACTTAATCTCACGGGTAGCACCTGCCATAGCTCTATACTCGGCCTCAGCGGAAGAGTGAGAAACTGTGTCCTGCTTCTTAGTCTTCCATGAAATGGGTGAGTTACGAAGAAGCACAACATACAAACTTAACAAGCGACGAGTAAGCGGGCAAGAAGCCCAGTCAACATCACAATACACCGACAACTCTAGATTACTATCTGATTTCAAGAGAACACCTTGTCCAGGAGAACCTTTGATGAAGCGAACAACTCATAACGCCGCATCCCAATGACCTTCACGTGGCTCTTTCATGAATTGGTACAGTAAGTGTATAGAATAACATAGCTCCGGATGTGTGATGCAAAGATACACTAATCTGCCAACGAGTCTCCAATAATATGTAGGATCTTTCAACAATGGACTATCATCGGAAGCAAGCTTGTGATTTTGCTCAATAGGAGTTAAAGCTGGTTTGCAACCAAGGAGACCGGTATCACCAACAATATCAAGAATGTATTTTCATTGGGAGATGAAAATTCCTTCTTCAGAACGGGCAACTTCGATGCCTAAAAAATATTTGAGCTTTCCCAAATCCTTCATATGAAAACAGTCTCCCAAATACGCCTTGAATTTGTTAAGCTTGTCGAGATTATTACTAGCGATCACCAAGTCATCCACATAGACCAAGACGCGGATCTCTGTTCCATTACGTGTGAATGTAAACAATGAGTAATCAGAATATGACTGCACGAAACCGAACTCCAAAAGAGCCTTGGAAAGCTTGGCAAACCAACAACGAAGAGCTTGACGAAGCCCATACAATGACTTACGCAAACGACAAAATTTAGTAGGATCCGAGTGAGTAAAACCAGTAGGTAATTTCATGTATACTTCCTCCTTTAGATCGCCATGAAGAAACGCATTATGCACGTCCATTTGATGGACTTCCCAACCTTTTGCAGAAACAAGACTAAGAAGACCACGAACGGTACTCATCTTTACCACTGGTGCGAAGGTTTCATCAAAATCTTCTCCTTCAATTTGTTTATTTCCAGGCACCACTAAGCGAGCTTTGTGTCTCTCAATTGTTCCATCGACATTGTATTTAATCTTGTAAACCCACTTTGAACCAATAGCAACTTTGCCGGGCGGAAGCGAAACAATATCCCAAGTATAATTGTCTTCAAGAGCAACAACTTCATGCGTCATGGCACAATGCCAAACATCATCTTTAATAGCATTAGAATAACGCTTGGGTTCAACATTCGCAGTGACCACTGCGAGAAAAGCTTGGTGCGATGGTGAGAAAACAAGGTCAGAAACATAATCATCTATAGGATAATGTGTCTTACCAGGACTAGTTTCAGAGGACGATGAGAGGAGATAGTGTAGAGGAAGATGGGGTTTATCGTTGCAAACTGCTTTATGAGCAACATAATCTTGAAACTTTACTGGAGGATGACGTGGTCGTTGTCCTCGGCCCAAAACTTTGACCTGAACTTGAGGCGATTCAGTGGCGATCACAGATGTAGTTGGTTTTGAATCGCTGTTTAACACGGTTGGATTTGTGTCTGACACAGGGGCTGGTATAACATCTCTGTTTGACACAATCGAATCTCTGTGTGACACATGAGCTGGTGCAGCATCAACGATTGGAGTAGCAGCCACGGTCGAGCTCCCCCTTTCACTAGAGCTCGTAATTGGCTCAATTAGCCAATCTTCATCAAGGAAACCCAATAGTGACGAAGATATAGAGGGAGACATAGAAACCGGGGATGTTGCCATTGGAAATTCATCCTCATAAAACACTACATCTCGAGAAATTAGAAATTCTTCTTTCTCTAAATCAAAAACTTTCCAACCTTTTTGACCAGAAGGATAACCAACAAATATGCACCGACTTCGTGCACCAAACTTATCTTTGTCTCTAGACCGATGATGTGTGTAACACAAACTGCCGAATACTCTAAGATGATCGTATGATGGCTTCTCGCCATGTAGAACTTCATACGGAGAACAACCATTTAGAACTTTTGTAGGAGTGCGATTAATAAGATGAGCTGCAGTCATGACGGCTTCACCCCAAAATTTAGTAGGCAAGTTTCCGTGAAATAACAAAGCCCTCGACACATAATGTGTCGACGCTTCCTTTCGACGCGTCCATTCTGTTGTGGAGTATTCACACACGAAGTTTGGTGAAGAATGCCATGTTCCCAGAAAAAATGAGATAAACACATGAACTCCGTTCCATTATCACTCCGAACCACTTTCACTGTTTTACCAAATTGTTTCTCCGTCATGGTGCAAAAATTTTGAAGCACCGTACGAACCTCTAATTTTTCTAGAAGTAAATAAGTCCATACGGCTCTAGAAAAATCGTCTACAATTGTCAAGAAATAAATAGCTCCACATGAAGCGCGTGTGCGATAGGGACCCCAAACATCGCAATGAATCAACTCAAAACACTCATTTTATTTATTGAAACTATCATAAAACTCTTGTCTAGTCTGCTTTGCCCGAAAACAAGTTCACAAGGACTAGAGTCAACAGATTTATTCGCACAAGATAACATTGGTAAAGATGCTAAAACCAAAAACGACGGATGTCCTAGCCTCTGGTGCCAACGAAACTGATCAGCCGAACTAATAACTTGACTAGCAACTCGATGAACCCTTGCAGCCATAACATCTTGAAAATAATAAACCCCATCTCTCTCTTTACCAGCTCTAATCAGGGTCCTCGTGAAACGATCATGTAAAACACACAATGTATCCGTTAGAACAGCAAAACAATTTGTTTGCTTCAGTAGCTTGGACACCGAAATCAACGAACAATTCGGATGTGGAATAAACAACACATTGGTAAGAGTGATACGATCGGTTAATGGAAAAACACACGTGTGAGTTGCATATGTTTTATTCCCATCTGCAAACCCAACAGGACATGGTGGAATACTCGATGTATTTACTAGAAACAAGAGCTCTCCCGTCATATGATGAGATGCTCCCGTGTCTAGTATGAGATCAGCATGTATACTCTTACCGGTAAGTTTATCAGAAGATGAATTAGCTCTCTCGGTGATGAGTTGAGAAAGCGCCTTCCATTGTTCTTGTGAAAAATCTGGGAATAAAGACAGATTTGAGGAGGTTGCATGAGCATTCATTACTTTAGTGCCCAAGTTTCGATTGCGATCGTTGCTGAAACTTCTTCGACCGCGACCGCCTCTGGTCGTACCTCTGTGTCCACTTCCTACTCTGTTTTGTGATCTCTCTTCCCACCAATCTGGAAAACCAACTAACTGCCAACAGTTCACCTTCTCATGACCACTACATCCACAATTAGTACATTGTGAAACTCAACCTCCAGAATTACTCGAACCAGAACGTGAACCCAATTGAACAAGAGACGAGTCTCTCTTAGTAACAAAACCCACTGCGCTCTGTTGAGATTCACGCTCTGTTGCTTTGTTGAGGCGTTGCTCTTCACGAATTACCTTTGCATAGATCTCACCAAGATCAAGAGTAGAATCCGATGAGATAATAGCTTGACACAAACCTCCAAAGCGAGCTTCATCTAAACCCATCACAAACTGATGCATCTTCTCTTCCTCACGATCTTTCTCGTATTCAGCCGCCGCGGAACACGTACATAGTAGCAAAGGCTTGTACATATCCAGCTCTTCCCACATCTTGGACAACTGTCCATAATAGTCAATCACAGCTTTACCATCTTGTCAACACGAAGCCAATTGTTCTTTGATATGATGCACACGCACCTTGTTCCCCACCGAGAAACGTTTTCTCAGATTTTCCCATAACTTGTGTGCATCCGAGATAAAGGTAATGGTTGATCTGACCCGAGGTTTAATAGACGTTCGAAGCCAGCCAACAATCATAGAGTTTACCGAAAGCCATAGCTCGAGATTTGGATCACTTGCAACATGCTTCGGTATTGTTCCTTCGACAAAGCCAAGCTTTCGTTTTGCACGAAGAGCATTAGTCATCTGAGAACACCATTCATTGTAATTCTCACCAGTTAACATCACCGACGTTATGAGAGCTCCTGAGTTATCAGAGGCATAGATTGAGTACGGCGCGACTGCTTCCGTGTTCTTAACCTCCGTGATATCTTCACCTTGAACCATCCTTGCTAGATCTCACACGAAGAACACAAGAACACGAGACGTTTTGAACTTCGAAACAGAACAAAAAACAAAGCTCGAACAAAAAAAAGGAAAACGATTTTAGGTCTTAGAATGTTCACTCTCTGATACCATGTAAATATATGAATATGTTCTTGTTATTGATAATCGACGGCTATACATGTGTATATATACAAGATAAAGAAACCCTAAACAAAGACTTGACTCCTAAGCTAACATATAGCCCAATACATACAAGGCCCAAAAACTGAACTTAAACCGACTCCCTAACAGTGTCGGATACAAGAAGGCCATTTCTGAAAGGTATTTTATAAAATATGCCTTTCAAACCATTGTTTACCATGTGTGGAGAGAAATGAATAATCGCTGCTATGGGGAACAACCTTCCACACCGGATAAGATTGCTCAAATCACATATAGAAATATCCGAAATAGGATTAGTTATGTTCGAAATGATGATTGCCTGTTTGAAGAGGGTCTCGTGCTTTGGTTTGGAGCTCAGAATGTCACTTAATGGATCTACATCATTCAACGGTTTGTTCGGTCTCTCTGTTTACACATTTTTCAACTTTTGTTTGTTCAATTTTCTTTTTCCAATATACTTTGAAAAGAAGATACATTTTATGTAGCAAAGTTTTTGATCTGAAAATTTTACATCTTTTAAATAATAAAAAATAATATATATATATATATATATATATATATATATATATATATCCAAAAATATACAAATGTTTGGATTGGTTTTATGTTTACCAAATCAACTCATAACCCGATCATTCAGCCTGTAGAACTTGTTGGAAACGTGGCCATAAAATTGGCCGGGACCACTTATCAAAAAGAAGTTCTAACATTAATTCTCTTTATCTTCAACACCCATTTGGTTTATTACGTTTACATGATTTTAAGATAAAGTCTAATTTGGATTAAGCTTTAAAATTTATAAAAAACAAGCAGACTAAATATGCTACGCAGTTTCGGATGATTTTATAAATATGGCATGCATCTAATATTGTTTTATATAATAAGATGGAAATAACTATGTGATAGTGGAAAACCCAAGAAAAAACAAAGAGAATCTATTGGATACTTTGTATCATTTGGAAGAAAAATAAAGATAAGATAAGAACAATAAGAGACTCACATTTTCTCTAGCTCTCGATCTCCCTCTATCTCTCTATCTCTCTTTTCATCCACTCACTGTGCATCTCAGCATTCACTATGGACAATAAGATCTCATCATTCTCAAGCAACGAAGGAACACCGATTAGATGCAAAGCAGCAATATGTATGAAAGCAGGAGAAGCATTGGTCATAGAGGAGATCCAAGTTGATCCACCTCAAGCTTACGAAGTTAGGATCAAGATTTTATGCACTTCTCTATGTCACACCGATGTTACTTTCTGGAAACTAGAAAGTGTAAGTTTTTATCACAAAATAAAAAAAATAGTGTAAGTGATTTAATATAACATATTCAGCACATAATCTATTATTCAAAACTCAATTCCACTTAAATTTTAAAATTTTCCAGGGACCGCTTGCAAGGTTTCCTAGGATTCTAGGACACGAAGCAGTTGGGTGAATCTTTTATAATATGCTTCTTCAATTTCATTTATTTCACTCTTTTTCAAGAATTTGAGTAATTTTTTTTTCTTTTTCATTGGGATTGTGTAATCTAGTGTGGTCGAGAGCATTGGTGAAAACGTGGACAAATTTAAACAAGGCGACATCGTTTTGCCAGTGTTTCATCCTCAGTGTGAAGAATGCAAAGACTGCAAGTCCTCAAAGAGCAACTGGTGCGCAAGATTTGCAGACGATTTCTTACCGACCACAAGACGATATGGAATGGCTTCAAGATTCAAAAACTCTTCGGGACAAGATATTCACCATTTAATCTTTGTCTCGAGTTTTTCTGAATATACAGTCGTTGATATAGTACATTTGGTCAAGATCTCTCGTGACATTCCCATCGATAAAGCGGCTTTACTTAGCTGCGGTATCTCCACAGGTTATCTACATTCTTTCTTCTTCTTTTTGTTAGTAGGGTTTGTCTAGATATTTTTAATATAATCGGGGTCAAAACATATACAAAAGAAGAAACCAGGGGTGTAATGGTAATTTATGAGCAGGAATTGGAGCAGCGTGGAAAGTGGCTGACGTGGAAGAAGGTTCCACCGTTGCAATTTTTGGTCTTGGCGCTGTCGGACTTGCGGTGTCTTCTTCATTTTGTGTCTTTTTCAAACATAATAATTACAACGACAACAAAAAGTACTATTGCTTATTTTCTTCTATATGGGAAAAAAGACATAGTAATTAATTAGTTACCTTGTTAATAAAAATTTGGTAAAAGGTTGCAGAAGGAGCCAGGCTGCGTGGAGCCGCAAAGATCATCGGTGTTGATCTTAATCCTGATAAATTCGAGCTAGGTATCAAAAAAATAAATATCACTTAAAATTAAATATAACAAAATATTAGATTAAGCATCACTTTATTTTTTTTTTTGGTCAAAGAGATAAAGCATCACTTAAAAGTTAAAATAAATTATAATTCAAAAAAAAAAAGTTAAAATAAACATAAGCTAGCAGTGTATATTATTTATCAGGTTATAACTATTTAAACTGAATATAGGTAAAAAATTTGGTTTCACGGATTTCGTCAATTCTGCTTTGTGCGGAGAAAAGAAGATTAGTGAGGTATGTTATTTTTATCTTATACCATTTTATTTATGTTAGATTTCACGTCACGACTAAATACATGTTACATGGAGACGTAATTTTATATGTTGAATTCTGCAATAGAACTAAGAGAAATCCCATGTTCGAATGTTAAGCGACATGAAAGAAACTTAAAAATGTTCTTATCTTATCTCCGACCCGAAATAATTATGTCTAGGTCCGAAACTTTTTTACATACTAAAAACTAAAAACATAAAATTTATGTTCAAACAAATAATAACGATCAGTTTTGTTTGTTGGATACTTATGGAGAAAGGTGATTAAAGAAATGACAGGAGGAGGAGTTGACTACAGTTTCGAATGCGTTGGTTTAGCTTCTTTAATGAACGAGGCTTTTATGAGCACCCGCACGGTACGCTTATACCGAAGCTTACCCGAATATCAGTCGGTTCAAGATCATTCCAATGGTTAAACAAAATCGGTTTAACAATTCACCATGTCTTTTTTTTTAACAAATATGAAACAGGGATCAGGAAAGACAGTAGTGTTGGGGATGGATAAGCATGGAGCACCAATAAGTTTGGGTAGTTTTGATCTTATTTCAGGCAGACATATTTGCGGATGCTTGTTCGGTGGTCTCAAACCTAAACTGGATATTCCAATTCTCGTGGATCATTACCTTAAAAAGGTATATATTATCTGATGGGTGATTTTGGTTAATAACTAAACTATGATTATTAATTAAGAATCTATCCAAAAATGCATCATGTGAAGATATCATAGCCACATGATGTTAGTAAATTGGTTAGTTATTTGAGTTATAATTTTTTTTGTTGGTTATTGGTGCCAAATTCTCATTATGCGATTACATATTTTTGTTAACTAAAATTTTAAGTGTGAGGGAAACAAATGTTTTTACTTCTTCTTCCAGTTTATATGTTATGTTTCTCATGTAATTTAATTATTTCATTTTACAATTGTAGGAGCTTAATTTGGATAGTTTTATTACACATGAACTCAAGTTTGAAGAAATCAACAAGGCTTTTGAGTTATTAGAGGAAGGGAAGTCTCTCCGCTGCATTATGTGGATGGATAAGTGATTAATTATTACGAAAAGCTTAAGTTGTGTTGTATTTTGTTTTTGCTTATAAGAATGAAACATATCCTCTTAATTTTGAGTTGAGCTAGGGTAATAAGAAAACAAACTTGTGATCGATATATTTACTATCTTCGCCCATCTTTTAAGATGCTGTGGTAAATCAATCGACTAAGGGATCTCTCTTACAAATGTGTTTATGTTTCATAATAAGAAAACAAACTTTTGGTCGATATATTTACTATCTTCGCCAATCATTTAAGATGTTGTGGTAAATCAATTGACTAAGGGATCTCTCTTACAAATGTGTTTATGTTTAATCATGTCTTCAATACCATATGTGTTTCGTTTTGGAGTTTTTTAGTCTCTTAAATGTGAAGAGTTTAATTGTGACAACAACTTGTCGAGTAATTAACCGGATTGATATCCTCACATGCATGGTTTCTTCTTGAAGCTAAGATATTATGCACCAATTAAAAGACATTGTATCGCATGGTTTAAGATGGTCTTACCAAAAACCATGTGAATATCGCCATCTCAAATTAATGTATTATTTTTTCAACAGAAAAATGTAAACGAACCTTTTATATATTTACTAGGTGACTACCTTCGTCTATGCGCGGATTTGTTTCATAGTTTGTTTTGTGGACGTAGCAAAGCGTTTATCTCACTTTGCGGGATAAGTTAATAATTTTATATAAACGGTGATTCTATATAATTTTTTTACTAACGTTTTTAAGTTTTAACATATATATATTTTTGAAAATTTTAGTGTTTACATATATAATTTTCAAATGTGCTAATATTGAGACAACTCTACTTCAGATACAAAAGTAATCTTGTTAAAAACCCATAGCACTTAAAAACATTGAACCAAATTCTAAAATATTTACAGTTATTTAATTTTTAATCTTTCCTAGAAGTTTCTTAGGTTTTAGGTCATCAACAATATGATCTATCACAAATAAAAAGCTTATATTTGGATAATTTTCCATTCTTGATTTCCAATCAAAATTATAATTATTTCCTAAGTTGCTATTAACAACGTCGCAGAGATTATCACTATAAGCATAAGTACTTTGTATCTTTGCAAACTTACTGTGGATCCATCGTTGTGAACCACTTTGCAAATGGTGGATATTGGCAAAGATTTGTGGGAGCACATACAGAAACGATTCTTGGTGAAGAATGGGGCCAAGATTGGAAAAATCAAGGCGATTTGGTGATGGCTCGACAGAACAGAAGATCTATCGAGGCTTATTATAGGTCCATGACCCAGTTGTGGATGATTCTGAATGACTATCGGTGTCTCAAGGTGCTGAACTCGCAAAGGAGCGTGAAGAAGATCGAGTGTATGAGTTTGTTCGAGGACTTGATGACTCATATACACAACTTCGCTCTGCTTTGCTTTCTAGAGTACCGTTTCCGACACTCGATGATGTGTATCTCACATTGACTCAAGACGAAGATAGCAGAATGGCGGTTGTTGCTCCGGACAGCCGCGTGGACGGGGTTAGCTTTGCAGCTCAGATGGTTCCCCGCAATCGTGGTCCTTCCAATGATAGAACTCGCGTCACGACTGGTGTGTGCAAAAGTTGTGGCAGGAATAAGGCATGTTGCTGAGCAATGCTTTCGCACCATTGGCTATCCATCGTGGTGGGGAGATCATCCTCAGAATCGTGATTCTATGGCTCCAAATTCAGAACGAGTCTCGGCAGGGCCTCGAAACAAAACTCCAGCTCATGCTACGACTTCAGCTCCAAGCACAAGTCATGCTGCTCATGCCGTTATTGGAGAAGAAGATCGAGTCGGCTTGAGTGGCCTCACAGATTCATAATGGAAAGAATTGATTGCAATGTTGGCTGAGCGTAACTTAGAAGGACAGCCGTGTCTCTCAGGTAAATCTTTCTACGAAACTTGGATCTATGATACCGGAGCTTCCAATCACATGATTGGAAGTATTGATTACTTGACTGATGTAAGCGATATGGCTTCGGTTATGATTAAGTTACCTGATGGACGGATTAGTGTTTCACGACAACAAGGAATAGTGAAATTAGGCAGTCAGTTGTGATTATAGAACGTGTTTTTCGTCTATGGTTTGAGATGTCATCTAATATCAGTTTCTCAGTTAGCACGTGATTGTGGTTGTGTTTTCCAAATCACTGACAAGATGTGTGTTGTTCAGGACCGCATCACGAGGACCCTGATTGGAGCAGGTGAACAATCGAATGGATTATACTTCTTTAGAGGAATGGAGTTTGCTGGTGCGATGGGGAATGCTGAGAAGGTGTCTCCCACTATGTGGCATAAGCGTTTAGGACATCTGTCTTCTAAAGTTGTATCGAAGCTACCTATTTATGGTTTTTCTGGTTTTGATGACTTTGATAGCAAAACTTGTGAGATTTGTATTCGAGCAAAGCAAACTCGTGATGTTTTTCCTTTAAGCAGTAATAAAACTACCGAAGCTTTTCAACTAGTTCACACTGATCTTTGGGGCCCATATCGCACGCCTGCTATGTGTGGCTCTCGCTATTTTCTCACAATTCTAGATGATTACTCGCGAGCAATCTGGATCTATCTCTTACCATCAAAACTTGAAGCTCCATCATCATTACGTACGTTTGGGGCACTTGTTGAGCAACAATTTGATAAGAAAGTTCGAACCATCAGAAGTGACAATGGTTCAGAATATATTTGTCTATCGGATTTCTTTCGAAGCAAAGGAATCATACACGAAGCCTCATGTGTTGCCACTCCACAACAAAATGGGCGTGTAGAGCGCAAGCATCGGCATATCCTCAACATTGCTCGTGCTCTTCGGTTTCAAGCACATTTACCAATTGAGTTTTGAGGGCATTATGCTTTAACAGCAGGTTATCTCATAAATAGAACTCCGTCGAGTGTACTAAATAGAAACACACCTTTTGAAATGCTTTATGACCATCCTCCGCCGCTAGATCATCTCCGATTATTCGGCTCGTTATGCTATGTTCATAATCGTGCTCATGTTGGGGATAAATTTGCACTGCGCAGTCTGAAATGTGTATTCACTGGTTACCCCTTCGGCAAGAAAGGGTGGAGAGTCTATTATCCAGTGTCGAAGAAAATTTCAGTATCACAAGATGTTCTATTTTGTGAAAACGATTTTCCTTTTCAATCTATCTCTGGATCACCACAAGCTACACAACCTTCTGTTGAGGTTTCTCCGATTGATGAAGATGAGTTCATGGTTAATATTACTCCACCCATACTTGTGGACAGTGAAGTTCAAAATGAGCCTATGGTTGATTCTCTAATCAACGATGAAGTAGTTATCGATGAAAACTTGACTCCGGCTGTCTCTGAACAGCCGCCGAATGTCTCACCACAAACTGCATCATCGGCTGCTACACCTCCGGAACAACTTCGCCATAGATTTCGGCAACGCGTTCCTCCGATCAAACTCAAAGACTATATTCTACATTGAGTCGTCACGATGCCTTGTGAAGAACCAACTCTGTTATACCCAATTACGGATTTTGTTGGTTGCGATCGTTTCTCCATCTCTCATCAAGCTTACTTGAATGCAATTATCAGCAATGTTGAACCAAGAAGCTACGCTCGATGACAACTGGAAATTAGCAATGAAAGACAAAGTTATTTCCCAAGAAGATAGTGACTCTTGGACTTTTGAAACATTATTTAAAGGCAAGAAGGCACTTGGGTGCAAGTGGGTATATCGGATCAAACATAACTCTGACGGAACTATCGAACGCTACAAAGCACGTCTAATAGTCCTTTGGGAATAATCAAGTCGAAGGTGATGACTATGACGAGACTTTTGCGCCAGTTGCAAAAATGACAACGGTTAGATGTTTTCTTGAAAGTTCGGCTGCTTGGAATTGGGAAGTGTATCAAAGGGACGTGCATAATGTGTTTCTTCATGGAGATTTACACGAGGAGGTTTATATGCGTCTTCCTCCTGGTTTTCATTCTGATGACAAGACGAAAGTTCCTCATCTTTGGAAATCTCTTTATGGGTTGAAACAAGCTCCGCGTTGTTGGTTTGCGAAGTTGAATTCGGCGTTGCTTGCTTATGGTTTTGAACAGTCTCCTGCTGATCATTCGTTATTTATCTACAACAAGGATGGGTCGCGCATTCACGTGTTAGTCTATGTTGATGATTTAATTATTAGTGGGAGTTCATCTACGGCGGTTCAAGCATTCAAAGATTATCTTGGATCGTGTTTTCAAATGAAAGATTTGGGTGTTCTAAAATATTTTCTCGCTATTGAGGTTGCAAGGAATGCTTTGGAAATCTATTTATGTCAATACAAGTATGCTCTAGATGTGCTTGCGGAAGTTGGGCTTCTTGGTGCTAAACCAGTTAGTTTTCCTATTGAACAAAATCATCGATTGGCACTTGACGATGGGCCTGATTTGCCAGATCCGGCTAGCTATCGCCGACTAGTTGGATGTATCATTCATCTCGGTGTGACCAGACCTGAGTTGGCCTACTCCATTCACGTTTTAACACTGTTCATGCAATGCCCGAAAGAAGCTCATTGGAAAGCCGCTTTACGTGTTATTCGATATATCAAGGGCAATCCCGGCCAAAGGATTCTCCTACGATCTGATTCTCCTCTCACACTTACCACTTGGTGTGACTCTGATTGGACGGGATGTCCTATTACACGACGATCTTTGACTAGGTGGTTATACAGCTCGGTCAATCACCTATATCTTGGAAGACCAAGAAACAAGACGGTTTCCCTATCTTTGACAGAGGCTGAATATCGGGCTATGTCAATCACATCGAAAGAGATCATTTGGATCAAGCGGTTGCTTCTTTCTCTTGGATTCTCTCATGATCAACCAATCCCATTACATTGTGACAATCAGTCCGCTCTTCACCTCATCGTCAACGCCGTGTTTCACGAATGGACAAAGCATATTGAAAATGAGTGTCATTTCATTTGAGACAAGATTGTTGACGGCACGATCACGACTAAATACGTTCCTACTACATTACAACTTGCTGACATTATGACTAAGCATCTTGGTCGAAGGGACTTCGAAAGCTTTCTTCTGAAGTTGAGATATGCTTGCATATCAAGTTGTAATAAGTTGTGAATATTTAGGTTCATATAGTTGGGAATGTGTATATGCTATATATTAGCAGTTTAGGAATGTCTCGATGTATATATATGCAGCCTTGAGGCCATCTACATAAATACAAGAAAACCTTTTATGTACTCTGTTTCTTGACAAACTCATGTGGAGTGATACGAACAGAACTAAGACCAAATTAAAAGTAATGAATTTAGATTTTTGGTAAAAAGTAAGAAATATTAATTTTCTAATATTTTTTAAGTGCTTATGTGTCAAAAGAGTGGATGCTGATGTGTCATTCACGTGTGAGAGACACTCAAGTTTTATATATTATTATTGGCATCAAATTAAGCTTGACTAATTTGAAAGTGAATAGACTCCTTAGCAGAAGTTTCTGACAAGATCATTTCGGATAAAATAACCCTACCGAAGCGGAAAAGTCCAAATGAATAAACATATAGCAATTTTATTCGAGAGGAAATCGAACTTCTAACCTCTGCCAATTTAGGTTCTGAAAATTGAAACCTCAACCACTCTATTAACACCACCATTAGTGTAGGGAATCAAATGACTACAATTGGACAAACTGATATTTGTAAAACAAAATACATAAATAAACCGATATTTAAAAATACCGATACAGAAAATAGGATGAAACAACCCGACCATTTTTTTAATTCGGATTATTATTCTCATAAATAATAATCTTCAATATCAATTCAAACACATCAAACAACCAGCAGAAGAAAAACTCAATTAAACCGTTCAATTAACCAATTCATCAAACCAACAATAACCAATTCCAAGAATAACCAGCAACCTAACTAACATTTCTAAACAACATCAAATCACAACTCAACAAGACCCTAGATCACCCTCCTCTTCATAGCCATGATTCCATGGTCACTCTTTGCGTTTACCTGCATCACATGGTTATAAGAGATGCGTGAGTATTATCACAAATACTCAGTGAGATGGTCATCCCATCTACCGACTATACACACAAGTACAATAAATTATTAAGATACACCATAATCCAATCACCACAACAACACATAATACGTCAAAACGACGGTATCGATCGACACCCTCCTAGTGTTGATCGACACCACAATCGCTAGTTTCGATCGACACTGGCTGCAGTTTTGCCAAAATCGAATCTTCTCCTTGCTGGTTCGATTCAAGCATCCACCGAGTCGATTTTTGTAACAAAAACATCAACAAACACACCAAAACAAACCGTATATACACACGAACACAATCACAAACCAATCATTCATCCAATCCACACAAACACAACAAATCTTAACAATCCACCCACCTAGATAAGCCATGGTCACACACTCACCTTGATTTCGGAAAGGATTGAGATAAAAACAACGAAGAACACGAAATCAAACTCTCTTCACAGCCTGAGAACCTCTGATTCCTCTCCTTTTTCTCTTAAAATCGCCAACACACGATCCCTTCTCGCTCCTATGGCCTTAATCAAGCCTCAACGACCAAACTCCACCAAAAATCTCCTCTTTCTCTCTCAGTACAAAAGATCACCCTTTTCTCTGATTTTCTGAGCAAAAACGGAGGCTGCTCGCTTATATAGCCGAGCCCTAAGGTTTCCAAACCCAAACCATCATTAACTAAGCGATTTAAAATCGAACCGATCGAACCAAAAATCGCAAGTGTCGATCGTCACCCTCCACAAAGCATACAAAAAATTCCAATTTGGTTCACGGGCGTTACATAGGATAAGAACGAATTTGTAGAGGCGAGATACGATCTCTATTCTTAATTATGAAAAATCCCGTAAGGTGATGGTTGTGTGACGTTCCGAATCCCAGGATACAACTGCAAACAACTCTGTTTTATACAACTCAAGAATAGAATCACACGAACGTTAGAATATGTGTTATACTTTTAGACAAAAAATAAAATAAAATAAAAAGATGTGGAAGAGTTTTTGTTGTTGTGATCATGTTGATGATCTTATGATTCGATTTGTTAATCGTCTGTTTAGAAGAAAGTGTAACGCCCGTGAACCAAAAAGTGGAATTTTGGTTGGTGTGTCGATCGACACGGGTGAAGTGTGTCGATCAACACGGGTGAGGTGTATCGATCGACACGGGTGTTTTGGACTTGTGAGAAGTCGGTTTCTTGGTGGTGTGTCGATCGACACAGGTGGTGTGTGTCGATCGACACGAGTTGAAATTGGACCGACAGGTTCGGTTTAATTGCCCGGTTTGGTGGGGCGGTTTAGGGAACCCTAGGGTTCGTATTTATAGTGAAAATCTGTCGTTTTGGCCGCGTTTATCAGAAGAAAACAGAGTGAAAAGTCAGAATCAGAGAGATTGAGAGATTTTTGAGCGTTCTTGAGGATAATTGATCTTGTGAGGGTGTTAGAACGCAAAGGAGATCGTTGCTAGGAAGATTTCGGTTCTGGGAAGGACGAAATCAAAGGTTGTTCGTGTGTTCTTTGTGTTCATCCTCGTTTCAATCCGTTTTTGAGGTGAGTGCGTGACCGTAGGCTTACATAGGTTTAAGGAATTTATAGAATGCGATTGCTTGGTAGATTTCGTGTGTTTTGTGAATGAAATTGTGCATGAGACTCGATGAATCGCGACAGATTCGAGCCATGAGAGGATAGACTCGTTCCTAGGTTCTACGATGTTGTCTCGATCGACACCTTATGGTGTGTCGATCGACATGGGGCATCATGTCGATCGACACCAGGGTGGTGTGTCGATCGACACAGTGCAGTCTGTCGATCGACACCTAGAGGTTGTGTCGATCGACACAGATTTCCTGGACTGGTTCGTGTTTGATTGTTTCGTGAATGCTTGTGTATGCTTATCTTGGTATTGTATCTATTGTTTATGCCTATGTATAAATAGCCTGCAGACGGGATGATCGCGTCGCTGAGTATTAAATGATAATACTCACGCAACTCTTTTTGCCATGTGTTGCAGGTAAAGAGAAAATGTGATCGTGGAATCATGGCCGGGAAGAGAAGATGATCTAGAGTTGATATATCCCATATTACCCATTTTACTATATATTTTATTATGTTTTCTATGCATTTATCTACGGTTTTATACCTTTAAAAGTAGTTTTTCTCGTATTTGTAGTTTTAGAGTCTTAATAGGGAAATCAAGGAAAAATGAGCAAAAATAGACAAAATAGGTGTAAACCAAGCTACAGAAACTTTCATAAGCCAAAGACACCATCAAGAACCAAGAATTCACAAGAATCAACATTCTACCAAATTGGACAGAACGTATACGCCAAAAGTTCAGCAGTGAACGGAGGATCAAATCGATTTGGAATTGGATGAAACTTGGTGTGAAGATATATCTTTGAGTAAGCTTTACAATGAAGTTTGAATAATCTCAATTGAAGATGTGAGAAGAAATTTACACTGGAGTTAGTGAAGATACATCAAGCTGCCTCATAAATGAAGCAACTGCAGAATCGATCAAAATACCGGGCCGCCTCATGGACCGATATTCTGGCCTGATGCCAGCACAAATCAAGGCATTTTGGGCCCAATACCGGTCGTGACCCATGACCAAAATTCCAACCGACGTTGGAGCAGTTTTGACGTAAAAAAACGGATTTGACCTAAAGGAGACCCTAGAAAACCCTAAGCCTATATATACTTGTTTTTAGCATTTTCTTAGGTATGCAGCCGAAACAATAGAGTAGTTTATCATACAGTAGCAGCCACCATGAGTTCTCTTGGTGTTCTTCTTTAGATTTGGATTCTAGAGCAATCCGGTGGATGATCTCGCTTTGTATCTCGATATAGAGAAGAATCCTCTTACCCTTACTCTATAATTCAAGTTATTTATCATGAATTCATCATCTATCTCTGGTTTTTCATGCATCATGTTTGAGTAGTTTTATTTGTTAGGTTTTAGGTTTTCAATGAGTTTCATAATTCGATAATTGATTGATGATTGTTTAGGGAATACATTAGAGTCTTCATCTTTACTTATACTCAATGCATGATTGCTTTACCGCGCATTTAGTGATCTGATCTTAGGTTTATATACTCTCCAAAAGTTGTTTATATTGCCTGAACTAGTATTTGATGAGCCAAAAGCCTTAACAATTCGAAAGGTTAGTTAAGGAGTGCGGTAAACTTTATCAAACTTGAACTTTAATGCATGTTTTCACCTTGTAATAACATGCGACAGTTGAGTCTATTAGGGTGCTAAAACGTAGATGGTTAGTTACGTCACGATAGTGGGATGACCTTAAATCAGTGCTTTGTGTTCTAGATGGTTCATAATATAAAATCCCTAAAATCAATCAATCTTTATTGTTGCATGATTCTCTGCGAAGTACCTAAGTCCTAACGCTTTTCTTTTATTGATTTTCATTACAATTCACATTCGTTGCTTGCTTACTTTATTATCAATCACAAAAACGACAAAAAATATCTTGTTCTAGCTTGGTTTTATTCATTACAATTTGAAGTGTTGTTAAGAAGTCCTTGTGGATACGATCTCTTATCTATACTAACCGTGATTGCTATGCACTTGCAGGTAGTTAGTTGAGAGGTAAAACTCAACTCGTATCAAGTTTTTGGCGCCGTTGTCGGGGATTTCGAAGAACATCACCTTCGAATTTTTTACTAAAACTCAGTCTAGAACGCTTTAATTTCTGTTTTTCTTTTTATTTTGATTTTATTTCTTTCTTTTTCAACTTTGATTTCTCGTTTTCTTTTATCTTTTTCCGTGTGTTTCAGGTGTTTATGCCTAGTACTAGAAATTCTAACGAGAAAAATCTAGTTGTACCTGAGCAAGAAATCGATAAGCTTGAACGAGCCCTTAGGAGACAAAGACAACTAAGGATGGCCGATCAAACTGACGAGCACGTCATAAATGAGGAGGAACGAACCCTGGCTATTGCTGCTGCTTGCTGCTGCTCTTGATAGAGAGAACCAACCCGTGGAGCAACCACTTGGTGCCCACCTAAACCCATCGATCCGTAATGATGCAATCCACAATCCTCCGGAGAACATTGTTAGGAATCCAGTTGGTGGAAACGATCAACATCTCATTCCACCTGGGAATATGAGAATGCAACAACAAGTTCCACATCTTCAACCTCAAGGGAACCTAGATTTCCAACCAACCGGGCCGGTTTCTTTTGATGCTAAACTCGAAGATATGAAGAATCAAATGCTAGAAGCTTTTGGCCAACACAAGAAAGAAGTAAACCAAATGGTGGACAGTAGGTATTCAGAACTTAACACTAAGATCGAGTCTATTGTTACTCATTTCTCTAAGATGGATACGCAACTCATTCAAACCTCGGAAAGCTTA
The DNA here is from genome assembly GCA_964056655.1 of Arabis hirsuta. NCBI lineage: Eukaryota > Viridiplantae > Streptophyta > Magnoliopsida > Brassicales > Brassicaceae > Arabis > Arabis hirsuta. Next base: position 19,294,016 of record OZ053305.1, on the reverse strand, counting down.
TATGGATGAAGTCTCTACCTCCACGATCCATCACTACTTGGGACGAATACAAAGGAGCCTTCTTGAACCAGTTCTACACTAAACAGAGATCGAATTCTATAAGGAACAAGATCTCAAGTTTCAAGCAAGGACCAACCGAATCCTTCTTTGAAGCCTTGGAATGTTTCAAGGAGTACACTAGGGACTGCCCTAATCATGGTTTCTCGGAAGGAAACTTATGGAATATCTTCTACAATGGAATCGATTACAAGCATCAAACATCTTTGAATGCTTTGAGTAATTGGAATTTCATTACCAAGCTTGTACCGGAGGCAAAGCTTTTGATTGAGAACCTTGCTGCTAGTGATGCTAATTGTTCTCAAGACTACAATAGGAGCATCAACACTACTAGATCATCAACTGATTCAACTCAAATTGCGGAGCTCAAGAACATGGTTTCAAAACTACTTAAGAGTCAAAAGGGAGTTCATGCCGTTGAAGACGTCAATGATACAAGTTATGATCCTAATATGGAACGTATTGGAGATGGAATGGAGGAGAATCAAGAGGAAGTGAACTACATAGGAGGAAACTATGGGAATCGAAATTTCAACAACAACTTTCGATCTCACCCAAATCTGTCCTATCGGGGCAACAATGTCGAGAACCCTCAAGATCAATTCTACCCTTGACAAAACGTCAACCAAGGAGGCCAATATTAGTCCAAGCAACCTTTCTATTCTAAGGGAATGTATCAAGTGAAACCACCATTCAAACCATCCCAACCAACCGGGCCGGTTTCTTTTGATGCTAAACTCGAAGATATGAAGAATCAAATGCTAGAAGCTTTCGGCCAACACAAGAAAGAAGTAAACCAAATGGTGGACAATAGGTATTCGGAACTTAACACTAAGATCGAGTCTATTGTTACTCATTTCTCTAAGATGCATACACAACTCGTTCAAACCTCGGAAGCTGTTCGAAGGCAAGACGAAGAGAAAGCAAAGAAGTTTTGCAATGTTGCTTCTACTAAAGAAGAGGTGACCGTGGTCACTCCTAAACCACTTGAAGAAGAGGTTATCTTGGTCCAAGAACCAAAAGAGGAACGCCTTCCCGGCGAATCTAAGAGAGCTTACAAGAGAAGACTAAAAAGGATACCTTTGGAAAAAGTCGATAATCCGGGAAAGTTTGTTTTTCCATGCTCTATTAATGGAAAAGAGATCCACAATTGCTTGTGTGATACTGGAGCAAACGTCAATGTCATGTCACTAGCCATGGCAAAGGAACTTGGATTGGCCGATTTCAAACCATCCAAAGTCTATATAGAGTATGCCGATTTGTCGTCCTCTACACCTTATGGAATGCTTGAAAACGTCATGGTGAAAGTAGGAGAGGGGATTGTTCCTACTGATTTTCAAGTATTAGAGATGAAGATCGGAAAGTTGAATCCATTGATACTTGGATTATAATTCTTAGCAACCGCCGGAGCCATTGTTGATTTTCCAAACCGAAGAATCTCTTTCGCCAATATCAACAAAAATTTCTTCTATGATGAAGTAGATGCTAAGCGTATACCAAGCTCGATTGGAGTAAAGGTTACAAAGCCTAGTATAGACCCCGGAGATGCCAAGAAAGGAGTCAAAGAAGGAGATCCTAAAGCTAAAATGAAGATAGTTGCAAAATTGTCCAAAGAGAAGCATAAGGACATTTCCGAAGATGTCAAGACAACTTTGATACCTATGGATGATGATAAGAATGGGAACAAAGCAAAGGAGAAGTTTATCTTTGAGAACATGGTGATAAAGATCCTCGTCCCAAGAGAAGACGAGATCAACAGGGAAACTATCAAGCGTAAGATTGAAAACACTTTGAAGCTTTTCCCGGAAACATTAGTTGTCAAGTATGACAATGGAGATTCACTCGGAGTCATCATAGAAGCCGAAAGATCAAAGCCTAATGAAGCTAAAGGAACAACCATTCCATTAGTGGATCCACCGGAAGTCTAAAATCTTCAAAGGAGTCGAGCTAATTGACTTTAAACAAGCGCTTTGCAGGAGGCAACCCACATTTTTATTTTTGTTTATGCTTTAATTAGTTTTTAAAATTTTAATTTTGGTTTTCATAAGTTTATTTTACACTAATCTATTTTATTTTGATTTTTCAGGATTTATAAAAGTACAAAACATAAAAAAAAACCCACCGTCGGCCGGTACCGGTCACGATACCGGACCGCGCCCGACCGGTGTCGACCTTACCGTGACACGGGTCCAGTACCGGACGAGGTATCGGACGATGTGATCGACCGGTATCGTGACCCAACCGTCCCGCGACACAAAGGCCCAGTATCGGTCCAGCGTACCGGTCCAGAACCCCGACCGGTATTCGCGTCAGGATGCCTCGACCCGCGACACGATGATCCAACCTTCCCGCGACCCGAGCTTTCCCACGACACGAGTCTTCCCGCGATACGATGCTCGATACCGGACACGAGTATCTGTCTTCCCACGTGACTGGTATTCGAGTCTCGCGTCCCACTTGTGTCACAACACGATCGATCGTTCCCTGACTCGACCCGCGACACAACGCGGCAGTCTTCCCGTGACACGAGCACGTCCGTCCCGCGTACCGCACTCCTTCCGTCCTGCGTTCTACTCGTGTCGCGACACTACCACGTACGTCCCGCGTCCGTCCCATGACTCGACTCACGACCCGATATCGAACACAATACCGGACAACACGCCCGACCGGTATTCGTCCTGCACGACCCGCAGTCTCGTCCGTCCCGCGTATCGTCCCGCACGACCCGAAGCCTACGTCCTATCCCGCACGATTCGACTTGACCCACGTCTCGACCCATGACCGAGGTAAGTTCCGGTCACGATTTATTATTTTTATTTTATTGAGTCATCTCACTCTTATGTGACTATTTACACCGGGGACGGTGTAAGTTAAGTCTTGGGGGATTTATCGTACTAACGTCCTCTTTCTATTTTCTTATGTTTTGAGTCATTTTAATGATTTTCTTAGAGTCTTTTATTGAGTCTAAACCCTATGTTTCAAACTATGATATTTTCAGGAATTTATGCGTACATTTTATGATCTAATTACCATTGTCACAGGGTTTATCGAGGATATACGATTCAGAAACCTTCATGACTGGAACTTGCCCCATATAATTCATCTCGCATAAGTTTTGATGAATCCGATTTTGACTCTATTTTATTTGACCACTAACCTGATTTTAATTATTTTTCATTAATGAGTTAGATCGGGGAAACGAATCACACATTTATGACATCTTATCCTCTTTTACCACTCTTTGTTGTCATGAATGGCCAGCTCATCTTTAGTTGGTACCCTACCTAAAAACTTTTACCTCTTTGCAGACCTCATGCCTTCTCTTTTTAGTTCCATACTTGCAGATATGTGCAAAAATGTCGGAGAGAAAAGGATCGACGCAATTTTCCAATTACTAGAGATGCGACGATTTGGTAAAGAAGGGTGGAGTACAAAGAACAAATTTCAAAAAGCTTGGCCGTTTGCTTGGATGATTAATACATGGTAATATTTCGTGCCTATACTTGACTCGTATCAAAAAGATACCGTTTTCCCCTTAAAAAAAAAGAAAAAAAAGAAAAGAAAAAGAACTACAAAAAAATAAATAAAAGGAAGGGAAAGGAAACGGTTGTCTAAGAGTTTTAAGGCCAAATGAATACCCAAAGACTGCCATGATACAAAAGAAAAGACGAGTGTAAGAGATTTCAAGTGATTCCCGGAGAAAGATCTAAGTCTGGGGAAAAAGACGCGAAGAAAGTGGTTGGGAAATTGTGGATTATCAACAGGTCCATTCTCTCTTGCGATTTTGCATAATATCTCGCACCCGGAGTCTATGGTAACCCTAAACACTTTTAATCTCACCACATATATCAGCCTTTTTCAAATCCTAGCGCCGTCTACCCCGAATGATTCCCCTGATGAGAAATCCACCTATACCTTAATGAATGTAGAGAGTCAAATGAAGTGCAGTTGAAATTTTTGCAGGATTGTAATTAAAACATGGAGTAGGCTCCGAAGGTTATGGATGGCGTATGATGAAGATACCCTTGGATCGATCATGTCACATACGGTATTAGTATCAACGTTATTCTCAAATGGTTTTTCTAAGTTCAAATTATTTTCAAACCTCTTTTCTATACTTGGATTTTGCTTGAGGACAAGCAAGGTTTAAGTCTGGGAGAATTGATATATCCCTTATTTTACCCAATTTACTATATATTTTATTATGTTTTCTATGCATTTATCTATGGTTTTATACCTTTAAAGGTAGTTTTCTCGTATTTGTAGTTTTAGAGTCTTAACGGGAAAATCAAGGAAAAAGGAGCAAAAAGAGCCAAAATAGGTGTAAACCAAGCTACAGAAACTTTCATAAGCCAAAGACACCATGAAGAACCAAGAATTCACAAGAATCAACATTCTACCAAATTGAATAGAACGTATATGCCAAAAGTTCAGCAGTGAACGGAGGATCAAATCGATTTGGAATTGGATGAAACTTGGTGTGAAAATATATCTTTAAGTCAGATTTACAATGAAGTTTGAATCATCTCAATTGAAGCTGTGCGCAGGAAGTTACACTGGATTTAGTGAAGATACGTCAAGCTGCCTCAGAAATGAAGCAAGTGCAGAATCGATCAAAATACCAGTCCGCCTCATGGACCGATATTCTGGGCTAATACCAGCACAAATCAAGGCACTTTGGGACCAATACCGGTCGTGACCCATGACCAAAATTCCAAATGACGTTGGAGCAGTTTTGACGTAAAAAGACGGATTTGACCTAAAGGAGACCCTAGAAAACCCTAAGCCTATATATACTTGTTTTTAGCCTTTTGTTAGGTATGCAGCCGAAACAATAGAGTAGTTTATCATACAGTAGGAGCCACCACGAGTTCTCTTGGTGTTCTTCTTTAGATTTGGATTCTAGAGCAATCCGGTGGATGATCTCGCTTTGTATCTCGATATAGAGAAGAATCCTCTTACCCTAACTATTTAATTCAAGTTATTTATCATGAATTCATCATCTATCTCTGGTTTTTCATGCATCATGTTTGAGTAGTTTTATTTGTTAGGTTTTAGGTTTTCAATGAGTTTCATAATTCGATAATTGATTGATGATTGTTTAGGGAATACATTAGAGTCTTCATCTTTACTTATACTCAATGCATGATTGCTTTACCGCGCATTTAGTGATCTGATCTTAGGTTTATATACTCTCCAAAAGCTGTTTATATTGCCTGAACTAGTATTTGATGAGCCAAAAGCCTTAACAATTCAAAAGGTTAGTTAAGGAGTGCGGTGAACTTTATCAAACTTGAACTTTAATGCATGTTTTCACCTTGTAATAACCTGCGACAGTTGAGTCTATTAGGGTGCTAAAACGTAGATGGTTAGTTACGTCACGATAGTGGGATGACCTTAAATCAGTGCTTTGTGTTCTAGACGGTTCATAATTCCTAAATCCCTAAAATCAATCAATCTTTATTGTTGCATGATTCTCTGCGAAATACCTAAGTCCTAACGCTTTTCTTGTATTGATTTTCATTACAATTCACATTCGTTGCTTGCTTACTTTATTATCAATCACAAAAACGACAAAAATATCTTGTTCTAGCTTAGGTGTATTCATTACAATTTGAAGTGTGGTTAAGAAGTCCTTGTGGATACGATCCCTTATCTATACTAACCGTGATTGCTGTGCACTTACAGGTAGTTAGTTGAGAGGTAAAACTCAACTCGCATTAAGAGTCTCGTTTTCGTGGCCTTGTTGTTTAGAATTGCTAGGTTGCTAGTGAATTTTGGTTATTGATTATTGGGTTGTTGTTGAGTAATTCATTGAATTGGAAATTTTTAGATTAATAAAGTATAGGATTTTTTTATTGTGTTATTATTGTCTATGTTTTTAATTGTTCTGCATTGCTGTTGTTGGCCCATTGTGGATTATTATCTGTGATGAGAGTAATCCGAAGGGAAATTTTAAATTTTTGGGTCGGGACGTTTCATTTTGGTATCAGAGCCCTTATGGTTCTAGGGCAGGTGCAATTGATTGATTATGTGCGTAATTGATTGATTGTTGTGTGGGTATGGAGTCCTAGATCATCTCTTTCGAGCCTTCAATGAGATTCCACGGTATGTGTTATTTGACTTTCTGTTTTTTAGTACTTAGTAGTCTGCTGGTGAGTGCAGAGTGATGGCTAGAGGTGCTAGAGGCAGAGGTCGTGGGGGCCGAGGTGGTCGTGGTGGGCGCGGGCGAGGACTGCAGAGTGAGTCTGATGCCGCGAGTGTGGCCCAGAAGACCACGCAGGAGCAGGTGGCGGACTCGTAGGCATTTCAAGAGGGGTCTGTGCATTAAGAGTCTCGTTTTCGTGGCCTTGTTGTTTAGAATTGCTAGGTTACTAGTGAATTCTGGTTATTGATTAGTGGGTTGTTGTTGAGTAATTCATTGAATTGGAAATTGTTAGATTAATAAAGTATGAGATTTATTGGTTGTGTTATTATTGTCTATGTTTTTAATTGTTCCGCATTGTTGTTGTGAGCCCATTGAGAATTATTATCTGTGATGATAATAATCCGAAGGAAAAAATTTTAAATTTTTGGGTCGGGTCGTTTCAGAAAGGAGAAAGGCTTTGATTATATAGTGAAAAACAGGAACCTTTGCACAAGATACTAAACAGAGATAATAAAAAAAGTCATATTGTTTCCAATAAAAACACAGTATTTATTGCTATTCCCCACTATGCACAACAGCTGATATACAACACAGCTGTTGCAACAAATAGATTACACAAGCACTTCTATAGAACATATTCGACAATCTTATTCTACTTAGAGTTACACGACATCAAACACTTGTAATTCACTCCTGAACGTATTCCTAATGTACCAATGTAACGTAACAACGATTACGAAACCTCTCATTTTTACTCAACACAACATATCAAGGCTTTCACTGTCTCTGAGTTTTTCAAAAAACCTTTTCGGAAGAACTAGTTGACTTATGTACTATTCTTCTTCTAGGCGTGGTGGGGGTGGTAGGAACTGCTCATTAACTTGAGTGGAATCGTTCTGCTAGCTTAGACCGAGAATGTCCGCGGTTAGGGTTGGTGAGTGTGTAGGCGGATTAAACACAAAATATGTGTTCGTACTGGTGGGAGTAGCAAGAATCCCAGAGAAATCTAGTTGCGTCCGAGGGGTTGTGAGTCTCAGAGAAGTGGTGTCTTCACAAATAATCCTTCAAGGGGGCACCCTATGGGCAAGCGATTAAGAGATCTCTCACATCTAGGTCAAGAAAAATATCTCCTGTTGTTCGAGACGGGCTTCGACGGTCCGGACAGATGCATCCTGGTTCTGAACCTTTTCAACCAAGGTGGAGAGCATCTGTCGTATCTCTGTTAGGTCATCCTGCGAATGCCCTCTTCTTCCGGTAGGAAGCATTGGAGCGAACGCAGCTGAGATACGTCATGATCCTTAGGGTGGATCTGCTGAGATATCCGGGTTCCGTAACAAGACGTTATGGGGTAGCATCAGAGTAGATAATGTGGGAGTTGTAGTAGCAGCTAATGTGGCGGGTCGCTCATCGGTCGGGCATGTTACTACCACATGGGTCTTGGCTGGGGTCGTGACTCTGGTGCCGATTCCGATATGATCACTGACCAGAGATCCAGATGATTCTTGGCTTTGGAGTGTCACGACCGGTGAGTCGTTAACTCTTAATGTTCCAGATGTGTTTTTATCCATTCCACTCTAACACATCTTAGACTGGATTTCGGTGTTATATGTATCAATTTCTTCCCCTCAGACGGTGCCAAATGTGGAAGCTGAATTTTGTACTAAAAATTTATATGTGAATTTGGAGAAGAAACTATAGTTCTAACAAATGTCTATAAACTTGATAAGAAAAGAAATATAAACCGAAATTGGATTTATATTGATAAGAATCAAATATACAATGAGATCGCGAGTGAGATGTGTTATAAGCTATAAATGTAGTGTTAAGCTCTCGTGTGTGTGAAATGTTGGCGAAATTTGCTCGAACTTTATGTATTTATAGCTCAAATCAGCTCCTCGATCTAGCTCCACGTATCTAGGGACGGTTTTGCGTTTTTCGGTCAATTTCTTGTATATTCCCCACGGATCTCGCTCTTGTGGCTGCGCAAACCTCCATGTTGACTCGTTTCTAACTCGGAAGCTCTACCTTCGTTGACCAAACATGTATATGCTAACTTGCGCTTATTAACTTCTCTAATCTTCTTTTCAGGTCTAGGCCGCAGGCGGAATCCCTTTATCATTAATTTATTTTTACCAGACCTTTTAACGGACAGGATGGTGATGAATCAAGCTCCAACAATTAGCTACATTTGTTTATTTATTCTTCTTGGGTTTTATTCTTCGGATGTTTCGTCTTTTCATCATCTTTTTGTCCTATATGGCTTTTTTTGTCTTATATGACTTCACACGGCTTGCGCAAATGTATGATTGGTAAAAAATCATTAGATTTTATGTTTTTTTAAAATTTCATAAAGAGTTTACATAGTCTCAAACATCTTATTTACTACTCACACCATCATTATTTGTAATCGTAAAATTTAAGTTATGTTCTTTTTTGTCAAACAAAATTATAATTAAAATATGCCACTATAATTGGTTAACCAATTGTGTGGAGTATTGTTTACAAATGAAAAATTAAAAGCTCTAGTACGTGCAGAACAGGCTAAACAGTCCGCCTCTAAATTAAAGGAACGAGAAATCAAAGATAAAGAGAATCGGATAAAGCAATCTTGCAAATCCCTAAGTCTAGCTAACAGAGTGGAGAACGCAAGCCATTCCTCTGGATCCCGCACGATATCCACTAGGTCAGAGGAGTCTGTCTCAAACTCTTGGCACGCCATCCCTCTCTCGACCATAGAGGACATAGCCCAAATAAGAGCTTCCATCTCCGAGCACAATGGAGATCTCTGGTGACTTATTCCTTGTGCACCGAGTAATACAGGATGCTCGCCGTCAAAGCAGCACCATCCCAGCCCTAAAGTAAGATCTGTCTCCTTCCACGAACCATCAACTTGACATTGCATATGGGTACGCGATCGAATCCCTCCCTATATTTCCCTCTCTTTAAGATGTCCAACCTCCGATAAAGTATTTTGGGCTTCTGTCCATACACGAAATTCGCTTTCAGCCAATTACATAATGTCATGTGGTATACCATCAACCCCTTGAAAACATCTCTTATTTCGAGCTTTACATAGATACCACATAATCCATGGAAATATTATACACTCTCCACTAAGAATATCCCCCCTCGTGATCCTCCAGAAAAGAAAAAGTCCATATTGGCGTATATCGATATATAAGGGAAACAATCCCTGCCCCTATGGGATAAGAATAATTTCCACGTCTGAACAGCTGTGGGGCATTCAAATAAAGCATGATTGATTGTTTCCTCTTCAACTCCACAACGAAAACATATAGTTGGGCAATTGACTCCTTGTTGATTTAACTGAGTTAAAACTGCCATAGAACCCGCAAGAGTCTACTATAAGAAGCTTTTAATCTTTGAGGGATACTTCAACTTCCACACCTGAACTTTTAGAACTATAAAGCTTGGTTCCATTTTTTTACTTGCGTCTAAGTCCCTTTCCAACTCATTGGACAACCAATATTCCGACTTAACCGTGTACCTCCCTGACTTTGTATAGTGCCAAATGAAGCGATCACTCATAAATACCGGGCTAATTTGGAGCCTCGAATTAATTGAATGTCCTTCGGTTCTATAAATTCCTGAAGTATTGGAAGATGCCATTCCTTCGTGATGAAGTTATATAAATTGTTGACCTGCAAGATTGGGTGTAAAACGCTTCCTCTACCTCATGCTGGTCTAGGAAAATTGTCTGTAATCCATGGATCAGACCAAACTGCTACATTATCTCCTGATCTCAAACTTACCCGACTCCCCTTATATAATAATTTCCTTACCGATAATAAGCTTGTCCATCCATATGAAGGCGAATAGGGTTTTTTTGCCAATAGTGGGTGCCTATCCCGGAAATATCTTTCTTTAAAAACTCTCGCTACTAAAGAATCTGGATAGTGATACATTCTCCAAAGTTGTTTAGCTAAAAGCGCCGAATTAAAATTCTCCAAAGAACATAATCCCAAACCACCCTCCTTTTAAGGGATACATTATGTTTCCCATGCTATCCAATGTAAACCTCGGTTACTTTCATTTGAACTCCACCAGAACTTGGTTATTGCACTAGTTAACTTTGATATTAATGACCGGGGAAGTCTAAAACATGACATAATATATGTCGGAAGATCAAGGGCCACTGTCTTGATCACGCGATCATGTAGTCTGTCATTAATAAAGTTAAAGATATTTGTCTTGGATCCCCCAAAACTCTCTAGGATACCCAAATATGAACTCATTCCTCCTTTCTTATCTATATCCATTATACCTTTTAAGAAAAAAATTTGTGTGACTTGTGACATCGTGTCCAAACATGATCGATGACTTCTCAAAATTAATCTCTTGTTCCGATGCTATCCCATAAGTCCGTAATACCTCTAAAATAGTCTTACATTCACTCACTTCCGCCTTGCAGAAGAATAAACTATCATCCGCAAAAATTAGGTGAGAAATCGAGGGGTTGTTACGTCCAATCTTAATTCCAGTCAAAACCCCTTCCCTCTCTTTCTTACGAATATTCACGATCAGGACATGTGTACATAAGATAAATAAGTATGGAGATAATGGGTCACCCTGTCGAAGCCCTCCCTTAGGGTTTATCTATCTTTTTGGGAGACTATTAATCAGAATTTGATAAGAGACTGATCGCACACAGTAAATTATCCAGGAAATCTACTATGGACGAAAGCCCAGACGTAGCATTACGACTTCCAGAAAATCCTATTCAATCCTATCATAAATTTTACTTATATCCATTTTTATTGCCATGAAATCCTTTCGACATGCACCATTGGTCCTAACCCAATGAAACATTTCTTGAGCAATCAAAATGTTATCCGCTATAAATCTTTGATATGTTTATATATTTACACTACCTATGTACATATTTCCATGCCTTTATCTCTTGTTTAGCACCATTCATACATCATTTAGGACTCCTTTAGCCTTAGTTTAGCTTAGATTTGCATCTTAGAGCTCTAGGTTAGTGTTTTTACATATTTCTCTTCTTTTACCCTTTTTCAGGTGGTATCTGAGCTAAAATGGAGTTATCTAGCTATCAGAGCCTGGAGGATTTGAGTGGAGTGCTGAGGAATGAGAGCAGGAGAAAATACAAAGTTCTGGAGCTAGAGGAAGAAGCAGAGGAGCAGATATCAGTTATCACTCATCAAGGCCCGCCGATAAAACACACCTGGAATAGTGGAAAGATGGAGTCTCATCAAACGTACTGAAGTTCCTAACTTGGGTCGAGAATCAGGATGTCAGTGCCACCAAACCATAGCACAGATATCACAAGTTATCCCCTTGTCACGATGGAGCATCAAAGACTCTCCAACCGTCAGATCAGGTGCAATATATCGGATGAACACGATATTGAAGTCGTCGATATCCCCTAATATCGACACCAGCCGATGAAGATGACCGATAGCCTGCACCTAACGAGGATACAATGTCGTGACACGACTGTTGAATGAAACACTGGAACGACACTAGATATCGGCCACTTCCCTAATATAGAAGTGATCGATCTTTAACGTATTTTGTTGACTTTTCTGGGTCGACAGTTGACCTTGATCGGATGATCCGGTTTCCTTCTAGGTCGACCCGGTTCTGTTTTTACGGGGTATAAATATGACCTTGGCCCTTGAAAAACCCAAGTTTTCAGTTTTCTCTTCCTTAAACAATTTCGAAACTTTCCTTTTACATTGTAGTGACAATAGACCCTTAGAGCATTGATTCTTTGATGTTCTAAGTCTTTGCTATATAAAGTTTCAATCTTTAGCTTAAAGTTTTAGTTTTTGTTTGAGAATCGCTTTCATTTTTGCATTTTACCATATGCACATCACTCGAGCTTAGTCATGGCTTATTCAGTAGCCATGAGTGAGTAGTCTATTTCTTGAACTTTGGGTTGGTAAATGTAGGAGCTTTAGAGAATGGCTGATCTAGCTTCGGCTTATCCATTATGTTTCTCGAGCTTAGGTTGAACTTAATGCTTGGTTTTTGACTTTTGTCTTGAGCCTCATCCTTAGGCGTTCTTCTGGCCAAAAGGTGCTTGTTGGAATGCCGGAACGACTTTTTGCTCGGCTTGGTAATCTTTGACCACGAAAGTTATTGTTGAGGTGCTAAGTGAGCTTATTGGACCTAACCATTTATGCTTGGAGAGTACTTATATCTAGCAGCGAAAGTTAGTTAAATCTTTGTACTCAACAAAGTAATTAGTGCCACGAAAGTGGAATAATTTAAATCCTTGTTCCATCCTTAAGATCTGAGCTTTTAACTTAAAGACCTTAGCTTTATTAGCCGAAATGTATTGCTCCTCATCAGTTGCCAACCCGATGCTTGATGTATTCCACATCTTTGCATTCACGTTAAGTTTTTGTTCTACTTATTTCCCGCATTTTTGTCTAGTTTTGAATAACCAAATCAAACTCTTATTTATGCTTTAGCTTAACGAAAATTCTCCATGGTTTAGTACTCTAAATCCTAGTCTTCCTTGTGTTCGAATCCTGTGCTTGCTACAATTGAATCATGAGTTAGGTTGTTAGCTTGCTAGGTTTTATTTGATAGGTTTGCTTGCTAATGTTGAACTCGAAAAACCACTCATCAGTCTTCATGACATAAATGCCAACTATGTTTCCGAAATAACCTTGGGTAATAGCTTTATCAATCGGAGACAAATTAATTTGGAAATAATTTTGTATCCCACATTACACAAGCTGATTAGCCTAAATTCACACATCCTCTTCGGCTTCTCTGTTTTTGGAATCAGACAAATATTCGTCATGTTCAACCTATTATCAAAGTTGCCAGTCCTAAAAAACCCTTTAATAAATTTGGTCAGCTCCCCTTTTAAAGATGGCCAAAATCGTTGGTAGAAAAGGGTTGTCATTCCATCTAGACCTGGAGGTTTTTCCGAGTGCATAGCAAAAATTGCTTTTCTGACCTCGTCTTCAGTAACCTCTTTTGTAAGCATATTTTTCATTTCCTTCGTGATAGCCGGTTCTACTGCTTGTAAAACCTCTGTAAAATCGTCCGGGTGAGTAGATTCAAATAGATTCTCGAAGTACTATGTTGCCGTCTCCTCAATTCCTTTTTGTATTTCTTCCCACAACATCAGAATTGTAGTAATTTAATCAATCACACAACATCAGAATTATAGTAATTTAATGGAAACTACTACGAAGCAGCTTCTTCTTGATCACATTCCCAAATCTTGAGTTAGCCATAGCTATAGTTTCATCTTGACAGTAAGATTCCAAAAACGTGCAAAGATCATTCTTGAATAACTTCGTTTGCACTTGTAAACTTGTCAAAAGCTTTCAGCTTGACCATCTGGTACAAGCAAGAACAGATTATGTGAGCTATATTTCCTAAAAAGCAAAAACTAACATTTACCCAAATCTAAAATAATCACCTTTCGAGGGTTGAGAACAGGTCACCCAAATTCTGCAAACGATTTTTGATGACTGTTAGAAACATCCTTTAAAGCTTGAGATTAAGATTCAGAACCCCAAAAGCTAATGTCAGACAAATTTCCTTCGTATACACATCGAATAGGGCAAAACCCACGGGGGTTGGGAAAAGTACGATCATCTTCTTCACAATATCTTATTTATGTTTTCAAATTTGAAAAATACTCCTAATTTTATCCTTTTTGAAAACTAACTTTTTCTATATGCAAAAGTACTATTTTATCCTAATTTGAAGTAAAAAAATTACATATTCTTAGAAATAATAATCAAAATTCGTAAATATTATTATTATTTATTGTATTTTATTTGACATGCATAAGTTTTATTGATTTAAAATTTAAAATGTACTATTAGATAATTACATAAAAATAAGTCAAATTATATATTAAAAAATATATTAAAACTTACGTTGCTTATGTAACTATGGAGAAGCACTAACTTTGTTTCATCTTTAATCAACAGCTATTTTGAAAATAGTCGTTAAAATATATATTTTTTTACCATTGGATCACAAAAATATAAACTGGAATGTGAAATGAATGAAGAATAAGCAATTATAGAGCGTCAAACATAACACACAAAATATAAAAATATGATATATATAACAATGATGGGTAAACATTATATTGGATACGATAGTGATAAAAATCACGACGGTTAAAGATAAAATTTAAAGTAGATAATATTCATGATTTTGATTGGTTTAATTGACTGGAGATTTAAAAGAAAAGAAAGTAATATTTATGATTTTGCTAAAGAGAAGACAGAAAAACGTTCAATAAAACCTAAGTTTTAATACATTATTTCGAAATAAATCAGTTTTCTCAATATTTTAGTTTAAATGAACCATTTAACTTTTAATTTGGATGCAATTCTATGGTCTTAACAAAAAAATTGGGTTGCATTTGGACTCTTTTGGTTCGATTAAATAAAGATGTATAACATTATGCAATATTAAAATCTAGGATAATTAGATATTTGTTATAAGATAAATCGAGATTATTAATATCTATTATTATCATCACAAAAAAATAATTTTACTTTATTAAAAATGATATAAGATATACAAATTGTTATTTAGTTTTACTAAAGTTATTTAAGTAAACTTAATATCTAAAAGTATTGTTTCCAAAAAGAGATGTATTTTTCAAATTTAAAAACACAAAAGGGTATTTTTCTAAATTTTCTCTTTATATTTGCCTACTATGTAAATTCCAATAATATCTTATTATACATAAATATATACATATGGGCCTGAAAATCAGATAATGTCTTCACGGTCCATTCTAGTAATTTTTCGTTGCGGTTGAACTCTGGTCTAGTTTTTGTTCCTGTTAACTTCGCTTAAGATCAATTTTTCCATTAGGCATAGGTATTCGAGTTTTGGATCGGTTAATATGGTCATCCGGCTTTTCTTTTTAAAAATATATTTTGAAATTTTAGTTTGGTTTATCAAAAATTACATGACATACTTAAAAGTTATCCAAAATATTTGAAATTACCCGGTTGTTTTAAATTTTGTTTGATTTGATTCTAATAGACAAACTAGGTGGTACCCATGCGCATACGCGGACACGTAATTCATTTATAGTATGTTATTAACGAATTAAAACATGATATTTTGTTTACCCAATCATTTTTCAAAAAAATATAAATATGTAAGAAATTGTTTCCTTAGAGATCTATAGTCTAAATATATTGATATGTATTGATTGGAGATTAATTCTAAAAAAAAAATAGTTATTTTATGTTTGTTAAATCTATTCGTGATTATAAAGATTAAAAGAATTAGTAAGATATACAATTTTAGGAATGAAGTTAATATAATAGTTATTTTGGTATTTTTTCCGCGTATGTCATTCTAATTAGTTATTATTCTCCTTAAACATAAAATATATACTTGTAATAATTTCGTATAACTTAAGAATTGCTCTACCTAAAATTATTACTTTTTATGGTATTGATGTATAAATAAGCCCCAAAATTGTGATCAAATTTTCAATTTTCAAACTTTTTCAAGTCCGAATATGAAATAAAATGCTTAAAAATCACTATTTATTGATCTTCTCACCTGAAAATCTCTTCTCCATAATCTTAAAACTGAGTTTTAGTAACACTGGAATGTTGGTCCCCAAGACAACGCTGTATGAAGAATCTATCCTCTTTGCTGCAACAAAAACATTGGAAAGTTAATAAAAGAGACAATTTTGGTTCAGAAGAAATATACATACAATATCGAACGATCTAAAACAATCGATTTGACTAAATATGTGGATTTTAAGTGATATTAAGCCCTAGTATCGGAGCCAACACCCTCACACATGAACGCAAAATATGAAACAATTTAAACCATTTGCATCAACTAAATATGTAGATTTTAAAGATTTTTAAACCCTAATATGAAAGCCTAACCCCTAAAAAATATACATACAATATGGAACGATTTAAAACGATCAATTTGACTAAATATGTTGATTTTAAGTAATACTAAACCCTAATATGGGAGCGTACACTCTCACAAATAAACGCAAAATATGGAATGATTTAAATCGTTCACATTGACTAAATATGTAGATTTTAAGGATTTTAACCCCTAATATAGGAGTTTAAACTCTCACAAATATACATACAATATGAATTGATTAAAAAAAATCAATTTGACTAAAAATGTGGATTTTAAGTAATACTGAACCTTAGTATCGGAGCTCAAACCCTCACAAATCAACACAAAATATGAAACGATTTAAACATTCGCATGACTAAATATGTAAAAAATATACATGATATAAACCCTAGTATGGGAGCCGGAACCCTTACAAATAAACGCAAAATATGGAATGATTTTGTAACATCCCGGTTTCAGGAAATATGTGGTGCATGCGGAGAGGCTTAAGAGAATTGATTTGTAAAATGCACTTATCTTTTCACCAAAGTGCACTTATCTTTTCTATCACACATCGAGAGAGAACTCCAAAGCTAAGCGTGCTTGGGCTGGAACAATTTAAGGATGGGTGATCTAGTGGGAAGTTGTTTCCAGTACCATGTGAGTGAGAACAAAACATGGGGAAAGATCACGTGGTGATTTCCAAGGTCAGTAAACAAGTCTTTCGAGTCTCCCTGACTAACGCACCGACCGTCGGACATGGATGGATGTGGAGAGTGGACGTCGAGCCTACTGGCAGGGGCAGTCGGGGTATTACAAGTGGTATCAGAGCGAATCTTGACGAGTGTCTGAGTGACACTGTAAGGGGTAAAGATCCTTGTACGCAACGAGGACGTTGCGATCAGTTAGTGGGGGTGATTGTAACATCCCGGTTTTAGGAAATATGTGGTGCATTCGGAGAGGTTTAAGAGAATTGATTTGGTTACCTATATCACCAAAGTGCACTTACAGCGGCAGTCGGGGCGTTACAAATTTATATCTTTCACATTCTCTAAATATGTTGATATTTAACGGTTCTAAATCCTGATATAGGAGCCTAAACTTTCATAAATCAATAACATATAAAAGTTGAAGCTATTAGCTCTTAAAGACGTCTTCATAGCATTTAAATCAACCAATAATGTTATACCACGTCAAATATTCAAATTAGAAAATTTTCTTAATCATAAAATAGTGTTCTTTTTCTTTTTGTTAACCAAATTAATCCCTGAAATCTCTCTTTCATTTCTTTTTGTTCACCTCTTTCTTTAGCAAAATCTATCGACTCCATCTCTCATTCTCTTCTTTTGGAGTTTATCAGACTTGGCTAAATAAATCAGTCGGCAATCTATAGTCACTCAACATTGCAAAGTTTGTCCTCTGTCGACCATCTCTACATGAGTTATTATTAAAGTTGTTTTTTTATTCTTCTCATACTTTTTGGTTCTATGTGGAAATCTTGTTGTTTACCTATCGATATATATATATACTGGTTTCTTCTCATTTGTTGTGACTCTTATCTAGTGCATTGTTTTTTATTTATTTTTTTAGGAAACAATGTGAATCTGGTCAAGTATTTGTGGTGCTGATGGCATAAAAAGAAAACTAATGATGAAGATTTAGTTCGCTTCAATAGTTAAGATTATGATTGAATAAATAAGATTATGTGGTTGATTATGAATTTGAACAATGTATACATACTTTTTTTGTCGTCAAACAATGTATGCATACATATATCTATAAATATTTATGAAAAATATGCATTTTTTTTATGCTAATCTATATATTCTTATAAACACGAAGTCACTTTGCTGATGTGTTAACTTAATAGGGATTTGCGGAATTTCTTAAATTACAGCTATACCCGTAATGAATCGGCTCAATTACGATCAATGCCACCAAGACTTAATTACGATAATGCCACTATGATATAACGATTTATTTTCGTGGGTTTAGGTCAAACATACATTTTGTAGCCCAGAACTAATGGTATAAGGCCCATCATTTATGATATAGTCAGATTTATTATAATGCAAATCTTCCATATTTATACATACGAATCAATGAGTGAAATATAGAAGTATATATATTTGTAAGTTTAAGATATAACTGGTGACATAATCTTTGAGGAATGTTGAAGAATTGCAGGAAAAAAAATTAAGCTATTACCAGTTGTACTTGTGGAATTGAGAGTTGCACTTTATGGAATTGGAAGGAATAATACGTAATAAGTGGATAAAATTTACCAGTTTTTTTTTTATGGAAAATATTTTTGTACAAAACACTAGCTTTCATTTCTTTTTCTTCTTTTTGGTATGAAGTTTTCATTTCTTGTATGTGCTAATATGATGAAATCAATTTGCAAAAAACACATAATTGAAAAAAAAGGTTTTATTTATTAAACAGTAAATAACCAAATGTGTGGTGGCCTAGTGATAACACAAGAGAGTTGGTTCGTTTGCGCCCTAAGTTCAAACTCCCTTTGGTACGGAGGGTTATTCTTTAAATCGAAATATCCAACGACTGTTTCCGGGTACCGAGGAGATTATGAGCCAAATGTTTAGAACTCTCACAGCTTATCAAAAAAATAATACAAAATACAAAAAATAGTAAATAAAATAGATGTTGTTTGACAAGTATAATTAAATAAACTTTGTATGTTTTATTAATTTGAATGATTACTAATAAAAATAGAGTTATTGATGAAATAAGTTAGGTTTATGAGATAATTCGTAAAGATTATAATTATAAATACTGTTTAACTATTTATACATTTATAAATATAAATATTTAATTTCAAAAAATCTTATTTAATTAATATTTTTAAAATTTTAGCAAATTTAGTTATTCCAAAAATTCTGCAAGATTCCGCTGTTATCATTTGAATTCAAAGTTAATCCGTCAGATTTCGCAAAAAAATCATCAAAAATTCAGCAAGATTCTGTAAATCAGCAAAATTCCGCTAGTACCATTTACACCCATAGTCAGATTTGTCGATGCAAATATTCTTTGGTAATCTATATATAGTTTTTCAAAAATATTTATATATTTTAAGGAAATTATCTATATAATTTTTTAAATATATTATATCCATATTTTGTTGGTGTAACCCTAATATTTTGTTACCTATATATATGTGTGATCAATTGTTCCATTGTAGGTCGGAGTTATTTTTCGCCCCATTGCCTTATTTTAAGGTTCGTTATTTTGTTTTTCTTCCGCTTTCATATGCTAAATTCGTATATAATTGTTGATTATAAACGAATTTTGATGATTTCCTAATGATATGTTTATTATGTTATTGTAACGCCTGTGAACCAAAAATTTAAAGATGGGAATCAAATTGGACCGAATAGTTTATTAAATTACTAGGTTTGTTAAATTACTAGGTTTGAGGTTTGGGTTTTGGCCCAATCTCCATAAACCTACAACCCTAGAGCCTATATCTTTGGGAATTGATGCAAAAGCCCAAAACCTAGCTCCCTACTCACCTATTTAAGTGGTGCTCGTGGCTAGGTCAGAGAAGGAGAATTGTGATAGCGAAACTCTGTCGGAATCCATCTAGAGTCGGTGCCGTCAATTCTGTGCACCATTCAGATCAGTTTCGTGGTAGCTTTTTCCCGAGCTTTACGATCATCTCACTCGTATCTAAGAGACGATCTTCGTACTGTTAGATAGATCCCGGTTCTTAGTTTCTGGAGCATCTTTTCGATATCCAATCCCAGGTAAGACACGCCCGTAATTCTCAGTTAAAGTTTGCCCTAAATCGCAGGCTTTCCTGGAAACCAGAAACTGTCTCAGAATTGCTCATGTTTCCAGTTTCACAGAGCTGACTTTGGAGATTATTAACATTGATCTAGAAGGAATCAGAGAATGGTTCCAGTGTCTTTGGAAAGGTGTAGCTACAAGGAATCCAGATCGGGTTTCAGAGTTCCGATCCAACTTAAACCCAGTGAATTATTCGTGTTTTGTTCTGGCCAAGAAACACTTATTCAGTCCAAAAACCAGAAATTCTAATCTGACTTGAAACGCAAACACAGTTTTGAAACGCGATTTCCGCAGACGCCAGACGCCAGACGCCCAGAACGCTTTTGCAGACTGCAAGGAATAGCGTTTCAACCACAACCGCCCGAAATGCTATTTTCAATTGATATTTTTCTTGAACTCAGTTTTTGGACGTGATCGCTAAGGTGAGTGCGCATTCATGGCTTTTTTGGGTGATTTGAATGACTTGTTCTCTAGGTTGTGTGTAAGGATTGATTAATTTATTGGATCAGAGGTGTTCTCTGTGAGTTTTCGTGCTATGGTGGTGACGATTGGTTCCAGGGGGTGTCAATCGACACCAGTGGCTGATTTTCGTGTTGTTGTTTAGTTTTGGTGGTTATTGGCATTATTGTATGTTTTGATGTTCCATTAAGCCTGTGTATAGCCGGTAGATAGAATGACCGTCTCACTGAGTATTTATGATAATACTCACGCATCTCGTTTTTACATGTTATGCAGGTAAAAGCAAAGTGTGATCATGGAATCATGGCTATGAAGAAGAGGATGATATAGGGTCTTGATTTCATTATGTTTTGGTTACTATTTAGAATTGCTGGTTAGGTTGCTGGTTATTCTGGAATTGTTGAATTGGAATTTATGTTGGTTTAGTTGGAATTGGTTATTGATTGATGAATTATTGAGATAATTGTTGGTTATGACTTCCACTGGTTAATTGATGATTTTGCTTGATTGCTTGATGTTGAGAATTAGCATTTATGGGAATACTAATTCGATTATTATTTAATTTAATTTTAAAAAAAGGGTCGGGTTGTTTTAATTTGGTATCAGCGCCCTTACGGTTGTAGGAAGGCAAAGGAATGATTTATGGAATTTTTTTGAAATTAATTATGCGATAGTTAGTCAAGTTGTTCGTGAGTCGTAGATCATTCTCTTCGAGCCTTCAATGAGATTCCACGGTAAGTGTTTATTTAACTTGGTAATATTCTAGTATTCTTAGTCTGTGTTTTTGGAAGTGCAGAAAGAGGTGACTAGAGGTACTAGAGGTCGTGGTCGTCGGGGTCGTGGAGGTCATGGGCGTTGTTGGGGGCGAGTGAGGGAGTCCACCAAAAGTGTGACCCGGAGTTCCACGCAAGAGCATGTTGCAGATTCGTAGACGTTTTAGAAGGGGTCCGTGGGTGTGGCCAGTGTGAGTACCAGTTTGAGGACTGGTGGGGCGGGTGTTGGTTCCGGTGTGGTCGGTGGTGCGGTAGGCCCAGGTGCGGGTGCTGTCGCAGGTGTAGCCCAGGGCCGAGATGATTGTCTGGCAGACTTGTTGTAGTTGTTGTAGGAGCAGTTTACCGGGGGCGGTACCAGCTCAGGCTCCAGTGGTGCCACCAGTGGCAGAGGTGCACCCGAGAGTTATGGTTGGGGAGCAGCTCTCAACTTATCTTAAGATGATGGAGCAGATGCAGAGGATTGGCATGGGATTTGATGAGGTTGCAGTAGAATTTTCGCTCTACCAGGTGTCCACAGGGATACTAGATTGATCTGGAAGTTCATTACCTGGATGGTGAGGCACATCTCTGGTGGAGGGGTGTTGCGGCTAGGAGGATTCAGGCAGAGATGGTCTGGGATGAATTTTTGGCTGAGTTTGATGCCAAGTTTTTTCCAAAGGAGGCAGTGGATCTGTTGAAGTCGCGGTTTTTGGAGCTTGCTCATGGAGATCGGTTAGTTTGTAAGTATGATGTGGAGTTTAACTGACTCCTAGTTTATGTTGGTCGGGCTATGGAGGGCTAGCAGACCTAGGTGAAAAGGTTCTTGAGAGAACTTCGACCTAACTTCATGGCCCGATGTAGGGTGACCAGGTATGCTTCGAGGGCGGAGCTGGTGGAGACAGCAGCTACGATAAAAGAGGATCTAAGGGAGTAAGTTGTGGTGGTCAACCCAATCGTTCATACGAAGAAGCCGCAACGGCAAATGCATCTGAGCAATGGCGGAAAGCATGCGCAAGGACAGAAGATGAAGTGGGAGGACACAGATGTGGGAGCATGGATCACAGATTGGCGAGCTATCCTAGGAAGGATGAGGCTCGAGACACTCGGGTTTGTTACCACTATAGGGAGCCGAGACACATAAAGCCGAAATTTCCCGAGCTGTAGTAGATGGTCGTGGCAGCTGTTCATCCAGTGGCTCAGACTGCAGCAGCACCGCGTGTGTACTCTACTGTGGAGACGGGTTGGCCAAGCGCGAGACCGATCACATGTAAACTTCCAAACTCATACTTGGTGAATTCTGTTTGTGTTAGAATTTTGTTTGTTTTGAAATTTTTGTTAGTTTGTAATGGAAAGATATGTTTCTTAGCATATGGGGTTTGTGTAGGGACCTTGTTAGTGGGCAGTTTTGAGTCTCACGTGTTGTTTGATTCTAGAGCATCGCATTGCTTCATTACTCCGGAGTGTGCAGAGAGCAGCAATATCCACAGCAGAGCCAGTCAGAAGTTAGGAGTTGCTAGAGGGAAGTTTCTAGCTACTCATGGCCAGGCGAGGAGCAGAGATATTCAGTTGGTTGGGGAGTCTATGCCAGCAGACTTGATTATTAGCCCCGTGGAGCTGTACGATGTAATCTTGGGTATGGATTAGCTGGATTGGTACAGAGTTCATTTGGATTATTACCGAGGTCGATTTTCCTTTGAGCGTAAAGAAGGGAAGTTGTTTTATCAGGGGGTGAGACCGACTTCAGGGAGTCTCGTGATCTCGGCTATGCATGCTAAGAAGATGTTAGAAAAGGGTTGCGAGACTTATTTGGCGATGATTGTTATGCTATAGACTATTGAAGAGGTTACAATTAGAGATATTCGGATTGTTCAGGACTTCGAGGATGGCTTCCAGTCATTGCAGGGATTACCACAGTCTCGATCTAATCCTCTCACGATTGAGTTGGAGCCAAAGACAATTCTGATATCTTAGGCACCTTATAGGATGCCTCTAGCAGAGCTAAAGAAGATGCTGGAGGATCTATTTGGTAAGGGATTTATCCAGCCAAATAGTTCACCATGGGGAGCACTAGTGTTGTTTATGAAGAAGAAGGATGAAAGTTTTTGGTTATGCATTGATTACCGGGAACTTAACCGAGTTACTATGAAGAACAAGTATCCTCTACCATGGATTGATGAGTTGTTAGATCAGTTGAGAGGAGCTACTTGGTTCTTCAAG
Source organism: Arabis hirsuta (assembly GCA_964056655.1). Classification (NCBI taxonomy): domain Eukaryota; kingdom Viridiplantae; phylum Streptophyta; class Magnoliopsida; order Brassicales; family Brassicaceae; genus Arabis; species Arabis hirsuta. The sequence continues at coordinate 19,270,706 of OZ053305.1, read as the reverse complement.
ATAGATTTGGCGTTGGGATATTATCAGATTCCTATTGATGAGGCAGATGTCAGGAAGACAGCTTTCAGGACGAGATATGGGTATTTTGAGTTTGTGGTTATGCCTTTTGGTTTGATTAATGCACGAGCTGCGTTTATGAGGCTGATCAACGGAGTCTTTCAGGAGTGTCTGGATGAATTCGTGATCATATTTATAGATGATATTCTGGTGTATTCGAAGAGTCATGAGGAGCATGAGGTACATCTGAGGGCGGTTTTAGAGAAGCTGCGAGAGCAGAAGCTGTTTGCTAAGCTGAAAAGTGCAATTTCTGGCAGCGGGAGATGGGTTTTCTCGGTCATATTGTTTTTGCAGATGGAGTTTCTGTGGATCCGGCAAAGATACAGGCCATCAAGGAGAGGCCAAGACCGTGGAATGCAACAGAGATCAGGTTGGCACGTTATTACAGGAGATTTGTCAAGGATTTTGCGAGTATGGCTCAGTCTATGACAAAGCTGACACGGAAGAATGTTCCTTTTGTGTGGTCTTCAGATTGTGAAGAGAGTTTTGAGAACTTGAAGGCGATGTTGACTAGTACACCAGTTTTGGCGTTGCTAAAGTCAGGTGAGCCTTATGTTGTGTGTATACAGATGGTTCGGGAGTAGGGCTGGATTGTGTGTTGATGCAGCAGGGTAAGGTAATTGCTTATGCTTTGAGGTAGTTGAGGAAGCACGAAGGAAACTACCCTACCCATGATCTTGAGTTGGTTACGGTGGTTTTTCGCCTTAAAGATTTGGAGGTCTTATCTTTATGGTGGAAAGGTTCAGGTGTTTGATATGCTCAAATTTGCCCTGAGCTACTCTCTCAAATTAAGAGATCGTAGTAGTACTTAGGGATCGAATCCACAGGGAATCAAATCACACAATCAATTAGTGAATTCAAATTATGCTAAGTAGGTAAGTATGAGTGTAATGTAAAAATAGCAAGCAATGTAAACAGTGAATGGTTATCAAGTTCTAGTAATAAATTAAACAAAGAGTTAGGCTATTGGTAATTCGCAGGAATGATTCGAAATACGATCGTGTCGATCGACACAAAGGTCTGTGTCGATCGACACAGGGATAAAAGACGTTAGAATTTTATTAAGCACGGTTCTAGAACTCAAACTTATAAGGGACTCAGACTGATGCTTTTGAGCTCCAGGTGATCACCTCTTGAGTACTGACTCACTGGAATTTTATTTCCTCATCTTATACTCAAGAACTATCATATCACCCCAAATCATTCACCTTTTTTTTTTTATGATCGAAGGAGAGGAGTACCATTCTTTTCAACAGAGATTGCACTTGTCAGGTATGAATGAGAAGTCAAGCTCTATGAACACCAATCACCGAGGAGACCGCATAATTAGCTCGAACCCTGGGCGAATTATTCTAGAAGTAACAGACGTCTCTAGTTAACTGGTCAGCCTTAGAATTTTTCATTAGTTTGACTCTGAAATCGATCCTGGAAAAATGGTCACATAACTGAAAGAGGCGATCCACTAAACCAAAAGAGGGGTCATTGTTTCCAACAGACTATTTTGACTCAATAAAAACATTTTGGACTGACTCTCAAAAACGAACACAAAGTTAGCAACTACCTCCCCCAGACTTAAACAACACTGTCCCCAGTGTTATCAAGCTGAGTTTGGCAAAAAGAATCAAAAGGATAACGAACTTGGGAAGGAAAAACGAAATTTTACCAAATGTTTGCCCATATCGATCGACACACAAGACTGTGTCGATCGACACAGGTTTTCCGAACTGGCTCATGAGTTGTGCGGAGTTGGAGACAAAATGTTGAACCGTGTCGATCGACATAGATATTCGTGTCGATCGACATAGTGTCTCAGACCATTTCCGTAGGTTTGTTCATCATTTCCATCATTGAATTAAATCCAAAGCTAATCATTCTGCAAAACACAACTTAAGAGACGTGATTAAGAGCAAAACATAGGCAAATCGCATTAGTTCACCAGTTCTAAAGAAGCATAAAACAAACTGACTCAAAGAAAAACAGAAAAATAGACACAAAGTTAGATAAAGAAGAAAATAAAAAAAAACAGGAAAAATGATAAGTGATCTAATCATCCTCCTCAGATGATGATGAAGGTCGTGGAGTAGGTTGGAAAGGATGAATACAGCCGCAACGAGGCCAGGTACACATGGCGGTCCACATCATCTGGAGACTTTGAACAACCCAACTCTAAAACTCGTGTTGCTCCATAGGGCGATCAGGCACTGGTGGTAGTGGAGGAATCTGATGTGGAACACTGGAAGTGCCCGCGTCTGAGGTACTAGCTGCAGCAGTGCCCCGAGTAATCTGCTTGCGTCCAGCGCTAACTTCATGCACTAGTCTATCATCAGGATGAAAACCCAGCAAAAGAGGGTCAGCTGCGATGTCCATCAGTGCCGGAAGGGGCAACTTAACCATGCGCTGCTGTCCAGGAGAAATGCGAAAAACCCAGTGATCTGGTTGCTTAAGCCAAGTGGTCCTCGTCAGATAGTCCAAGTCCACTCCATAAGCTGTGCTATCCACGCTGCAGACAGAGGTGTCAATCTCGCAAAACGTAAAGATGGGAGTGAGAAGACTACCAGCAGTGAAAAACTTGCTGCTCTTCGTCAACGTGACTAGCGTGTTCTTCATAGAGAGAAGATGTCGTGCAAAAACAACCCCCATGTTGGGTTGAATCTCATCCCAGATTGGGTTTGCCACATCCAACCTGAGAGCATATGACAGCAAAACCAACTCCTGCATCCTCATCTTTCCTGGCTCCACCTTGCACAAGATCGTGGTAGAGAATAGGCGAAGCAGATATCTAAGCACTGATGTCTCACATCCGTATGTGTGGAAGCAGAGGCAGCATATCTCCCTGTCCCAAATCGGCTCCAGAACTCCTGCATGTCAGGCAACGTATCTGGAATATCCTGATAAACGCGATCCTGGTCAAATCCATAAATCCCACAAAGGTCCCATAGCGAAAGTGTGTGACGGATCCCTCGAATCTTAAAACTCATAATCCAGTTTCGGGTATCCTCACTATCCTCATCAGTAGATGCCGTACAACCCAGCTGCATAGACGTGAAGAACTGGCGTACCAAATCAGGGTAGAGCGGATAATGGCGTGTGGCAAGTGTCCCCAGGCCTGCGTTCTGCAGTAAACGCAACACCTCATCCTTGAGACCCAAACGTCTCATCGTTTGGCTATCAGCAAACCGTGTCCCCGATAACTGAACCTTTAGCCACTCATTGTATAAAAGAGAGTCGTAATCATCCCATTGGGGTATGTTCTTTCTGCAAAAAACGTCCTCTCGTACAAGAATCTTGGCAGGTACATCATCAAACTGCCTTGAGATGGCGATCTTCTTCCCCTTAGGGCGTGGCCACGGAGGATGCGATGCGACGGATTGTGCTTGTGTACCGGAACCAGATGCAGCCTCCTTGTTCTTCCGCTGGCGCATTGTACCCTGTGGAGCCATCTTTGTTAATCGAGTAAATGGTGAATAGTAATGGGAAGATAGTGAAAATCCGAGTAAATTAGAGCCCAAAATCGCTGTTGTCGTGGGCTGGGCCGTCTGTGGGCCGTGTCGTTCGTGGCCTATGTTGATCGACACACAGGTCCGTGTCAATCGACACGGGTCATTCTGTTCCAAGAAATCTGAATAAAACCAATCTAAAACACCTATACAAAAAATTAAAATGTTAGTAAAACAAAACAAAAAATTAAATTAATGTACACGTACCAGTGGGTTGCCTCCCACTAAGCGCTTGTTTTCAGTCATTAGCTTGACTGTGTCAGAGCTCAGGCAACAGGTGCATCATCCAGAGGCACAATGTATCCTTCCGGAATCTCGGCTTCCGCCCAATAATGTTTCATCCTTTGCCCATTCACGGTGAACTCCTTCCCATCCTTACTAACGAGGACAACAGCCCCGTGTGGTCTGACTTCCTTGATGGTGAAAGGACCTGACCAACGAGAACGCAATTTACCAGGAAAAAGCTGTAAACGAGAGTTATAAAGCAATACCTGGTCTTTTGGTTCGAATGTCCTGGAGATGATCCTTTTATCATGATATGCCTTAGTCCGCTCCTTGTATAACTTAGAGCTTTCGTAGGCATGATGTCTGATTTCATCCAGTTCATTCAGCTGTATCAGACGCCTTTCTGCAGCAGGCTTGATGTCAAAGTTAAAAAGCTTAACTGCCCAGGCTGCCTTGTGTTCTAACTCCACTGGTAGATGACACGCTTTCCCATAAAGCAGATGAAATAGAGTGGTTCCCAGGGGTGTTTTGTAAGCAGTCTTATAAGCCCAGAGTGCATCGTCGAGTTTGGTGGACCAATCCTTCCTTGTGGAATTGACCATCTTCTCAAGGATCTCCTTGATCTGTCTGTTGGATACCTCGACCTGTCCACTCGTCTGGGGATGGTAAGGGTTGGCCACGCGATGATAAACTCCATATTTCTGCAAAAGCTTAGTAAAAACTTTGTTAATAAAATGTGTTCCACCATCGCTAATAACAACCCTGGGGACTCCAAATCTAGGGAAAATGATGGTTTTAAACAGCTTAACAACCACCGCAGCATCGTTCTTAGGACTAGCTTTCGCTTCCACCTATTTGGAGACATAGGACGACGGAAAAGGACCCATGAAATCAATGCCCCAGCAATCAAAAACCTCAACCTCAAGGATGAAGTTTTGTGGCATCTCATTCCTCTTGCTTATCTTGCCTCTCCTCTTACAAGTATCACATTGCGCAACAAACGCATGAGCATCTTTAAACATCGAGGGCCACCAAAACCCTGCTTGAAGAACCTTAGAAACCGTCTTGAAAGTAGCAAAATGCCCTGCATACTCAGAACCATGACAGTGATAAAGCACATCTCGAACCTCACTCTCTGAAATACACCTCCTATAGATACCGTCTGAACAGTGCTTGTAAAGATAAGGCTCATCCCTGTAATACCTTCTGAGTTCTCTCATGAACTTCTTCCTCTCATACCCTTTAAGATCTGTAGGTATGTCCTCTGCAGCTAGGTAATTGGCGATGTCAGCGTACCAAGGTCAGTTGGATCCAGAAACAGCACAGACGGCATCACAAAACGTCCCACTCGATGTCTAGCTGGCTCCATGTCGATCGACACACAGGTCCGTGTTGATCGACACACCTGTTTTTGGATTCTAGAATTTAACGATTGAATCTCGTGTCGATCGACACAGGTCCTTTGTGTCGATCGACACAACATCTGGAACTCTGAAAACGTGATGATCCTCGCCTTTGCTCTCTTGCAAACCAACCTCAACGAAATGTACACTCTCCTCAGGGAAGTAATCATCAATGGGGATGTTGTCTTCAATTCGAATTCGTGAAAGATGATCCGCGACGCCGGTCTCGACCCCATTCTTATCCTTCACCTCAATGTCGAATTCTTGGAGAAGTAGAATCCATCTCAACAACCTTGGCTTGACATCCTTCTTCTGCATTAAGTACTTGAGAGCTGAATGGTCAGTGTTCACGATCACCTTAGCTCCAATCAAGTAAGGACAAAACTTCTCAAAAGGAAAAACCACAGCTAGCAGCTCCTTCTCTCTAGTAGCATAGTTCCTCTGAGCCTCGTCGAGCGTCCTGCTAGCATAGTAAATAGCGTGAAGCTTTTTGTCCCTCTTCTGACCCAACACATCCCCAACCGCATAATCACTGGCATCACACATCACCTCGAAAGGCAAATCCCAGTCCGGAGGTTGCACTATTGGAGCACTCACCAAAGCTTGCTTGATATGTTCAAAAGCAGATAAACAATTAGTATCATAAACAAATTTGACATCCTTACAGAGCAAAGTGGTGAGTAGGCGGGTTATCTTGGAGAAGTCCTTGATGAATCTCCGGTAGAAACCAGCGTGTCCCAGAAAACTTCGTATTTCCTTGACTGAAGTAGGTGGTTGCAGACTTGTCATAACCTCGATCTTGGCTCGATCCACCTCAATCCCTTCAGCTGAAACTCTATGACCAAGTACAATGCCATCTTTCACCATAAAGTGGCATTTCTCCCAGTTGAGAACTAAGTGTTTCTCCACACATCTGGCAAGAACCTTCTCCAAGTTGTCCAGAAAATCTTTGAAGGACAAACCATAGACTGAGAAATCATCCATGAAGACCTCCAAGTAATTCTTAATCATGTCTGTGAAGATCGACATCATGCATCTCTGGAAAGTTGCAGGAGCATTACACTGTCCAAATGGCATTCTACGGTATGCAAAAGTGCCATATGGACAAGTAAACGTGGTCTTCTCCTGGTCCTCTGGATGGATGAGGATTTGGAAGAACCCGGAGTACCCATCGAAAAGCAGTAGTATGGATGATTTGCTAGTCTCTCCAGCATCTGATCAATGAAGGGCAGAGGGAAATGGTCTTTCCTGGTGGCAGCATTTAGCATTCGGTAGTCAATGCACATCCTGTGGCCAGTCACTGTCCTTGTAGGAATCAGCTCGTTCTTCTCGTTCTTAACCACTGTGACTTCTCCTTTCTTAGGCACCACATGAACTGGACTAATCCACACACTGTCTGAAATAGGATAAATGATCCCTGCCTCTAGAAGTTTCAGAATCTCCTTCTTGACAACCTCTTGCAAATTTGGATTTAGCCTCCTCTGATACTCAATTGATGACTTAGTCTCATCCTCAAGGTGAATCCTATGCATACACAAGTCTGGAGAGATACCTGAAATGTCATCAAGAGAATAGCCAAGAGCTTTGCGAAACTTACGCAGCTTGCTTAGCAGTAAAGTGAGCTCTGCATTGTTTAAAGAAGCACTAACAATGACTGGGTATGTAGAATTAGGGCCAAGAAAAACGTACCTTAGCCCGGCTGGAAGTGGTTTGAGTACGATTTTCGGAGCTTTTTGGTCACTCCAATCGCTGTTGTTTTCTGGGGACCCGTGTCGATCGACACGGTCTTTGTGTCGATCGACATGGGTTTTTAGTGAAGATCCACCCAACTCCAAATGACCAACCAACTGCCTCACTTTCTTACCAGCATCTATCATTCTCGCATACCCCTTAGCAACCTAATCAAGCTGACTCTCCACTGTCACAGAGTTCACCAAAGTCCTTTCCAAGGGATCTATGGGATGCATCTCATTGAAGACTTCCTGTGCAATGTCAGTGAGGGTGTCTACATAGAAAGTCTGGCCATCTATCGTAGGTCTCTTCATCAGCTTGTCTATTTCGAATTTCATCTCCAGATCGCCCACACTCAAAGTAATATTGCCTCCCTTGCAATCAATCATAGCACCAGCTGTAGCTAAGGATGGTCTACCCAAGATGAGAGGATCTTTGGGTTCTTCGTTGTATTGCAGAACAACGAAGTCAGTAGGGATCAAACAGATTGGAACATCCTCCAAAACACCTTCAGGGATCCTTACTGACCGGTCGGCTAGGATAAGAGAGATCCTAGTAGGCTGGAAATCAGTCATTCTAATACCAACAGCTACCGAGTGTGGCATCAGATTAACACCAGAACCCAAATCACAAAGAGACCTCGGAAATCTCTCCTTGAAGATCAAACAATCCAACACAGAACTTACCGGATCTGTGAGCTTCTCTGGAACTCTGTTCTGAATCACTGCACTGACCTGTTCTGAAATCATAGCAACACCTTCCTCAAGACCCAAATTCTTAGTGACCATCCTCTTCACGTAATGACGGATCACCGGACTAGTTCGAATAGCATCAACCAAAGGAAGTTCCACAACTAGCTTATCCATCACAGCCTTACACTTGGCATCCTCCAGCTCCTGTTTAGACTTCTTCAGGCTCCTAGGATAAGGTATCTTAGGCACATATACTCTCTCTGCTGGACTAGCAATGGGTTTCGACGAGATTAGGTTCGTATGGGACTCGTGTCGATCGACACTATCCTTGTGTCGATCGACATGAGGTTTCTGTGAGATTTCACTGATTGCGTCATTCCCAGAATCAGGTTTTTCGACCCGTGTCGATCGACATAAGCCTTCCGTGTCGATCGACACGGGGTCTGGAGCTGAAATCACTGCTTCGTCGATCTCCACGAGCTTGTCTAACTGTTCTGCACTAAGTCCCTTCTTCGTTACTGGCTCCTCAAGGGTATTACCACTCCTCGTGGTGTGGCAGCAACGCCATGCTTCGGATTTGCATCCGTCCTAGATGGGAGAAAACCTTCTTGCCTCCTTGAATTTTCTGCAGTCTGAGCAAACTGAGTGTCCAATTTCTTGACATGAGTGTTCAAGGCCTCGAATTTCCCATTTAGATCTTGGTACATGGCGTCCATCTTTCCATTAAAGCTCACGGTCATCTTCTGTTGACCCTCCAAGATTTGCTCTAGCATGGATTTCATCTCGGTGTCTGATGACTGACCCGTAGTTTCTGGTGTAATTGCTTTGGAAGGGCTTGTGATACTCGGTTTTCTGAAACTGCGGCTTAGGAGAATAGGTCCGTGAGCTTGGATTCCCAGTAAATGTAGTCCTCTGGTTGTTTCCATTGAAGTTTCTGTTACCCTGCTGAGTACCAAACCTCTGACTCTGAAACCCAGTCCCACTGATGTAGTTGACATCCTTTTCATCCTGCTCTTCCTCTAGAATGAAAGTCTCAACCTCCTGAGCAAACTGAACTGTCTTCTTCCCTACTAGAAGGCTATGCACATAATCCAGCTTAGCCTTAACCTCAGCGATTTGGCTGCCATCCACATTTCCACCCAGCTTCTTCCTCTCGAAATCTGCATTCTTGGTACTGTTGCTAGAAGCCAAGTTATCAATGAGAATCAGTGCATCTTCCGGATACCTGGTGTTGAAGTTCCCATTGCTAGCAGAATCAAGGGCCATCTGATACCTCCAATCAATACCTCTAAAGAAGATGCCCAACAGCTGAACATCACTGAACCCATGGTGAGGACAATCTCTCTGGTAGGACTTGAATCTTCCCCAAGAAGCCTTAAATGTCTCAGTCGGTCCCTGATTGAAAGTAGAGATCTTGGTCCTCAGATCCTCGGATCTCGCCTCATCGAAAAAGTTGTTGAGGAAAGCATTTTTGGTGTCCTCCCAAGTAGTCAGCGAGCCTGGCTCCAGCTGCTTCAGCCAGTAAGCAGCTTCTCCACTAAGAGAGTAGGGGAAAAGCTTACAGTAGAGGTAGTTGCTAGACACTCCATTAGCCTTGATGCTAGACGCCAAGTCCTCAAACCTCTCAAGGTGATCCATGGGGTACTCAGAAGATAGGCCATGGAACGGGTGCTGAGCCACCAATGAGAAGTAAGTCGACTTCAGCTCAAAATCGTTCCTCGGGAAAGCAGGAGAACGAATCGCAGCCCTGTTGGCATAGAACTCGTCTGGTCTGTTGTACTCTCCCAGAGTACGCCCACGCCGAGCTGGCTCTTCTAAAACAACAACCCCGTTCTCATCTATCCTCTGACCCTGAGCATTGCGTCTGCGACCCTTAGCATTCTCAAACAACCCATCTTCACCTCTAATAAGAATTAACGGATTCATGTTGGATGCCTTTCTTGTTGCTCGGTTGGTTCGTTCTAACTTTCCAATCTCAAGGTTGAGATCAACAAGCTCTTCGTTCTGGTTGCTCCTGGTAACGCGATTAGGCATAAACCTGAAACACACAAGACAAAGAAAAAAGAACAAGTAAGTAATAAAACAAAAATAAAAAACTTAGACAAAACTCTAAAATCAAAAATCGAATGGTGATTTTGATTCCCCGGCAATGGCGCCAAAGTTTGATATGCTCAAATTTGCCCTGAATCCACAGGGAATCAAATCACACAATCAATTAGTGAATTCAAATTATGCTAAGTAGGTAAGTATGAGTGTAATGTAAAAATAGCAAGCAATGTAAACAGTGAATGGTTATCAAGTTCTAGTAATCAATTAAACAAGAAGTTAGGCTATAGGTAATTCGCAGGAATGATTCGAAATACGATCGTGTCGATTGATACAAAGGTCTGTGTCGATCGACACAGGGATAAAATACGTTATGATTTTATTAAGCACGGTTCTAGAACTCAAACACGAATGTAAAACCAATAAACTTTCGTTGCAGAGATTATCTATGACTAAATCCCTAAATTCCAAATTTCTTTGCAAATTCAGTGAATTGTTCAGGTTCAATTGTTCACAAAATTACTAACCCAAATTTCTTTGCGAATAGATAATTTTGCTCATCTAAGATTATGTCCGGTTGTTAATAATACTTTCTCATCTATTAAAGCAACCTAGATGAAGAACATAAAGATAAATCATAACAGGTTTTCAATTCTATCAATTTCTCATCAAACCATTGAATTATCCTAAACCTAACAAGCAAACTACTCAGACATAGATGCAGTAAACATTATGAATGAAATAAATTGCATAAAAGAGATAGAGTAAGTGATACAGAGATTCGAAAATGATGAAATCCGGGAGTCTGAAATCTCCTAAAAGCTCTGCAAATCTCTTATCTCTCAATTCTTAATCAAAAACTAGATATATCTTCCTAAAAGTCTAAATAAAAACTATATATAATGTGTAAAATTCGGACTGGGCTTTTCTGAAAACTTTTGGGCTTCATGGGCCCAAGAGGAAATTCTTCTCTTCTCGTCAGACATGATCGTGTCGATCGACACACAGGCCCGTGTTGATCGACACAGACATGTAAAATTGACTTTGACTTGATCACTTCGTCTCTTCTTTCCTCGATGCTCCAAAATGCTCCAAAAGCTTCCATTAAGCTCTAATCGTCCTTTAACCTGTAAAGACTCAAAAAGACTCGAAAAATACCAAAAAGACTCCATAAAAAGGATTTATATCATGGTCGAAAACGGGTAAAAACCATGATATATCAGTGTTCACGGATCATAAGAATTTGAAGCATATCTTTACTCAGCCAGAGATGAATTTGAGGCAGAGGCGATGGTTGGAGTTGTTGGTAGATTATGATCTGGAGATAGTTTACCATCCTGGTAAATCTAATTTGGTTGTGGATGCTCTGAGTCGGAGGCGGGCTCAGGAGCAGGATGTGGAGGTTTTGGTGAGTGAGATTAGTACCTTGAGGTTATGTGCTATTTCACAGGAACCATTGGGGTTGGAGGCAGCTAATCAAGCAGACCTTCTGAGCAGGATCCGGGTAGCTCAGGAGAAGGATGAGGGGTTGTGGGACTGTGGCGATCTAGAGGAAGAGACTTAGGAACAAGAGGCTAAGATGAAGGTAAGGTTCAGGAAATGGTTTGAGAAGGAGGTCGAGAAGTGAGGTTGTTGTCACGGTTCCCAGTTTCAGAGTTTCGCAGTGTTACTAATTTGGTTTTTGGATAATGTATTTTCGTTTGAGGATGTAATGATTATTACATTTTGAGATTAATAAGATAAATATTTTTTATGGTTTGACTTGTGTTGTCATGGAATTATGTGTGTTTTGAGGGTCTGAAAATAGAAGCTTTTTGAGGATTTAAGACTTGGCTAATTCCGAGAGATTTTAGTGAAACACCCTGAGTTATTGGGTTGATTAGAGTTGACCTGAGAATTTGCCATGGATGAGATGATATTCCAGGATAGTGGAATGTCATATTAGGACCACATGAGGCAGTTTTGGTCAGAGATACTTATTAACGTTTAAGAATTGATTGCTCTAGAGGATGAGGATTTCCCCAAATAACTCATTGAAAGATAAGGATTTCTCCTGAGGGGATGCGGTTTTCCCCTGTATGTTGTTGAGAGATGAGGATTTCTCTTGAGGGGATGAGGATTTCCCCTATATATCGATAGCTCAAAGGACGTGCTCCTGAAAGTGTAAGTGGTGTGGATATGAGTGGGAGCAATTAATGTCTAAAACATGGATATAAGCATAGGACTAGATGTGGACCTCAGAGGTCAAGAGTGTTGATCTCGAGTGGTGCTGCCCGGATGGTTCAGGTGGTTGAGACCGTAGTGAACGGTATTACGTGATTCGAGGACGAATCCAAGTTAGTGGGAGAAAGTTGTAACGCTCGTGAACCAAAAATTTAAAGATGAGAATCGAATTGGATCGAATGGTTTATTTTTTTGTTAAATTGCTGGGTTTGAGGTTTAGGTTTTGGTCCAATCCCAATAAACCCATAACCCTAACTCCCATATCTTTGAGAATTGATGCAAAATCCCAAAACTTAAAGAAAAGGCATTTCGGTCTTTTTCTGATGGGTATAGACCCTAAACCTAGCTCCCTACTCACCTATTTAAGTGGTGTTCGTGGCTAGAGTTCAGAGGAAGAGAATTGAGATAGCAAAGCTTTGTCGAAATCCATCTAGAGCTGCCGCCGTCAGTTCTGTGCATCATTCAGATCAGTTTCGTGGTAGCCTTTTGCCGTACCTCTCACGATCATCTCAGTCGTATCTAAGAGATGATCTTCATAATGTTAGATAGATCTCAATTCGTAGTTTCTGGAGCATCTTTCCGATATCCAATCCAAGGTAAGACGTGATCGCAATTCTCAGTTAAAGTTTGTCATAAATCGCAGTTTTTCCTGGAAACTAGAAGCTGTCTCAGAATTGCTGCCATCCTGGTGTCGATCGACACAAGACTTTTGTGTCGAGTTGGTGTCGAGCTCGGTCAATGCTTGTTCGATTGCATCTTCAAAAATTTCAACGTGCGTCGATGACACATCCCCATGGTGTTGATCAACGCACGGTCTGTAATCTCCAAATTCGAATTTTCTTCAGTCTTTTCAAGCCCCACAAACTTTTCTTCGTCTAAACCCTTCTCAAAAGTTTGTATCACCTCTTTTTCACTCTCCAAAGTGATCGAATTGACGTAATTTCTTGGGTTTGTGTTAGTTTTGCTGGGATGAAAACCTTCTTGTCTCTTCATCGATTTTGCAGTTTGAGCAACTTGAATATCCAGCTTCTTGACATGGGTATTCAAAGTTTCGAATTTTCCATTCAAGTCTTGATACATGGCATCCATCTTCCTATTAAAGCTTACAGTCATCTTCTATTGACCCTCTAAGATCAGCTCCAGCATAGATTTCATCTCATTATCCGAAGATTGAGCAGGAGGCGTCTGATAAGAAGAAGAACCATAGTTCCTTGTGTAGTTGTTGCTCTGAAATGGCTTCTGGAATCAGTTGTTGAAACTTTGGTTGTTCTGACTGTATTAAAATCTCTGACCCTGATATCATCCACCAATGAAATTGACATCTTCAACTCCATCTTCCTTAATGGCCTCAACTTCAGCAGCAAAGTGCACACCTTTTTTATTCTTAGCCAATAAGAGACTATGCAATGAATCCAACTTAGCCCAAACCTCTGCAATGTGATTATTCTCCATGTTTCCACCAAGCTTCTTCCTTTCGAAATCTGCATTCTTGGTACTATTGCTAGCGGCCAAGTTCTCTATCAGCACAAGAGCATCTTGTGGATCCAGCACCATTTGGTACCTCCAATCCATTCCTCTGAAGAATATACCCAGCAGTTGAACATCACTAAAGCCGTGATGAGGACAATCTCTCTTATAATTTGAATCTCACCCAAAAAGCCTTGAATTCGTCAGTCGGTCCTTATTTGAACGTAGAGATCTTCGTCCTCAAATCCTCAGACCTTGTTTCATCAAAGAAGTTATTGAAGAAGGCATTCTTAGTATCTTCCCAAGTAGTGAGAGAACCTGGTTCCAACTGCTTTAGCCAATAAACTGCTTCTCCACCAAGTGAGTAAGGGAAAATCTTGCAGTAGAGGTAATCATTAGACACTCCATTATAATGCTCGATGCAAAATCCTCGAATCTCTCTATGTGGTCCATGGGGTGTTCATATGGAAGACCATGAAAAGGTTGTTGAGCCACAAGAGTGTAGTATGTAGGCTTCAGCTCAAAGTCATTCCTCTAGCTGGAGGACGAATCGCAGCTCTATTAGCATAGAACTCATCAAGCCTGTTGTATTCTCCCAAAGTGCGCCCACGCCTAGCATTCTCCTGCTGTTCCACTACTTCTTGTTCAACAATCACCGCACCTTCAGCATCAAGTCTCTGCCCTAGAGCATTGCGCCTGTTTCCTTGCTAATCTTGCAGAAAACCAAAATTTCCCTCGAATAAACACGCTCTAACTTTCCTATCTCTATATTGAGATCGAGAAGCTCATTGTCCTGGTTGCTCCAGGTAGCGCGATTAGGCACACACCTGAAACACACAAGAAAAAAAGATAGAGCGTGTAAGTAATAAAACAAAAATTAAAACTTATACAAAATTCTAAAATCAAAAATCGATTGGTAATTTCGATTCCCCGGCAACGGCGCCAAAATTTGATATGCTCAAATTTACCCTGAGCTACTCTTTCAAATTAAGAGATCGCAGTAGTACTTAGGGATCGAATCCACAGAGAACCGTAATCACACGAAAGACTTTGAATTCAAATCAAGCTAAGAAACAATGTATGAAAGTAAATTAAATAGCTAAACAAGCAAGCAGATGATGATTTGTGTTCTTAAAATCAATTGGACAAAAGGTTAGGTTATGGGTAATTCTCATGTATGAATCGAAATCGAAGAATGAAATACTGTCAGGATATTTATTAAGTGCACTTCTAGAACTCAAAACACAAGTGTAAAACCAATCAGCTTTCGTTGCATAGATTATCTATGACTAAACCCTGAATTCCAAATTTCTTTGCAAATTCAATGAATTAAATCAAGCATTAAAGTTCAGGTTCGACTGTTCACAAAATCACTAAGCCAAATTTATTTGCAAATAGTTATTTTGCTTATCTAAGATTAGTTCAGGTTGTTAACAATACTTTCGCATATATTCATTTACATGATATAATGCGTTTTTGGTAGGATTTTCTGTAGGATTTTCTCGAGTCTTTCACTCCACTTTGAGTCATTCTAGGTCTAAAATACGGCTGGAATGGAGGAATGGAACTTGCAATTGGATTTGGCGAAAGAGGAGGAAAATTGGATCTTTTTGGATATTCTGAAGAAAAGGAGCACCTGCTCCGGAAGAGGGAGCATCTACTCCCCAGAAGATCTGATTATGAAAATATTCATTAACTCTAATTTCGCAACCCTATCTTTTCCAGCCGCCATGAGCCTCTATAAAAAGGGAGTTTCTCGATCCTTTTGAAGAACACGCAGACACGACACAACAGAGAAGAGAAAACACAAGTGAGAGAGAGATTTGATACTTGTTTTTAGAGTTGTAAGCTTGAGGATTGCCTTCTGCGTTATTTGTTGAAGTTTTTCTAAACCCTTACTCTTTTCTATTTCGATTCAATGAAGTTTCTATTCTCTTTTGCTGCTATTGTTTGCTTTAATATGTGCGAGTAATCTCCTTTGTTAGGTTGAGGGTTCGATGGGATTATAGAATCATAACTAAGCATAGGTAGATTTTGAAACATCACTTGATATCTCCGTCTATAGTTGATCGTATTGCCTAGATTAATTTGATCACCTAGTCTCTCAACAAATTGTGAATTGCTAGAATTGACTTATATGGGCGAGTTGTCTTTAGCCAACGACAGTTGAAGTTAAAGCAGCTCGTGAACAAATTGATCCTATATGTTTAATGTTCATCATTCTTTGTAGCCTCAAATGACAGTTTAGGGTGTTAGATTGATTGTTGAAGTTGTTGATGTCACGACAGTGGATCATCTTAATTTTATGATTGAGTTCTAGATTGGTTCATAACTTGATAACTTGAATAATTGTTTGGTTTTGATGTCCTAATCCCTGAGATATACCCCTTGACCTAACGCCTTGCCACTTATTGCTTACACCAAATTTTACTTTTGTTGCTTTGATAAATCGTGACATTTAAACCTCTTTTAATCGCTTAGCTGAACTTGTAATCCATAGGATTAGAGTGTATTGCTGGTCCCTTAACGAACCTAAAATATTCTACAATCGAAGTAGTGATTCTAGGTTTCATCTTTAAAACCGACAAAAGTTCTTTCATCAAATTTGCGCCGTTGCGACGGGGACCAACTCGATACCTCTAATTTTTGTTTACGATTTTAGACTAAATACTAAACTCGTTCTTTTGTTTCTCTTGCGTGTGTTTCAGGTGTATGAACTCAAGGACAACAAGGAGAAATCTTCAAACTCCCCTCATCACTTTGAGTAACCCGGAACTTGCGAGACTAGAATGAGAAAACAGACGACAAAGGCCTAATCCCGCTGATATGGGCGAACAAGGTGACAACAACATGGCGGCTGAGCTGCAAAAGCTGCAAGAGCAGATGGCTCAGATGCAACAGCAGCATGCGCGCGAACAGCAGCAACAACGCGCGCGTGAGCAGCAGCGAGCCATAGGGGATATGGACAATCCCCATGCTTTTTACCGGAACTGAGCTGCTATAGTTCCCCCTGCTGTTGAACGGAATGATTATGAGATTAAACCGCAGATGATATCGATGGTTAAGCAGCATTTGGTCCATGGATTGCCTGCGGAAATTCCGATGGACCATATAGAAAACTTCGAGGAAATCTGCTCCACGACGAGTTCTAATGGGATGAACCCAGATTTCCTAAAGTTCAAGCTATTCCCCTTCTCACTCGCGGATAAGGCTTCGCGTTGGCTTAAGTCTCTACCTGCTGGATCCATTACTACTTGGGCACAATGTAGAGCTGCGTTTTTGGATCACTTCTATACGAAAACTAAGACAGCAAGCCTAAGGAACAAAATCTCTTCTTTTCAACAGCATTCAGAAGAGTCCTTCTTTGAGGCGTCGGAGCGGTTTAAGGAGTACAAAAGGAAATGCCCACACCATGGTTTCACCGATGAGAATCTGCTTAGTATCTTCTACGATGGTGTTGACTGGGACTATAGGAATGCGCTTAATGCTGCTAGCGATGGAAACTTTATGACTAAAACCAGAGAGGGTGCACATAAGCTCATTGAGAACTTGGCTGCGAGTTCTAGCAATAAGTCCCAGGAGTATGATAGGACTACGAAATCCAGTGGAATGGATTCCCAAAAGATAGATGACCTTACTGCTAAGGTCAACTTATTGCTCAAAGCAAACCAAAGGATGGTTCAATTTGCAGATGAGGATGGTGAGCCACTCGCTGAGGAGATAGTTGAGGAAGGAGACAGTGATCAGCAGGAGGTCAGCTACGTGAATGGCCAAGGGTTTGTGCAAAACCGCGGGTTCAACCAAAATTATAGGAGTCACCCAAATTTCTCCTATCGAAGTACGAATGTTGAGAACCCACAAGACCAGGTTTATCCGCAGCAAACCGGCCTCCAGAACAAGAAGTCTCAGGATCAGAGTTTCCAAAAGACCTACCCTCAGAATTTCCAAGGAAAGACGTTCCTCCCTTTTCAAGGTCAGAAAACACAATTCTCCCTTTTCAAGCTCTGGTAGTACTTCTCAGGATGAGTTGAAAGGTATGATGCATCAGCTGTTGGCTAATCAACATAAATCTGCCACTAAGATCAACACGAAGGTAGATGCTATATATTCGGACCTTAATGTTCGGCTTAAGGCAGTTTGCAACCACGTGAAGAAGCTCGACATTAAGGTTGCTCAAACAGCTGATGCAATCAAGAGACCACAAGGAGTGTTGCCTGGTAAAATGGATGCAAACCCCAGGGAGTTTGTCAATACCATAGAACTGAGAAGTGGAAGAGTTCTGCCAGCAGTCGTAAGGGCAGAGGCTGAAAACTGCCCAGAAGAAGCACATGTTCCGGAAACTGAACAGGATGAAGAAGTTGATGGACCAACTTCTAAGGTATTACGGCCAAATGAGATTGTTGATAAGGTTCGATCTCGTATCTACAGACCCCCTGTCCCCTACCCAGTACCTCCAAGGAAATCACAGAAGGATTTAGAGGAGGCGAAGTGTAAGGAAATGTTACAAGATTTGACGGTTAAGCTAACATTGGCAGATGCGATTCAGACGATGCCATCCATGAAAAAGTACGTCAAGGGTTTGATAACTGGTAAGATTTCTTCAGAGCACAGCGCAATGATGATATCAAAGAATTGTAGTGTTGTGCTACAAAATAAGGTGATTAAAAAGCAAGAGGATCCAGGAAAATTTGTGTTATCTGTGGAGATTGGTCCCGTGCGATTTGCTTGCTCTCTGTGCGACTTAGGTTTGAGTGTGAACCTCATGCCCTATTCGGTTGCGAGGAAGCTAGGGTACACAAAATTCAAACCAACTCGGATCTCGTTGGTGTTTGCTGATAGATCGATAGAGCTACCTGTGGGAATTTTGGAGGATTTGCATGTCAGGATTGAGAACACCTTTATTCCAGCGGATTTTGTAGTGCTAGAACTTGATGATGAACCGAAGGATCCCTTGATTCTAGGTTTCATCTTTAAAACCGACAAAAGTTCTTTCATCATTACCCTAGGGTTTCTAATTCAAGGTGATCAATCCTAAAATCAGAGTTAAAACAATCTAGATGAAGAACAAATAGATAAATCCTAACAGTAATTCAATCCTAATGATTTTTCATCATCCCTTGAATCCCTAAAATCTAACTAGAAAATTACTTAGACATAGATGAAGAAAACATTACGAGATGAATAAATTGCATAAAAGAGATACAAAAGGATTCGAAATCTCCAAGAACAAGATGCATATTTGAATCCCCAAAAGCTCTCAAAATCAATCTCTCTCTTTTTCTCAATAGAAAACAAGATCCCCCCTAAAGTTAGGAGAAAAATATATATAGTATACAAAAGTCGGTTTTGGGAACTTTTGTTAGTTTATGGAACTTCTGGGGCAAAAACAAAATCTTCAAGACTTGATAAGAACATTTTTTCTCGTAAGATATGTGCGTCGATCAACACACAGGGCCTGTTTCAATCGACGAAAGATAAAAATATCGACTCCGAGTTGATAACTTCGGCTACACATTCCACAATGCTCCAAAATGCTCAAAAGTCTCCAATAATGCTCCAAACGTCAATAAACCTATAAATACTAGAAAATACTCGACAAATACCAAAAAGACTCTATATAAAAGACTTATATCATTGCCAAAAACCGATAAAAACCATGATATATCATATTTGTTCTATAAAAGTGTTTATGTAATCTATCTGTTGCAACAGCTGTGTCGTGGATCAGCTGTTGTGCCTTGCGGGGAATAGAAATAAAGACTGCGTTTTTATTGGAAACATCCTGTCTCTCATCTTTATCTCTGTTTTGTATCTAGTACAAAGGTCCCTGTTTTTTCATTTGCTATCATAGCGGATCACGAAACCGAGGAATGACTTTTCCTCAACAGGTGAATATCCTGAGATGAACTAGACCTATATGCAATGCAGACAGAGAGATTGATATAACAAAGTTATAGAGCAATGAAGATAGAGAAACTGAAGGCTGCTGTTGCGAGTGTGGAGGGATTGGGCACTATGAAACAGAATGTCCGACTATCAAACGAAGAACCGCTAGGTGTCTTGGATGCAAGGGTGTTGGCCATTTCATGTCTGAATATCTTAGTGGAAGAGGAAAAGAAGTCAGACATGAAGTTCTGAACTATGTTGCATTTATAACTCCGTCAAAACATTTTGGGAGTCATAATCATTCAGACTGGGAAGAAAATGCAAGTGTCACAGATCCTCAGAAAGGCTATTCCACCCTCTATAATAGTTGGACTCAACGAAGTAAAAACAAGCTTCAACTCGCTCATGAGATATTGAATCTCACTTCTCACAAAGAAGAGTTTGTTGAACCTGACAGTGAAACAGAAGACCGTCTTACATACTCTGTGTCACATCCTAAGTCAGGAATTGGGGGATTGACTAAGATTCTGCACACTGATTTTGCTAAGGAAAAGGGTGATTCCGGGATCACCAAAGGTGGTCTGTGTGATAAACACAAAATAATCAAGATGATGGCTGTTGAGTGTAAGCAAATAGAGATCAAAGAGACTGTTGAACCAAAAAATTTATCTCGTAATATCCTCCAAACAAGAGATGACTCTTTGAGACGATCAGGATATCAAGATTCCTCATACACTCTGGGTAAATGTACTCTCAAACCGATTAATTTTGTTAAATCTAAGTCTAAGATAACTACCTTGTGTGAGACTCTGGTTTTTCAAGTGAAGTCCAAGGTTAGGCAGACTAAACCAAAAGCAGACAAAGCTAAATTTAGAGGATGTTTTCACTGTGGGAAATTTGGACACAAGTGGCAGCGATGCTTCAAAAGAAAGAAGAGGATTCAGCTTCTATGGAATCTGAACCTATGTTGGAAGGAACCTGCATGGTATGGTCACGTGTGGGTTGCAAAGAAGATTTTGTACAGAAGACAATCTGTGGTGTCAGACCACATTAGATTTGGAAACAGTTACAAGGAGGCCAACAACTGGATGATAAGAAGTCAACAGACTATCTGCAGCAAAGATGAAAATCTCAAGGCGAACGTTACGTATACCACAGCCTCTTCAAGAGACAGTCAAGCTAGGTACTTCGACAGTGGCTGCTCGAGGCACATGACAGGAGATATGGATAGTCTTGACAATTTCTCTGCAACTAGAGGAGGGCGTGTCACTTTTGGTGACAGAGGCAAAGGGAACATCAAAGGCTAATTATGCACCCTTGGTGATAATCATCCTCAGTTATCAAATGTGTATCTTGTTGAAGGTCTTAGAGCTAATCTGATAAGCATAAGTCAATTGTGTGATGATGGTCTGAAGGTTGTGTTCACTATTGATATATGTGAGGCTCTTGATGATAACAACAATACTATTCTGTTAGGAGAAAGATCGGGTAACAACTCTTATATCTGGAAAGAAGATGATCGGTGTCTATCTACTATGAGTGCTAATTTTGAGCTATGGCAGAGGAGACTGGGACACATGAAAACTCAATGTTGGGTCAAAATGGTCCATGCAGATGTTATCGCGGGATACCTAAACTGGAGAGCAGATCTGATGTTGTCTGTAAGGCTTGTAATCAAGGAAAACAAATACGAGTGCATCACAAGAAAGATGCTGAGATTTCATCAAGAAATATCCTAAATCTGCTTCACACGGATCTCATGGACCTTGTCCATGAAACAACCCGACCCATTTTTTTTTTTAACATATTCGAATTAGTATTCCCATAAATATTAATTCTCAACACTTAGCAAATATCAATCAAACAACCAGCAAACCAATCATAACCAGCGGATATCAACTTAATTCGAACAAACGATTATCCATTAAATTCAAAATGAAACAACAAACCAATTCAATCAATTCTATAATCCAGCAACTTGGCAATTTTAAATAATTGTATAAAAACATATAAACGATACTATAGATAATCTCTTATTCCCAGCAATGATTCCACGATCACACATTTTCTTTATCTGTATCACATGGCAAAACGAGATGGGCGAGTATTATCACAAATACTAAGTGAGACGATCATTCCATCTACCGGCTATACACACACGCATAAAAGAATATCATAATACCAAACAACTCAATCAACAGTGAACAATTGCGAACAATTCACGATTACAGACCTTGCGTCAATCGACACACATCACTTGCGTTGATCGACACAGAGCACTTGCGTCGATTGACGCACATCACTTGCGTCAATTGACGCACGTCGCAGTGTCGAGGAACACAAGCCTATCCTCTCATGGCTCGTTCCAGGACTCGACGTATCGATCTCTTGCACCAAAAACGTCAATACAAACATCCAATAACACAAGAATCACTCAAATCACACCATCAATTATCATCAAATCAATCCAAACCTCAATCAAACGCATCATGACATTACAATTACCCAGATAAGTCATTGTCACACACTCACCTTGATTTCTGAATGAAAAGGAATAATAATCAAGAAGAACACACGAAAATCAGAGATCCAACTCCTTAAATCCGAATTTCCTTCTTCCCTCGAGAAGAACAAGGATTAAAGACGATCTTATAGTCTCACAAATCACTAGAACAAGCTTTCAGGATAAAGAACACAAAGAAATCAACAATGATCTAATTTCTCTCAAAACCTTCTGGAAAACGTGATCATAGACAGCCCCTAGACTTATATAGTCAAACCCTAGGGTTCCTGTAACCCAAACCGCAAACCGAACAATTAAAAACCGAGCTCATTGGTTCAATTAAAGCTTGTGTCGATCGACACACCTCCCTTGCATTGATCGACGCACCTCCCAAAATTCCAAATTTTGGTTCACGAGCAATACAATTCTCCCCCACTAACACGGATTCGATCTCGAATCACGCAACACCGGACCACTACGGTCCACACTCCTAACCAACCCAGTCAGCACCACCCGAGATCAACACTCCCAATCTTTGAGGTCTACATCTAGTTCTATGCTTATAGCCACGTTTCAGACATTAATTGATCCCAACTCATATCCACACCTCTCACACTCTCAAGAATACGTCCTTTGAGCTATCGGTGCACCATACCACTCACACCTTCAGGACACACAGTTCATCGAGCTATCGCTATGCAAGGGAAATTCTCATCCCCTCGAGAGAAATCCTCATCTCTCAATAAAATACAGGGGAAATCCTCATCCCCTCAGAAAAAATTTTCATCTCCCAATGAGTCGTTTGGGGAAATCTTCATCCCCTAGAGCAATCAATTCTTAAATGTCAATAAGCATCTCTGACTAAAACTACCTCTTATGGTCCTAATATGATATTCCTCTAACCCGGAATATCATTTCATTTATGACCAATCCTTAGGTCAACTTTAAACAACCTAATCGCTCAGGGTGTTTCTCTAGAGTCTCACAGAAATAGACAAGCTCTAAATCGTCATAGAACTTCTATTTCTCAAATCTTCTAAAATAGACAAGTTTTAAATCCTCATAAAACTTGTGTTTCCCGAACCTCAAAACACATAACTCATGACCACCCAAGTCATACCAAAAGAAATACACATCTTATAAATCTCAACCATAAGAAATACTTATCTTATTAATCTCAAAATGTAATAATCGCTACATCCACAAACGAAATTACATAAACCAAAAACACATAGCAAAAATGCTAACTCTGAGACTGAAAACCAGAAAGACAAACTCAAGCCTCGACTTGCTTCTCGAACCACTTCAAAAACTTTGCCTCCAAGTCTCCTATTCAATACCGTCACAGTCCCACAAGACTTTCAACAACGGTATCTTCTTCCAGCGCAAAACCTTGACCCTCCACTCGAGAATCCACACTGGTCTTGCCTCTAAAGTCATGTTGGGCTGAAGATCATCAGGAACCCTTACCACAATCTCCTCAGACTTATGCAGACACTTCCTCAGCATCGACATATGGAAGACCTTATGAAATGCCTTCATAATCTAAGGTAACTCCAACAGATAAGCAACTGGTCCCATCCATTCCACAACCTTGAACGGACCCATAAACCTCAGACTTAGTTTATTCTTTGAAATGGATCTGTTAGGACTCCTCAACGTTGCCATCTTGAGATATACTTTATCTCCAACCTCAAACTCCAACTCTTTCCTTCTCTTATCAGAATAATTCCTCTGCCGATCTTGAGCCTCTTTCATGTTCAGCTTTAAAACACGGATCTTTTCCGTTGTTTCCTGAATAAAATCTACATAATACATGCTCATCTTGAGTCCAGCATAATGATGTACGACATGGTCTCCCATACAACGCCTTATACGGAGCCATACCAATACTCGCCTGGTAGCTATTGTTATATGCAAACTCCACCAAGTTCAAGTGATCTACCCAATGACCACTATAATCCAGCACACACATCCTCAACAAATCCTCGATTGTCTGAATCGTTCTCTCAGATTGCCCATGCGTCTGAGGATGATAAGTGGTACTCATATGCACTTTAGTGCCCATCTCAGCCTGGAAGGCTCTCCAAAAATCAGAAGCGAACCTCTGATCCCTATCTGACACGATACTCGTTGGCACTCTGTGTAGCCTCACTATCTTGTGCACATACTTCTTAGCCAAAACCGCTACTCTATCGGTCTTTTTAATGGCAAAAAAATGTGCTGACTTACTCAGACGATCCACTATCACCCAAATAGCATCATAAGTCCGCAAAACTGGCTATCCTACCACAAAATCCATGGTAATCATATCCCACTTCCACTCCGGAATAGATAAACTGTGCCTTCACTAACTGGCACACATGCAAGCTGCAACCCAGTTAGCAACATCTTTCTTCATCCCAACCCAATGATAATACCGTTTCAGATCCCGATACATCTTAGTCGCTCCTGGATGAATAGACAAAATGCTCGCATGAGCTTCTCTCAGAATCTCCTATCTCAAACCCTCATCCTTAGGCACACACACGCGCTCGTTCATCAGAATCGTCATGTTAGCAAAGACTTGATACTCAGAACCTGCAACATTAAAAGCATCGATCAAACCCTGATCCTCCTCCTGAGCTACTCGAATCCTGCTCAGCAAGTCTATCTGTTTAGTTCCCTTTAACCTCAAAGGCTCCTGTGAGATAACACATAACCACAAAGTGCTAATCTCACTCACCAAAGCCTCCATATCCCGCTCCTGAGCCGAAGCAACTCTCTTCCAACTCAAAGCATCTGCAACTAGATTAGCCTTACTAGGATGGTAACCAATCTCCATATCATAATCTGCTACCAACTCCATCCATCGCTTCTGCCTCTGGTTCAGCTCTGGCTGAGTAAAGAAATACTTCAGGCTCTTATGGTCTGTGTACACCTAAACCTTTCTGCCATAAAGATAAGATCTCAAAATCTTTAAAGCAAAAATCACCGTAACTAACTCAAGATCATGGGTAGGGTTGTTGCTCTCGTGCTTCCTCAACTGACTCGAAGTATAAGCAATTACCTTCCCCTGCTGCATCAACACACAACCCAGACCAACTTCCAAAGCATCTGTATTCACCACGTATGGCTCACCCGGCTCTGGTAATACCAACATTGGTATACTAGTCAACATCTCCTTCAGCTTCACGAAACTCTCCTCACAAGCTGAAGACCAAACAAAAGGAACATGTTTTCCTGTCAGCTTCATCATTGACTGAGCCATACTCGCGAAACCCTTGACAAACCTCTTGTAGTAACCTACCAAACCGAGAAAACTCCTGATCTCAGTAGCATTCCTTGGTCTAAGCCACTCTCTAATAGCCTCTATCTTTGCTGGATCCACAGAAATTCCATCTGCAGAAACCACATGACCGAGAAAATCCATCTCTCACTACCAAAAACTGCACTTGCTCAACTTAGCATATAGTTTCTACTCTCGCAGCATCTCCAGAACCATTCTCAGATGAACCTTGCGCTCCTGAGGACTCCTCGAATACACCAGAATATCATCAATAAAGATGATCACAAACTCATCCAGATGCTCCTAAAAGACCCCGTTCATCAGGCTCATGGACGCCGCTTGTGCATTAGTCAAGCTGAATGGCATTACCACAAATTCAAAATGCCCGTATCTCATCCTGAAAGTTGTCTTCCTAACATCTGCCTCATTGATAGGAATCTGATGGTAACCCGACGCCAAGTCAATCTTAGAAAACCAAGTAGCCCCTCGCAACTGATCCAACAACTCATCAATCCGTAGCAGAGGATACTTGTTCTTCACAGTGACTCGTTTAAGTCCTCGGTAATTGATGCTTAGCCAAAAACTCCAATCCTTCTTCTTCACAAACAATACTGGTGAACTGCTAGAACGGATAAATCCCTTACCTAAAAGATCATCTAGCTGCTTTTTCAGCTCAAGTCAACTCTGCAAAAGCCTTTCTGTAAGGCACCTTTGATATCGGAGTCGTCCCGAGCTCCAACTCAATCGTGAATGGATCAGACCGAGATGACAGCAATCCTGCAATGACCGAAAGATATCCTTGAAGTACTGAACAACCCGAATATCTCTAACTACAACCTCTCCAACAGTCTCTAGCATCACAATCGTCGCCAAATACGCCTTACAAACCTTCTCAATCAGCTGCTCAGCCTGAATTGCCGAGAACACGAGACTCCCAGCTGCTCACCGGAATTGCTCCGGATACCGCTGCCCTCCGCACACTCTAGAGTAATGAAGCAATTTATAGCTCCATAATCAAACAAAACATGAGACTCAAAACCGCCGACTAATAAGGTCCCTGCACAAATCTCATATGCCTAAGAACCCTACATTATGTCACATAACTAGCAAATTCCAAAACAGACAATAATTCATAAACCACTAGAATTTACCAAGTAAAGTTTTGGGATTTACCTGTGATTGACCTAGCTTTAGTCTCCTTCGGAGTGTGCACCCGCGGTGCTCCTGCAATCTGAGCCATCGACTGCACTACCGCCAGTGCCATCTGCTGTAACTTAGGACATTTCGGCTTGATATGCCCCGTCTCCTTGTAGTGGTAGCAAACCCGAGTATCCCGAGCTCCATCCCTCTTTGGACAGCTTGAC
Source organism: Arabis hirsuta (assembly GCA_964056655.1). NCBI lineage: Eukaryota > Viridiplantae > Streptophyta > Magnoliopsida > Brassicales > Brassicaceae > Arabis > Arabis hirsuta. The sequence goes on along the minus strand of OZ053305.1, from coordinate 19,244,344 downwards.
ACTTTGTGATCCATGCTTTCACACCCAAAGCATCCCCGACCACCCTGACTCGCCCTCAAAGTGTCCTCCCACTCCTCTTCTATCCTTGCGCAGGCTTGCCGCCCTTGCTCAAAACCACCTGCTGTTGCGATCTCCTCGGCTGAAAAGGCGGACTAACCACCACTACCTGCTCCCTCATATCCTCCTCGATCACCATAGCAATCTCAACCAACTTCGCCCTCGTGGCAAACTTACTCACTCTACAGCAAGTCCTCAAATCAGGTCAAAGTTCTCTCAAGAACCTCTTCACTTGGGCCTGCTCGCCCTCCATGCCCCTACCAGCATAAACCAGGAGACGGTTAAACTCGACATCATACTCCCAGACTGACCAGTCACCCTAAGCCAACTCTAGGAATCTCGACTCCAACCGATCAACCGCCTCTTGTGGAAAAAACTTGGCATTAAACTCAGCCAAAAATTCCTCACATGCCATCTCGGCCTGAACCCTCCTGGCCACGACACCCCTCCACCAGAGATGCGCATCACTCTCTAGGTAATGTACTACCAGATCAATCCGGTATCCCTCTGGACACCTGATAGAGGGAAAATTACGCTCTAATCTCATCGACCACTCATCGGCCTCCTCAAGCTTAGCACCTTTCAAGAAAAATCCCCTGTCAATCCTCTGTATCTGCTCCATTATCTTAAGGTAAGATGGGAACTCCTCGGCTGCACATCCGCTACTGGTGGCACTACTAGAGCCTGAGCCTGAGCCTGTACCGCTCCTGGTAACCGTTCTAACAACAACTGGAGCAGATCCGCCAAACGATCATCTCGATCCTGGGCTACACTTGTGGTAGCATCCACTCCTGGGCCCGCCGCACCACCGACCACACCGAGACCAACACTAGTCCCACCAGTCCTCAAACTAACACTCACACCAGCCTCACCCACGGACCCCTCCTGAAGCGTCTGCCAATCCGCCACCTACTCATGCATGGAGCTCTAGGCTATACTCGCAGCGGACTCACTCACATGTCCCTGCCTATGCCCTCGGCCTCCACGGCCACGTCCTCTAGTAACTCTAGCCATCTCTCTATACTACCAACAGTATATTCTAAGCTTACTAGAAATTGCACAAGAATCACATAACACTTACCGTTGAATCTTATTGAAGGCTCAAAGAAGATGATCTAGGACTCCAAACCCACACAACAATTGACTAAATCCACATAATCAATTCAATTCACGTGCCCTAAAACCGTAAGGCTCTAATACCAAACTGAAACAACCCGACCCATTTTTTTAACATAATCAAATTAGTATTCCCATAAATACTAGTTCTCAACACTTAGCAAATATCAATCAAACAACCAGCAAACCAATCATAACCAGCGGATATTAACTTAATTTGAATAAACGATTATCCATTAAATTCAAATGAAACAACATACCAATTCAATCAATTCTATAATCCAGCAGCTTAGCAATTCTAAAAAATCGCATAAAAGCAAATACACGAGACTTTAGACCATCTCCTCTTCCCAGCCATGATTTCACTATCACACATTTTCTTTACCTACATCACATGGCAAAACGAGATACGTAAGTATTATCACAAATACTCAGTGAGACGATCATTCCATCTACCGGCTATACATACAGGTATAAAGGAATACCATAAAACCAAACAACTAAATCAAAAATGAACAAATGCGAATAATTCACGATTACAGACCTTGCATCGATCGACACACATCACTTGCATCGATCACAGAGCACTTGCGTCGATTGACGCACATCACTTGCATCGATCAACGCAAATAGCAGTGTCGAGGAACACAAACTTATCCTCTCATGGCTCGTTCCAGGACTCGACGTATTGATCTCTTGCACCAAAAATGTCAATACCGACATCCAATAACACGAGAATCACTCAAATCACACCATCAATTATCATCAAATCAATCCAAACCTCAATCAAATGCATCATGACATTCCAATTACCCAGATAAGTCATGGTCACGCACTCACCTTGATTTTTAAATGAAAAGGAATAAGAATCACGAAGAACACACAAAAATCAGAGATCCAACTCCTTAAATTCGGATTTTCTTCTTCTCTCGCGAAGAACACGGATCAAACACTATCTTATAGACTCACAAATCACTAGAACAAGCTTACAGGATCAATAACACAAGAAAATCAACAATGATTCCTGTTCTTCACTCAATTCTCTATAAAACTCTAATTTCTCTCAAAACCTTGTGGAAAACGCGACCATAGACGGCTCCTCGACTTATATAGTCGAACTCTATGGTTCTTGTAACCCAAACCGCAAACCGAATAATAAAAAATCGAACTTGTTGGTTCAATTAAAGCTTGCGTCAATCGACACACCTCCCTTGCTTCAATCGACACACCTCCCAAAGTTCCAAATTTTGGTTCACGGGCGTTACAGTCTAAGTGGTAAACGATAAATTCTAGTGATAGTGGATGATTTCTCTAGATTCACGTGGGTAAGATTTCTCCGAGACAAATCTGATGCTCTTGATAACTTTAAGATTCTTGTTCTTCAACTTCAGACCGAAAAGGGAAACATAAAGCATATCATAAGTGATCATGGAGGGGAGTTTGAAAGTAGTGCTTTTGATAAGTTTTGTCATGCTCAATGAATAAGACATCCGTTCTCTGCTCCATGTACTCCTTAACAGAATGGAGTGGTCAAGCGTAAGAATAGGACAATACAAGATATGGCTTGTGCTATGATACATGGTAACAAAGTTGCAATCAGATTCTGGATTGAAGCTGTGAACACTACTTGATACATAATCAACAGGGTTTATGTTAAACCGGGCATGATGACAACTTCTTATGAGATCTGAAAAGGGAAAACTCCAAATCTGTATTATCTACATACGTTTGGTTGTGTGTGATACATCCTGAATGACAAAGAGTATCTTGGAAAATTTGACTCAAGATGTGATGAAGGTATGTTTCTTGGGTATGCGTCTGACAACATAGCTTATCGTGTCTTTAACTCGAAGACTGGGACGATTGAAGAATCCATCAACATTGTGTTTGATGACCGTCATCTTATTGACATAGATTCCTTCATCGATGACTTCAATGATGTTTCATTGACTCCACCAACTGACCAAAGAGAAACTCAAGAGGCTGAAGAAGAAACTTCAGGATCAACTGGTGAAGTTCAGAGGAACTCAGAAGAAGAAACTAGGATAAAAGTTCCCAGCACTCTGAGGCAGATGTGATTGGTAGTATGTAGGGTGGAAGAGTTACTCGAGGAAAACAGAAGAATTATAGGGAAATGATTCAGTTCTTGTGTTTTTTCTCACTGGTTGAGCCAAAGGATATCAAGACTGCTTTAGAGGACGAATTCTGGTTTGAAGCATGCCATGAGGAGTTAAATCAATTCACCATAAATAATGTGTGAGACTTAGTTGAGAGACCCTTAGATATCAACGTGGTTGGAACTAAGTGGATATTCAAGAACAAGATTGATGATCTTGGAAACATCACTCGGAACAAAGCTTGGTTGGTTGCTCAGGGGTACTCTCGATAGAAGGCATTGACTTTGATGAAACATTTGCTCCTGTTGCACGTCTTGAATACATCAGATTGTTGCTTGGTATATCTTGCGTTTTCAACATTAGGTTGTATCAAATGGATGTCAAAAGTGCATTTCTAAATGGAGTGTTACAGGAAGAAGTCTTTGTTTCCCAACCTCCAGGATTCGAAGATCCAAATCATCCTACTTCTGTGTACAAGCTTAAAAAGGCTTTATACGGCCTAAAACAAGCTCCTTGGTGTGGGTCAAAATCTAGTTAATTCTATAATTCAAAAGAATTTAGTCTAAAAACTAATCTTTTGACTCGTTGGTCTATGACAAATCATGAAGCCCAAACACAAGGTTCGCCCGGTATCTCTTTTTGCTAATACACAAAAATGTATCCTAAGTTTTGAACTTTATTATGAGTTCTCCACTTTATTTGCTTAAGGATTTTATATCCAAAATTTCAATGTGGGATGTTTGATAATTTTTACACTTAGCTAATTTTGAAACTTTATAAATTTTCAAGTCATCCACTTTATACCTCCGTTTCTTATTCTAATCAACTTGGTTTTTGACAAGTGAATACACTACGTTATAGTGTTTACGACAATGATTTTATTGTGTCTTATCATTTCGATAAATGTCTCCAACAGAAATCTCAAAATCGAAGTTGTCAAAAAAGTGGGCACTTTCCAACAATTAGTTGCCTTTTAACTTTATATTAAACCACTAGTGCGAGATATGTTTTCATTGATACAATCTACAAATGTTTTCATTTACGATTAATTCATGCATAATTAAAAGAGACTACATGACAAAAATAAAGGTAGGTGACCACTCCTTCTCATATAGAAGCAAGCTTAATTAGTTATGAACCACTTAAAAATATTTTTTCCTCAAAATAACTTATTGATAAAAGCTAGGGAATCTTTTTGCTATATATGTTCATAGAGGGAAGATAGAAAGAAATGAGCAACTCTCTATCTCTCTCATATCTACCCCATTATTGTTCATCATAATCTCTATCCATCATCCATTATTGTTCATCATAATTCACCATGGACAAGATCACATTCTCCAGCAACGAAGGAAAGCCGATTAGATGCAAAGCAGCAGTATGTAGAAAAGCAGGAGAAGCATTTGTAATAGAAGAGATCCAAGTTGATCCACCTCAAGCTTACGAAGTTAGGATCAAGATCCTATGCACATCTCTGTGTCACACCGATGTTACTTTCTGGAAACTAGATAGTGTAAGTTTACACATATATGTTTCATGTTTACATGGGAAAGTCAATGTATTAGCTTCACTAATCACTTTCTTACTTTTTCAGGGACCGCTTGCGAGGTTTCCTAGGATTCTAGGACACGAAGCAGTCGGGTGAATCTTCATAATACGATTCTTTAATTTCTTTCTTTTTTCACTCCTCTTCAAGAATTTGCTAATTTTGTTTCCACATTGGGATTGTAATATAGTGTGGTCGAGAGCATTGGTGAAAACGTTGACGGATTTAAACAAGGCGACATCGTTTTGCCAGTGTTTCATCCTCAGTGTGAAGAATGCAAAGACTGCAAGTCCTCAAAGACCAATTGGTGCGCAAGATTTGCAGATGATTTCTTACCGAACACAAGACGATATGGAATGGCTTCAAGATTCAAAGACTCTTCGGGACAAGATATTCACCATTTAATCTTTGTCTCGAGTTTTTCCGAATATACCGTCGTTGATATTGCACATCTTGTCAAAATTTCATCTGAAATTCCTGTTGATAAAGCGGCTCTGCTCAGCTGCGGTGTCGCCACAGGTTAATCATCTTCCTTTCATGTTCGTGTAGGATTGGTTTTGATAGTTTTCACTTTGTACAAAATAGGAATTATTTTTATATACAGGGTGGTCCTGGGTTAAGGCACAAGCTTATGCAACGAAATTATATTATTAAATATAGGGCATCATTTTCCATAAAAGTATTGCTAATGTAGTGGTTAGTTTCAATTTGATAGGTTAACAATTTATGGGTTTGAACGCTAAAGCTGCAATACTTTTTGATTTTTTAAATTTATGTTAATAATTGGACCAAAATTTTTTTAGTGTTTTGGACAGTCAATTAGCTAGGGCTGGCCCTCTGTATAGAGGTGTTTGTTAGTGTTCCATATTGTTAGTTTTTCGGTGGGTGGGATATAAATTACACTTTGGTTATAAATTAGATGTACAATGAACTGACGATGCGCCACGTGGAGCAGGACTTGGAGCAGTTTGGAAAGTGGCTGACGTGGAGGAAGGTTCCACCGTTGCAATCTTTGGCATTGGTGCTGTTGGACTTGCGGTACATTTTCATGTTTCTTTCACAATGCATTAATTAACAAGCTAATTATTGTGTTTAATATAGTGATTATTTTGCTAATCACATAGTTAAAATGATTTAGAAGACAAAAAGAAAACTAAAAATGATTTGGTAAACAGGTTGCAGAAGCAGCCAGGCTACGAGGGGCTGCAAAGATAATTGGAGTGGATCTCAATCCCGACAAATTTGAAATAGGTTTGGTTGGTTTATATCCTTGCAACCTTTTTGAGGGTCTGAATTTATATAGTTTTTTCAAAGACACTAGTTGAATTGAAATAGTCCATGTCACATCAACTATCTAGGAATTAAAAAAAAATTGAAATATGAATCCATGAGACAGCTGTTTGGTTCCGAACCCGCAAGTTCTAGATATTTGACTATATACGGAAAAAAAAAAATAGTGAGAAATATAATATAATGCATGTAAAATTACAAATGTAAAACTATAATACTTTATATCAAGACATTTAAAAAACAGTTAAAAATCACAAAAAATTACATATAACATATGTTTAGCGGGTTGAGATCACAATTTCTCCGTTTTAAAAACAAGACATGAATTTTATCAAAAATGTGGTACGATAGTCATTAGCACATAAAATTAGTTCTATTGTACTCTAGGAAAGATACACCACTCTAAATCTAGCGAGATTAGAGTTTAGACATGAATTTCGAGTCATAAATTATCATTTGGACAAAATCCCTTTCATTATCTGAATTTTTGGAAGGAGTAAATGTGTGCACATTTGCAAGAATGCCATTTAGGGGTGTTCATTTGCAAAAATGCCACTAATTATAGATTTATAAAGCATATATCTTAAAATTCTAAACTCTAAAAAATGTTTTGACCCCTAAACCCCCCTAAACCCTCAAAACTAAACCCTAATAGAACATAGTTAACCCAAACATAAATAATATAAAGAAAAAATAATTTTTAAAAAGTGGCATTTTTGCAAAAATTTCAAAAGTGTGGCATTTTTGTAAAGTAGCATTTGAAAAGTGGCATTTTTTAAAAATTTTCTTTTTGGAATAGGTATTTTTACACCTACAAGTTGTATTATTGATTTTTGTGCCTCACTTAAAAAGACCTATAATAATTGATATGGTGTATTATTTATCTTTGCGCCTGCATGTTATTATTTATTTGCTCGCTTAAGAAAAAAAACCCTATAATTATTGATGTGGAGTAGGTAAAAGATTCGGGATCACCGATTTCGTCAACTCTGCTTTGTGCAAGGAGAAGACTATTAGCCAGGTTTGTTGGTCTGTAGTATTTTTATAGTATAAGTTTGGGGTTTTTTTTTTGTGTGTTGAAACTTTGATTAAGTTTGTTTTTCTTTGACAGCATATAAGTTTCAATTTTAAAGTTAAAAAAAAAGTATATAAGTTTCAATTTTAAAACTCGAAACTTACGTGCATAGAGAAAATTAATGTAATTGTTAAACAATTATGAAAATTAGGTGATTAAGGAAATGACAGGAGGAGGAGTTGACTACAGTTTTGAATGCATTGGTTTAGAACCTTTAATGGAGGAGGCTTTCAATAGCACTCGCACGGTATGCTTTAACTGGTTCCTACCGAATTCTATTTGGTTTAGAAGCATTTCATGGACTAAACTGAAATTCGGTCTTACAAAAAAAAAAAATTCTTTGTAGGGATCGGGAAAAACGGTAATATTGGGGATGACAAAACATAGGTTGCCAGTAAGCTTGGGTAGTCATGATATTCTCAGAGGCAGAACTATATGTGGAACTTTATTTGGCGGTCTCAAACCCAAACTTGATATTCCCATTCTCGTGGATCGTTATTTGAAAAAGGTATATAAAAGATTTAATCTCTTTCTAATTTACGTGATTACTTATAAAACAAAAAAAAATTTATAATTATAAAAGAAACAAAAGTTGAAAGTTATAACTATTCTCCGATTAGACTATGCTTCTATATGTGTGTCGCATGTCCTTTTATATTTTTAGGCTTTATTGGACAATCTTTAAATAAATTAACATGATATTTTATAACAAATTATGTAAAATCTATGCTATTTTTGGAAAATGTGTAAGATTAAAATACACAATTTATTTTGCAAAAATTTATTGTTATGAAGTCATTTACTATAATTATCTTTGTTTTTAAACTGCAGGAGCTTAATTTGGATGGTTTTATCACACACGAACTAAGGTTTGAGGAAATTAACAAGGCATTCGATTTATTGATGGAAGGAAACACTATCCGATGTGTTTTATGGATGGATAAATAACTGTTTTATATATTCATTTGAATATTTTATCTGATTCATCCAACAATATCCATGTCCCAAAACATGTAATTTTTGTGTATCAGATAAAAAATCAATAAAAGATATTCACAAAATTCAGTAATATGTAATTTTTTTGTTGTTGCGTTAATTGCGTACATTAGTCTCTTTTTTTAGAAGTAAAAGAAAACTAACCGTAGACCAAAAAATTCGACAAAACCAAGTACATAGAATAACATAATAAACAGAGCTTGAAAAGAATAGAGGTTTAAGTCCACGTTCCTTGACAACCATAAATATGTTTTTTTTTTGGCACAAGTACAAATAAAAAAAATTGAAGTTAAAAGACTCTTTCATGAATCACAATAACCAAATAACTCTTCTTTTCTTCTTAGCAATTTTTGAAGCTCAATAGATTACATTTGATCTTTGTTTACCATTTAGGAAGATCACATGGATGGATCAACAGAAACTAAATGACGACATGGGTGAATAACTGGTGGAACACTTTTGCCTTTCTTGAAATAGTGTGTTTGAAAAAAGCCATAAACCAAGTTTGAGCCCTTTACGGTGTAGTAAAACAAGTTTTTGTAGTGAATATGACCACTATATTTGTCATTGACGAATACAAAAACCTAAGTATAATTGATATATTGGTCAAACTATATGTCTGTCATTGAAGAATAAAAAAACTAAATACAAATGATAATATATTATTCTAACTATATAAAAAAAAAAACTATATCGATAGAAAGAACTTTATTTTCATTAATTTTTTTTTCAGATAAAAGATAAATAAGGGAAGAGATAATATTTTTTTGTCATCAAAAACCGTTTTATCCTATTACATAGATATGGTTTTTCATTATGTTTTAATGGTAAATTTAACAAACTTCACGATTTATGTGAGTTTGTTTTTAAATTCTCACAAACATTTTAATCCCACTTTCTCATCACTTCTTCTATGTTTATTATTTTTAATTTTGTCAACCATAATCTCCTCAATTCCTTCATATTTGTGTTGCCTACTCTTACAAAAATTACAAAACCTCTTACATCTCTACCTCTTTCAGTATTACTTCTATCCAATTTTTTAATTGATTATCCTTGAATAGAGACTTATTTTACAATCAATCTTCAAAGTAATTTTACCATCACTTCAATTTTTCATAGTTCCTTTTTATCCTTTTAAGTATTTTGTCTCATTCGATATTTTAAAAACTAAAAACATATCTTCTTTGATATATATCAAAATTATTTTGTTGACTACCAGATTATATGTTGAAGTTAAAAATTTTCTCCTTTTTCATCATAAAAATTGATAAAATGAGTTCATAAAAACGAAGTTTCCTATTTTGAGTTTTTACTTTTCATCTTAAAATGATCAACTTTTTATCCTTTCTCTATTCTACTTCGTATATGGGTTTTATGTATTGAATTGTTTTGTTTAAAAATGATCCTCTTTATCCTATCATTTTTAAATGATCAATTGTTTACTGTATTTTGTTTAATGACTAATTACTATACTTGATTTTTTTTTATGACAGATTTATTCTTTACGGATAATTAAATGGATCAAACAATTTCCACATTCAATGTCAGATTTAAGCAATCATTTGAAGAAGAATTTGGCGGATAATTGTAATACGAATGAACCACAATTTCACTACAACACCTACAATAAGTTCATTTCATTTTTAACTTACTAATTTTGTATATCAAAATGAATCAGAAGATAAATATTATTTATATGAATTATTGCGAAGAAAAAGAGTTGAAGTTAATAATGCAAACACTATGTTGATGAACCTCATTATTCTTGCATATAATATAACATTGTCTCATGATTACTCAATTATGAATATCATTACATTATATTTGTTATGTTACGTAACATCAAATGTGACAGAATAACAAGAGATTAAAGAATCTTTTGATCATTGCTCAAAGACCAGTTTTTCAAGAGTCAATCAATTCATTAAAAAAAACACACACACATATTTGAAGCGGATGGAAAAATTCAAGACAAAAAAGAAAACACTTGTATGCTATGCTTAGAAATTTTTAGGAAACGTCAATGTTTTCTATATATTCATTGTGGTCATAGGTTTCGTTAAGGTTGTCTACATAGTTGCAAATAAATGGTGTATGTCATCTATGTTGCTATTGTTTAATATAAATCAAACGATTCATTTTTTTTAATGCATATACTCTTAAATCATCTATATATTACAAATGAAACGACCCGATCCAAAAATTTAAAAAATTTCTAATTAAAAAAAACCCGGATTATCATTATCACAAACGATAATCTTCAACGGTCCAATCAAACATGCGGAATACATAACAATTAATCAACTCAACAACACAACAATTTTAACGAATCTCATACTTCATTAAATTACTAACCAATTCAATCCAACAACCAATATCCAATAACACTAACACAGGGTTCCAGAATTTACTAGCAACCTAGCAATTCTATAAACAACACTAATTGAGACCCTAAATCATCTATTCTTCCTCGCCACGATTCCACGATCACATTTTCTCTTTACCTGCAACACATGGCAAAAAGAGTTGCGTGAGTATTATCACAAATACTCAGCGACGCGGTCATCCTGTCTACGGGTTATTTAAGTATAGACATAACAATCAATAAAATACCAGGATGAGCATACAAGCAAACAACAAGAACAACCAACACGAACAAGTACAGGGACTTTGTGTCGATCGACACAACCTCTAGGTGTCGATCGGCATGACTCTGTACTGTGTCGATCGACACACCACCCTGGTGTCGATCGACACGACCACCCAGAATCGAGCCTATCCTCTCGTGGCTCGAATCCGTCGCGATTCATCGAGTCACCTGCACAATTCCAATCACAGAACACACAAAAACAACAAACAACCGCATTCCATCAATTCCTATGCCCACACAACCCACGATCACGCACTCACCTCGAAGAATCGAAATGAGAATGGGACCAACGGTTACAAAACGAATCGCACACGAAGAACCACTAGTCCAAAACCAAAACGGACGACTGTTCTGGAAACTAGACAGACACAGATACACGTCGGTATGCGGATCGCCTCCAGAATCCTTCTGGTTCGGTCGGAAATCAACCCCAAAGCCGACTGATCGCAGACAACCTATCTGCACAGACCCATCGAGTTCAAACAGCCATAACTCGAAGAATAATCAACGAAAAGACGAACCGTTTTCGCCTACATCAAGAGCAGAGATCGGAGAACTTACCCACCAAGTTTCACCCCAATCCTCCTCGAATTGCCCAGCCGTTTGCCCTCTCAAACTTCCGAACAGAAGCTGTCCTTCACCCTCAAACACACACAACTCACAACCTCTCTTGATTCTCTCTCAAATCCTCCTGTTCTTCTGATATGCTCAAATTTACCCTGAGCTACTCTCTCAAATTAAGAGATCGTAATAGTACTTAGGGATCGAATCCACAGAGAATCTAAACATACAATCGATTAGTGAATTCAAATTATGCTAAGTAAATAGAAATGAATGTAAAGTAAAAGCAGAAGTAAACAAGTGAATGATGATTAAAGTTTTTAAAATTCAATGAGACAAAAGAGTTAGGCAATGGGTTGTTCGCAGGAATGATTCGAAAATTGATCGTGTCGATCGACACACAGGTATGTGTCGATCGACACAGAGATAAAAACGATTAGGATTTTGTTAAGCACGGTTCTAGAACTCAAACACGAATGTAAAACCAATCAACTTTCGTTGCAGAGATTATCTATGACTAAATCCCTAAATTCCAAATTTCTTTGCAAATTTAGTGAATAAAGACAAGCATTAAGTTCAGGTTCAATTGTTCACAAAATTACTAAGCCAAATTTCTTTGCGAATAGATAATTTTGCTCATCTAAGATTATATCCGGTTGTTAATAATACTTTCGCATCTATTAAAGCAACCTAGGATATCCAATTTCAGTTGATCAATCCTAAAATCAGAGTTAAATCAATCTAGATGAAGAACATAAAGATAAATCCTAACAGGGTTTCAATCCTATCAATTTCTCATCAAACCCTAGAACTTCCCAAAATCTAACAAGCAAACTACTCAGACATGGATGAAGAAATCATAATGAATGAAATAAATTGCATAAAAGAGATAGAATAAGTGATACAGAGAGTTTAGATCGATGAAGTTTGAAAGTCTGAAATCTCCTAAAAGCTGTGCAAATCTCTGAATCTCTCAGTCTTAATTAAAAACAAGATCTCCTTAAACAATGGCTAAAAACTAGAATAAATAGGTCTAATCACGTTTTTGGTTCAATCTCTATGACAAAACCAAATCAAAATAGGAAAAACTAGAATTTCCTTTTTTTCCAGCGAACCGGTCGGTTAAGGGCAAGCTGACATGTCGTCATTAAAACTTGCATAACTTTCGATCTAACCGTTGGAATAACCTCAAATAACTTTTTAACAGAAGCTAACGCGATTCTCTATCTTGTGTCAAATTTCCAGGTCGATCCATTGGTTGAAAGTTCTCCAACGAGTGTCGAACGTCTGACTTTTCTGCAGTCTTTTTCTCGTCAGACATGTGTGTCGATCGACACAAGGTAAAACATGTTAAATCCGAGTTGATTGCTTTGGCTTCTCTTTTCACAATGCTCCAAAATCTCCCAAAAGCTCTCATTATGCTCCAATCGATCATTGACCTACAAAGACTCTAAAACAATAGGAAAACACCAAAAAGACTTGATAAAAACGGACCTATATCATGGTAAAAAATGGGTAAAACCATGATATGTCATCTTCTCAACAAAACGCGGCCAAACCTTCAGTTTCTGCCTTATATATCGAACCCTAGGGTTCCCTAAACCGGCCCACCAAACCGGACAATTAAATCGAACCTGTCGATCGAATTTCACCCCGTGTCGATCGACATATGTGACCCGTGTCGATCGACATAACGCCCAAAACCCGACTTATCCGAAGTCCAAAACACACGTGTCGATCGATACACCACCCTATGTCGATCGACACCCACCAAAAATCTACTTTTTGGTTCACGGGCGTTACAATTCTCCCCCACTAACGCGGATTCGACCTCGAATCACGCGACACCGCCACACCACAGTGTCAACCACCTGACCCGCACCCGGACAGTATCCTTCGAGATCACACTCGAATCCCACAACCCGTCCTGCTAAGGCTAACACTCTCGCCTAAAATTCGACCAGATTCACTCGGAACACCAACGATGCACGCCCCATGGTCCGGATTAGGGCTGCCCGATTGACCGTCCAACAATCAAACAAGAACATGTCCGACCAACCGTTGACCCCGCATTGGACCAAATGATCATACAACAATCAAACAAGAACATGTACGACCATCGGCGTAACATATGCTACCAGGATTGTCCGAACTGAATCCAGACTCCAGTAATAACCCCAGACTCGACGTCCACAACACACCCTGGCCCTCAGCCAGCACCATTCGTGATCCCACCTGATCCCCGAGTTCGACTAGGCTCATACTAGCCTCATTGCACCGTCTCACCACGGCTGCAATCCTGACCCAACCCGGTCAGCACCACCTGGGATCCACTCCCGATCCCCGAAGTTCATCCAGTCTCATGCTTACAACCACATTACAGATACTATTGCTCATACTCATATCTATATACAACACTCCGCTCTCAGGATCGTCACCCTTTGAGCTCTCGAAGTATATCATACCCCTCCACCTTCAGGACCGCCGTCCATCCTGCTCTAGGTATGCTCCAGCCCCTCCCACTCTCAGGACACACAGTCCGTCAAGCTCGGCTGCAGAGGAATCACACATCCCCTGGAGAGGCTTCGGCCCCTCAAAGTATATGCAAGGGAACCACTTTCCCCCGGAGAGAACATCACTGTCCCCTCAAGTATACCCAGGAGACCCACGATCCCCTGGGGCAATCACTCTGTAACGTGCATCTTAGGCACATGTCGACTGAAATCACCTCTCGTGGCCATACGAAACCACCCAAACACCAGGGTGTCTCACAAAGTCCCTGGAAAAGATGATTCTAACTCACATAAAACCTCTTTTCCAGACTCCCCCTAGGAAATAGACAAGTTCTAACGCGCGTAGAGCTTACATTTCCAGCCACTCCTGGAACATGTACAGTCTCATTTCCAGCCACTCCTGGAACATGTACAGTCTCATTTCCAGCCACTCCTGGAACATGAACGATCTTACATTTCCAGCCACTCCTGGAACATGAACGATCTCATTTCTAGCCACTCCTAGAACATGAACTGTCTCATTTCCAGCCACTCCTGGAACATGAGCAAGCTCTAAGCCGCGTAAAACTTCTATTCCTAGCCATCCTAGCCGATAGGCAAGCTCTAACTCACATAAACTTCTACCGCTAGATAATCCTCCTAGAACGTGGATAGCTCTAACTATAGAACTTCCATTTCTAGCCTCCCTAGCCGATAGAGAAATTCCAACTCACATGGAACTCTATCGCTAGCCTCCACATGACCTACCAGTCATCACAATCCATGACATCACCCGTCATACCATAAGAACTCACATCTTATAACACATTTAATAAGGAAAACTCATCTTATTAAATCTCAAAAATGTATACTCGTTACAACAACATCAAACGAAATACATAATCCCATAGCCACATGCTATACAGACTCTGAAAACTAGAAAGACACTCAAGCCACCGCTTGTTTCTCGAACCACTTCGAGAACTTCGTCTTCATCAAAGCCTCTGGTTCCCAAGTCTCCTCCTCAATACCATCACAGTCCCACACGACTCTCACCAACGGTATACTCTTCCGACGCAGCACCTTGACTCTCTTCTCCAGAATCCTTACAGGCCTCGTCGCCAACGTCATGTTAGGCTGAAGATCCTCCAGAATCCTTGCCAACACCTCCTCAGACTCATGCAGACACTTCCTCAGCATCGAAACATGGATGACCTTGTGAAAAGCCTTCATACTCTAAGGTAGCTCCAGTCTATAAGTCACCGGTCCGACCCGCTCCACAACCTTGAATGGACCCATAAACCTCGGACTCAGCTTATTCTCTAAAATGGATCTGTTAGGACCCCTCAACATCGCTGCCTTGAGATACACCATATCTCTCAGCTCAAACTCCAGCTCATTCCGTCTCCTATCGGCGTAACTCTTCTGCCGATCCTGAGCCTCTCTCATGTTCACCCTCAAGACACAGATCTTTTCCGTCGTCTCCTGAACAAAATCCGCACCAAACATGCTCCTCTCCCCCACTTGGGTCCAGCATAATGGTGTCCTACATGGCCTCCCATACAAAGCCTCATATGGAGCCATCCCAATGCTCGCCTGATAGCTGTTGTTGTAAGCAAACTCTACCAGGTTCAGATGATCAGCCCAATGACCACCATAATCCAGTACACACATCCTCAGCAAATCCTCCAATGTCGGAATCGTCCTCTCAGACTGCCCACCCGTCTGAGGATGATACGTTGTGCTCATATGCACCTTAGTGCCCATCTCCGCCTGGAATGCTCTCCAGAACTCTGAAGTAAACCTCGGATCCCTGTCTGACACAATACTCGCTGGCACCCCGTGCAGCCTCACTATCGCACGCACCTACTTCCAAGCCAACACCACCGCTCCGTCGGTCTTCTTGATGGCCATAAAATGTGCTGACTTGGTCAGACGATCCACAATAACCCAAATCGCATCATATGTCCGCGACACTGGCAGTCCTATCACGAGATCCATCGTGATCATATCCCATTTCCACTCCGGAATAGGTAAACTCTGCAATAACCCGCTCGGGACCTGATGCTCAGCCTTCACCAGCTGACACACGTTGCACGCTGCAACCCAGCTAGCTACATCCCTCTTCATCTTGACCCAGTGATAATACCGCTTCAAGTCACGGTACATCTTGGTCGCTCCCGGATGAATCGATAACATGCTCGAATGAGCCTCCCTCAGGATCTCCCGCCGTAGATCCTCATCCTTGGGTACACAAACTCGCCCGTTCACCAGTATCATCCCACTCGCTGAGACCACATACTCTGAACCGGCCGCCTTAGAAGCATCAATCAATCCCTGATCCTTCTCCTGAGTAACTCAAATCCTGCTCAACAAATCTGCCTGGTTAGCCGCCTCTAACCCCAACGGCTCCTGTGAGATCACACATAACCTCAACGTACTGATCTCGCTCACCAGAGCCTCCATATCTCGCTCCTGATCTGAAGCAACCCTCTTCCGACTCAACGCATCTGCAACCAGATTAGCCTTACCCGGATGGTACCCAATCTCCAGGTCATAGTCAGCGACTAACTCCATCCAGCGCCTCTGTCTCTGGTTCAGCTCTGGCTGAGTAAAGAAATACTTCAGACTCTTGTGGTCTGTGAATATCTGCACCTTCCCGCCATACAGATAAGACCTTCAGATCTTAAGTGCAAAGATAACTGCAGCCAACTCCAAATCATGGGTAGGATAATTGCACTCATGCTTCCTCAACTGCCTCGAAGCATACGCAATAACCTTCCCCTGCTGCATCAACACACATCCCAGACCAACTCCTGAAGCATCTGTATACACCACATACGGCTCACCCAGCTCGGGTAACGCCAAAACCGGTGTACTAGTCAGCATCTCCTTCAGCTTCCCGAAACTCTCCTCGCAAGCTGAAGACCACACAAAAGGAACATCCTTCCCCGTCAGCTTCGTCATAGGCTACGCCATACTCGCAGACCCCTTGACGAACCTCCGGTAATAACCCGCCAACCCGAGAAAACTCCTGATCTCGGTGGCACTCCTCGGTCTAGGCCAACCTCTGATAGCCTCAATCTTAGCCGGATCTACAGAAACTCCCTCTGCAGACACAACGTGGCCAAGAAAACTCATCTCTCGATGCCAGAAACTGCACTTACTCAACTTCATATACAGTTTCTGCTCCTGCAGCTTCTCCAAAACCAACCTCAAATGCACCTCGTGCTCTTCCGGACTCCTCGAATATACCAGGATATCATCAATGAAGATGATCACAAACACGTCCAGATACCCCTGGAACACCCCGTTCATCAACCGCATGCACGCTGCTGGCGCATTCGTCAAACCAATTGGCATCACCACACTAGATCAACCCGCATGATCTCTGAGGTCCACATCTGGTCCTATGCTTATCCACACGTTTTCAGACATTCATTGCTCCCAACTCATCAATACACCCCTCATACTCTCAGGAACGCATCCTTTGAGCTCTCGGTATCTGCAGGGGAACAACTATCCCCCCGAGAGAACAACCATCTCTCAGTATAACACAGGAGAACCACCATCCCCTAGTGAAATACTATAAAAACAGGGGAACCACCATCCCCTCTGAGTTTTTCGGGTATCTACTCATACCCTAGAGCGATAAATTCTTAAACGTTCAATAAGCATCTCAGACCAGAGCTACCTCATGTAGTCCAAATCATGATATTCCCGGAAGTCGGCCTCACACCCAGATAAACCAACCTCCCAGACTCTCGCTCCAACACGTCCGTCCTCGATGACAATCCAGATGGACCCTATACCGATCCAACCCAATCCATACCAAGGATGACATCGTACAACTCCACTGGACTAATGATCGGATTTGCTGGCATCAACTCTCCCGCCACCAGAATATCCACACCACGTGCCCGCTCGAAAGTAGCTAACGTCCGGCCACCCACAACCTTAACTACTCCCGGCTGTTTTTCCGGATCACTCCGGGTCTCGTTGCCCTCCGCACACTCCGGAGTAATGAACCAATTCGCAGCTCCAGTATCAACCCACGTGGGACTCAAACTGCCCACTAATAAGATTCCCGCACAAATTCCCATGTGCCAAAGAACCTTAACACTTATCACAAGACACACAATTTCCAAAACAGGCTGGATTCAACACCCGAATCCCGCCACTCGTCCCTCCTAGGACAACTTCCAAGCTTGTGATCCATGCTCCCACATCCGAAGCATCCCGGACCACCCTGAACCATCTGACTCGGTTCCGAAGTGCTCTCCCACTTCCTTTTCTGACCCTGCGTAGGCTTGCCGCCCCGGCTCGAAACCGCCTACTACTAAACTCTCCTCTGCTGCTGCTGCTGCACTGGTGGACCAACCACCACAACCTGCTCTCTGAGGTCCTCTTCAATCTCCGCAGCAGTCTCAACCAGCTCCGCCCTTGTGGCGAACTTACTCGCCCTGCAGCGAGTCCTCAACTCAGCTCGAAGTCCCCCAAGGAACCTCCTCACCTGGGCCTACTCGCCCTCCATGCCCCTCCAGCATGTACCAACAGCCGACTGAACTCCAAATCGAACTCTCTCGCAGTCCGACCTCCCTGAGTCAGGTTCAGAAACCTCGACTCCATCCTATCCACCGCCCCCTGCGGAAAATACTTGGCGTTAAACTCTGCCAATAAATCCTCCCAGACCATCTCGGCCTACACCCTCCTGGTCTCGACGCCTCTCCACCAGAGATGCGCGTCACCATCCAGATAGTGAACCGCCAGGTCCACTCTGTATCCCTCAGGACACCTGATCGAGCGAAAATTACGCTCCAATCTCTGCCGCCACTCATCGGCCTCCTCCGGCTTGGCACCACCCGAGAAAAACCCGGTGCCAATCCTCTGCATCTGCTCCATCATCCTCAGATATGATGGAAGCTCCTCCGCAACCGCCATACCCGGCTGCACACCAGCCACTACCGGCTGAACCCCAGCCACCACTGGCTGCACACCAGCCACTCCTGGCCGTACACCAGTCCCACCTGGCTGAGCTCCCGGAGCCTGACCCGGAGCCGGTACCCCACCTGGTAACCGCTCCAGAATCAACTGTAGCAAACCCGCCAGACGATCATCTCGGTCTTAGGCTACACCTACGGGAGCACCCCTACCCGGGCCCCCCCGCACCAACAGCTACCTCGGGACCCACACTGGCCCCACCAGCCCTCACACTGGCACTCGTAGCAGTCACACCCACATACCCCTCCTGAAACGCCTGCGAGTCTGCCACATGCTCCTGCGTGGTCTCCTAGGCCACACTCACGGCATCTGACTCACTCTGAAGTCCTCGTCCACGCCCACCACGACCACCACGGCCACCACGGCCCCTACGACCTCTGCCTCTAGCACCTCTAGCCATAACTTTGCACTCACAGCAGATTACTAAGTACTAGAACAAAAACAGAAATCATACAACACTTACCGTGGAATCTCATTGAAGGCTCGGAAGAGATGATCTAGGACTCCATACCCACACAACAATCAATTGACTAAATCACATAATCAATTAAATGTACCTGCCCTAGAACCGCTAGGGCTCTGATACCAAACTGAAACGACCCGACCCAAAAATTAAAAAATTTCCTAATTAAAAAAAACCCGGATTATCATTATCACAAACGATAATCCTCAACGGTCCAATCAAACATGCGGAATACACAACAATTAATCAACTCAACAACACAACAATTTTAACGAATCTCATACTTCATTAAATTACTAACCAATTCAATCCAACAACCAATATCCAATAACACTAACACAAGGTTCCAGAATTTACTAGCAACCTAGCAATTCTATAAACAACACTAATTGAGACCCTAAATCATCTCTTCTTCCTCGCCACGATTCCACGATCACATTTTCTCTTTACCTGCAACACATGGCAAAAAGAGTTGCGTGAGTATTATCACAAATACTCAGCGACGCGATCATCCCGTCTACGGGTTATTTAAGTATAGACATAACAATCAATAAAATACCAGGATGAGCATACAAGCAAACAACAAGAACAACCAACACGAACAAGTACAGGGACTTTGTGTCGATCGACACAACCTCTAGGTGTCGATCGGCATGACTCTGTACTGTGTCGATCGACACACCACCCTGGTGTCGATCGACACGACCACCCAGAATCGAGCCTATCCTCTCGTGGCTCGAATCCGTCGCGATTCATCGAGTCACCTGCACAATTCCAATCACAGAACACACAAAAACAACAAACAACCGCATTCCATCAATTCCTATGCCCACACAACCCACGATCATGCAATCACCTCGAAGAATCGAAATGAGAATGGGACCAACGGTTACAAAACGAATCGCACACAACGAACCACTGGTCCAAAACCAAAACGGACGACTATTCTGGAAACTAGACAGACACAGATACACGTCGGTATGCGGATCGCCTCCAGAATCCTTCTGGTTCGGTCGGAAATCAACCCCGAAGCCGACTGATCGCAGACAACCTATCTGCACAGACCCATCGAGTTCAAACAGCCATAACTCGAAGAATAATCAACGAAAAGACAAACCGTTTTCGCCTACATCAAGAGCAGAGATCGGAGAACTTACCCACCAAGTTTCACCCCAATCCTCCTCGAATTGTCCAGCCATTCTCCCTCTCAAACTTCCAAACAGAAGCTGTCCTTCACCCTCAAACACACACAACTCACAACCTCTCTTGATTCTCTCTCAAATCCTCCTGTTCTTCTCAAAAAAACGCGGCCAAACCTTCTGTTTCTGCCTTATATATCGAACCCTAGGGTTCCCTAAACCGGCCCACCAAACCGGACAATTAAATCGAACCTGTCGGTCCAATTTCACCCCGTGTCGATCGACATACGCGACCCGTGTCGATCGACATAACGCCCAAAACCCGACTTATCCGAAGTCCAAAACACACGTGTCGATCGATACACCACCCTATGTCGATCGACACCCACCAAAAATCCACTTTTTGGTTCACATGCGTTACAACAAATCATTATTTCAATCTAATTTTGTAATATTATTATTTAAAGCATCATATCTCTATTTTGGGTTATGGAACAATAAATGTTTATGTTAGTTTAACATTTTATGGGCTTAAGATTGACTTAAACATTTATATTTCTTTCTATTATATTTTTACGAAAGATTAATTAATAAATATTTTTTTGTATATCGATCCTTATAAGCAAAACGTAAATTTAATAGGATGGGTTAGCTATTGAGTTAACAACTCCACTTACTCATATAGCATGATCAAAACACAATCATCAACTCCATTTATCTAAACAAATCTTTCTACATTTTCATAGCCACATTTTAACTAAAGACCGGATTTCTTACAGTGATTGATAGATTTTTTCATGCAAAATCGAGTAATCGATAGACGTAGTATTCAAAGATTGGTTTCTCTCTGTAGACTTGTGATGATTATTCCTCATAGTACATTATAGGTAAGTGAAAATTCAAAGAAACTCATGTGACATGCTTCCAAAGTAGCCCTACATAATTTTGGGTTGACTTGATATAGGTATGGCAAAAGTACGATTACATAAATGATTAACAACTTGTGTTGCACATGCCAGAAAAAAATGATTATGGAATCATCTATGCAAGTTGCGGATGCACAAAGAGTTATAGGGGTAATCACTTCTTATAGGAGTATTCCACATTTTGGATGAATGAAAAGGTAAATAAGAACCATTTTCTTATCTTTCTTTTTTTGTATTTTATCTAATTGTATAAGACTACATCTTAATACTTGTAATTATCTACATATTGACGAACGCCAATGATACCAATGTGATGAAGATGCTCAATATTGTGGAATACACTCTTGTGTGAATGTTCCACGAAGCTATCATTGCGAATTCAAGTATTCTTATTTCGGTCAATGGTTTGCTCCAGGTAGGTCACTAATCACAGATAACTATAAAAAAAATTAATACATGAAGTGTGTTTTCACTTTTTTTATGTGTTTTCCAACCAAATACTCATTATTGGTATAAGCGTATTGATTCTGATCGAAATAGGTGTGTGTGTTTATACATATGTATTAAAAGGCAATAGCAGATCAATCAAAAAAAAATTTGTGCAAGCACAATGGAGGTTTATTTTTACAACAACAATTAACTTCAACGTAAACATTGTCAAAACAACAAAAGTCTTCAGCTCGAAAGAATAACATTCTCATAATTTTTGATAGTTGCAATCCAGAAGTGGACATACCCAAGTGTCAAGAAATAAACATTAAAACATGTAAGAATTGTAGTATTGTTTGCTCAGTCTCTTTTCTTAAAGAACTCATCTATTTCATATTGTTCCTCCAACCTTGAATTTCATTGTCAATTTTTTTCAAACCAATTATGGGTAAGCCAAAACAAACATAAATCAAAGTGTTCATAATAATTGCCCTTTGATCGCAAATATTTTGCAAATCACTTGATTTAATACCAATCTAGATCTAGATCGTCATGCACATATAAAGTTTCTACATGAAGAAGATATGGTTTTTAATAAAAAAATCTCTTCAACTATCGCTGGATCTTGAAAAATTCCCTCAACTATTTTTTTAGTAAAAAAACTCTTCAACTATACTTCGTTAGTGAAATCAACATTCCGTCTATAATAACGTTTAATCCCAATAAAAATTATTGTCTTTTGTTACAAAAATGATAAAACGTCTTAAATATTGACCAAAACATCAAGTTGTTTACAGAAAAACAACAGAAGTGCGCAAAAAAAGAAATTAGCTGCAACTTGTGTTCAAGATCGCTTAAATTGGAGATTATATGCTTCAATAAACAGTTGGTCTATTGTTGTGAGATCCTACAATGAAACTCACATATGTTACTCAATAGGTGTGGTGAAATCTCTACAGTTAACCTAAGATTGTGGCTGATTTCCTGAATGAGTTTAGCATTAATCACGATTTACAGTACACTTACAATCACGTTTTTTTTCTTTGTCATAAGATTCACTTTGTGTGGTTTTCCTGTAAACAACCTGATGTTTTGGTCAATATTTGAGACACTTTGTCGTTTTTGTAATAGAACACAATAATTTTTATTAGGATTAAACATTATTGCAGACGGAGGGTTGATTTCATTAACAAAGTATAGTTGAGGGGGTTTTTTACTAAAAAAAATAGTTGAGGGGATTTTTCATGATCGGAAGATAGTTGAGAATATTTTTTATTAAAACCCCAAGAAGATATAAACAATTACATTATTATCATCGACACAATCAAAGAAAAAAAACTAAAATTCCGATATAGAAGTCGACTATTATGAATAAATGGCGAGTGATCAATCCGATTTCTAAATTCGCGATTTATGATTATATTTCGTCATTCTTTTCCAGCCATCAAAACCACAAACCGCCTTTATTGATGTATGAGTTATTCTTAATGTGATATCAACCATAATATCATGTTATTTATAGATCCGGTAACCATGGTGAATGCAAGTTATCCTCATCATTTGAAGTGTTACATCAATTGATATAAATAAAATTACAAATCAATACCAACTAAAACAATGAATCATACAATTGCTTTTTATTTGTCTTTCTGTATATTTTTACGAATCTTATATATTAAAATTAAAAACAAAAGGGTTAGCATCAAATACTAATCTCTAGGTTTGGAAAAAAATGATTTTAAAAAATACAACAAAGCGGAGATGCAAAACCATTGAATCTCAGTTCTAACGTAATTACATTTATGATACAATAAAAAATTTGATTCTATTATTTTAAAGTATGGAGAAGACGAGATATTTATAAAGTATCAAAACATGTTCATTCGATTGAATGACCGTTCAACAATTACCGAAATATCAGGTGAAATCGTATCTATTAATTGGAAGAACTTTACGTTTCGCGATTATGATGAACTTATGAAAAATGCAGGGGAAAAAAATCAATCATTTGATGGTATGTATTTAATTTTTAATAACATAAAAGTATAATCTTCGTTTCTTTCATTTGACAAATTTATGATGATTTTCTCAAGGAAAAATAAGCTTTAAATTTTCAACTAGAAGGGTAAGTTTAATTTTGTTATTTTAAGTAAGAAAAAATGATTCGTTATTAGTATGTGTAAAAATATTATAGTATAATCAAATACCAAAAATATAACTTCAAAAAGAAAAAGAAAAACAATGGTAACATGATTCTTTCTTATTTTATTTACATTTATACTAATGAGTAGAATAAATTATTACTTGTATTTATAAATATTATATTTTATTTATTTAATCTCCACTCTTTTATGTTCATATATTGACATTGGAAAAAAAAAAGAATATTTTACTGGAAAAAAAAAACAGAGATAGTAAAGTAGGCCTCACTATATTAGAGCATATGGTATCTACTTATGAAAGAATTATGGCAAACAAAGATGAAAAAAAAAAATATAGTCTTTTGTAAAAAAAGTAAAACTAATGACCTATTTAGGTAACTCTACAATTATAAATATTATGATGTACTCTTAATTATCAAACATATATATATGGGGTAAGTGTAAGACTATCATTTTTGGTATGTTCATTTTCAAAAATGCTATTATAGGTTTTTCATTTGTAAAAATGCCACTAATTAAAGATTTTTAAATCCTAAATTTTAAAATTCTAAATTCTAAAAAAAAATTTAACCCCAAACATGCCCTAAACTCTCAAAACTAAACCGTAGTACAATATAATTAATCCAAACATAAATAATATATTGAATATATTAATTTAAAAAAGTGGCATTTTTGTAAAAAAATTTAAAAAATAGCATTTTGAAAAGTGGCATTTCAAAAGTGATATTTCTCAAAAATCTCTCTCTCTATATATATAATTTCAAATTATTATAGATTATGTATTACACACCATTTTTGCATTAAAAAATATATGAAAACGATCGTCTTAATGCTATAGAAGAATTTAGAAGAATGAAATATTATCATTTGTCATCTATTAATTCAAATTATATATTACTCACTACTTACTTGGTAAAACAGATCATTGCCACAACTTCAAACAAATTATTTTTTCACCACAAACGTAGAGAATAGCGTTGCCAAAATATATGAAATAATTAATTTTATATCAAGAGAGTTAATAGAGATAATTAAAGAACAAATTATTTTTATAAATGATGTTATATATGTTTAATCAGCTGCTCAAATTTAATTATATTAAAATTTATAAAATATTATAAACAGCTAATTATTGAACAGAAAAAGAGTTTAGATGAGAGGGGAAAAATAGTTGAAATATGGTAAAAACGGATAGAATTATATATCTTTTGATCATTGATATATAATATTACAAAAATTTCTGGAAAGCTCATCTGCAATAATTGTGTCATACCGGACATAATTGGCACTTTAAGGTATAATTATGTTTGTATGTGAAATTATAATCTGACTATTTAGAGGAGAATATCTTATATAATATAGTAAGAATTTTCAAAGTTCAAACAATAAGAGGTTGCCATGTGATATATAATTTTTTGATATTATCTTTTTAAATATTTATTGAAAATAAAAGAAAAATTAAGTGTTTTTTAATAATCAATTCTAACAATTTAATAGCTAATTTTTATGTAAATTAATTCTAACAAGTTACAATTAAGTATTTTGTGTATATTTATGCAATTCTTATATAAACTATAATATAATTTTTATGTAAATTTGTATAAAAATAAATATCTTATTTATCAAATACAATGATATCATATAAAAAAAACATGTAATTTTTTTTTGTTTTTACATAGGTAATTAAGAAGAAGCATAACATGAACAGGAAAAAAATAATGTGAAAAAATTAATTAAAGAGTGATTTTACAACCTTTAGGGCTGTTAAATCAAATAAATCTAATTGGATATATTTAAAATTTAAACGTTTTTTAAATGCTTACACAACTTTTAAAGCCAATTTACCAACCACACTCTAATCCAATTGAAAAAATTTACAAAGTAACGTTCCTAACCAAGACTCTCGATATAAAACTTTACTCCACAAATTGTAAATCCAGAAAATAACAATGAATTGATGTAAAAGATAAAATAAGACAAAAATACAATCAAGCATCAACTATTCTCTACTTATTATTCAAAGTTCTAATAAAAAAAATTAAAAGATGCATTCTAACACTTCTATTGAGATGATATAGATGTCTTGGTAGAAGCATATCATACTACAATCTGTATGATCAATAGATTTTTTACAGACGTATTAAATGTAAAAAAGACGACCAACCATTTTTTTAGGAAATTGTAGTAAATATTGATTCAGATATAAAAATTAAAGATTTGTGCCAAAGAAGATGTCTTCCATATCCTGTAAACCTTATCAATGAACGATCTATTTCTTTTTATGTATAGCATTGTATATGTCCAACAATTTGATACAAATGCTTAGTCTTCTAACTTAGATAATTATTTACTATAAACACTTAAACAAAAATAACCAATAACAAGAAATTATTAATTTTAATCTTTAAATCTCATATAACGCGTGGATAATCCCTAGTTGATAATATAACTTATAATATCTATATATATTTATATAGATATAAAGTTGAAATGATTGTAAAAGATGATTCAAATACAACTTCATTAACAACTGAAACAACCCAACCCAAAAAATTTTAAAAAATTTTCTTTCGGATTATTATTATCACAAATAATAATCTTTAACGGGTCAACACAAGCAATGCGGAAACAAAACAACAGTAAATCCCATACTTTAATAAATCTCTAACTAATTCCAAATTCAATTCCAATAACAATAAACAATCTCAACAATCCAGAATAATCAAATCACTACGACCTAGCAATTCTAACCCAACCACGAAATACGAGACCCTAGATCATCTCCTCTTCCCGGCCATGATTCCACGATCACACTTTGTCTTTACCTGCATCACATGGCAAAAAGAGAAGCGTGAGTATTATCACAAATACTCTGTGAGACGGTCATCCCGTCTACAAGTTATACATACAGGCATAAGAATCAATACAATACCAAGGTGAACACACAACACGCAAAGCACGAACAAACACACAAGTTCACCTCAAACAGACATGCGTCGATCGACACAACCACCATGTGTCGATCGATGCATCACCAGTGTGTCGATCGATGCATCACCAGTGTGTCGATCGACGCAACATCACAAAATCCAGGATCGAACCTATCCTCTCACGGATCGATCCTGGATCGAATTACATCGATCTCTGCACAAAAATCAACACAAATATACACAGAATCAACACAGAAAACGCATTCTACCAATCCTTTACCCAGATAAACCTACAGTCACGCACTCACCTCAATTCTGGAAGGAAAGAAATGAGGAAAATCCGAAGAACGCGAAGAACACGAAGAACACGATCTCCAAATTCACAAATCCTCACTCAATCACGCAGAATACAGCTCCTGGATCCTCATCACAGTCACGAAACCCAGCCTCCAAAGATCAAGAACGAATTAGAAATCTCACAAACACTCAAAAATCTCCCAAAACCCTCTGATTCTCTCTGTTTTCTGCCCAAAATCGGCCAAGAACACGTCTGATCTGCTTTACATACTCAACCCTAGGGTTCTCTAAATCGACCCGCCAAACCGAACAATTGAAATCGAACCGGTCTTATTCAATCCACCTAGCGTCGATCGACGCACACCACTTGCGTCGATCGCGCACGACCAAAATTCACAGAAATTGGTTTGCGGTCGTTACAATAACATTCAACAAAGATATGACAAAGATTTTGAATATATCAGTAATCGATTTGATCAAATTATACGTACATATGTTTATATAATCTGGTAAATTTTTTAATTTCATATTTTACTTTTTTCTTTAGTTTAAATTATGTAAAAATAAAAATCAAGAAACAAAATTTAAAATTTCATTAGATACAAAAAGTGTAATTTTTAATCAACTCATTGGAAACAGTTATATTATTTACATCTGAAAAACTTGTTGGATTAACTTACAAATTTGATTTAAAAATCAAAAAGTATAATTTAAATCAACTTTAGTTGTGTTATCAGTTATATGTATCACTAAAGATCAAAGTTGAGTTATCAATTATAGATATCACTAGAGATCCACATATATAGATATACATTAAAGTTAACAGTTTTTTTTTTTTTTGGTCACAAAAACACTATACTCCTAGTTCAACCAAACGCATTCGTGTCTGGAAACCAATGTGGGGTAGACGTGCTAACATAAGAAAAGACTAGTTTTCGACATCAAGCGGTCCGGGCTAGTATGTCAGCCTTTTCATTCTGTTCCCTGGGGCAGTACTGTAGAGTAAAGCCAGGGAACCACGCTCGAAGTGTCTAGAATTCTTCCAACTCCGTTCTGAATCGTGGCCAACTGTCCAGCTCTAGTACCATGGCAACTAACTCCTGGAAATCCGTAGCGAACAACTCACAGTACCGTTTTTTCTGCCGCAGACATTGGAGGGCCCACAATAAGCTATGGAGTTCGATGTGCAGGGGTGCAATTCCTTTGTTCATCCCTCGAAGTCCTATTAGGTCAATTTCCCCATCCTGTAGTTGAAGCGTCCATCCGATCCCACTAGTGGGTTCTCCCTCCTTCCAAGAACCATCTACATAGCAGGTGAAGTCAGCCTGTGGCATCTCTGGAACAGTATTCATTCGTATACCTTTGCTCCCTGTCATTTCTGCTGTTGCTAAAAGCCAAGCCGCAGCTTCGGTCCTGGCGAGTTGAAGGATGTTCGGGGTCGCCCTATCCAGATTCTTGAAGACTTTATCGTTACTTTCTTTCCATAGGTACCATATTATCCAGGGAAAGGTTCTCACATATTCCTCAAACTCTTGGCGATTGGGTACGCGAGAGAGAAGAAAATTGAAATTGCTCCACAGACTATCGGACGAGAATACCGAGTTATGGTGCGGTATTTGTGACATTGCCCAGCATTGTCTAGCCGGGGGACATGTAAACAAGACATGGTTAATGGTTTCCTCCACGTCGCCACACTTCGGGCAATAGCGATCGTGCTGTAGGTGTCGAAATGCCAAACGTTCATTAACAGCTACAGCTCCTGAAAGGGCTTGCCATAAGAAGTGTCTAACTTTATTCGTAGTTTTCACATTCCATATCATTGCCTTCAGAGGGTTCACGGATGGGAGTTGCGTTTCAAACCGGGGTTCCTCTTTTAAGTTGTTTCGGGCCACTGCGTACCCTGACCGTACTGTGTAAGTACCCGAGGTCGTGAAATGCCAGCAGTACCCGTCTGGTGTACCCACTCGAGATGGAGACATGGTCATAATGATCGGGATATCTGCCGGAGCTATATGTTGACGCAATGCCCGGATATTCCATGTGTGGGTGTCTTCGTCGATTAGATCGATAACCCGCAAGTTCCGGTTCTGTGAAGTATTTGGAATCCCTCTGTGTACTCCCTTTGCTGGCCGAGGGGCTTCATCGGGAACCCACTTATCCGTCCAAACCCACGTCTCTGCTCCGTTACCTACTGTACGCCGCATTCCATAGTCTATTAACGGTTTCGCACTCCAGAGGCTTCGCCATCCATAAGAAGGTCGAAATGCCTTATTGGCCTGAAATGGGTGAGAGTATCGGAAATACTTTCCCTTAAGAAGTCGCGCAACGAGGGAGTTGGGGTATTGGTGGAGTCGCCAGAGTTTTTTAGCCAATAAAGCCTGGTTAAACTCTTCGAAAGACTTGAAACCAATACACCCTTCATGTTTAGGGAGACACAGTTTCTGCCACGCAATCCAGTGCATCCCTTTTGAATTTTGCGTATTACTCCACCAGAAATCTGCTATCGCACTCGCCAGCTTGCGGTGTAGGCTTTTAGGTAGCAAATAGATGGACATCACGTAAGTGGGGAGTGCCTGAGCCACTGACTTAATCATAACCTCCTTTCCTCCTTTAGAAAAGAATTTGGCAGACCACCCATTAGTCCATTGCTAAAGCCGTTCCTGAATATACGCAAAGATCTGTGCTTTAGACCCTTGTAGTTGTTCTGGGAGACCCAGATATTTTCCAGCTCCTCCCTCGGTGGGGATATTTAGCCTGAGTTTCAATTCTGTACGAAGCTCCTTGGTGACATCTTTACCAAAAGTGATCGCCGACTTATCAAAGTTGATACATTGGCCCGACGCATTTCCGTAGATTCTAAGAAATTCTAATATACTATCACATTGCTGCGTCGTGGCTTTACAAAAAAATAGACTGTCGTCTGCAAACAAGAGATGGGATAACGCAGGGGAAGTCGGGGCCACCCGAATACCCGGGAGACGTCCCGAGGTTTCTGCCCACCGTAGATTAGCAACTAGTACTTCCGTACAAAGAATGAAAAGGTAAGGTGATAACGGGTCTCCTTGACGTAGTCCCCGGGACGGAATGATCCCACCCTTAGGCTCGCCATTTAACAGGACATGGTAGGATACCGAATTCACACAGGACATGATCCAGGAAATCCACTTTTCAGCAAAACCCATTTTTTGCATAAGAAATGACAGAAAACGCCACTCCACCCGATCATACGCCTTGCTCATATCTGTTTTGATCGCCATTCCTTCTTTTTTACCTCCCCTATTTGTCTGCAGGGCATGAAAAACTTCCTGCGCCAGGAGAATATTATCCGTAATCTGTCTCCCTGCAACAAATGCAGACTGGGTCACTGAGATAAGGCGAGGTAAAATTTTCTTAATCCGTTGACAGAACACCTTCGAAATAATCTTGTAGCTGACATTACATAGACTAATCCGTTAACAGTTAATTTTGAAGTTAATAAACTAAATTTACTCTATCATTATAGTTGATGACATATAAGATCAGTGAAAATCATCGTGATGCTAAAAACATTGATACTACGACTACAAAACCTAAAAAAAGATGTAGATGAAGATCTAAGATGTGCAGAAACTAATCCTTCTAAAAAAATAGATTAGCAAAGAAAAATGATTTAACAATTATCGAAAATCACAATTTTATCACATGATAAGGAGAAAAACAAAACCATATTCAAAAGGGAACAAAAGAAGAGGAAGAAGATGATATATGTGATTATGTATCTTTTTAATCCAAAACTTCACATCATTAAAAATGTTTAAAAGAAAATAAAATATAACATTATTTAATTTGGAAAAAAAAATACAAAATTAAATAACATTATATATAATACAAAATATATTATTATTATTATTATTATTATTATTTATTTTTATAATTATATATTAGGAACAATCAATTTATAAATTTTTTTTTTGGTAAACAATCAATTTATATTTCAGAAAAAAAGACAATTTAGTATCTTTTAATATTTTTTTTATTAAAATATTTTGCTAAACAATCACTTGATTAGAAAATCACAAAATATAAAATTATGCCACATCAAATTTTCTATGCCACAATATAATTCATTTATACAAATTGGATTTATTTTAAGGAAGTTCAGCGTTACTTGAAAATAGAAAATTATAAACAAATAAGTAACTAATGTAAAACTAGGTTATGAATGTAGATAGCAAAAAAAGAAATATTGTTTCATAAACATTTCATTAATATTAATATCAAATAACTAAAATTTAATATAGTGATATTCATTGTCCATGCAGCTACCCGTGAATTTGTTTTTAGTATAATTGATGGAAGAGCCACATATTTATATATAGTTTAAATGAATTTTTTTTATCTATATCCCAAAAATCTTTTTTTTTAATAATCAAAAATATATTAGATTAATACATAATTCCAATCCAACCCAAAACCAAAACAGTACTAAACCAGTTATATTACGAGATACATTAGATAATATGATTTATAGTTTACAAAATCCGAAAACCCAAAAAACAAAAAAATTGGTACCCATAATTTCATGTATCGTTGTTGTTTTCAAAACTTATTCAAATGTTTTTTTCTCTCTCTTAAACATACTGCATTTATATTAATACTGAGAGTAAGAGATGTTATCTTATATACGAATGTATTAATTGCAAATATTCGAGAGGGAGAAAGAGTATGAGGTATTCGGGGCATCAAAGTTGCCCCAGCCTCTCCACTTCTTTCCAACTTCTTATTTGCTGACGATAGCTTGTTTTCTGTCAAACTATGGCGGAACAATGCGACAATAGTTTAAAAGTCTTCAATGTCGATGATAACGCTTCGTGACAACGTATAAATTTTGACAAATCAGCAATGACCTTTCTGAAGGAGGTCCCATAAGAAACTAGAGTAGCCATTGAGCTAAAGTTATGTACTCCCCTAGAGTGAGAGGGGGGAACAATGCGACAATAGTTTAAAAGTCCTCAATGTCGATGATAATGCTTCGTGACAACGTATAAATTTTGACAAATCAGCAATCACCTTTCTGAAGGAGGTCCCATAAGAAACTAGAGTAGCCATTGAGCTAAAGTAATGTACTCCCCTAGAGGGAGAAGGGGGGATTTACAAGGATCTGAAGTCCAAATTTTTGCTTACGTCCAAGATAGGTTGAATAACCGGATTGGTTGGTCGTCCCACATATATTTAAGGGTGGTAAGGAGGTCATAATCAAGTCATTCATTCAGGCTTTTTAGACATATGTGATGCCAAGTTTCCAACTACCAAAACGGCTGTGTCAAACAATTGCGAGGGCAGTGTCCAAATTCAGGTGGCGTACCAAGTGTAATTCCAGGGGTATGCATTGGATAACGTGGAAGAAATTATGTCTATTAAAAAATGGGGAAATTGGTTTTCAGTCTTTTGAAGAGTTCAATCATGCCTTACTGGCAAAACAACTCTGGCGACTACATCAACATCCAAATTGTTTAGTGACACGGGTCTTGAAGGATAAATATATCTGGTACATAATCCCCTAGAGTGAGAAGGGAGGGGGGGGGGGGGGGGAGAGGATTTACAAGGATCTGAAGTCCAAATTTTTGCTTACGTCCAAGATAGGTTGAATAACCGGATTGGTTGGTCGTCCCACATCTATTTAAGGGTGGTAAGGAGGCCATAATCAAGTCATTCATTCAGGCTTTTTAGACATATGTGATGCCAAGTTTCCAACTACCAAAACGACTGTGTCAAACAATTGTGAGGGCAGTGTCCAAATTCAGGTGGCGTACCAAGTGTAATTCTAGGGGTATGCATTGGATAACGTGGAAGAAATTATGTCTATTAAAAAATGGGGAAATTGGTTTTCAGTCTTTTGAAGAGTTCAATCATGCCTTACTGGCAAAACAACTCTAGCGACTACATCAACATCCAAATTGTTTAGTGACACGGGTCTTGAAGGATAAATATATCTGGTACATAATCCCCTAGAGTGAGAAGGGGGGGGGGGATTTACAAGGATCTGAAGTCCAAATTTTTGCTTACGTCCAAGATAGGTTGAATAACCGGATTGGTTGGTCGTCCCACATCTATTTAAGGGTGGTAAGGAGGTCATAATCAAGTCATTCATTTAGGCTTTTTAGACATATGTGATGCCAAGTTTCCAACTACCAAAACGACTGTGTCAAACAATTGCGAGGGCAGTGTCCAAATTCAGGTGGCGTACCAAGTGTAATTCCAGGGGTATGCATTGGATAACGTGGAAGAAATTATGTCTATTAAAAAATGGGGAAATTGGTTTTCAGTCTTTTGAAGAGTTCAATCATGCCTTACTGGCAAAACAACTCTGGCGACTACATCAACATCCAAATTGTTTAGTGACACGGGTCTTGAAGGATAAATATATCTGGTACATAATCCCTTTCAAGGCGAAGAAACCTTACGAATCGTCATATGGTTGGAAGAGCCTCTGGAATTCTAAATATCTTATCGATAAGGGGGCGAGATGTACCATTGGAAGTGTGTATCAAACGCTGGTATGGAAGGATAATTGGATACCGGATAGCGAACCTTGGGCAGCCAGGTATACTCTTCTAGTACAAAATTCTTATTTGTAGGTATCAGATCTTATTGATCCGCAAACTAAGTCGTGGAACATGTCAGTACTCAGGGTGTGTGTAGCACCAGACGATATCCCATTAATATTTACCCTGCGACCCTCAGCAACAATAACCAATGATGAATTCTAGTGGCACTAAAAAAATTCAAGTTTGTACATGGTCCGATCAGGCTACGAGGTAGTTAGACAGGATTTGGATGCAAACATTCAATTTTTGCTTCAACATCCCTCGGTAAATCTGGTTAAGGAAAATGTATGAAAAGTGGCTACAACTAATAATATTCGTCACTTCTTTTAGAACACACTCTATGGGGCGCTGGATGTTAATGGGCGTCTAGCCTACACATATACAAGTCGATCAGGGCAGCCCCAAATGAGAACATTCTGAGTAAATCATTAACCATGTTCTCCCGCCTAACAATGTTGGGCCTAGTAATATTTTCGTCTGAGGCGTGTTCTCGTCTGAGACTTTATGGGGAAACATGGATTATTTACTATTCATGATATCCAAACAATCGGATGAAGCGGAGACCCAACAAATTTTCCCTTGGCTTATTTGTTACTTATGGAAAGTGCGATATGATAAAGTATTTAGTAATTTGGATCGCTCGTATGGAGATCTTTGAACTTGCGAGGAAGACATCAATGGAATGGAATTTGGCGTATTGATCAGATGACCCATAGTGAACTATCCGTGCTTCACCAATTCCCCAATAGTGGCCCATTCCATTTCTTTTGTTTCGTGGACGGCTCTATGAAGAAAAGGAAATCCACAAGTGGAATTGGATGGGTGTTATAGTTACAGGACGCGTTTATAAATTTGATGTGTATGCGGAAAATTATGTCCCTATTACACACTGAAATGCATGGTCTCCTCTGGACCATGTCTAGTTTGAATTAAAAAAAAAAATTTGTTCTCTATTTGTGACAGATTCAAAAGAGTTAATTTCTATGGTGTCAAAATTAGAGAAGTGACCACGTTTTCAACCAGAGTTGGAAGAACTTAGAGAAGTGGTCAAGTTTTCAACCAGATTTAGAAGAATTTAGAGAACTCCAAAAGTCTTTATTGGAGTTCGCACTAGTTCATTGCCCCAATAAAAAGAATCGAAAAGCAGATTTGCATGCAATGAATGCTCGGTAAAAAAAACTTTGTTTTCAATTATTGGCAGTTATGTTCTTTATTAGTTGTTGAATATGAATAACGTATTTGGTTAGTTAATAAACAAAATGCGTTTGTAATAATAAAAAATAATCTATATATATAATAGGACAGTTCTCTCTCCATTGAGAGTGTCCACGTCAGCCAATTTTTTTCTTCACCCTCGGTCGGTCCCACAACTAATAACATTCGATGGTCAATTCTTCAACTCAGTTAGACCTCCTAATCTATTATATAAATTGGCCCAATCCAAATATGGTCCACTCTTCCTCACGCCTTCCCTATCCTTTGCTTCTTCACCCACGCCGCCGACAACCCTCAAAACCCTATGACGAACTCAATCGTTAGCCGTTACAAGTAATTAAAATCACTCCCCACCACTCCACTCCCTCTAAAAACTTCTAACTTCAATACTGAAATTCAATACTCACTGTAAACGTTTTCAAAGTTCCTCCCCACTACCTTCAAGCTTCCTCCTACGACTTTAATGTCCTCTTTACACTGAGGTGTTAATATTGTAACACAGTTTCGTATAGAGATACAATAATGTAGAGTGATTTATTGATTCATGTGTTACTATGATGAGTACTCTGGTTTATTAGTGTTGTTAATGGTTTTCATTTAGGACATAGTCAACTTTGGTTTTTTTATTTATTCATCTGTTACTCCGATGAGTACTCTGGTTTTTTTATTGTTGTTATTAATGGTTTTCATTTAGATTATAGTCAACTTCGTGATCTTAAAATCTCTTTTGCTTGTCCTTAAATTAAATCTATGATTGACAATTAATAATATATTTTCTTTGCTTCAGTGCTCAGTAATTCACGGTTTCATTCCAGCTGTCCGTGCAAGCCAATTTCGCCCTGTTTTGAAAGAAGGTCTAATCTTTTCGGTTGGAGTGTTTGAAGTTGGAAAATGCCCAAACCTCTACAAGATTACTGAGCACCCATTTTTCATCTGTTTCTTACCGTCAACAACAATTGTTGAATTGGCTAATGTTGGGGCTACAACTGAAAAAGAAAAATTTATGCTCCGCAAATCAGATCACCTCCAAGGTCTTGCAAACACCAATCTTGAATTACCAGATAAACTATAATCACAAATATTCATGGCTATTATTTTCAAAAGTTTACTAAATAACAATCCACATATACTAATGTAAATTACAATTTATGTATGTGCTAAATGTTGTGGGTCAAATCACATTTGTTCAAGGATCAAACCTGGATGAGCCAACCTCGACACAACGCTTGGTTGTATGGTTCAAGTTGGATACGTATGACCTCTACGCCTCCAAAAATATTATTCGTTTGAGAAAAATTATTGTAGATGTAACATTTTCCAATTTTCATTTTGCAGGTCAATTATAGTGAACCTAACATGATGAGATGAAGCAGCTGCAACCTTTCGCACTTTACTCACCTCTGGAGATGTTAAAGATTATGTCATGTTGGTCACTATAATAAACCCCAAGCTGTTTGGAGGTAAGATATAACATAATAGAAGGATTTAAAACAAGACATATGATTATATTTGCATCCAATGCTAAACAGAATAATGGTTTATTAGGTGATCTATAGTTCAACTCCACACCAGCAACACGATTCTATTTCGACCAGACAATTGAAGAGATCAACCAGTTCACAAAAAGGTCATTTAAATTGTCGCTATATATATAGATGATAATTACATTATACACTGGTTATAAGTATATAATAATTTGTTTCGTTACAGGATAGGAATAGAAGCTACCAAGCCATTTGCAAAAGCATACACTTCTGACGGAATGCAAAAAAAAAAAAAAGCTTAGCATTGCTGAACTCCACAAGTTTATATCAAACTCTAATGAGCAGGTAACTCTTTACTACCAACAAGAAATAAACTTGCTTATATTTTTTTTGTGTAATGTGACTGAAATTTAGCGCTACATACTTGAACAGATACAAGAAGTTGATTTCATGTGCAGTGCAAAAGTTATTGATGTGCTACGCAAAAAAGGTTGGTCTTATCTTTCATGTGCTGTGTACAGCTGAAAATTAGACAAATATGGTTCAACCTTACGTTCCAATAGATGTAACCATTACTGTAACCGGCGTTGTCAGATATCATAGTACAGACCAAGATTTATATTTTCTCTGTAACCTCATATACTTAGCTTGGATAATTGGATAAAGTAAATAGGCACGGATGGAATAAAATTCATGGATATATTGATAAATAGAAGATGAGAATAGATATAATTGTGAGATTAGATGTGTATTGATATCCATTGATATATTTTTATATTGCTTTGCTGAAAATATTATTGAGTCAAATTATACAACCTAAAGAGACTGAAAGTATTTATGAATAAATAGGTTGATTTTTTCTTCTCTTTCAATGCCGTGTTTTTCATTTGTCTTCTTGGAAGTCTTGGTTTTTACCTAATAGTATTTGAATATCAGTAACATTGATGAGTTTGAAATTTTGGATTATAATGGTGATTACATTCTCTTAGGTATCGAGTTGAGCTCTCTGTTCATGATGGTCACGATGGTGCAACATTTGTGGTATTCGATTCTGAAATGACAAAGCTGACCAACAAAACAGCTTCTACTCTTATCTTAGAGGATGTAAGTGGTGTTGGAATTTTATGACAACACTTTTCAATACCGTTAACACAATCTGGTTTTCAAAATTCAGGCAATAAAGCATTTCTATTTAAAACATGTAGGTAAATGGAGGAGTTGTAGATGAAATACCAAACTGTATTCACGAAATTGTTGGGAATCAATTTCTATTTCAGATAAGAGTGACTCCGTTCAACTTTACATCCAAACACCGGACATTTACTGTGTCAAAGATCACTCATGACA
Organism: Arabis hirsuta; assembly: GCA_964056655.1. Classification (NCBI taxonomy): domain Eukaryota; kingdom Viridiplantae; phylum Streptophyta; class Magnoliopsida; order Brassicales; family Brassicaceae; genus Arabis; species Arabis hirsuta. Next base: position 19,206,461 of record OZ053305.1, on the reverse strand, counting down.
ACCCAAAGTCTATCAAAGCTGTTGAGGTAAATATAAGTTATGAGTGTTTTCTACTCCCAGTTTAATAAGAAATGACTAATGGCAAGAATATTATACTTACATAGAATTTTTATAATTTCAGGTTGAAAAATTGACTAATGGACCCACATTCAACACAACTATAGACGAATGAACAAGCTCTAATGCAGGTGTTGTGAAAAAAACCAGAGACTTCATTGCAAGTGTTGTGGAAAAGACAAAAAACTATAATGCAAATCTGGAGGACGAAAGCATTGATGCAAACATGGTGAAAGAAACTCAAGGGTCCAATGATCATGGTTCAAAGAAAAATCTCAAACGAAGCCGTGAGTAGTCATAAGAGCATCCTCGTCTTCCCCACATTTCCAGTTTCAAGCAATTTCCTTTTTATGTTTTAATCATGATATCACTTCAATCAAAACTTTGTTTTAGTTTTCCAATTAAGGGGATTATAAGACGGTTTTTAACTTATTTAATATTTCAATTTAGTATACACTTCTATCCAAAAACATGGCATCATAATTTCAATTTAGAGAATAAAATACAGTTTTATAAAAATTATATATTCACCAAATATTTACACCCATCAAATCTGGAAATTCATATGATTGTGTTCTCTTTAAATTTCTTCATATGATAGATAATTAATTGATTTGAAAGAGGAGTTACGTAAATGGGTGTCTTCCAGATTCAATCAAATATAAATATTATAATTTCAGTTGACTCAAATATAAATATATGTTATAAAATATTTTAGACTATTATTTTAAGGACTTAAGTTTTTTACTTAGCTTCTATAATATAAGGTGTTACGTAAATGGAGATTTGGTGAAAGTTTAGAGACCAGTAATTCAATCACCAATATATTGAAGATAAATAGGTTTCAAATTAGTTAATTGGCCTTATAAAAAAGGTATTGGAAACGGAATAATCATATATATGATTAGCAATATGATGAAGCTGAAAAGGTCTCAAATAAGATATTTTTCTCAAAAAAAAATGTAAAGGAAATGGAAAAGTTAATTATATCACTGGCAATATGTTTTAAACGTACTACAAAATCAATCTAAATAATAGTAGAGGAGTTACTAAATAATAATACCAATTATGATGGCAATATATAAGACATAAACTCTTAGCCTTACATAACTATCTACAAGTTAAATCATTAGCTTTTTATTCAAATTATTTTTAGTCTTTAATTGCACATTGATAGTCACGACTCCACTACTCTAAAATAAACACAAAAATAACTCTGAATTGATGAGAATCATCTTGGAACAATTAATTTGTACATTTAGGAAGTGGAAAAATCCACCCAAGTATGTGAAAAATCTATAAAGTTGCGTGAAAACAAAAGAAGTCACCACAAATTTGCAAACACCCACACATTTAGAGAAAAAACAATGGATCCTAACAAAGCAAAGATCCGTTGCCTTGAGGCACTTCGTCAGGATCTGCTTGGAGAAATTGTCGCTAGAGTCGGTGCAACATCTGCTGAAGACTTCTGCAATTGCATCCTATCATGCAAAGAACTAGGGGAATCAGCCAAAGATGAGCGTGTCCTCAAAACTCTCAGCCTTGCCCCATTGGTGAAAAACCATTAGCTTCCATCAAGTACTTGCCAATCATGAAGAAATGTCTTGACAACAACAACCCAGATGCTCACTACATCAGAGGTATCATACGCTATTTCCTTCCTGGCGACTCTGAAACTGGATGCTTCCATTTTGCCGAAGCAGCTAATGGAGGCCAAAAAAAAGCCATCTACATGTATGCCATGATACTACTACGTACAGGCAGGGTTGAAGAAGGGATGTACTATTTGAGCTAGCTTAAATGGAGTGAAGACCGTTCATTGGTTGATGCCTGTTGGAAGAAAATCAAAACCTCAATGCATGGGATAAGAATGGCAAGAAAGGGTATCTATTACGAATCACTTCATACCATGAGATCTCCAGTCGAGTGCCACCGCAGAGACATGGACAACATATGTGAGAAGTGTTTCTACTACACACAAATGTTTAAATTTATCCATATGATATAACTTAAGCAGGACATCTACAGAGTTGGAAACTGCTTTTAAATTTCAACAAAATTCTTATAAAAGGCCGTTGACTATCATCACATCACCTAAGTAAATTTTTTTGTTTTCTTTTTTTCTTTCCCGTATTGTTGTGTCGTTGTACGGTGTTTTTCAGGTTTTCTGTTTTCTTTTCCTTTGTTATTATACCGTTGTACGGTGATCCAGTTTCAAATAAATTCCAACTCTTTATTTTTATATCTATGCAAACAAAATTTATCTCAATGTATTGATATGGTTATTAACCTCCACAAAAGATACTAAATTTTGTATCATGATACTTTCAAAAAAATACTGAAATTTTGTAATCATGCAACCGTGAGAATTGTATTCGTACCAGTTTAAGTTGCATTCTCAAAATGCTGTGTATATTCTTTGTTAAGACTGCTATAGATATCATGTAGTAACATGTTAGCCTAAGATCAAACTCCTTGAAAACCTACAAGAGACAACCAAACGATTGCCAATTCTTATTCTGAGACTGTTAATGTACTATACAAACACTTTCAAGTTCATGTAAAGAATTCAAAACTGCTAAGTTCGAGCTACCAATTGTTTGATTACGAATTTTCCACTAACTACACAACTATGTTAGCAAGAGCTAATACCAGAACATACACTGTCTTCAGAATAAGATTATTTAAGCTCAAGTCTTTCACTGAGTTTTTCAGTAATGTTGCATTAAACTTAATCATCAAAAACAAAATAAGATAGTTAAATATATACCTTTACTCGGAAGCTTCTTCACCCTCAAATCTCATCCTCATATTCACGCTCACAATATGCTCTGACCTACATGTCCTGACATTAAAGATACCCCAGCTTGAGTTTGCAGCCATATAATTATCATCAAGCATATGCGAGCATCAGTAACTCAAAGGCATAAATGCATATTTGGGAAAAACATGGCTGGTATTTGATCATTACAGGCTACATACATCTAGCATTACAAAAGTTTTAAGTTTTCTAAATTAAATTGACAATCTAAAGCACCAACTAAGGTGTTTCAAACAATTTAATGGTACAAAAGTGTTTTTAGCATTTTGTTCCCAGTCAATGACTCAATAAAACTAAAGAAAGAAAAGCAAGACCTTGGATTGTAGAAGATAGAACAATTTCGTTGGAGTAATGGCATCATCTCCAGTTGTGATGACCCCAAAAATGCATGATATGACTTGATATGACAGACAAATATTAGTCTGTTCACTCATCTGTCCTCTGAACTCTTCATTCTAACCCATGAGAGACAATACCATGTCACATGCCCAGCCATTTAAATAAAAAATCAATACCATAAAGAATAATATTGTGTGAAACTTGCCTTAAGTAAACGAAATATTGGATTAAAGTTTGTTGTTTGATATACCTGATGGGGAAGCGTGAATAGTCATAGAGAGTTGATGCAAAAAGAATATCAATTTGAGATAGTTTTTGATGTACACATCAATTTCGTGACATCAACAAAGGTTTGAAGCCAACTGTAGGATGAAAAACATAAACGTAAGCAAAAAAATAATACACTATATAATTTACAAAGTCAACGTTGTTTTTACTTACAGATATATGCTGATATAAAATGAGTAAATGATTGTAGGTTGGTCTTTTAAAAACAAAATATGTACTGCATAAACCAGAAAAAAAAAACAGACGTAATTCATATATGTGTATAATTTACACCAAATATAATCAAGAAAACAAAATTTTAAAAAATATATATATTAATAAATTGTTTGATTTAAGGAGACAATTAAATAATTAGATATTTGTAACTCCTTTTTTAAGAATACGAAAAAGCATAACATATCACAACTATTTTTTTGGGTCAAAACATCATAAAGCTTTTCAATACTCACTTCAGAACCAAACAGAAACTTGAAATGACAATGCAAAAAAATATCAACTTCTACAAACTAAACTAACCGTGATGAAAGGAGAATCCTCAGAAAAGAGAAAAAGTTTCAAACAGCCTTCAAATCAGGAAAAAAAAAGAAGGAAAAAAGATTCTCATGAAGAAGTATGATGAAATACAAAACTTGTCCTTTATCCGGTTTCCAAAATTAAAACCTAGATTCACCTATTCGAATGCAGAATAGTGAGGTTCGTTAAAGGGACCAGCAATACGCTCTATTTCTATTGATTACTAGTTTCAGCTAAGCGATTCAAGTTGGTTTAAATGTGTCACGATAATTAAAGTAAAACAAAAGTAAATTCGGTGTAAACAATTATGGGAAAGGCGTTAGGTCAGGGAATATTCTCAGGGAATCGAACAATCAGGAATCAAGCAATTATTCAGGTATGCGATTACGAGCAAGTCTAGAACTCAACCATAAATATAAGCAGATCCACTTTCGTGGCAACTACAACTTTAATGAATCAATCTAACACCCTAACTGTCGTTGAGGTTAATAAAGATTATCAAGCTTTAGCGATTAGGGTTAATATGTTCACAATTTGCCTTAACTTCAACTTTCGTTGGCTATGGATCAAATTGCCCACCTAAATCAATTCCAGCAATTTACAAACTTTTGATAAGTAAATTAAACCTAAAATCAAAGGCTAGGTGATCAAGCTAACCTAGGCAATACGATCGATTATAGGTGGAGACTATCGAATGATTATGTAAAATCCTATCTATGCTTAATTCATGACATCAATTCCCATCGAAAATCCCTCAACCTAACTAGATGACTACTCGCTCATGGATAAACGAAGAACAGCAGCAAACAACATGATAAACATCATTAAAATCGAAATAAATAAGAGAAGGGTTTAGAAAACTTCGATAGAAACGTGGAGAACAATCCAAGCTCACAAGCTTTCTCCACCAAATGAATATCTCTCTCTCAACAAGTGTTTATCTCTCTCTCTCTCTCGATAAGAAGTATCACTGCTGCTGCTGTTTTCGTGATGAGTATGGCGCAATACGTCTCTCTCTCTCTCTCTCTCGTCGCGGCTTCACTCACGATCTCTCTCTCCTTTTGATTCTCCTTGCGGCTGTGTATGTGTGTCGCGAGTGCTGGCTCTCGTTTTTGGGCTACATGATGGTCCTTTTATAGGCCTTGGCGGCTGGCTTTTAAATCTAGGGCTTTAGAAAATAGGTTAAATGAAGTTTCCATAATCTGTCCGCTGGGGAGCACCTACTCCAGTGCAAGTGCTCTCTGGGCTTCAGGCGCTCCCTCTCCCTGAATGTGCAAAAAGAAGCCCAACTTCATTTCTTTCTTGCCGAATTCGATTGCAAGCCCCATTCATTGCTTCCAGCCACTTTTGTACCTAAAATGACTCGATAGAGAGTAAAAGACTCGATAAAAACTTACAAATCAAGGGTTAGAATGCGCCAAAAACGCATTATATCAAAGTACAATCCAATGTAAAAGAAACAAGTAAGTTCCAAGCAAACCCAAAACAAATACATGATAATGCATATTTTAATCATCTATATATCAAATTAAAAAACATATTTTTGCAGGTTTACAAATGATAAATACAGAGCATGAGTCAAGTATTTGCATCCATAAAAGTAATCATGAAATCCATACAAATGTTTTAGAATATCCAAAATTTTATATCTGATGATACTGGGGAATTTTATAATATTATAGGACAAAAACTAACGCTTTAAAATCTACAGATCAACAAAAAAAGGCAAGGGAGATGTGTCGTGCGATATTATTAGCTAAAAGAGCTTCACAAAGGCTAAAAGGTAAAATTGCTGACATTTACTAATCTTCTGCATTATGCATATGATTAAGTAACAAGATACATTTTCTCACACAACAAACTAATGTAATAACAGGTAGCAGAAAAGAAAAAGCAAGCTCATCATCACAAAGCAAATCAAATGGTGTTGATGGATTGCTGCATTGTCCGTTTTGTGATGCTTTAGTGTGGAAACAAGAACAAATGGGGACCAAAGGTCCAAACAAAGTTCCGCTATACACTATATGCTGTCAACAAGGACGAGTAAAGTTACCACCGGAACCACAACCACCACCAACGTTGAAAAGGCTCATAGATGCGTCGCACCATTACCAGCAAAACATAAGAACTTTGAATTCAATTCTTGCCTTCATGTCAATGGGAGTGCAGATAGATAAATCTATCATGCACAAAGGAGGTCCATTCACTTTCAGAATTCATGGTCAAAATCATCACAACATAGGATCATTGGTGCCAGAAAAAGGAAAATCCCCCAAGTTCTTACAACTGTACATCTTCGATACAGCTAACGAGGTAAGGAACAGAATTTCAACAGTGAGCAGAACTGGAACGGCAGAGAAATTAGATGAGGAAATGGTGAAAGATCTAATTACAACAGTTGATAAATACAATTGTCTAGCGAAAGTTTTCAGAAAAGCAAGGGACATATATGAAAGTGGAGATTGTCAAGAGTTTAGTATCAAACTAATTGGCCTGAAGAAGCAGGAAAGGCAACATGATATGGCAACAACAGAAGAAATAGTTGGATTAATTGTGGGGGATTTTACAAGTTCTTTACAAGAAAGGGATGTGATTGTACATCACAAGTCATCGGGACTACAACAAATCAGTGATTTACACCCTTTGTTCATGACTCTGCAATATCCACTTTTGTTCCCATATGGTGAAATTGGATTTCATGAAGGAATACCAGTTGTGAAAAGCGAAGGAAATACCAGGAAAAGAACTTTCATCACAAAGCGAGAATTCTACGCTTACCAGATTCAGACCAGATTAACAGAAGGCATGACGATTGTTAAATCAAAGCGATTACTGCACCAGTATATTGTTGACGCATATACGACAACTGAGCAAGAGAGATTGTGCTGGTATAGATTTAATCAGAAAAAGCTGAGAGCAGATTTATACAACAACGTGAAAGATGCAGTTACTAGGGGAGACACAGATGCTAATTCAATTGGGCATAGATTGATTTTACCATCAAGTTATACAATCAGTCCACGATACATGGTTGAAAAGTATCATGATGCAATGGCTTTATGTCGATGGTTTGGAAACCCAGATTTATTTATCACTATGACAACTAATCCAAAGTGGTAAGAGATAATTGAACACCTAAAGACCTATAGGAACGATGCAGCAAATGACAGGCCTGACATAGAATGCAGAGTGTTCAAAATGAAGTTGGATGAGTTGTTAGCTGACTTCAACAAAGGTCGTTTTTTCCCACGCCCAATTGCAGGTTAATACCTTATAATTGATGACGATATTTTCTAATAATTATTTACTAATTATTAATACTAATATTTTACACTTTTCTTAATAGTTGTCTACACAATTGAGTTCCAAAAAAAGAGGATTGCCACATGCGCACATACAACTGTAACGCCCGTGAACCAAAAAGTGGATTTTGGTTGGGTGTCGATCGACATAGGGTGTGTGTCTCGATCGACATGTGTGTTTTTAGACTTATGAGAAGTCGTGTTCTAGGTGTTGTGTCGATCGACACGGGTTAAAATTGAACCGACAAGTTCGATTTTTATCGCGCGGTTTGGCGATTGGTTTAGAGAATCCTAGGGTTCCAGTATAAAAGCGTGAACAGTTGCGTTTTGTCGCACAATCCTAGGGTTGCTGTAACGTGCATCATAAGCACCTGTCGACCAAAATCACCTCTCGTGGTCATCCAGAACAACCCAATTACCATGATGTTCCCACAGAGTCCCTGGAAAAGACAGTCCTAACTCACATAAGACTTCTATTCCAGACTCTCCCTAGGAAATAGACAGGCTCTAACTCACATAAAACCTCTATTTCCCAGCGTCATCTAGGGAATAGACAAGGCCTAACTCACATAGAACCTCCATCCCCAGATAATCCTCCTAGAACATGGACAGCCCTAAACTCACATAGAACTTCCTCTGCAGGCGATAGCTTGACGGAATATGTGTCCTGAGAGTGGGAAGGGCTGGAGCATACCGAGAACTGGATGGACGGCGGTCCTGAAGGTGGGGTGGTATGATATACATCGAGAGCTCAAAGGGTGACGATCCTGAGAGCGGGGTGGTGTATATAGATATGGGTATGAGCAATAGTGTCTGTAGTGTGATCGTAAGTATGAGACTGTATGAACTTCGGGGATTGGGAGTGGATCTCAGGTGGTGCTGACCGGGTTGGGGTTAGGATTGCAGTCGTGGTGAGACGGTGCAATGTGGCTAGTATGAGACTAGTGGAGCTCGGGGATCAGGTGTGATCACGAGTGGTGCTGGCCGAGGGCCAGGATGTGTTTGTGGACGTCGAGTCTAGGGTTTTTACTTGTGTTTGGAACCTCGGTTCGGACAACCCTGGTAGCATATGTAGCGCCGTTGGTCGTGCATGTTCTTGTTTGATTGTTGTGCGATCATTTGGTCCAATTCGGGGTCAACGGTTGGTCGTGCATGTTCTTGTTTGATTGTTGTGCGATCAATCGGGCAGCCCTAATCCGGATCAGGGAGCGTTGATGTTTCCGGGTGAATCTAGTCGGATTTTAGACAGGAGTGTTAACCTTAGCGGGACGGGGTCACGTGATTCGAGGTCAAATCCATGTTAGTGGAAGAGAATTGTAACGCTCGTGAACTAAAAAGTGGATTTTGGTTAGATGTCGATCGACACAGGGTGTGTGTGTCGATCGACACGTGTGTTTTTGGACTTATGAGAAGTCATGTTCTGGGTGTTGTGTCGATCGACACGGGTTAAAATTAAACCGACAGATTTGGTTTTTGATCGCGCGGTTTGGCGATTGGTTTAGGGAATCCTAGGTTTCCAGTATAAAAGCGTGAACAGTTGCGTTTTGTCGCTTTTTGGCCGAAAATTAGAAGAAAACAGAGAGGAAATCAGAATCAGAGAGAATTTTGAGAGTTTTGGTGATTCTTGAGGAGGATTGATCGATTGAGGCACGTTCTTGAGGCTTGTGAGCGAGGAGGATCGTTGTTGTGGCCGATTTCGGGTCTGTGAGGATGAAATCAGAGGCTGTTCGTGGTTGTTCTTCGTGTTCATCATCGTTCTTCCTCATTTTAATCCTTTTCGAGGTGAGTGCGTGACCGTAGGTTTATCTGGGTAAAGGAATAGATGGAATATGATTGTTTGCGGTTGTTTGGATTGGATTTCGTGTGTTTTGTATATGAAAACGTGCAGGAGATCGATGGATCGCATTAGGGTTCGAGCCATGAAAGGATAGGCTCGTTCTCTGTTCTGCGATGTCGTGTCGATCGACACAATTGTTGTGTGTCGATTGACACAAGTGCATCATGTCGATCGACACCATGGTGGTGTGTCGATCGACACAAATGCAGTCTGTCGATCGACACCTAGAGGTTGTGTCGATCGACACATTGCTCCTAGACTGGTTCATTGTTTGATTGTTCGTGTATGCTTGTTGTTTGCTCATCCTGGTATTGTATCTCTTGCTTATGCCTGTGTGTATAACCTGTAGACGGGATGGCAGCCTCGCTGAGTATTTGTGATAATACTCTCTCAACTCTTTTGGCCATGTGTTGCAGGTAAAGAGAAATTGTGATCATGGAATCATGGCCAGGAAGAGGAGATGATCTAGAGTCTCGGTTTCGTGGTCTTGAGTTAGAATTGCTGGGATGTAGTAATTCTGGAACCACTGCTTAATTGTTATTCGAATGGAATTTGATGGAATTGGTTATTGTTATAGGATATTGGGTTATTGATTTATTGAATTGAACTGGTTAGGTTTCAGTAGAGTATAAGATCTATTGAATTATTTAATTGTTTATTTGATTTCCGCTTGTTGAGATTGGACCGTTGAGGATTATCATTTATGATAATAGTAATCCGGGTTTTAATTAGAAATTTTTAAATTTTTCGGGATGGGTTGTTTCAACTACTATGGTTAGAAGGAAATCATAAAAAGCCAACAGTAGAGGATATAGATAAGTATATTTCTGTAGAAATACCTGATAAAGAAAAAGATCCTGAAGGTTACAAACTGGTGGAACAGCACATGATGCATGGACCATGTGGAAAAGACTGTCCCTCTTCTCCATGCATGGAAAAAGGTGTGTGCGGAAAGAAATTCCCAAGAGAATTTGTACCCCACACCAAAATGAATGAAAAAGGATACTTCTTATATCAGCGGCGAAACACAGGAAGATATGTGATGAAAGGGAAAACTAAGCTTGATAATCGGTATGTGGTGCCTTACAATTTAGAAATTCTGAAGAAGTACAAAGCTCATATCAATGTAGAATGGTGCACTAAGTCCACTGCCGTCTAATATCTCTTTAAATACATTACTAAAGGAGTGGATAAAGCAACATTTATAATTCAGAAAGGGAGTGGTGGGAATGATCAAGGATCAAGTAATGATACTGAGTATAGAAGAAGAAATGAGATCAATGATTATCTTGATTGTCGCTTTTTATCAGCGTGTGAAGCCATGTGGAGAATATTTAAATTTAATATTCACCACCACAATCCAGCAAATCAATGCCTTCCAATACACCTTCCAGGGGAGCAAATCGCAGTGTTTGACGAAGAAGAAAATCTTGAAAGTGTGGAATTTAGATATGGACATGGAAGGACCATGCTTACATAATTTTTTTAGATGAATAAGATTTGTAAAGAAGCAAGGGAGTTGGTGTACGTGCAGATGTCTTCTAAATTTGTATGGGATGGTGGAAGTAAAATGTACAGTATAAGAAAGCAAAGGGGGAGCATTGGAAGAGTTGTAAACATACACCCAGCAGCAGGCAAAAAGTATTTTCTTAGAATGCTGCTCAATGTTGTGAAGGGTGCAGAAAGTTGATTTGAAAACTGTAGGTGGTGTATTACATGAAAGTTTTAAAGCAGGTTGCTATGCAAGAGGAATGCTAGATGGAGACAAAGAATGGCATGATGTTATGGATGAAGCATCACAGTGGTCAACTCCATATCTACTTAGATGCCTATTTGTCTTAATCTTGATTTATTGTGAAGTCTCTCAACCAACAAAATTGTGGAACCATTGTTGGGAATACATGGCAGAGGATGTACTCCGTAAGCAGAAATAGTTCTGGGTTTCCCTTAACTAGAACTAAACGAAGAAGAGCTAAAGCAGTACACGTTGATCAAAATTGAAACTCTCCTAAGACAGCATGAAAGGTCACTAACAGATTTCAAAGATATGCCAAAGCTTGAAAAGAAGATTTTGGAAGATCTAAACAACTCACTACTCCGACAAGAGTTTCAGATCAACATTGCCAAGGAGAAGGAATTACACGAGAAGCTATTCAGCTAGCTCAATGATGACCAAAGGATAATTTACAACAATGTTCTCAATTCTGTCATAAACAAAGAAGGCAAGTTATTCTTTCTATATGGAGCTGGAGGGACAGGAAAAACATTTTTGTACAGGACTATTATCTCTGCTATGAGATCAAAAGAAAAACTTGTCATGTCTGTAGCATCTTCGGCTATCGCAGCTTTACTCTTACCAGGTGGAAGAACAGCAAATTCAAGGTTCAAAATACCAATCAACGTAGATGAGGATTCGTTTTGTGATATTAAAACATGGTCAACTCTAGCCAATTTAATTAGTGAAGTGTATCTGATTATTTGGGATGAGGCTCCGATGGCACACCGCCATACATTTGAAGCAGTTGATCAAACATTGAAGGATATTTTATCAGTTGGTGACAAAACGGCGGAAACCAAAACTTTTGGTGGGAAAACAGTTATATTGGGCGGTGATTTCAAACAGATTCTACCAGTGATAGAGAAAGGAACACGACAAGAAACTGTTTGTGCTGCAATAAATCGCTCATATCTCTGGGAGTCATGTCACATGTGCTTGCTAACACAAAATATGAGGGTCCAACCAGAAGAAAAAAAAATCGGAGAATGGATTTTGCAAGTAGGGGATGGATTAGCACCGAAAAAAACAAAACTCAAGGTGAAGATCAAGAAGAAGATAACATCTTGATTGACTACTCTCTTTTGCTACCAGAAACCGATAACCCCCTTGAGGTGTTATGCGAGTCTGTATATCCGTATTTTGCATAAAGTTTTGACGATTTGAAGAATCTCAAATATGCATAGCTATTTTGACACCAAGAAATGAGACAGTCGATGAGATCAATGACTTTTTACTCTCTAAAGTTTGTGGCTTAGAAATGGAGTATTTAAGCAATGACAGTATTGCACATGATGCAGCAAAAGGAGAAGAAGGATTTGAGTTGACATATCCAGTTGAATATCTAAATTCACTGGAGTTCCCAGGATTACCAGCACATCGTCTAAGATTAAAGATTGGTGTCCCGATCATGCTACTTAGGAATCTAAACCAAAAACAAGGGCTATGTAATGGAACAAGGCTTATTGTCACACATTTGGGAAAGAGAGTAATAGAAGCTGAGGTGCTTTCAGACACAAAAGAGAAAAAGAAAGTGTTAATCCCTAGGATTATACTATCACCTAATGATTCAAAGCATCCTTTCACTCTAAGAAGGCGTCAATTTTCAGTGAGAATTTGCTATGCTATGACAGTAAATAAAAGCCAAGGACAAACCTTGAAGAAAGTAGCATTGTATCTACCGAATCCGGTGTTCACTCACGGCCAACTCTACGTTGCTTTGTCACGTGTCACATCACCAAATGGTCTGAAAGTCCTAGACACATCTAAAACAAGCCAAGAGACATATGTGACAAACATTGTCTATAGAGAAGTTTTTAATGGATTACCAACAATTACAGGTAAGAATTTTACAAAATTTCAATAAATATATATCAACTGTGGATTACACCAACTACAAGTATGCTTTTAGGAAATAAAATATGATCTTGATAATAAACACTAAACACTAAACATACTATTATGCAGGTGAACAAACTGGTCTAGAACACAATGGCGTACACACTTTGGATAACTGAATGTCAACATACTCTTATGCAGGTATAATAATTCATTCTTTTTAATGGAAAACAGCAAATTGCAGACTCAACAAAAATAATCAAATATGAAACTCAAAACTGCTAATACTATTCGATTCTTATAGGTTCACAGGGAGATTTCCAAGAAGAGAAAAATGAATCAGGGCAGAGAAACATCAAAAGATAAACTACCAGTTTATTTAAGAAATTATTTTTATTTTAGCATGTATAATTGAGTCAATACTATTTTCAACATAACGGTTTCAGATTATCTCAACCGTTAACAAATGCATTTTATTCCACAATCTTACTTATTCCAACCTCCAATTTACCCATTTCTATATTCAAATTATTTATATAACTCAAGTAAATCAATACATCTATAAAACAATATACGAAACCGAAGTTACAAGATTAAAAAGATGAACCTTGCAAAGAAGTTTCATACCTGCTGCTAACTCTTTACTTTTGGTACCAGCCATCATCCTGCGATAATTTTAACCAAATATAACAACAACTAAAACAATAACAATAACACCAGAGAATGGAGAATTGAGGGCAAAAGCATCTGACCCGCGATGTGGAAGCAAAAACAAGCTTGGACACACCAAGCTCAGATTCTCTGCGAATCTTTGCGAAGAGCCAATCAACACCCTCAAGAGAGACAAGATAACAGAGAGAGATTCATCGGGTGGATCAGGAGGTTCTGGTGGGTGATGAATCACTTGCATTGGCGGATCTCAGAGCGAGAAAGACAAGGGTCGGGTCCGGTGGCTCTCGCAGCGTTGAGACCCATGAGGAGAGCTTAGCTTTCAGCAGAGACATAAGGAGCAGTTTGACGCGGCAGAGAGAGGAGATGGCTTCCGCACAGGGCGACGAGAGCAGAACCATCAGAAGAGTTGTACAAGCTATAGAGAAAAAAGAGGAGAATACCAGAAAACGGTTCTCTAGTGACCTAAGACAGAGGAGATGTGAAGCTTTAGGAGGAGATCCATGAGTCTATATAAAAACCCCGTAGGAAGAGAGATGGTGAAACTCTGAGATAAGGAAGAAACAGAATACATTAATCTTCACGGAATAGCAAATCATTGATTGGGCCATTATAAAATAAAATATAGGCCCACCGCGAAGCCAACAAAGACAATTTTAAATTACAATCTATTAAAACATAACAAACAAAATATTACATGGACCTATACACGCAAACAATAGACACACCACAAAAAAAATACAACCAATACAGATTTAGGTAAGTATTCTCCACCGAATTAAATTTTCATCTGATTGTAATCATATTTGTACCATGATTACATTTTGTTTCTAGTTATACAAAAGTTTTAAGTTAGCCTAAAAGGAAAATTACCTTACTATTTCAATTAAAAAAAACTCACAACCAAGTTTTTTTTTTTAAATTATTGAAATCACAATTGAAATTCACTTACCGTTATACAATACCAAACACAAGAAAATGCCAACGTCAATGCGGTATATTATACAAAAACCCATTTCAAATCTATTGAACAACAAGGCCAGGGAGCCTAAAATCATTATTAAGATAGCTAGAAGAAAAACTCAAAAGAGAACACCTTAAATCAAATAACAGTTCACACCCTTAACAAAAAGGGATGAAGAAGTACCTGTAAAGGAATGGAAGATCAATTCACTAGAAGGAACGAACGTTAAGCACAACAGTACAAAATTCATAGAAGAAGAGGCTGTGGATAATATAAATAACCAAATCAGTAAAAATCATTAGATTTCACTAAACAAGAAACAAAAAGTTCGATTAACAAATGACTACCAAATATAATAACCATCTAGAAATGATTGAGCAACAAATTATTACCTCTCAAATACTTAATAATTTTACCGGCCACATAAATGATATAATTCGTTTTTGGCGCATTTTAACCTTTGTTTTGTAGGTTTTTTATCGATTCTTTCGCTCCACTATGAGTCATTCTAGGTCTATAATGCGGCTGGAATGGAGAATTGGAAGTTGAAATTGGAATTGGTGAAAAAGGAAGAAATCTGGATCTTTTTAGAATATTCTGGAGGAAGGGAGCGTCCGTCCCATAGAGGGAGCACCTGCTCCCAGAAGATCCAATTATGGAAAACACTCATTAAACCTAATTTTCGCAACCCTATTTTTCCCAGCCGACGTGGGCCTTTAAAGACAGAGTTTTTCGATCCTTTTGGCTATCACGCAGCCACGACATAACAGAGAACAAAAGCTTAAGTGAGAGAGAGATATTCGATACTTGTTTTGAGAGTTGTAAGCTTGGAGATTTGTTTTTCACATTTCCTTGTTGAAGTTCTCTTAAACCCTTATCTCTTTATTTTGATTCAATGAAGTTTCTATTCTCTTTTGCTGTTGTTGTTTGTTTAATTATGTGCGAGTAATTCCCCTTGTTAGGTTGAGGGTTCGATGGGGTTAGAGAATCATAACTAAGCATAGATAGGTTTTGAAACATCACTTGATATCTCCATCTATAGTCGATCGTATTGCCTAGATTAATTTGATCACCTAGTCTCTGATTTTAGGTTAAATTTACTCATCAAAAGTGTTGTAAATTGCTGAAATTGACATAGATGGGCGACTTGTCTTTAGCCGATAGTTGAAGTTAAAGCAACTCGTGAACAAATCGATCCTATACGTTTAATGCTCATCATTCTTTGTAACCTCAAACGACAGTTTAAGGTGTTAGATTGATTGTTGAAGTAGTTGATGCCACGACAGTGGGTCCTCTTGAATCTATGGTTGAGTTCTAGATTGGTTCATAACTTGATAACCTGAATAATTGCTTGGTTTTGATGTCCTAATCCCTGAGATATGCCCCTTGACCTAACGCCTTTCCACTTATTGTTTACACCGATTTTTACTTTTGTTTGCTTTGATAAACCATTACATTTAAACCTCTTTTAATCGCTTAGCTGAACTTGTAATCCATAGGATTAGAGGGTATTGCTGGTCCCATATGAATGAACCTAAACTATTCTACATCGAATTAGTAATTCTAGGTTTTAATCTTTGAAACCGGTAAAAGGACTTTCATCAAATTGGCGCCGTTGCGACGGAAGCCAACTCGATACCTCTAATTTTCGTTTACGATTTTAGACTAAGCACTAATCTTGTTCTTTTGTTTCTCTTGCGTGTGTTTCAGGTGTATGAACTCAAGGACAACAAGGAGAAATCTTCAAACTCCCTTCATCACTTTGAGTAACCTTGACCTTGCGAGACTAGAACGAACAAACAGATGACAAAGGCCTAATCCCGCTGATATGGGCGAACAAGGCGACAACAACATGGCGGCTGAGCTGCAAAGGCTGCAAGAGCAAATGGCTCAGATGCAACAGCAGCACGCGCACGAACAGCAGCAATAACACGCGCGTGCGCAGCAGCGAGCCATAGAGGATATGGACAATCCCCATGCTTTTTACCGAAACTGAGCTGTTATAGCTCCCCCTGCTGTTGAACGGAATGATTATGAGATCAAACCACAGATGATATCACTGGTTAAGCAGCATTTGTTCCATAGGCTGCCTACTGAAATTCCGATGGACCATATAGAAAACTTCTAGGAGATCTGCTCCACGATAAGTTCTAATGGGATGAACCCAGATTTCCTAAAGTGCAAGCTATTCCCCTTCTCACTCGTGGATAAGGCTTTGCGTTGGATTAAGTCTCTACCTGCTGGATCTATTACGACTTGGGCACAATGTAGAGCTGCGTTTCTGGATCACTTCTATACGAAGACAAAAACCGCGAGTCTGAGCAACAAAATCTCCTCGTTCCAACAACATTCAGGAGAGTCTTTTCGTGAGGCTTGAGAAAGGTTCAAGGAGTATAAAAGGGAATGGCCACACCATAGTTTCACCGATGAGAATCTGCTCAGTATCTTCTATGATGGTGTTGACTGGGACTACAGGAATGCGCTTAATGTTGCTACGATGGAGACTTTATGACAAAAACTAGAGAGGGTGCGCATAAGCTCATTGAGAATTTGGCTACAAGTTCTAGTAATAAGTCCCAGGAGTATGATAGGACTATGAACTCCAGTGGAATGGATTCCCAAAAGATAGATGATCTTACGACTAAGGTCAATTTGCTGCTCAAAGAGAACCAAATGACGGTTTACTTTGTAGATGAGAATGGTGGGAAACTTTCTGAGGTGATGGTTGAGGAAGGAGATTGTGATCAGCAAGAGGTTATCTATGTGAATGGTCAAGAGTTTATACGAAACCGTGGGTTCAACCAGAATTATAGGAGCCACACGAACTTCTCTTATAGGAGTACGAATGTTGAGAACCCACATGATCAGGTCTACCCGCAGCAAACCAACCCCCAGAACCCAGAACCTCAGGATCAAGGTTTCCAGAAGACCTACCCCCAGAACTTTCAAGGCAAGACGTTCCTCCCTTTCCAAGTTCAGAAACCGCAATTCTCTAACTTTCAGGCTCTTGCGAGCTCCGAAAGCACTTCTCAGGATGAGTTGAAAGGTATGATGCACCAGCTGATGGCTAATCAACAGAAGTGTGCTACTGAGATCAACACGAAGGTGGATGCTATGTATTCGGACCTTAATGGTCGGCTTGAGGCGGTTTGCAACCACGTGAAGAAACTCGACACTCAGGTTGCTCAAACGGCTGATGCAATCAAGAGACCACAAGGAGTGTTTACTGGTAAACCAGACACAAACCCCAGGGAGTTCGTCAATGCCATAGAACTGAGAAGTGGAAGAGTTCTGCCAGCAGTCGCAAGGACAGAAACTGCAAACTGCCCAGAAAGAGCACCTGCTCCAGCAGACGGAGCACCTGCTCCTGAAACAGAAAACGATGAAGATGTTGTTGGGCCAACTTCTAAGGTATTACGGTCGAATGAGATTGTTGATAAGGTTCGTTCTCGTGTCTATAGGCCCCTTGTCTCTTACCCATTACCTCCAAGGAAATCACAGAAGGATTTAGAGGAGGCGAAGTGTAAGGAAATGTTACAAGATTTGACGGTTAAGCTAACATTGGCAGATGTAATTCAGATGATGCCGTCCATGAAAAAGTACGTTAAGGGCTTAGTTACTGGACGGATTCCTTCAGAGCAGAGCGCCATGATTGTAAGCAAGAATTGTAGTGTTGTGCTACAAAACAAGGTCATTAAAAAGCAAGAGGACCCAGGTAAGTTCGTGCTCTCTGTTGATATTTGTCATGTGCGATTTGCTTGTTCTTTGTGTGATTTAGGCTCCAGCGTGAACCTCATGCCCTATTCGGTTGCGAGAAAGCTTGGGTACACAAAATTCAAACCAACTCGGATTTCGTTGGTGTTTGCTGATAGATCGATAAAGCTACTTGTGGAAATTTTGGAAGATTTACATGTCAGGATTGGTAACATATTGATCCCAACAGATTTTGTGGTGTTGGAATTGGATGATGAACCGAAGGATCCCTTGATTTTGGGACGTCCTTTCTTGCGCACAGCTGGTGCAATCATTGATGTAAAGAATGGAACGATAGGTTTCCACCTGGGAGACATTATTATGGAGTTCGAGATGGATCGAATGTTGAAGAAACCGACCATTGATTGGCAAACTTATGCCATTGAGGATAATCTCAAAATCTCAGAGAGAGAGATTGAAGAGATTCTTGCTGATGATCCCTTGGATGTTGCGTTGACAAAGGCTGAAAGCGAACATGGGTATTTGAGTGAGGACACTGTCGGTTTCGCAAGGATGTTGGATTCTGGGCTGATGGAAAAATCGACAGACTTTTTTAGACTAGAAGCAGAGGGAGAGGACGGAGCACCTGCTCCCGCTCCTGGGAACTCTGTTGACAATCCTTGGGGCGAACTGAAAGCTCCAAAACTTGAGCTCAAAACCTTACCAGCTGGGCTAAGGTACGCGTTTCTCTGTCCTAACTCCACATATCCTGTTATAATAAATGCTGATCTAAATAATGTGGAATCCGCCTTACTTTTATACGAGCTTAGCAAGTATAGGAAGGCTTTAGTTATTCGAATGACATCCCTGGAATCTCACCTGAATTGTGTATGCATATGATACATTTAGAGGATGAATCTAGAACTTTTGTAGATCACCAAAGGAGATTGAATCCGAATTTGAAAGATGCCATTAAGAAAGAGATAATGAAATTACTAGAAGCTGAAGTTATTTATGCAATATCTTATAGTAATTGGTAAGTCATGTGCATGTAGTTCCTAAGAAGGGCGAAATCACTGTGATCGCCAATGATAGGAATGAATTGATACCCACTAGGACTGTCACAAGACATAGGATGTGCATCGATTATAGACAGTTAAATGCAGCGACTAGGAAGGATCATTTTCCCTTACCATTCATTGATCAAATGCTCGAAAGACTAGCTAACCACCCTTACTACTGCTTTTTAGACGGTTATTCAGGTTTCTTTCAGATTCCCATTCACCCGAATGATCAGGAGAAGACAACCTTCACATGCGCCTATGGCACCTTTGCGTACCGCAGGATGCCATTCGGACTATGCAACGCCCCTGCTACTTTGCATGATGTCTATCTTTACTGATTTGATTGAAGATATTATGGAGGTTTTCATGGATGACTTCTCTGTCTATGGGAGCTCTTTTTCCATGTGTCTGTCTAATCTGTGCAGGGTGTTACAACGCTGTGAAGAGAAACATCTTGTATTAAACTGGGAGAAGTGCCATTTCATGGTTAGGGATGGATTAGTTCTGGGTCATCGAATTTCAGAAAAGGGTATTGAGGTTGACCGAGCAAAGGTTGAGGTGATGATGAGTTTGCAACCGTCGGATTCAGTCAGAGGAATACGAAGCTTCCTTGGTCATGTTGGATTTTATAGACGTTTCATCAAGGATTTTTCAAAGATAGCGCGACCGCTCACACAACTCTTGTGTAAAGAGACCAAGTTTGAGTTTGATGGAGCTTGCCTTGAGGTGTTTCATACTATAAAGGGAGCATTGGTGAGTGCACCCATTATTCAACCACCGGATTGGTATCAGCCGTTTGAAGTAATGACAGATGCTAGTGATTACGCTGTGAAAGTAGTTCTGGGGCAAAGGAAAGATAAAAGGCTCCACATGATCTACTACGCTAGCCGAACTTTGGATGAGGCTCAATGTAAGTACGCTACGACTGAGAAGGAGCTGCTGGCAGTGGTGTTCGCCTTTGAGAAATTCAGATCGTATCTTGTCGGTTCGAAGGTGATTGTGCATACCGACCACTCAGCTTTAAAGTATTTGCTCACCAAGAAGGATGCAAAACCAAGGCTTTTGAGATGGATTCTTATGCTCCAAGAGTTTGATATACAAATTGTTGACAAGAAAGGGACTGAGAACGGAGTTGCTGATCATCTATCTTGCATGAAAATTGATGATGAGGTACCTCTTGATGACACACTTCTTGATGAACATGTTTGTGCGGTTAGATCAATGTGGTCCAGACCCTTTACCATTAAGGAGGTCCGTTCATATGGAGCCGTGGTGTTGCTGGACGCCAAAGGCAACGAGTTTGTGGTCAATGGTCAGAGGCTTAAGTTGTACCTTGCTGAGACAAATAAAGCCGAAGGAGAATTCATCCCCTTAGGCGAAGCACCAAAAGCCTAAATGGCTAATCAAGTCAAGCTAAGGACTTTAACCAAGCGCTTGGTGGGAGGCAACCCACCGGTACGTTTTCTAACTTTTTCAATTTGATTTCTTTTATTACTACTAACTTTGAATTTCAGTTTAAGTTTTCAGGTTTTTGAAGGAAAAAAAAAGTTTGTGTTGTGGAATACGCAAGGAGGATCGATCGATCCCCTTAGCTAGATCGATCGATCCGGAATGAGGAATTCAACATGCAGACCATCGGTCAATCTCAGGATCGATATGCACATCGATCTGCTGCCGAGTTCAAAACCCAGAAGGAGCACCTGCTCCCGAATACAGAGCACCTGCTCTCCAAGGTAAAAATTCGAAATTCGGATTAAGGCCCACCAAGAGGTAAGTATTTCCATGAACAATTTTATTTTATGCTTTTCCTTATGATTTTAGTTCTTTTCACTCTCTCTTTTCTTATTCTCACACCGAGACGGTGTGAAGTAAGTCTGGGGGGAGTTGCTACTAATATCTTTTATTTTGGTTGTTTATCTATTTTTTTTATGTCCTGTTTGAGTCTATTTTTCGTTGGTTTTATTGAGTCAAGACTTTGTAGGGAATTAGGACTTTATCTTATGATGATCTTCGAACTATCTATGTTTAACTTTCTTTCTAGTGACCATTTCTGCAGCGCATGGGTACAAGGAACAGCTAGAACACTTCAATACACCATCTTCCAGGTTTTATATTGACCGAAAATTCCTCTCGCTATTGGCGCTAGATTAGGGAAACGAATCATATTCAGGACTCCTTATTATTTTTATCACTCTTGTTGTTCCTGAATAGCTAGCTCATTATTAGTTAGTACCCTCCTTAAGCCTAACCTCTTTTCAACCCTCTTGCATTCTTGTTACTTCATATGCGCAAAAGGGCCGGAGAGAATTGGGTCGATACTGCCTCTAAATCACTCTTTCTGAAGAACAAGAGCACCTGCTCCCGCAATAGAGCACCTGCTCCTATTTCCAGAAGATGGTTCTACAACGAGGTGGAACAAAAATCCACAAAGGAGGAATGATATTGATGAGCTCCACTTGGCTATGTACAACAACTCTGATATTTTCGTGTTTGAAAGACATACACTTGTAATCAAAAACCCTCTTCATCATCATCTTATTCTCAAAAATAATAATAATAATAATAATAATAATAAATAAATAAAAAAATAAGAAAAAATAAGGAAAAAAAAATCCAAAAACAGATGATGAAGAGTGGTAAATCTGTAAAATAGGAAGTGTCTCTCTGCACAGCGAGTATACCCAAGCGGGAATGATGGTTAGATGAGAAGTTTGAGAGGTTGGAAGAAAGAAATAGTAGTTTAGAGAATGTGGAATATCAACGGACCTATTCTCTCTTGCAATTTTGTGCGATATCCTGCATACTCTACGAAACATCGGATAATCCTTAAACACTTTAAACACTTTGAACTCCACCTTTAAATGGCCTTATACCCTTTAGCGTCGTCTACCCTAAATGGTGCCTTTAGCGAGACCCTCACGCAACTTTGAATGCGTTGAGTTTGTGTTTGGGAAATGGAACTTGGTTGATAAATGTGTTGAGGAGTTTTGGTGATGCTTTGTTATTCGTAACCTGGATTATGTTGTCTGCAGATTGAATGTTTTAACCCTGTTCACTGAGGATAAAAGAGTTCTCGCGTTTTCAAACCTTTTTCCTTCACTTGGTCTTGAATTTGTTTGAGGACAAACAAAGATCTAAGTCTGGGGGAATTGATATAATGCGTTTTTGGCGCATTATAACCTTTGTTTTGTAGGTTTTTATCGAGTCTTTCACTCTACTATGAGTCATTCTAGGTCTATAATGCGGCTGGAATGGAGAATTGGAAGTTGAAATTGGATTTGGTGAAAAAAGAAGAAATCTGGATCTTTTTGGAATATTCTAGAGGAAGGGAGCACCCGTCCCAGAAGAGGGAGCACCTGCTCCCAGAAGATCCAATTATGGAAAACACTCATTAAACCTAATTTTCGCAATCCTATTTTTTCCAGCCAACGTGGGCCTTTAAAGACAGAGTTTTTCGATCCTTTTGGCTATCACACAGCCACGACATAACAGAGAACGAAAGCTTAAGTGAGAGAGAGATTCGATACTTGTTTTGAGAGTTGTAAGCTTGGAGATTTGTCTTTCACCTTTCCTTGTTGAAGTTTTCTTAAACCCTTATCTCTTTACTTTGATTCAATGAAGTTTATATTCTCTTTTGCTGCTGTTGTTTGCTTAATTATGTGCGAGTAGTTCCCCTTGTTAGGTTGAGGGTTCGATGGGGTTAGAGAATCATAACTAAGCATAGATAGGTTTTGAAACATCACTTGATATCTCCATCTATAGTTGATCATATTGCCTAGACTAATTTGATCACCTAATCTCTTATTTTAGGTTGAATTTACTCATCAAAAGTGTTGTAAATTGCTGGAATTGACATAGATGGGCGAATTGTCTTTAGCCAACGACAGTTGAAGTTAAAGCAACTCGTGAACAAATCGATCCTATACGTTTAATGCTCATCATTCTTTGTAACCTCAAACGACAGTTTAGGGTGTTAGATTGATTGTTGAAGTAGTTGATGCCACGACAGTGGGTCCTCTTGAATCTATGGTTAAGTTCTAGATTGGTTCATAACTTGATAACCTGAATAATTGTTTGGTTTTGATGTCCTAATCCCTGAAATATACCCCTTGACCTAACGCCTTTCCACTTATTGTTTACAACGATTTTTACTTTTGTTTGCTTTGATAAACCGTGACATTTAAACCTCTTTTAATCGCTTAGCTGAACTTGTAATCCATAGGATTAGAGTGTATTGCTGGTCCCATATGAACGAACCTAAACTATTCTACATCGAATTAGTGATTCTAGGTTTTAATCTTTAAAACCGGTAAAAGGACTTTCATCAATAAACAACACTAATCCATAAGAAGCTAATATAATCCTCAGCGAATCGAAACATCCAAGAATCTTTATACATGGACACATAGAAACTGTTTAAATCAGCTCGATTACACTGAAACTCATGCCGACAATTAGACCCAGATCATCAAAAACACGAATTTCATCAATCAGATCGAAACAAGAGATCAAATTTCAATAAAGAAAACAAATCGGTTCCATCGATCAACCTTAACATCAAACCAGCGTGAGAAGACATCGAGATCTATCGATGAAGTTACCTATTTAATGAAATAAACAAATGAGGAAGACGAATCAGAGGCCGAATTTCATCGGAGAAGAAGAAAAAAATCATACCTTTGCGTGACAATCATATTTGAATGGTGAGATTGTTCTTCGTTCTCTAGAGTTAGAAACTCTCTCTTTGATTTTTTGCCGGCTATGGCTATTTACAGATTAAAAATCAAAATTGTGTTATACGCCCAAACTTTACAAAACTTTATGATAATGACCCCTAATATATTATTTTATCAATTTGACCCATCTCATGTAGGTAAGAAAATGCACAAAAAACACATTTCATTGCATTTGGAACCAACTGTTTGAATCAATAGGGTTGATACATTCATAAATACTTAGTCACGACAAGATCACAAAAGCTTTATAAAAGAAAGTGAACTCTAATTTGGAAAGGCTGACAAACTTTACAAGACAACATTTTCATAAACGCCATAAAAATTTCATCAACTTGATCAATTCAATAAGACAAGAATCATAAAAACAAATAACGCAAGATTTGTTTTTTCTTTTTCTTCATGCTTGATCTTATAAATTTCAATCTTTCTTAAAAAAATATCACTAACACAAATCACATTCATTATGGAAAATAATACTAAACTATAAATACGACTGCCCGCGCGTATGCACGGGTTATACCCTAGTAATAATAATAAGAAGAACCATTACAAGATTTCTCAAAACTCACATTCAAGTTTAAGTTTTCAAACTCAACTGCCCCCAGTAATGATTGTAAAAATCCATTTACCGGACTGCATAGCTTGGGAGAAGATATTGGGCCTCAAGCGGATTTTATAAATCCAGGCCCAAATCTTGTTAAAACAAAACAGCGTCGTTTTGTCTGTAAGGAAATAGCCAGATAGTCCTGAAAGAGCTTAAACCTAACAATTTTCTCGAGTGTGTGTGTTATCATCAAAAAGATTCTGTCTCCGATCTTCGTCCTTCTCTGAAGAATCTCCGATTTTGTTTCTTTTTGACCACACACTTCAATGGCAGAAGCTGTTGCTGCTCAAACTCCGTCTCTGTCCGAGGTATTCTTCATCTAACACCTCATTTTGCTCTATGTGCTCAAATTGCGCCGATGCTCAGTTTTTCTTCCGATCTACTGAAGATTGAGCTGATTTCTCTTATTATCTTTCGATTTGGAATCTGGATTTGATTCTTCCTTTATAAACATTTCTTCGTTTTCTCACTTTGATAGATCTGATTTCAATTTGGGTTCTGATTATAATTAGATTGATTTCTCTCTACAATACATGTCAGGGTTTTCGATTTTTCGATCGAGTTACCAAACAAAAAGATTGATTTGAACAAGTCAACAAGATTGGATCATGAAAGTTTCAATCTTTTTTTTAACGAAAATGGAATAGTCTTTGTTTGTCTGGTGAAGAATCTATGTTGGTTTGGTCTAACCATTTTGAAAATAATTCTGATATGGTGTGTTTGTTCATTTGGCAGCAATATCATTTGGAGAAAGAAGTGAAACAAGATACAAATGAAAAGCCTGTGGAAGTGAAAGAAGTGGCACCAGAAGCCACTGCTCAAGCTGATGAGGTTAGTACAGAGCAATCAAAGGAAGAATCGCCTGCTGAAGAAGCGGTTTCTGAAGTTGAAGAAAAATCTGAAACCGAAGTGTCTTCTGAGGCTCCTGCTTCTGCAGATGCTGAAGAGACTCCTGCTGCTGAAGAAAGTAATGAAGAAAACCCTAGTGAAAAAGTTGCTGAGGAAACTGCTGATGAGATCAAGGTATATTGATTGTACTTAGCCATTCAACAAAATAAGAGACCCTTTTTCGATAGCCCTCTCTTGATAATAACATTTCCTTGTGGTGGTTTTTGTTTTCAGCTTGAGACAGCTCCAGCCGATTTTCGTTTCCCGACAACAAACCAAACAAGGCATTGCTTCACTCGTTACATCGAATATCACAGGTGAAAAACTGATGTTCAGCTGTGTTTTCCCCATTTGTCTCTCTCTCACACACATCTAAGTCTTGTAATTTGTTTTCAAATCTCCAGATGTGTAGCTGCTAAGGGTGACGAAGCTCCAGAATGCGATAAGTTTGCAAAGTTTTATCGATCGCTCTGTCCCAGCGAATGGGTATACTCTTCGTTTAGTCTAGTACTTAAAATAGACTGCTTCACTGTTTTGAGATCACCGTTCGCGTTGTGGAGTGATGTCTTTCCGCTGTTCTGCTTCTTGATGCCTGCAAAATCTGTGTTTGGTGTTTCACAGGTTGATAGGTGGAACGAGCAAAGAGAGAATGGAACCTTCCCTGGTCCTCTGTAAGATTGCTGCACCATCATGCTATTTGCTGTTGCCTTCTTCATGATGTTTGCCCCGAATTACACTGCAGAGTTTAATAAGATTTTACAAAACCAGCACTTCTGGTTTCCCAATCATAAAATGTGAGAATTTAACAAAAACTTATAATCTCAGTTTTCTTTTCTATATTTGTTCGCAAGTTTTGAGGATCATCCGATTCTGATATGTTGTTCTTACTGATTTTCCATTGCGAGCTTCAATTCTTCGGAGACATTTTTGTCTTCTGTTTCTATTAAGGTTTGCATACATAATTATTTATCGAAACTATTCCAATCAAAAGAAACATTAGAAGATATAATTCTATCTTAAAATCATTTCTGGCAATATTTCCTTTCTAATATGAAGGTATGTGCAAGGTTATTCCCATAGAAGAAACTTGATAATTTTGTAACTAAAAGTAGGTTGAACAAAATATTAAAACAATCTTAAGAAGTAGTACACTTTTCTTTTTTTTTTTTTGGCAACAAGAATTAGTACACTTAAAAATACCAAATGAAATATTGATAGATATGTTAGATGAGTAATTTGAATGTCGAAAGCATTTTAATGAATAGAATAATTAAACAGTAACAAATTAGTTTTAATGGATTAATGATTTTTGTTTGTTTTAGCTATATATTTTTAGCTTGTATATACACAACAAAATTATTTTCAAAGTAGTAAAGGTTTCGTAAAATGTTAACCTGTGGTAGAAAATAGTGAATCACGTTTACAAAACGTTAAAAAAAATGGTAACTATTACTCACCCAGCTGTAGTTTGGTCACATCTGATTCACTAATCAGTAATGGTTTTTCACTATAATGCTATAACCTATATAATATGCCTATAACTATCATCCCGATGCCAATAAGCATGGGAAAGGCCTGTGAAGTAATGTTCATCATCTGGTTTTACTTGGCTCTCTCTGGCATAGACAGTCCGGTAATGGATTCTCGTAGAAAGATTCCTCAGAACGGTGTCTCTCCAAACCCTTTGTTCCTGAAACTGGTCCTTTTCTCCTCCTCGGTGATCCTTGCCTGTATCATATAACCACAACATTTACAGTCACTAGAACAATGTTGTTACTGTCTGAAAGAAGATCACTACAACAAATGTTGGTTTATCCCTTACCGGGTTTTGTGAATCTCTATGATTCTTTCATACACTTGCCGGTTATCTTTCTCAGATCCTCTTCCAATTTTGTCTATCAACCTCACAATGCCTTTCCTGAATCATAAATAACAACAAAACGTAAGTAACATAGATTCCATTACTTAACTCGTAACAAACACAATTTCACCTGTCGGGAGAGATGGTTTTCCGGTGACCAAGATACCGGCGATGCCCTTCAACAGCTCTCGCCATGTTTCCGCTATAAGACGGAATAAAAACATCGCTTTCAACGGAAACAATGTAGTCAAGTGCAGCCATTTGAGTTGAGTGGTTCATAAACGGCTTAAGCTCTTCTCTTGTTGCCAATTTTTCCTTAAATGTAAACACGCACACACACAAAAAGACCGGTCAGTACATCTTAAATTTGAGAATTAATAAACAACCAAAAAGGCTTGAAACTTTGTATGTACCTTACTCATAAACATGGAGAAACGAGAGCGTAAACCGGCTAATCGAGACTCACCACCGTAAATCTCACCAGCAGCTATATAGATTGGTGTGTTTGATGAATATCCGAGAGCTGTTAGCAAAATTCCGACTTCTTTT
This sequence comes from Arabis hirsuta, assembly GCA_964056655.1. Taxonomy (NCBI): domain Eukaryota; kingdom Viridiplantae; phylum Streptophyta; class Magnoliopsida; order Brassicales; family Brassicaceae; genus Arabis; species Arabis hirsuta. The sequence continues at coordinate 19,178,663 of OZ053305.1, read as the reverse complement.
GGAGTCAATGGGCAATTCCCTTTGAGTCTTTGTACTCTTCCATCAATATCTTTCACTTTCCAATACGCTGTGTTCTTCCTAAACGCGCAAACTTCTTATTCAAACATAACAACTCGCAAGAAATTACACAAAACAAGTACATTGTACACTTTGATTACCTTATCTTTCTCAGCTCAGCAGCTTCAGAGGCGGATAAACCGTGGTTGCAGCCACTGAAAGCTAGCATGTCTTTCTCGAATCTCAAATGTAATGCGATGTATAGACCATAAGACCTCATCCTATCAACCAAAAGCTGCAAGATTTATCATCAAAATTAAAACTTTGGGTTAAAACTCAGTTAGAGAGGAGTATATGTCATATGTTGCAGGTAAATGAACAGTTTTACTTTTCCCATTGATTTAATTTTAGTAGAGAAGCGTAGAGCATCATAACAAGCACGGCAACGAAGCTTCTGGATATCTGGAGGTAGATTGTTGTTTGTTAGGCGAGAATCGGATTTAGCCGCTCGGATCACCTGAGTGAAGAAACAAACATTAATGAAAGCAAAAAAAACTATTAAGCAGCCAAAAGAAGCAGTTGAAAGAATATGAAGATCACCTTGTATTCATCCCACATGCTAGCTATCTCATTTTGGTAGTAACTCAATCCTGAATAGCTTTTGAAATGTTTAACCACCTTTGTCAATCCATCAATACCTTTTGGAAGCTTCTTGATGACTCTTACATCTTTAGATAAAGCATTGATGAAGTGATCTTCATCAAAGACATCGGAGAATTTACTGTTTTTACAAAAGCAGGTTAAAAACAGGATAAAGAAATGCTAAGCCAAGAAGAAGGAAAAAACAGAGTATGGTAACATGGAGTTAACCTAGTATCCTGCCAGAAAGATCGTTTATCGAGCTCCGGGACTACAAGTGTCGCATTTATAATATGGGCTATAGCTACCATGTCACAGATCTGTAAATTTTGCAATGTAAGAAGAATGATTCAACCATAAGTATTTCATACTTGTAAATGCAGAGAAACACAAAGACTATACTTACCCCAGCACGCATTTGGTTAAGCCCGCCATTCGTGTGAACAAGAAGATAGCCTCTAGATTCCAATGGAACTGAAAGAAACAAATAACCAGAGAATATGGAAAATATTAGTCATGAGTCAACACAAAACTTTGATTTTGGTTACAAAAGAAACCAAACCAGACAAATTCTCTTTTCTCACATGTGTAATTAGGAGTGGGATTGACACAAGGGACGAAACCGCGGTTTGGTGGAGGTTTCCAAAGCTTGTCGAAATCCGGTATCCCGCTTGTAATGTTCAACTGTCAATTCTAAAAGAGTGAAAAAGACGAAAACGAAGCATGATCCTTCTATTCAAAACAATCTAAAACTCAATCTTCGCTCTGCAAACTCGCTCTACGCATAAACGACACTTTCCTCTAATTCCACTCTTATTCAAGCAACAAACCCATCATCAAGAAATATTGCTTGGTTTTCTCAGTTACTAACTACCCACTAATGATTTACTTCCAAGTCTCCAACAAGTTGTAATCAAGGTAAGAAATTTTGAAACCTTGGAAGAAGAAGAAGAAGGGCTTGTGGAGATATGAGGAGGAACTAGCTCCTGTGTGTTGTTCATGTGTTCCGATGTTAAACTCTGGTTCTCATTAGTCTCATATCTCTGAAATTTGACAAAGAATCAGCCACAAGTATAAAACTTTACTCCAAACAAGAAGATCTCAAAGAGATTGAACCTTGGGTTTGGAGATGAAAGGAGCTTCTTGAATCGATTCAGGACGAGACGTGTTCTTGGTCAAGCTCTGTTCTGTGATTGATTTGTTGTAATTGATGATACCTCCTCGCTGTTAAACATAGAAATCAAATCTCAGAAACACAATAACAAGACCGATCAAGAAATCTTGAGAGAGAACGGACACGAAGGTGAAGCCTAGGGAGTCTGTTGAAAGGAGCAACGTGGACGTGTACGGAGAGGAAACCGAGCAGTGCGATTGCGCATATGGCGCACGTTAGCACCCTCCGCATCACGACCACCAGAACCGTCGTCTTCCTCCGCCGCATTTCTCTGAAAAAGAAGCAAACGGAAACATTCAAGATTCAGAAAAACCGGATCTTGATCTTCTTCTTCTTTCACTGTTTTTTTGTTTGTGTTTTGTTTTTGGTGAGTGAGTAAAGGGAGGTTTCTATTACGGGACTAAGAGGTACGTTGCCAAAAAAGGAAAGTGGAGAAGTCAATGACACGAACCAAAATCGAACGATCTTCTTTTCAAAAATTTTGATTGGTTCTTTGATCTTTTTGTGTATTCTATTTTTAAGAGGTAAAAATAAGGAAAAAGACAAAAGGTAAGAGAAAGGTCACGTGACGTTTGACCTGATCTAGTGATAATGTGACAATTTCTAATTTTGTCAGTAGACACCGTTTGTAACTTGTAACTTATAAAATCTAATCCCTCTTTTTGCAAAATGCAAGTCATTTTATCTAAAAATACAGATATTAAAAAATAATTTTTTTATTAAAAAATATCATTTAATAAACATAATTTTATTAATTATACAAACGACTGTAAAATACTAGTGGTTATACAATATTCAATAAAATTAGAAAATACTTAAAATTATCAAAATAACTTATATTTAAAAAAAAAATTCTCCGAAACAACTTACATGGAGTTATTTACTGCTAATGTAATGGTATAGAAACTGTCAATAGGCCAAGCGAATGGGCGAATGTATAAGATTGCTGGATCTCTTTAATTTCACTTGTATGTTGTCCTTTAGGCTTCAATCAAATGCTATTGCCGATTAAAAAAAAAACTGTTAGAGACTTAAAGTTTATTGAAAATGGTTGAGGAATGCCGTTTATCCAATTATCCTGGTGTACACGGTCTTGTTGATGCATTTATCCTTCTAAGAATGCCGTTTGATTCACCTGAGGTAAACTTGCTTTTAGGGATGTTAAATATGGGTAATTACCCAATGGATACCCTAAACCCAAGAAAATTTCCAAACCCATTATTCTGCTTTTTAAAAAAATATATAAGAATTCAAAACGGACGAGTACCCATTATACACAAATTCAAATAGGGTTATTCTATTGGGTTTAGGGTATCCGTAGGGTTTAAAAAAAAATCAATACTCTTAAAATAATTTTATAATAAAGTATTTCAAATTTTATTTTTAGTTTAAAAACCATTGATAAACGTTTAGTTATGTTAATTTTGAAAATAATATTGGACTAATTATTTTAATGTCAAAAACATGATTTTATGTTTTTTTGCCAAAAATGTGATTTTATGATTCCGCCAAAAAGCTAAAATCCATTTTTCCATTAAAGATATAAAATCACAATTTTCTAACCCAATTCTTTTTTCTTTTGTTTTCTGCATTTTTGCATATGATTTTCTAACAAAAATATAACATTCCGTTTTCCACCAAAAAAATAAAATTTCATTTTTTTTTGTTTTCACTGAAAACGTAAAATTTATCTGTCAAAACGTAATATCTTATTGTCCGTCAAAAACATAAATTCTCGTTTCTCGTGTTTTCCGACAAAAAGGTAAAATTTCCTGCCAAAAATGTAAAAAATTTCTGCCAAAACGTAATATCCTATTGTCCGTCAAAAACATAAATTTTCGCTTTCCGTGTTTTCGCCAAAAACGTAAAATTTTCCGCCAAAAACATAAAATTTTCCTACCAAAACGTAAAATTTCGTAAGTTACTAAAATTATGTCTAAGAAATTGTTCGATTTTTGTTGTATGGATTGGTAAAATAAAATTATTTTTTTTGTAAGAAAATGCAATGTCTAAAAAAATTCATTTTGATATATTTTTACACACTAATAGAAAAAAAATGTGATATAAAAAAAATTCTTAAAACAAAGAAAAAGAAATTTGGGTACCCGCGGGCAACCCTAAACATATAGAGTTTTCTCCGGGTTACCCTACTGATACATAGATTTTTTCAGATTTTTTATTTCATGAGTTTTTTTGGGCGGATTTGTTTTGGGTTTGGATTGGATAGAATTTTTTTACCTGCGACAACATCCCTAATTGCTTTGTCCAAATTAATTAATCTTTGCAAGTAAAATTTTTTTTGATTCGGTGCTTACTCAAAACAAACTAATTTGTGGTACTGTAATCAGATCGGTTATCAAATGTCACTATCAACTATTAAGTATGAAAAGGACATGAGACATTTTGCATTATTATTATTATTTTATTTTTTTTGTCGTCAAAAGATTTTTATTATCAAGCCAAATGGGCTGCAAGTAGTGAAATCGAAGGTCCATTACAAACAACACAACCCAAAATAAGCCCAACTGATATACATGACTCTAGGGTTGTATTAACGCCGCCGCCGCTGATACACGATTTCCAAGCGCCGACGAATCACCTTCAAAATCACCAGATCTCTTACAGGAACAAAACCAAGCAGATGCAGACATGAAACTCTACAACACCGAGGAAATTGACACCGGCCCACCACACATGACCATTCACCCACTGCCTTCACATGAGGCTTGTAGTCGGGGAAACTAGGGAGATTTAAACTCCCAGCCAAGGAGGAAAAGCACCAAAAGAAGTGGAGAGAGCTTCAGAATCTTCACAGCCTGGTCTCGGTTCTCAGAAAGAAAACTAATCCTGTAAAAAAACACCATATCCGACCAAGATCGGAATAAAAGATCTGCCAAGCAGAAATATATTACAACAAAAGATCCGAACACATCGGAATCCCAGATCTATAAGACTAGAAGAAACAAACCCATATTTACAATCCGAAACCGGCAAGAGCCGGCTGGAAAAACTGGATCTGATGTGAAGCTCTAGAGTCTTTTGTGGTCGTAGAGGGAGAAAGAAGAGAGGAGAGAAGTCCTTACTCTACAAGAGAAAATAGAGGTAATTGATTGTTATCTCAAATATTGTTGTATCAGAGTAATCCCATCAAACAAAATGCTGATAACTGAATTTAGCCTTTAGAAGAAATGAAATATAGTAGTTTTTAAAAGTAACTTGAACCAGAATCTATTTAAGAACCATAATGTACGAGAAGTTTATAATGGGACATGTTTAACATAATCTTTGTTAAATATATTATCATTGGAACAAAGTCAAATTGGAATTCATATTATAATGGGATATATAAACATAGATACTTAAACAAAGTGAATCAAAAAGGTTATATACAATATGATATGAAACACAAAAATAATTAACTACGATAAAACGAAGTAAATATTAAATAAAATGTAAAAAAAATATCTATGGTTAAAAAAATTAAACAAGAAAATACATACATTTACAATAAAACCCCCGCATATGTGCGTATATTCACATAGTTCTACTTAAAATGAAAACGACATGTAGGTAAAATTTAAGCATACATTAAGCAAAATTCAAGAAAAAAATAAGCAAACAAATAGAAAAAAGATTGAAGAGAAATTTTAATTTTATTTCACAACATTTTTGTCAAATACTTAAGACTTTCTTTCCTTAATTATATACTTATGTAATTTTTAAAATTAAAGATAAATAAAATTTGACCAAAAAAAATTTGAAAAACAATATATAGGTAAAACTCAAAAGCAAAACTAAAAAAAAAAAAGAAAAAAAAAAAGAAGAAGAAGATATTTCATAATGTCGCCAAGCGAGAATTCTGAGTATGGTTCTTATTCATATCTTTGATGCATTTTTTCTTATAGAACTTGATTATGGTTTATAACTAAAACTAACTCCATTCCCGTTTTAGGTTCATTGAGTTGGATGACATTTCTCGATTCATTCCGATACATGATATATGTGGAAGACTCTGAACCTTTTCGGAGAGACGGAGGAGAATGAGCCATGCAGAGAAGCTCCTCGCTTCTCCAAGAATGGATTGTAAGTAGAACATACTATATTTTTCATCACACGTTTTATTAAAATTCTCTTAACAATTGTGTGACGTAAATGTAATATATGTGTTTGGCAGATGATTGAAGCCAATGCGTCACTTGGGGAGAAGAAATGCACAAGTTTAGACCAATACTGAGATACACAAAAGCTATTCTTATTGTTTTGCTCATAATTGTTATATGTTTTAAGAATTATATTGACAAAGTTTATCTTGTTGTTTAATCCTAGATGATAGTTGATGACATTCAAATCATCAGCACATACTTTCTTGGCCTAGATTAGAAGAAGTATAGATACACAAACTTAGATTTGTAACGACCGTGAACCAATTTTTGTGGATTTTGGTCGTGCGTCGATCGACGCAAGTCGGATTGAACCAGACCGGTTTGTTTTTAATTGTCCGGTTTGGCAGGTCGGTTTAAGGAACCCTAGGGTTGGTATATAAAGGAAGAACAGACAGGTTGGTGGCCGATTTTCTATCAGAAATCAGAGAGTTTTAGGAGTTTTGAGTGTTTGTGAGATTTGGGAGTTGTTCTTGATCTGGAGTTGTTCTTGATCTGTGGAGGTTGGTTTTCATGTTGGTGAGAATCCAGGAGCGTGTTGGGGCTGCGTGTTGCACGATTTGGGTGTGAGATTTTGGATTGGAGATCGTGTTCTTCGTGTTCTTCGTGGTTCCTCGTCCTTTTTCTTTCCAGAATCGAGGTGAGTGCGTGCCCGTATGTTTATCTAGGTAAAAGGTTGGTAGAATGCATTTTCCGTGTTGTTCCTATGTATATTCGTGTTGATTTGCGTGTAGGGATCGATGTAATTCGATCCAGGGTCGTTCCATGAGAGGATAGGTTCGATCCTGGATTCTGTGATGTTGCGTCGATCGACACATGAGACAGTGCATCGATCGACATCGGGGTTGCGTGTCGATCGACACACTGGTGATGCATCGATCGACACACTGGTGATGCAACACATGGTGGTTGTGTTGATCGACGCATGTCTGTTTGAGGCGAGCTTGTGTGTTTTGTTCGTGCTTTGCGTGTTGTGTGTTCACCCTGGTATTGTATTGATTCTTATGCCTGTGTGTATAACCTGTAGATGGGATAACCGTCTCAGTAAGTATTTGTGATAATACTCACGCGTCTCTTTTTGCAATGTGATGCAGATAAAGAGTAATTGTGATCGTGTAATCAAGGCCGGGAAGAGAGGATGATCTAGGGTCTAGGTGTTTTGTTTATGCACTGTTAGAATTGCTAGGTTGCTAGTGAATTATGGATTGTTGTTGAGATTGTTTATCGTTATTGGAATTTGGAATTGGTTAGAGATTTAGTAAAGTATGAGATTTACTGAATGTTATGATTGGTCTAATTGTTTAATCGTTTATTGTTCTGCATTGCTTGTGTTGACCGTTGAAGATTATTATTTGTGATAAGAATAATCCGAAGAAATTTTTTTAAAATTTTGTGGGTTGGGTTGTTTCAAGACCTATGGGCCGAGAGCATATGCAATCATGATCGAAGCCAATGCGTCACTTGGGGAGACATGCACAAGGCGAGTGAGAATGAGAAAGAGAAAAAGAAGGAAGAATGAATCATAATACTGTAGAGAAAATAGATTATATATATGATGTAATTGAAGTGGTGTGTAATATCAAACCTTTGTTACTTAATTTATCCCACTTAGGTTTGTGTTAAGTAAAAGCTTTGAGTATATTCACTCGATTTCTTATTTTTAAATCATATGAACTCACGACGATAGAAACGCTGGCATGCGGGAAATCAGGGAACCCATAACTCATTTAATAATCTATCAACATCGCTCACTTAGGTAGAATCTACTCGCTATTACACATAAATAAACAAAAGGCAACAAAAATTCGATTACATTTATTATATTTCTCTTCGTTTCATATTACTTGTCTTTTTAGAGTTAAAATTTTCATTTATATTACTTGTCATTTTATATTTCTAATGCAGATTTATGATCAATTTTTCATTTTTATTCCTATTTTTAAAGCTTATTAATTACTCATATTAAACAAAGCAATGTATAAATTAGAGTAAAACAGATAATTTAATTGTTTTCTTAATTTGTATTAAAAAAACTTAAACGACAAATAATTTAAAATAGAGGGAGTACAATTTACTGATTTCAACTATTTGTAAGGAACTTCGTTGTTGGTATATGAGAAACAAGAAGCAATGTCTAAAAGAAATTGAGGAACGAACAATCTAAAATATATCTTTTCACTGTCGTTGTTGAGCACTCTAAAAACACTGATTTGCAAAAAAAATATGCAAATTAATGCCGATAACTTCAACTGAAAAAGATGCAAATGAATGCCGACAACTTCGACTGAAAACTTACATGAGCTTCTTTACAATATTTTTTTTGTTGCCTCTAAAGAATAATGATCGAAACAACTTTCATTAATTGTTGAGATGAGTACATAGCCATGATTTTACTCATCTCAATAATTAGCTAAGAAAATACCCTCTCTATCTTAAATCCTTTTAAATTTCAAATTTCGTGCCATATAATCTTCCAACCCTTAAAATAGTTGCGGTTGGTTAGTAGTTTATGAAACTCCACGCTCACAACGCAGAATAATATGGGTATTTTTTTCGCTAAAACATAGTTGTCGGTACCTACAGTTTTACCTATAGAAAATCATATTTATATGTTTTGTTTAGGAATAAACAAAGAGTATTATGATTAGCTAATATTTTTTCCAGTCACTTTTCTTTCAAATTGATCCAACATGGGTTTATTATAAGAATATAAGTGTCAAAAGATTATTAGTTCTGAACCTCTAAGGCCCCATGACTTTATCAATGCCGTGACGACTTGCATGGTTCTTTGCGGTTAATGTTTATAATTTTCCTACAAGAATTAGAAAAATCATGTTTAAAAAACTATACAAATTGTGTTCATCAAAGCCATTAGAGGCCTTGGAGGATTATCTTGCACTCGAGCTATTTAACATCTAGGTTCTTGTTTAAGAAAAAGAAACCAAAAGATGAGAAGCAGAAGATTTTTTTACGGAATTGGAAATTTGTAAGATTTATATATAGAAACCTAATAATATAGAACAAAATACATAAATTCAACACAAATTTTACTATAGTACTAAAAAATATTTGTTTGGCTCCAAAATGCGTAAAGAAATGAGGAGCAATGGATGTAGTACAAAAAAATGTGTCTAAATGATCTTCTCAATAACTGTTCCACTACGGTTTAATATCTAATTCATATTCATGTTCAAAAGCGAGATATGGTATCTTGTAATATCTGGGAACCATGTTATGCCTTCATATCTCTCAATATAATCATTGCTCGCTCTAACAAAGATACAATTTCTAATAAGGTTACTTTTATATGAGGACATAATATATTTGTATGTGACGAAAGATATACAACATGAACTTTTGTGTTTCTTCCTCCTTGCATGAAGTAGATTTATTTAGCATGAACACCGAGATTGATGAACTTACTCAGATTACGAAGAAAAGGAAGATAAAGAAGAGAAGATATTCAATTTAATACATTGATGTTTAATATTTTACATTAAAATTAGAAAAGGTTAAGGTCATTAGGGAAAAAAAAAATGCAACTCATAACGTTTGAAGCCGGTGGTTAACTCTTGGTTTTCTTTTGGACATATGTCTTCCTTTGGTGTGATGATGTGGCAGTCATATGGAGAGGGATATCCTACTTTCATATATATGATGAGTAGATACCAAAAGCTTCCTATTGGAGATGCTCTAATTCCAGTGGCGGACGCACGTTATAGTTTTTGGGGCACGTGCCCAATACTGATTGTTTTTAATAGCAGTTAAATATAGCCCATAACATCAATTGTCCATTAGTTTAAATGCGGTGTTTTAATTTCTAGGTCCACTCCAACAAAATTTGTAAAAACAATAGGAATATAGAATTATGTTGACTTGACCTAGCCACCATGTTTCATCGATTAACACAATTCACAATCTTTGTTTTCTTTCGACAGTAAAGAGACAGAGCCTTACGTGCTAAGGACCTATTGGCTACGGTAATTGTTATTTTCAACTGATTTAATTTTAAAATTGGCTCTTTATATTGAATTTCTTTTCAATTTCGATTCATTAATCATATTGTTTCTATACTTAAACCATTAAATATTAACCAATTTAAGTTTTTCTTTTTTTAGTTAATATATTTTTGGGTACCAGTTTTGATCTGATTGTTATATATATAAATATAATTGAATTTTTAATAACTAGTGTATCAAATGTACTAAAATTTGGTAAAGTATTCTTTCGTAATATTGGTCAAAGTTGAAAGCATTAATCGTAGGCTCTTAGCAATGAATTACGTTTGAAAAGAAAGCTAATATTGTTTTTTTTTAAACATTTTTTGAGATGTCCATAAATTTTTATTGATTCAGATATATACTAATATAATTTTTCTATCAGGTACCAATGGAAATATATTATAAAAGAAAAACTGCATCGACGTCTGAAAACGATTGTGATGATTTGCCTTCATATCCAACAGATAGAAAACGAATATTGGAATATCATCCTAACGAACGAGATGAGGTAAGACGCAAATATCTTATCAAAGGTCCTTACCAACCCCGTGGTCATATATTTCCTAAAACATCATTTGGGAATAAAATGAGACGATTCAATCCATCTTGGTTTGATGACTATCCCGTTGGTTGGAATATAGTGTGAAAAAAGAAAAAAAAAATTTATTTGGTTTGCTATTTGTTTAGAGATTACACTGAAAATAAATGTGAAAGTGATGAGTTTGTTATAAAAGGTTTTGATACTTGGAAAAATCCAAAGAGATTGCATGACCATGTGGGAGAGGTGAATAGTTTTCACAATAATACATTGAAAATGACTGATAATTTGTTGAGACAAGGCCAATACATCGTTCATGCTTTTTATAAGCAAGATGATGAGGTCAAAATTGAATACAAGATCAGATTGAATGCTTCAATTGATTGTTGTAGATAATTATTGCGACAAGGATTGCCTTCTCGAAGTCATGATGAAAATGTGGGATCAACTAATAAGGAAAATTTTGTAGAGCTTTAGAAATATACATCAGAGCAAAATGAGCTTGTAGGTATAAGGTTGTGTTGGAGAATGCTCCAAAGAATAACCAAATGGTGTCTCAAAAAATTTAGAAAGATATAATGCATTGATTTGCAGAGGAAGTTGAGCATGGTGTGTTTTGCTTGTTGGTGGATGAATCTGCAGATGTTTTTGATAAAGAGTAAGTAGCTATGGTTTTTTGCTTTGTTGATAAAAACGGGTTAGTCAAAGAAAGATTCATTGGTATTATTCATGTTCAAGATGCATCTTCTGCATCTCTGAAATGTGTTGTTGATTCATTGTTTGCTAAACATGGATTGAATATAAAGAAGTTAAGAGGACAAGGTTATGATGGAGCAAGTAATATGAAAGGTGAATTTAATGGGTTGAGATATCAGATTTTGAGAGAAAGTAGCACTAGATCTAATGTTCATTATTTTGCTCATCAACTGCAATTTGTTGTCGTTGCAGTTGCTAAAAATCATTTTGAAGTTGGAGATTTTTTTGATATGATTTATCTCTTGTGAAATGTGGTTGGAGCTTCTTGTAAGAGGGAAGATATGATTCGAGAAGACCATCAGAAGATCATCAAAGAAAAAATTCGTCAAAGAAAAACTAAGACAGGATAATGATTGGATCAAGAGCTTTCATTTCAAAAACCTGGTAATACTCAATGGGATTCTCACTACAAAACATTATCACAGTTGGTTGATTTATTTCCTTCTATCATTAAAGTGCTTGAGTATGTTGAAAGTGATGGGACTAATGGTATCAAAGGACGCCAAGCTAATGGTCTTCTCAAATACGTTCACACATTTGATTTTGTGTTCTACTTACAGTTGATGTTGCTTCTTATTAGGCTCACGAATAGTTTATCAAAGGCTCTACAAAGAAAATATCAAAACATTTTGAATGTTATGTCTCTAGTAAAATCCACCAAACAACAATTGTGCAAGTTCATGGATAATGGATGGGATTCTCTGGTTAATAAAGTTTCATCTTTTTGTGAGAATCACATAACTGAGTTGTTGAGTATGGCCAAAGAATTTGTCGATCCAAAGAAGCCAAGAAAAAGAAGCAACATAACGAACTTGCATCGTTATCAGGTGGAATACTTTTACACTATATTGGATATGCAAATCCAAGAGTTTAATGACCGTTTTGATGAGGTAAACGTTGAATTACTTGGTTGCACCGTGTATTTGAGGCCTACTGATTCATTCCACGAGTTTGATTAGTTAAAACTTTTAAGATTATCTGAGTTTTATCCAGAAGATTTTAGTCTAGTGGAGCGGATATATCTTGATCATCAACTTAATTACATCGACAATATCCGAGAAGATGAAAGATTTAATCATTTGGAGAGTCTCGGAGATCTTGCACGTGTTATGATGGAGACAAAAAAATATCTTTCACATCCTCTGTTTATCGACTATTGAAACTTGTTTTGATTTTACATGTAGCCACTACCATTGTCAAGAGATTTTTCTGGGATGAAGATTGTGAAGACTACATTATGTAACCAAATGAGTGACCAATTTTTAAATGATTGTCTAGTTTGTCTTACCAAAAAAGAAATTTTTGATAATGTGACAAATGAGACAATGATAAAAAGGTTTCAGAAAATGGAAGATCGTAGAAAAGCTTTGTAGAATTTTAAAATCTTTCTAAAAAATAAATATGAACATTTATATAAATACAAACTTATTTTAGCCAGCGATATAGAACATAAATATTTTTCATGATAATGTTTCTTTCGAACAACCAATAAATAGCTAGGTGTCACGTGGTTATTAAATTAGTTGAAAACCTAATAAAAAGGGACACCGACATTGACAACCATTCAAGTCCCATGAGAATATCACTCTAGAGACTTTGATATTGATCATTGACCCAATCTTATATTGAATGAGATCAAATTTATTTTACTTATATTTTGTGCATAGATCTTTATAAGTTTTAGTGAAATTCTCTTTAAACAATTTTTCACATTCATTTTTTTTTGTCATATTCCAAGATGCACTCGTTCACCTCTAGGCATCTAATTTATTTTCACCCTCTCTTTGGTGACATATAAGTATATAACATATTGGACACTAGATTGATTTTTAATTCTTAACGAAACTATTTTTTTCTTTTCATCTTCAATTCTTCATATACTATTTTTTAGCCGTTGCGTGGTTTATTTGATTGTATTATGGTGCATATCAAATTTGCTTTCTATAATCTCATTTTTGAACTCATTCTTGGGTAGGCTCATTTTCATCTCTACGAGAGAGGATAAAAGGGAATGAAGCTCGGGTCAAAAAAAAAATTAAGAGCTTAATCTTTTGGACCTTGAGATCACTTCCAATGTAGCTTCTATGAAAACTATCAGTTTTTGTTTTGTTTTGGGCAATCGACGGAAACACCACAGTTGCTCTGCTCCAACATAACAACCCAAAAATGATAGTGAGTAGAGCTCAGTTACAGATATTAAGCTTAACAAGTAAAAAAAGTAGCTTTTAAGTACTCTTATTTGTGCTCATACCTCCTAATGATAGCTACACCATAAAGAGAGAGAGAGGGAATGAAGAATTCTCACATTATCTCTTTTTGTATCTAGTGCATACACCAACTTAAACGCATAAGTTGTGTTACATTCCAGAAACCATCTTTTCACTGTGTTTTTTCCTGCCGCGTATATGAGGTAGCAAGAACCATTAGACATTTTCTTTTGCTTGAAAAAATTTAATCGCACAAGATCAGAACTGTAAATAGGTAACCTAAATATCAATTAGCAATCCTATTTCTAAGAGCTACCAAATTCAAATAGCCCTCATTGCCGGAATACTTATGAGAGCTTGTAATGGGTTTCAGCTCAAAACGTGATGAAATGAAAAGAAGAAAAAAATTCTTATCAGCTAAAGGGGAGAACACAGGAAACAAGAAGCATATAGTTGTTTTTGAAGTAGCAAATGCATATCTATAAACCCTAAGCAAGACAAAATTGAATCTAACCCAAGATTAAAAGTTCCGATTGAATTTTAAAATTTAATATGCATATACAGAAGAAAAAAAAAAGGAAATGAAAATTTTGCAATCATTGAAAGTTTCTTAGCAACAACAAACCCACTTTTGTGTTTTCCAATTTATGTTTGGAGTCAAATTTCATTGTACCTTTTTCTTATTTTCACCGTCTTCCGTTCTCTACGAAGGACCAAAGTTTTGAATTCGATGTACAAGATGATAGAAAGCTTATGGATTTGGGCTAGTTTTCGACTACTCCATTGGTGGTTATCTTACGAATGTAAGATCTTTTACTTTTTTGACATTAAGAGCCAAAGGGTTATTTGGCTTGGTGAGTTTCATATCAAGTAAGAGAACAAAAAAAGTAAAAAACAAAAACATAAAAAGTTCAGAAAAGTGTTGCAACACTCATAGAGATAGAAAAAAAAAAGCTCAAGCATCCACCCTAGAAGCTGAGCCTCTCATTCGCGAATTTAAGGTCGGATTTTGAATTTTCTTCTTCACGCTTAAGTCAGTACCACTCCTCAAGTTTTTTTAAGGCAAGGCTCTTTCTGTTGTTACCACCTATGGTCCACCAGAAATTCAATGAATTTGGCATTATCAGAATCCGAGAATGTCATATCCTTCTCTTTCATCCATTCAAAGATATATAGTGCATGTTCATACTTTCCCTTCTTATCCAGATGTTTTGCACAACAAACCAGTTTTTCGTTCGAAATATTTTTTTACTCTTCACTTTCTAACAGATTTTTTATGTTTTCTCCCAAAGTATTTGGGTTTAAGTTATGTCTCCTCACTGTTTCCGTTTTACCCTACTTACCCAATGGGCTTTACTTGCAACTTTTTATTTAATTTATTTTAATCGTGGTTTTTTTTTTAACCTTAAAAGATTGAACAAAGGACCTTATTAGCTGGATCTGTGGAATCATCAAGAACTCGAACTATCATTCGATCTAACGGCCACGATAGCCTGCAGAAACGTGGTTTGTTTTCTGACATTATTTATTGATTTCAATTCCATTTTACAAAAACATATGTATAGAACCATTGGAATGTTTTATGAAAAAAAAATGTATTTAATGTATGCCCGCTTGTGTTTTATAGTCAGTCTTTTTCATGATAAGTTAAAATTATTCTAAAATAAATACAAATGGTTTGAAATATTTAATTTTTATCTGCGTTTTTGCACAAAACATCATCATATTTTTTTAAATACAAATAATATTATTTTTATAATAGGCTCTTATGGGCTGTTTTTCGTTTGATATTATTTCATGGTCATCTAAAATGTCTTAATGGATATCGATTTATCAAAGTGTCCATCGTGAACATAGAGTAGGAAATATCGTCTGTCGTGGATCTAATAGGATCGAAGTAAATTGTCTATGATAAAATTATCTTTGTAACAGTTTTTATAATTTGTAACAAAATAATAAATCTAGATGTTTTCAAAAAAATTACATTAAAAATATATTCCACTTTGATAAATCGATATCCATTAAGACATTTTAGAGGAGCATGAAATAATAACAAACAAAAAACAGCCAATGTCTATTTGTATTAAGAGAGCTAGATAGTACGGAGAGTATATGTGACCACTGCTCTGACCACTTACGTTGTTTGTACAACTCCACTCATTACTTTTCCTCTTAATTCCCTTCTTTTAATTATACAACTAATTTGTTGATAGTCTATTGATCTTGAAACTTGAAAAAAAGTGTTCAAGGTTACTAGTTCAACTCCATTTATGAGAGATAATTTACGATTTAAATGTAGTATTATTAATGGCTAATCCTGGATACCGAAGAGATTATGGATCGAAAATCCGGAACTCCAATAGTTTATAAAAAAATAAAAATAAAAATTTTAATTATACAGTGATTATTACCAAATCACATAAGTCAATGTAAACAAGCAAGTTTCGAGGTAAGAGATCTAGGAAGTTGTGATCAAACCTTCCAAGTTCCAAGTAAATATTTTACACATACTAGACTTATTTTTAATACAAATTTGCGTAATTGTCATTGGTAACACAACAGAAATATTACATGGTTTTGGTCAAATCATTTATTAAGAAAAAAATTACAGTTGAGATTTTGTTATACTCTTGTGTGAATGATTACTTTTCTACCGTTATACAACTTATCTTTTTTTTTCATCTGATGTAATATTAAGAATTTCAAAGTGAAATACATATAGTGAAAACTCAATCCCACATTAGGAGAGTTACAATTTCAAACACAAACCAAACTTGAGACCAAATTGGAAGACAATAACATTGTAAAATAATAATATGAATGCGAAGAAAAATCTCCAACAAGGGAATAAGAATCCATGCCACTCTGAGACTTTTTCATTGATACCTAACCCAATATCATTGAGGGAAAGCTGTTGATATGCATCGCCGCGAAGAATTATTGAAATACAGAGAGCAAAGAAACTTAGCCGTTGAACGAGAAAGCATACTCCAAAAACTTCATCCACAACACCGCACCCACCAGAACATTATTGTTCCTCTAAAAATAAAACACAAAGTGATGGCGAAGAGGACGTATCAAATCGAGCCGAGGAAGATACCTTGCCCATGATTTGAAGTCCACCAACACCAATCGACGACAGATAAGCCATCACATGAACCACCAAAAGCAAACACTCCGGCCAAACTCGAGATCTACTAAAAGAGAGTCCAGATCTAGAAGAGAGACGGCCGGTGAGCCAAGAGATTACACACTCCGGCGAGAAGAGCATGGCCTAGAAGAATGTAGATCTGAAGCGCAAGACAACTTTCGCGTGTATAAGGCCCGCGTACCACCGCTTTATAGGTACAACAAAGCCTTCACTACAAGCCACCATCACGCGTTCATACCACACATGAACCCCCCACCGAAGCCTCCACCGCCGATCTAAACAAACTCAAGCTACCGGACCTAAAACCAATTTTCAAGATTGCAACCTAAACCAGAACGAAAACAATAATTAAAGGAGACTCGCGCTGGTGCTAACGGAGCCACCGGCGTGGATCAAAGAAGAGATCGGACGAGAAAATCTATGAGAGAAAAATCGCATCCGGCGGCAAGTTAGCTACCGTTATACAACTTATCTTATATTAGTATATTAGTTATAATAATTTAAAAGGATGAAGTTTTAATTTGCATTTGTGTAATATTATATGATGGGTACGGCTAGTTATTAAATTTGAGCAGCCTGTAATACCAAACCTAAATAAATAAAGCTGCACAACACGTCTTTGTCCACTCCTCTCACCGTACATTAAATCTCTTTGCCAACTGGTATAAATGTCATGTGCCAACCAATCACACTGAGGCCTTAGTCAACATTCTCTGTGTTTTTTTTCCAATGACTCTCACATATCGAATTACAAAAGGTCACTGTAAATTATATATACATTCTAAGTGAAATTTAAGAAATACAATTCAAATCGGCTTTAATATTTACTACTGCATTTTATAGCATATATTTTATTTTCTTTTAGTATTCAATAAACTAAACGCACATAGTTGTGGTGTAGATTTTTTTCAATTTTTAATCGAAAAATTGAAAAATGATTTGTTAAGATCTTCTTGTGTTTATTTACTACTTAGTATCTTAAGGGGTGAAAAAAGAAACAGAATAGAAATTGAATACATTAAAATAGAAATGTTGTAAAATAATTACAAAAATAATCTGGACAGGATATTTTGTTTCTTGGGATGTTTCTTTTTCTTCTTATTAACGACGATCTCACTGTATCGATGCTGCAAAGGAGATAAACAAGAAGAGACCGAAGAGTAATAAGAAGAATAATCTGATTCTGAATCCGAAGAAGAGGCTGAGCAAGATGACACCGTTTTGTCGACATTTCTTGAAGAAGACGAGCTCATGCTTGAGCTAATGTCACAGAAATCGAGAGACAATTTGGAGAGACTCTCGTTGAGACAAAGGGAACATACTCCAGGAGATTGTCTGTGCTTCGGATGTTTCTTGCATGAGTAATTATTGTCTGAAGAAGAATAATCTGACCTCTTCACCGTAAGATTCTTGGGTTTTGATTCCGTTGTTGTTCGTATTGATCTTCTGTTTCTGCTGCTACTAATCAGGAAAACGTTAGCCATTGTTGTAGTTGTGTTTGGTGACCTAATTTGTGTTTCTTCTCGCCGACTCGTGTGTTTGGGTTTATTTATAGGTGCTTGCTTGCAAGCTGTTTATGATCTCTATTTGATATTTCCGAGATATTTCTTTTTCGTTTTTTTGTTATTATTAGTTTTCTAAAAAACCAAAAAGAAACCATTGGTCACCGGTTCATATTTATCATATACTATTATAAATGTATTTGAAGTAGTTAAAAGAGAAGACAATTAAATTGTAAAAAAAATATGAAAATATTGGGTCACTCTTCCAAAATATCGACCAATGTAAATAATTAATAAATCATCTCAATGTATGTACACATTTTTGGTTATTAAACTGATAACGTATAAAACAAATGGTTTTTCTTTATAAATTCGAAGAATACCATATCAAATTCTAGACTGATTCCCAGGATTCACATATATCGGGTTTTTTTTTTTTTTGCTATTTAAAATGTATACAACAACTAAAAATAAGTTCATGACAGTAATATTCCTTAAAACAATTTTGATTTTTGATCCAAACTTACATATATATAATCATAACCATTCGAAATCCGTCAATATTTAGTCACCATCTCTTAGTTCAAACAAACGATATTATTCTGTTGTTGCGTCGGTTCGTGTAGAGATCTGTACTTCTGAAGTGGTTACAAACTCATAGTAATGTTTTATTTAGATGGACGGCTTAGATCTACGAGAGATCCAGTGGACTCCACTTAATTAGGTGAGACGGTGGATCCAATGCTTTACGAGTATATCATACTCGAAAGAACTCTCAAATGCTGACACATGGCAATCTTTCTTAATGTTTTGTTCAAATTCAGTATTCATTTTTTGGATCATACAACAAAATTTCTATTAAAACAAAGCAGATAATACAACGGCCCAAGACCCAACGAAAGCCGCTAATGGAACGGATACGGCCCAAGCTGTACAAGGAATGGCCTGTGTGGTCGTGGGAATGTAACCACTACCTCCAGTGAAAGGACTTGGTGTGGTGGTGCCACCGCCTACACTGGTTGAAGAGCCTGACGCGACGGTGATGGCAAGCTTCATACCGCCCACGAAATGCCCGGGATTCCACAGATGAAGTAGCGAGGACCAGTGGTCTTGAGAGCTATGGTCGTGGTTCCGCTACTGTCGGATGTTATTGAGTTCCCTAACGTGCAACTCTTGTAGTCATTCTCGCTCACTTCGTCCACCGTGTGACCCGCACCATAGTTGAACACTGAGTAATACAATCGTAACAATATTAATGCTTTCGGGTACAATTGTGAACGGATGTGATAAAAACCGGTATATGTTTGTTAGTTTGATTTGATCTTTAGTTTACATGTTCATTCTATGTAAACAAAACAATAATGTCATTATAATCATTTTATCATTTCAACAGAAAATGAGATTAGTTTCCGATTTAGGGTTTTCTCATATGTTCATTCTTTTGACTTCATCTCAACCTAACAAATATATTTGTATAGACGAAAGAGAGGTAATTAAGTATGAGTCAAATTTAGTCTCGAGAGAGTTAAGAGATGATTCACCGATGGTATCGCCAACAGCAAAGGTTTTTCCGGTTGGAAGCGGAGTGTAGTCGGTGCCAAGGGACCAGTTCACCGTAAGAGTATCAGATGACGCAGCTGCGACCAAATAGAAGAATATGAGGACAAGGTAAGAAAGAAGTGTGCTCATATTGTTTTCTCTAGTATCTTCTAAATATAAGGGTATACTATTTTATGAGAGTTTCTTGTGACTTGTGCAGATATAGCGGGTGGATTAAAAATGAGGTATGTTTTTTTGGAGCTTACTAGTCGATTAAACTCATTAGTAAGTTTTTGGACTTTTGGATATTTAAAAAAAAACTTTATTTCCTCCTCTTTTGTGTGACTTATCACATCATTAGTTATACTCAATAGTACTCACTTATTTGTCACTTTGTACTTGTGAAAATCTAAGTAATGTAAGAAAATATCACAGAAAATATGAAAGCCTTTCTAAAACTTTTATACCTTGTCTAAGTACTCAAAAAGTCAAAAATCAACTATTAAGATCATTATACTTTGTACTTAGCTTTAAAAGAAAAAGAAAATTGGCATATCATTTGGTAGATCATAAGGGAGAAGTCATCAGTTATCGTCATAGCTTCACAATGATTAAAGATATAGACTAAACCAAACGTTGGTGGAACAACTTCCATTTCGAAAAAAAAATCAGGCTAATTAATAAGCTCTATACAGTGTGTAGTACCTCTTGTAAAAATAGTATAATATACAATACACTCACTATTTGCTAGATTTTGGTTCTTTGGTGATATATCTAACTTTTCTTATTTGTTTGTCAAGAAAATTGTATTTAACTAGACTAATGAATATAAATGACAAACGAGCCAGCCCACGTTCAAGTAGTCCAATCCATAACGGACAAAAAAAAATTTCAACTCATACGGGCTGGCCCGTCGCGGGTTGCTAGTTCAAAATATATGTCCAAACCCATATTACTTGGGCAAATGGGCTAACGGACCAGTCCGCGGATTATGATAGTCTTGCTACAACGTACAAAAAAATGTAACATTGAAACACAAAACATGAATGAAACAAAACTAATGTGTATTAGAAGCAATCTCTCGTCTAAGGCTTTGTTGTGTACACATGTCAAACGCGAATACATTAACCAAGACTAAAAAAACGGGTTTTAACTATTTCAAATATCTAGTATATAAAGCTTATGTGAATCAAAAAGAAACTCTCGTCTAAGGTCTTTTTTCAATTCAAATCAAATTAGAAACATCAGTAACACATCAAAATATCAAATTTTAAAAATCCAAACTGAGTCATAGTCTTTAACTCAAAATTAAAACTCAAACACCTCAATCTCTGCTTGAAATTCAAAATAAAAGTTTAAACTAATATCCAAAAAGGCAAAAAACAATTAAAACAAACCAAGAATGATTTTCAATGATTTGTCATAGTATCATATCAATTTGTATTGTATATGTGTTTTTGGCTTAGTATGTACGTAAACTTTTATGTTTCATTTTTATGGTTAGGCTCACATTCATATCTATTATATACGTTATATGATTAATATAACATGATGATGTTTTTTTGTTCTGTTTGCGATTGATAAATGGAAAAGAATTTGTTGTTTAAATTTGTTAGTGATATAAGTTATATGTTTTGTATTTATAATATAAACGTAAAAATATTGGTCGATATAAATAATGTATTAATGGATTTTTCCGTTTGACTAACTTGTTTTATTCATATTTTAAATAAATATAGATTAAAACCAAATATGTATTCATAATTAAAGAAAAATATTTTATTAACAAAAACTCAAACCATTAACAAGAAAAACATATAAAAACACTAAATTTAAAGTCATTTAGTCAAAACTATAAATTTAGATAGGCCAAATGGGCCATCCCACGTCCAAATGGGCCAATCCGTTATGGACCAAAAAAATTTTCAACCCATACGGGTTAGTACGTCACGGGTTGCGGGTTTTAAATGTGTATCCAAACCCGTCCCATTGCACTCTTACTTGGGCCTAACCCGCGGGCCGTAGCCCATGTATACTAATGAATGCATAATCCATTAATTTGGAAAATTTTGAAAATAAAAATTTAAAGTTGACCCAAGAAAGTATTGGAAAGACATGCTTCAGGCTTACTCAACCTACAACTTAAGCTAAAAAAAGTGGGCTCTATGGTAATTAGTCTTGAAAAAATTACGTACGATCCAGACACCGCAACTGATCATGATTTGAAATTTTGTTATTATCATGAATCAACCTTTAATAATTATAGATGATGGAATACAATACCATTCGACATATCATTTTGTCCAAAAGTTCCTAGAATAATACAATACGAAACTTTTTTTTTTTTTTTGAAACATAATACGAAACATGTTGCAAAGTGTTTCCCGGCCATGTTATAGATGTTGTTGTTACATATTACCTATTAAATGAACGTTACAGCTGGTGCAACTCAACTTGAAGATCGAGCAGCTCAGTTTACAAGCCTACGTCGTCAAGTAAATTTTGTATAAAAGAATCTAATTTTTTTGGCTTTTCTAAAATTTCATCATGCTATGAACTCTTGTTCATCCATGCTCGAACTCTTCTTCATACAAGTAAAGAGTAAAGTTAATATTACGGCTCACTCTTTTTCTTACTTTATTTCTCTCTTATGTTTTATACAAAAAAAAAAAACTATATTATTTTTATACAAAATTTATAGCATGATGAATTACAAATATATATAGATTATAATACATATAAATCTTATTTTTATATTATATTTTTATTACATAAATGATGATTACGTCAAATTAGTTTAATTCTCATGTCAAATTAGTTTCCCGAAAAATAAAATATATAGGAGAAGTTAGGGGGTTCTCTCTTGGAAAGACGATGAGACGGCAACCCTTTTTCTTGATCTAGAGACGCTCTCACCGGAAAACTGTTTACTCATTGGCTTCGGTTCCTCAGCTACTCCTAACTCGTAATCATCTTTGTCGAATGACCTTTTGTCTCTCGACCCCAGAGTCGATCAATTCTTCCTATGTAAACCATATCTATATCAAGGGAGTGCTTGGCAAGACTCTTTCAAGACTTTAGAAAACAATAAAATATTTAAGACTTTTTTTGCCAAGCATCATTTGTTGTCTTTATATTTTTTAAAGTCTCTACAACTTGTTTTTTGTTTTGTTTTACATATTTTTTCTAAAGCCTCGTTGGAGTAGTTTTAATTTTGAAAAATTAAATAAACTTAAATGATTTATTCTCTTTTCTTTCTCAAAATTATTTTAAAGCTATTTTTAGATTTATATATAATGTGTGAGTAAATTTTTATTATTGATTAATTATTATCATTTTTTTTGGTTTTTTAAGATCCATTTTTATATAAGTCAATAAATTATCAATATTTCAAAAATTGAATTAAGAGAACATTTTTTCATTTGGGAGGAATATAATCAAACAATATTTTAAAGAGATCACTCGTTATAAATACTACGAGGGAAATTCTTCACACTTATAATTATTTTTGTTATTTTTAAGTTTGCAAAATCAACAGATATGGCATCGTCATCATTGTCCCGCAAAGCTAAGGTATGCTATCAGTGATTTATGTTTTGTTTCTCAAGTAATTCATAAGATATGCTATTAGTAACTTATGTGTTGTTTCTCGAGTAATTCATACTATAATATTAGTAGGTTTACAATTTATTTCCAGGGTTTTAAGTGGCCGGACGAGACTATATGTGTGTTATTTCAACAAGTGATCATCACAAAAAAGCAAAACCGGGATAACAAAGATATTCGTTTAAATACTCTTCAAAAACAAAATATTATTTATTATATCAACGATCGTTTTGAAGCTGATTTGAGTTGAAAACACTTAAAAATCGTTTAGAGTACTTGAAGATGCAATTCTGCATTTATAAGAAGAATTTGGAAGCTAGAGAGTTTTATTCAAATATTTTTTAGATTATTTCACTTATTGATAAAGCTTTTTGATTATTAAACCAAAACATAAAATAATAATAAAAAAATTATTAGATTTATGTCATAATTTCGATTTTTTACCAAAAAATTTACTTGCAAATAATTATTAAATAACAGTCACAACTTATATAACTTCCATTACCAAACATACTTTTATTAATATTTAAAGTAACAGTCACACCATTTCCAGCCAAAATCTCTACAGCCTGAAGTCTAGACTTGAAAAACACTTGCCAAACACCTCCAAGTCTTTCTTCATATCTGTTTTGCCCTAATATAGATCTATTTCTCCTTGCCTCATTCAATTATTGTGTTATATGAGTTTACCTTAATTTTGAGTGAGCTATAAATAAAAATAAAAACAAGAAACAACAACTTTTAAAATATATTGATCCAAACCAAAAAAATTGGCATTTAATTTACAAAAAAAATCAGTTAAAATCGGTTAAACTGGAACACAGACAAAAAAATCAGTTAAAATCGGTTAAACTGAAACAATAAATCATAATGTAGACTATGTAGTTAAAGCATAGAATCTTCATAAATTTGGAATGTAATATAAAGTATGATATGTTTACCAAAATTTATTTCTCACACTATGGATCCTAAAATTCGTTTAAGTTTTTGATAAATGAAAAAAGGGTTTAACGTCTAAATCTTCGTTATGAACTTAAGATAAAAGAAGATTGGAAATAAAGAAGTGGATTTATATTAATATGATCAATGGATCCAGATTAAGACACAAATTTTTTATTAAGAGATAAAGAAATAGAACAGAGCACAACTCGAAGTAATAAGACAATAATAGACACGAAATGCTTTTTGTGTAAAGTGCGAATGAATGATTGGAATACCTCTCCTCCTAGCCAGCCTTGCTGTATTTATTATAGCCTATGACCATGATCAAATCGTTCCAGGATTATTGCGGCACGTTTTGATCATGATCCCAAAACTTTTTCTATTCTATCTCCTCCTTGGTTAATTCATCCCTTTCTTATTGAAAACTCTCATTCAACATGCAATTCGTATCCAAATCTTTTAAGTGTTCCTAAAAAGCTTACTCACAGACTTTTTAATTAGATCCAAAAATTTACTAAGTGGGCATTTCAGTGGGTTGGGTCTGATGCTAAACCCAACACCAACACATGTTATTTATCAAAAATTGGTTATTGTGTTGTGTGTATTAATTTTCGAACACACAAATCGTAACATAAATACAAACAAAAACATTACAAAATTATGTTAATTGTGTTTTTCAAAACTGCTTATTCAAAAATTTTACCCGCGTATGGAACGAATTACTTACCACCTAATTCCAAATAAGCAAGCAATATAACGAAGTTACATAATGAAACGTGTCTATCCTCGAACTAAATAATGCACTTTCTAATAAAAGTCCTAGATACTAAGGCCCATTTAATTCAATCATAATGCGGGCCGTTTTGAAAAATATCAGTATTTATGGAGAAACCATATGTAGATTCCCATTTAAATTCCTTTTCTTTTTTTTTAATCCCATTTTGAGGTTGATTTTTTATAAATTATAGACTTCAAAATACCTTTTCACCATATATATCCTAAAGACTAATGGATGAATACAGTTATAAATCAAAGAAATACGAATACCTCTAACAACAGATAAAGCTGCAAGATAGTGAATGTACGCTCAAAACATAAAAAAGCTGCTGAACAAAACAGTAGGCTGTATTTTGAGATCTTTTCTTACTTAGATATATATATGAAAAAGCTTTTCACATAAGATGTTTGAATTATATCATAGGCTTTACTTTTCTTACTTTTTTTCTTATAATACATATAGCTCTGCCCTATGCTTTCTAAAGTGAAGTAGAGGTTCCATGCTCTCTCTTTGATGGGTCTTCATGATAAGACAATGATCACCATCTCTTTTTCCATGAATCAATTCCACGTACCTCTGATTTTGTGTACCAATTTTAACTAAAGAAATCCCAAAAACATGGTTTGTCACAATGATTACTGTAAATCTGTATAAAATAAATATAATTTTCCACATGATATTTCCGGGAAAAGAAACTAGTAGATTTTCTTTCTTTTTTCTAGGCAATTGTTTTTAGCTTTTGAACAATCATAAGAAGGTTTGAAGTCATGGAGAAAATCATATATATTATTATTTTTTCAGAAAAAGAGAAAATCATATTTGTTGTGTGAATTAGCTAGTTTCCAATCTTTAATTATAATTACTTTTTTGCACGATTTTTATTTGTGTGTGTTTTTACTTTTATCTTTAGCTTCTATTAAGAGAAAATTTTCTTTTAGTATTTTCTTTGAAAAACTTTGTTATTATATTCTCAAAAATTATATGTTGAATTACAAATTGATTCAAAGCATATACATGCAGGAGACCCAACCACAATAAGTTCTAGAACTTATTGTGATAAACATATTATACACGATTCAAAAATTTCATAAAGGCGAACTAGTTGTTAGACAAGGATAAGCATCCACTTTAGGTATTAAGTTTAAACTTTAAAGTCTACATGAATACTTTTCTGACAATAAGAAAACTACACAAAACTATGTATTGAATAGAATCTTTAGTTTGCGTTTTGGAGGGTTTATTTGTCCATCATGATATGGTTCATATCTCGAAGTGAAAGTGGTTTGATTTGTCCATGAATAGTTATGGTCGGGTAAATGATGATGTTTTTTAAAAAAGATGTAACTTATCAACAAAATAATATGCAATATACTTGAATGCGTAAATCTTTTTCTCTTTTTTCTCAAAAATCTTTTTTTTTTGTTATCAACGAATTCGAATTGTATTTTGTAGAAAATATATAAGAAGTGTGTTTGCTCCAAACCATGAGTTAAAGTAATTCTTAAAGCAGTGATTAAAATAGATGGAGGAAAAGAGATGGATTATGGACATGAATTTAAAAGAGTGAGCATGAACACAAATTTCATTGAACCCAAATTAAATGCATAAACTCCAAATATTAGTCTATTAAAAACAACATTGATCGGTTGTCTCAAGGTTTTAAAAGTACTATTTGGTTTTTTTTCATTGGTTTATATCAAATTATGCGGTTAGATATTTGATAATAAGATGAAAAAGTAATTGTTAAGAATAAAAATATGTATGTAAGAGAAACTATACAATCCAAATGTCTTAACCCAAATATAGAGTCAAAGAAATTGTGTTTTTCCTTGAAAAATATTAAAAAATGTTATTCAGCTTATTAAGTTACTTTTTTTTTTAATATTTACAATCTACTGATACCGACTTGAATTTATATTTAGTAAAACAAGCTAATATTAAAGTCTATTTAGAAAATATAAAAACAACATATCAAGTATGATTTTTATAACATATCAAGTATGATATTTATAACATATCAAGTATGATATTTATAACATATCAAGTATGATATGTTAATTTCACTTATGTTTTAATAAATGGTTTTATGATGTAGTTATTAATAAGAATTTAATTCTATAAACGTTTTTTTTAAGATATAAAAGCAAAACAAAATTAATTAGTTTTTCATTGCAAAAAAAATGACACATGTCACAAAATTAAGTGACACGTGGCAAACTCTCATAACCTGAAAATTTAGAAGAAACTTTAAAATATTATATAAGATTTTCATTTTAATCTTCCGGTTTTTTAGATAGATAGTTCGCATTCAAAGCCAAAAATAGAAATTGTCCACTGTTCACATGAAATATTACAACTTTGTGGCTAAAGGATTAACAACAGTTTAAAGTTTCAGAAAAAGATGAAAAACCTTTATGAAGAAAAAGATCCATAGATTTAAAAAAAAAAAATCATCAAACCTATCGGACTTGAACCATTTCATAAGATTTTTCTACCTTAGTTTTTCCAAATATTTATGACATATAGTAGATGGCAAAGAGTGGTTTTGAATTATTTTTCCAATTTGTGAGGTGGAACAATATTACTAATCAACCCCTCTTTCACGCTTAGGCATGAGCATCTGAAGCGTGGGCAATTATAGGAACAACATCAACAGAGTGGCCCAACGATTGGGTGGCTCTGATACCAAATTAAATTTGAGTTTCTCATGGGCTTCCAACTCAAAACCAATTGGCAATGAGTGGATTAGTTTTTATCCTTTATATTTTAAAATATTATTTTCTCCAACTTCCGATGTGGGATAATATCACTAGATATTGAGGTTGCTCGTAGTACAAAAGGGATTTATTTATGTCAGCATAAATATGAGTTAGACATAATTGATAAAGCTGGTCTTTTTGGTTCACGACCATAAGCTTTTCCACTTGAGCATAATCATGGTCTCGCGTTGGATGATGGTGACGATTTTGTTGATGTTGCTACTTATCGTCGACTAGTTGGACGTTTGATCTATCTTGCTGTGACACGGCCTGATCTTTCGTACTATGTTTATGTGTTATCCCAATTTATGCAAAAACTGAAAGTAGCTCGTTGGAAAGCGGCATTGCGTGTTGTCCGATATTTAAAAGGCAATCCTGGTCAAGGCATTCTTCTTCAGGCTCATACTGAGTATTCTTTGGTTGCTTGATGTGCTTCAGATTGGGCCGGATGCCCCATTACCATAAATCTCTTACGGGGTGGTTTACAATTGTAACGACCGCAAACTAATTTCTGTAGATTTTGGCCGTGCGTCGATCGACGCAAGGTTAAATCGAATTGGATCGGTTTGTGGGCTGGTTTTGGGTAAAACCCTAGGGTTTCCTATAAAAGGACTGTGGCCGCGTTTTTGGTTCCAAAAAGTTCCAGAGGGTTTCCAGGGAGATTTGTGAGAGAGGTTTCGTTGTGAGGCTCTAGAGATTGTTCTAGGTGCTTGTTGATCGCGGGAAGAGGAGTATTTTGGTGTGGAGATCCGTGTTCTTCGTGTTCTTCGCGTTCATCCTTGTTTTTTCATCCCTTTTCTTTCCAGATCTCAGGTGAGTGCGTGACCGTGGGCTTATCTGGGTAAGATTGATAGGATGCAATTTTTTTGTTGTTTTTGTGTGGATTCGTATTGGTTTTGTGTGGATTGTGTGCAGGGATCGATGTGATTCGATCCAGGATCGAACCACGAGAGGATAGACTCGATCCTAGGTTCTCTGATGTTGCGTCGATCGACACACGAGGTAGTGCATCGATCGACACCGGGGTTGTGTGTCGATCGACACACTGGTAGATGCATCGATCGACACATGGTGGTTGTGTCGATCGACGCATGCCTGTTCGAGGCGAACTTGTGTTGATTGTTCGTGCTTGCGTTGTTGTTGGTTCACTTCGGTATTGTGTTAATTATTATGCCTGTTTGTATAGCCTAGTAGACGGGATGACCGTCTCACTGAGTATTTGTGATAATACTCACGCATCTCTTTTTGCCATGTGATGCAGGTAAAGACAAGGTGTGGTCGTGGATTCATGGCCGGGAAGAGGAGATGATCTAGTGTCTCGATTTTGTGGCCGTTGTGTTAGAATTGCTAGACTGTTAGTGATTCTAGAACTGCTGATTGTTATTGGAATTGTTGATTTAGATTATTGGTTGTTGTTCGTATTGGAATTGATTTAGAGATTTAGTAAAGTATGAGATTTACTGAATGTTGTGTTGGTTTAATTGTTGAATTTTTTTCCGCATTGTTTGTTTTGACCCATTGAGGATTATTATTTGTGATAATAATAATGTGAAAGATAAAATTTTAAACTTTTTGGATTGGGTTGTTACATTTTGGTATCAAAGCCCTTATAGTTCTAGGGCGGGTGAATGATTGATTGGTTATGTGAGTTAGTCGATTGATTGTTGTGTGGGTTTTGAATCCTAGATCATCTTCTCCGAACCTTCAATGAGATTCCATGGTATGTGTTGTTTGACTTTTTGTTTTCTAGTATTCTTAGTATTCTGCTGGTTAGTGCAGAAAGATGGCTAGAGTTGCTAGAGGCAGAGGTCGTGGGGGCCGCGGAGGCCGAGGTGGTCGTGGTGGGCGTAGACGCAGGCGGGGACTCGGGAGTGAGTCTGGTGCTGCGAGTGTGGCCTAGGAGACCACACAGGAGCAGGTGGCTGACTCGCAGGCGTTTCAGGAAGGGTCTGTGGGAGTGGACGCTATGGGTACCAGTGTGAGGGCTGGAGGGGCTAGTGTGTGTGTCCCGGTGTGGTCGGTGGTGCGGTGGGCCTAGGTGGGGGTGCTGCCGCGGGTTTTGCGTAGGACCGAGATAATCGCTTGGCGGGTTTGATACAGTTGATTCTGGAGCGGTTACTAGGAGGGGTGCCGGCTCAGGGTCAGGCTCCAGGAGTTTAACCGGAAGTGGCTGCTGTTCAGCCAGGTGTGGCTGGTGTTCAGCTGGGTGTGGCTGGGGTGCAGCCAGGTGTGGCTGGGGTGTAGCCAAGTATGGCTGGGGTGAGGCCGGGTGTGGCGGTTGCGGAAGAGCGCCCATCCTACCTTAGGATGATGGAGTAGATGCAGAGGATTGGCACAGGGTTCTTCTCGGGTGGTGCCAAGCCCGAGGAGGTGGATCTGTGGAGGAGTAGATTAGAGCGTAACTTCCAGTCTCTTAGGTGCCAAGTGGGTTATCGGGTGGACATAGCGGTTTATTACCTTGATGGTGATGCACATCTCTGGTGGCGATGTGTGGTGGCTAGGAGTGCTTAGGCAGGTATGGCCTGGGAGGATTTTGTGGCTGAGTTCAACGCCAAGTACTTTCCTTAGGAGGCGGTGGATTGCTTGGAGTTGCAATTCTTGGAGTTGGCTCAGGGTGACCGGTCGGTCTGGGAGTTCGATGAGGAGTTCAGTCGGCTTCTGGTGCATGCCAGTAGAGATCTGGAGGGCGAGCAGGCCCAGGTAAAGAGGGTTCCTGAGGGGACTTCGGCCAGATCTAAGGACTCGCTGTAGAGCGAGCAGGTTCGCCTCGAGGGTGGAGCTGGTTGAGATAGCTGCTGCGATTGAGGAGGATCTAAGAGAGCAGGCTGTGGTGGTAAGTCCACCAGTTCAGCAATAGAGGAGGTCGCAACAGCAGGTGGGTCCGAGCAGGAGAGGCAAGCCTACATAGGGACAGAAGAGGAAGTGGGAGAGCAATTCAGGGGCCAGTCAGGGTGGTCAGGGTGGTTCGGGTTGCTTCGGGTGTTGGAGCACGGATCATTGGGTGGCGAGCTGTCCGAAGAGGACTGAGGCTCGGGATACATGGGTCGAGGCCTGGAATACGCCGGTGTGCTTTCACTGCAGAGAGCCGGTGCATATCAAGCCCAAGTGTCCGAAGTTGCATCATGTGGCAGTTTCGGTAGTGCAGCCGGTGGCTCAGATTGCAGCGGCACCGCGGGTGTTCACTTCGATGGAGGCGGGTCGTTCTAGCACCAAACCGATCGAAGGTAATTTCCGGACTTGACTTTTTAAATTTTTTTGGTGTTTTAATTTATTCTGTTTTAGAAATTGTGAGTCTGTACTAAAGTGTTAGGGTTCTTAAGCACATGAGATTTGTGCAGGGACCTTAGTAATGGACGGATGTGAGTCTCACGTTTTGTTTGATTTTGTAGCTACTAATAGCTTCATTACTCCAGAGTGTGCGGAGGGCAGCGGTATCTGGAGCGATTCTGGTGAACAAGCAGGAGTAGTTAAGGGTGCCGGTGGCAAGTCGTTAGCTACTATCGGGCGGACTCATGGTGTGGATGTTCTGGTGGCGGGAGAGTTGATGCCAGCAGATCTGATCATTAGTCCGGTGGAGCTGTACGATGTCATCCTGGGTATGGATTTGCTGGATCGGTACAGGGTCCATCTATATTGTCGTCGGGGACGAGTTGTGTTTGAGCGACAGGCGGGGAGATTGGTTTACCAGGGTGTGAGGCCAACTTCTGGGAATCTCGTGATTTTGGCGATTCAGGCTGAGCAGCTGATCGAGAAGGGTTGAGAGGAGTATTTGGCGACGATAGTGATGCCAGAGACTGTTGGAGAGGTTGCAGTTGGGGATATTCGAGTTGTTCAGGACTTCCTGGATGTTTTCCAGTTGTTGCAGGGATTACCGCTATCTTGGTATGATTCTTTTACGATTGAGTTGGAGCCTGGGACGAATCCTATATCCAAGGCGCCTTACCGTATGGCTCCAGCAGAGATGACAGAGCTGAAGAAGCAGCTGGATGATTTGTTGGGTAATGGTTTCATACAGCCTAGTGTTTCACCGTGGGGAGCGCCGGTGTTCTTTATGAAGAAGAAGGATGGGAGTTTCCAGTTGTGCATCGATTACCGGGGACTTAACTGAGTCAATGTAAAGAACAGGTATCCTCTGCCGTGGATTGATGAGTTGTTGGATCAGTGATATATCATGGTTTTTACCCCTTTTTGACCATGATATAAGTCTTTTTCATAGAGTCTTTTTGGTATTTTTCGAGTCTTTTTGAGTCTTTGTAGGTTAATGGACGATTGGAGCTTAATGGGAGCTTTTGGAGCATTTTGAAGCATCGAGGAAAGAAGAGCCGAAGTGATCAAATTAGAGTCGAGTTTTCAAGGCTGTGTCGATCGATATGACCTTGTGTGTCGATCGACATGCCCGTCTAACATGAGAAGAATATAAGTTTTGAGAAAATTTCATTTTTTCGTAAAAAACCCAGAAGTTGTACAAGAAGCCCAATCCGAATTTTAGGCTTTATATATAGTTTTTCCTTAGGCTTTTAAGATGATCTAGTTTTTAATTAAGACTTGAGAGAGGTGATTTGAGGAGCTTTTGGGGAGAGATTTCTAGACTTTCAGATTTCGAACCTTTTATGTTTGTTTCAATCACCATGTCTGAATAGTTTGCTTGTTAGGTTTAGGATAATTCTAGGGTTTGATGAGAAATTGATAGGATTGGAACTCTGTTAGGATTTATCTTTATGTTCTTCATCTAGATTGATTTAACTCTGATTTTAGGATTGATCAACTAAAATTTGAAATCCTAGGTTGCTTTAATAGATGCGAAAGTATTGTTAACAACCTGATATAATCTTAGATGAGCAAAATTATCTATTCGCAAAAAAATTTGGCTTAGTAATTTTGTGAACAATTGAACCTGAACTTAATGCTTGATTTTATTCACTAATTTTGCAAAGAAATTTGGAATTTAGGGATTTAGTCATAGATAATCTCTGCAACGAAAGTTTATTGGTTTTATATTCATGTTTGAGTTCTAGAACCACGCTTAACAAATCCTAACCGTTTTTATCCTTGTGTCGTTCGACACGGACATCTATGTCGATCGACACGACCGTATTTCGATTCATTCCTGCGAATTATCCATAGCCTAACTCTTTTATCCAATTGATTTCTAGAACCTTGATAATCATATTTTGTTTACTTTTGTTACTTCTTTTACATTCACCACTATTTACTTAGCATAATTTGAACTCACTAATCGATTGTATGTTTAGATTCCCTATGGATTCGATCCCTAAGTACTACTACGATCTCTTAATTTGAGAGAGTAGCTCAGGGCAAATTTGAACATATCAATCAGTTGCGAGGGGCTACTTATTTCTCCAAGATCGATTTGGCTTTGGGTTACCATCAGATTCCTATTGATGAGGCGGATGTGAGGAAGACTGCTTTCAGGACGAGGTATGGGCATTATGAGTTTGTGGTGATGCCTTTCCGGTTGACGAATGCGCCAGCAGCGTTCATGAGGTTGATGAACGGGGTTCCAGAAGTATCTGAATGTGTGTGATCATCTTCATTGATAATATTATGCTGTATTCGAGGAGTCCTGAGGAGCACGAAGTGCATTTGAGAGTGGTTCTGAAGAAGCTGCGGGAGGAGAAGCTGTACGGGAAGTTGAGCAAGTGTAGTTTCTGGCAGCTTAAGATGAGCTTCCTTTGCCATATGGTGTCTGCAGAGGGAGTTTTGTGGATCCAGCTAAGATTGAGGCTATTAGAGAGTGGCCTAGACTGAGGAATGCCACCGAGATCCAGAGTTTTCTTGGTTTAGTAGGTTATTATAGGAGGTTCGTCAAGGGATTTGCGATTATGGCGCAGTCGATGACGAAGCTGACGGGGAAGGATGTCCTTTTTTTGTGTTTTTCAGCTTGCGAAGAGAGTTTCGGGAAGCTGAAGGAAATGCTGACTTGTACACCTGTGTTAGCGTTACCTGAGCTGGGTGAGCCTTACGTGGTGTATACGAATGCTTCAAAAGTTGGTCTGGGTTGTGTACTGATGCAGCAGGAGAAGGTTATTGCATATGCTTC
Organism: Arabis hirsuta; assembly: GCA_964056655.1. NCBI lineage: Eukaryota > Viridiplantae > Streptophyta > Magnoliopsida > Brassicales > Brassicaceae > Arabis > Arabis hirsuta. The sequence continues at coordinate 19,144,853 of OZ053305.1, read as the reverse complement.
GAGGCAGTTGAGGAAGCATGAGTGCAACTACCCTATCCACGATTTGGAGTTGGCTGCGGTGATTTTCGCTCTATAGATTTGGAGATCTTATCTTTATGGCGGAAAAGTGCAGGTGTTCACCGACCATAAGAGTCTGAAGTACTTCTTTACTCAGCCAAAGCTGAACCAGAGACAGAGGCACTAGATGGAGTTGGTAGCAGATTACTATTTGGAGATTGGGTACCATCCGGGTAAGGCTAATCTGGTTGTAGATGCGTTGAGTCGGAAGAGGGTTTCTTCAGATCAGGAGTGGGATATGGAGGCTCTGATGAGCGAGATTAGTACGTTGACGTTGGGGTTAGAGTCAGCTAACCAGGCGGATTTGCTGAGTAGGATTTGAGTAGCTCAGGAGAAGGATCAGGGTTTGATTGATACTTCTAAGGTTGTAGGTTCAGAGTATGTGGTCTCGGCGAATGGGACGATACTTGTGAGCGGACGGGTTTGTGTACCAAATGATGAGGATCTGAGGCAGGAGATCCTGAGAGCTCATGCAAGCATGTTGTCGATTCATCCGAGAGTGACCAAGATGTATCGTGATCTGAATCGGTATTATCACTGGGTCGGGATGAAGAGAGATGTCGCTAACTGGGTTGCAGCGTGCAATGTTTTCTAGTTAGTGAAGGCTGAGCATCAGGTTCCGAGTGGTATGTTGCAGAGTTTGCCTATTCTGGAGTGGAAGTGGGACATGATTACCATGGACTTTGTGACGGGGCTGCTAGTGTCGCAGACATATGATGCGATTTGGGTGATTGTGGATTGTCTGACAAAGTCAGCACATTTTTTTGCCATCAAGAAGACCGACGGAGCGGCGGTGTTGGCTAAGAAGTATGTACGGGAGATAGTGAGGCTGCACGGGATGCTAACGAGTATCGTGTCAGACAGGGATCGGAGATATACTTCAGAGTTTTGGAGGGCGTTCCAGGCTGAGATTGGCACTAAGGTGCATATGAGCACAACTTATTATCCTCAGACGGATGGGCAGTCTGAGAGGACGATTCAGACATTAGAGGATCTGCTGAGGATGTGTGTGATGGATTATGGTGGTCATTGGGTGGATCACCTGAACCTAGTAGAGTTTGCATATAACAATAGCTACCATACTAGTATTGGGATAGCTCCATATGAGGCTCTGTATGGAAGGTCATGTCGTACACCATTATGTTGGACTCAAGTGGGAGAGAGGAGCATGTTTGGTACGGATTTTGTTCAGGAGACGATGGAGAAGATCCATATCTTAAAGCTGAACATGAGAGAGGCTCAGGATCGGTAGAAGAGTTATGCCGATAAGAGGAGGAAATAGCTGGAGTTTGAGCTGGGAGATCTGGTGTATCTCAAGACAGCGATGTTGAAGGGTCCTAACAGGTCTATTTAAAAGAGTAAGCTAAGTCCGAGGTTCATGGGTCCGTTCAAGGTTGTGGAACTGGTCGGGCTAGTAGCTTATCGGTTGGAGTTACCTTAGAGTATGAAGGCTTTTCATAAGGTTTTCTAGGTGTCGATGCTGAGGAAGTGTCTACATGAGTCTGAGGAGGTGTTGGCTAGGATTCCGAAGGATCTTTAGCCCAACATGACGTTGGCAGCGAGTCATGTGAGGATTCTCGAGAGGAGAGTCAAGGTGCTGCGCCGAAAGAGGATACCATTGGTGAGAGTCGTGTGGGACTGTAACGATATTGAGGAGAAGACTTGAGAACCAGAAGCGAGGATGAAGACAAAGTTCTTGAAGTGGTTTGAGAAGCAAGTGGAGGCTTGAGTTGTCTTTTTTTCTGGTTTTCAGTGTATGTGATAGCATGTCGCTATGAGTTTGGATGTATTTTTTTATTTTATGTTGTAACGATTATACATTGTTGAGATTTAACAAGATAAGTTTCTTATTAAATGTGTTTATAAGACGTGTGTTCTTATGGTATGACTGCTAGGTCATGTGTTTTGATGACTGGTGGGGTCATGTGGAGGTCTAGTGATAGAAGTTCTATGCGAGTTAGAGCTTGTCTACGGCTAAAGAGCTAGAAATAGAAGTTCTAAGTGAGTAGGACTGTCTATTTTCTAGTGAGGCTAGAAATATAAGTTCTATGTGAGTTAGAGCTTGTCAATGTTCTAGGAGGAGTATCTGGGGATGGAGGTTTTATATGAGTTAGGACTTGTCTATTCTCTAGATGGCGCTGGGAAATAGAGGTTTTATGTGAGTTAGAACCTGTCTATTTCCTAACGGGAGTCTGGAAACGGAAGTCTTATGTTAGTTAAGACTGTCTTTTCCAGGGACTCTGATGGAAACACCCTGGTGATTGGGTTGTTTTGGATGGCCTAGTGATTGGTGATGAGGGAATATTTCGGGATAGGGAATATTATGACGGAACCACGAGAGGTGATTTTGGTCGACATGTGCTTTTGATGCACGTTACAGAGTTGATTGCTCCAGGGGATAGTGGGTTCCCTGCATATACTGAGGGGACATTAAGATTCTCTCCGGGGGATAGTGGTTTTCGTGCATATACTTTGAGGGGGATGGATCTCTCCAGAGGATGTGTGATTCCTCTGCAGCCGATAGCTCGACGGATTGTGTGTTCCGAGAGTGGGAGGAGCTGGAGCATACCGAGAGTTGGATGGACGGCGGTCCTGAAGATGGTAGGTATGATATACATCGAGAAATCAAAGGGTGACGACCCTGAGAGTCTGAGTGGTGTATATAGATATGAGTATGAGCAATAGTGTCTGTAGTGTGATTGTAAGTATGAGACTAGATGAACTTGAGGGATCGGGAGATGATCTCAGGTGGTGCTGACCGGGTTTGGTCAGGATTGTAGCCGTGGTGAGACGGTGCAATGTGACTAGTATGAGACTAGTTGAGTTCTGGGATCGGGTGTTGATCTCAAGTAGTGCTGGCCGGGTGGGGCCAAGGGTGATGATATCAGTAGAGATGGCTGGGTTAGGCCAGAGGGCTGATACCAGGTGTGTTGACCGTAGGATGACGGTGTCGAGTGATTCAAGGTCGAATCCGTGTTAGTGGGGGAGAATTGTAACTACCGCAAACCAATTTTTGTGGATTTTGGTCGTACGTCGATCGACGCAAGGTTAAATCGAACTAGATCGGTTCGATTTAAGTGTAGGTTTGCGGGCCGGTTTAGGGTAAAACCCTAGGGTTCCCTATAAAAGGGTTGTGGCCGCATTTTTGGTTCCAAAAAGTTCTAGAAAGTTTCCAGAAAAGTTCCAGAGGGTTTCCAGGGAGATTTGTGAGAGTGGTTTGGTTGTGAGGCTCTAGAGATTGTTCTGGATGCTTGTTGATCGCGGGTAGAGAAGGATTTTGGTGTGGAGATCCGTGTTCTTCATGTTTATTACCGTTCATCCTTGTTTTCTCATCCCTTTTCTTTCCAGATCTCAGGTGAGTGCGTGAAATAGGCTTATCTGGGTAAAAGATTGATAGGATGCGATTGATGTGTTGTTTTTGTGTGGATTCGTATTGGTTTTGTGTGGATTGTGTGCAGGGATCGATGTGATCCGATCCAGGATCGAACCATGAAAGGATAGGCTCTCTCCTGGGTTCTGTGATGTTGCATCGATCGACACATGAGGCAGTGTATCGATTGACACCGGGGTTGTGTGTCGATCGACACACTGGTAGATGCATCGATCGACACATGGTGGTTATGTCGATCGACGCATGCCTGTTCGAGGCGAACTTTTGTTGATTGTTCGTGCTTACGTTGTTGTTTATTCACCCTGGTATTGTGTCAATTCTTATGCCTGTGTATATAGCCTAGTAGACGGGATAACCGTCTCACTGAGTATTTGTGATAATACTCACGCATCTCTTTTTGTCGTGTGATGCAGGTAAAGACAAGGTGTGATCGTGGAATCATTGCCGGGAAGAAGAGATGATCTAGTGTCTCGATTTTGTGGCTGTTCTGTTAGAATTGCTAGGGTGTTAGTGATTTTGGAACTGCTGATTGTTATTAGAATTGTTGATTTGGATTATTGGTTGTTGTTCGTATAGGAATTGATTTAGAGATTTAGTAAAGTATGGGATTTACTGAATGTTGTGTTGGTTTAATTGTTGAATTGTTTTCCGCATTATTTGTGTTGATCCGTTGATGATAATTATTTGTCATAATAATAATCCGAAAGGGAAAAATTTTAAATTTTTCGGGTTGGGTTGGGTTGTTTCAACAATTTTGAAACTCACATATATTATGGAAAACGAGGAAGCAACCTGTTGTATCATGTTCTTCTACTAAGGCTGAGCATAGAGCTATGCACTTTACGTATAAGGAGATCTTCACTTGAAGAATCTTCTTCGTGATTTGGGTGTTGATCACAAGGCTCATGTTCCTCTGTTTTGTGATAACCACGCTGCCTTACATATTGATGCTAATCTCATCTTTCATGAACGTACTAAATATGTTGAGGTGGACTGTTATAAAGTTCGTGAAGGAATTGTTGCATTATCGTTACTCGACATGTTTGTAACATGTACTCATGATCAGCTGGCATATATCTTCACCAAAGCTTTGGCAAACACAAATTCGAATATTTTGTAGACAAGTTGGGTGTTTGTGATCCCTACGCTCCAATTTGTGAGGGGGAGGTAATTACAAGGATATCGTATATATATATACGAATATTTATTTTCTATTGATTTATGTATATCTTAGATTATCTTAGGTACCAAGTTTAGATCAATATTTTTGTGTATATATAGAGGAGTTTGAGCCTCATAATCAATAAAATAAATCTTTTCATACGGCTTTAATTGCTTGACAAAAACATAGCTTTGGTTCTTATATTAGATGGTGGGAAACTCTCTTTGGTCAGGATTGGATCTGGAAATGGTCAGGTTAAAGAAGAAATGAGAATTGCTTCCTACTCATTGGTTAAAATGTTACATAGGTGTATCTTGGTCCAAAAAACACCAATTGAATGGAGTTTCATGGGTTTTGAAGTATGGTAGAGGTAAAGTTCTTCTCCATAGTAGAAGGTGCTTCATTAACATTGATTCTATGGATGAAGCAAAGTTGAAGACCTTTGTTTGGGCTTCAAATAGTATGGTTTCCCATAAAGTTAATAAGATGATATTTGCTTCTGATTCGGCATAGTTGATTAAAGGTTTAGATAAACCGCATGCTTAGCTTTCCTTCTCCTTGCAAGTGTCTGAATTCTTGCTTGTCTTAGATCGAATCAGAAGTTGAAAATTTGTCTTTGAAGAAATAGGAGAGCTTGGTTAATAGCACATAGTGTTACTAGGGACCTTAGAGGTCAATCTTATGTGGCTAATGGAGCTCCTTCTTGGTTATTAGAATTTTTTGAAAGTGAAGGCTTGTGAGATGAGCCTTTCTACATCTTGTGGCTATTTGGTTGTCCTTTTTGGTTTGGAACAGAGGTTTATTTAATTTTTGTTCCCTTGAAATAGTCTTGTAATTCATAACTTTCGTTTATAATATATTTAGATGACGAAAAAAATATAGAAGCCAAATATTATTGATTCGTTGCTGGAGACAAAATGCAACATACATTAAAAAGGAGAAACAATAAATAGTGTACACAGATTATAAAATTTTGTATTTCAATTATTTAAAAATATAAAGAAAAAGTAGACATAAAAAACTAAATACTTTTTTGGTAACAGAAAACTAATTACTTATTTAATCTAATTGTTGATTTATGTCTCTTCTTGAATCCTCCTTATTATTTGATTCAAAGCTGTTGCAATGTCGTCCACGGTATTCAGTTTACTTCCTTCTTCAACCTGAACCAACCATTTTTTTCTTAAGAAAATAGACCTATAAAATATAACGAATCTTGAAAGATGTTGAATATGACAAATTCAATAAATGTATATAGTATTTTATAATAAATATCTATTTGTTAACAAACGAGCTTATGAATGTCTTCTCAAACAAGTGGTGGTCTCACTTCCATATCCGTACAGTACATATATCTACCATTCTATGACCATCAAGGAACCAAACCACACTACCTGGATGCACATATTACACACAGACACACACATGTATAATATATATGTATACACAAAAACACGTATACCAACTCATGCATATATCTACATATTCGTGACGACAAAAAAAAAAAGATAGATACATATTCGTGTTTCGTTTTTTAGGCTGGTCCCCTGATTCTTTATTCTTACAAGCACCATTAACGATTATTTGGATAATTTTTTTGATAATTTTGAGTTTGACATAACCAAAGAAAGTAAAGAAAAACAAAACAAAGAGAATGATTTTAATTTTTCTTTTGCTACCTTTTTAAGCCCAGACATAACCACAAAGTACTAATCCAGTATTTTTCCCCCCAACAACAAACGACAAATAAATAAATAAATTCAACAAAGTAAAACCATATGCACCACTCAGTATTCAATCACTCTAATCTCATCATTACCCCCAAACTCAAACAAATTAAATAAAACAAAAAGTGATAATGTAAAGTGGAAAATGAATCGTACCTTGACACTGATAGAGTAGAGAATCGAGTCGTCGAGAGTGGTGACATTTAGATGAAGAAGAGTGAGTCTTAGGCTCTGTATCGAAGCCACGAGCTTAAGAAGTTGCCTCGGTTTCTTCTTCGCCATAATCTTGATGTTCGCGTGGCTTTCAGCCACCGTCACTTCTATCTCCGCCGGTGAAGATGAGGTTTCCGTTGATGATGATGGCTTCGTCGAGAACTGAGGGAAAGTGAAAAAATGGGAAAAGGGACCTACCAACGAGCTAGTGCTAGTGTCGGCTTCATGGGTCGTGGTCGTGGTCCTATTAGGTTCCATAGATTGTAAAATATGCTCTAACTCCTTCACGTAGTTTATGGCTCCTCCTACTATCGACGCTTGATCTCCCTTTAGCAAAAAAAAAAGAACCATTCATTTCAGATATATATATGTGTGTGTAGTTCTATTTATAAAATCTTTGAGCGTTAGATAATTACATACCCACGTATATCACAATAATTATATACAAGTTTGTGATACATTTTATTGTGAATAAAGTGTATAAAAACATCCACATATTCTCGATCATACTCATTCTAATTTCTTTTGTTTGTTTTAAATATTAAAATATATTACAAAAAGGATATTGTTGATGATCTTGCACATATAAAATTTTATGGTAGATGATCTTGTTGATAAATTGTACAAGAATATCCAAAGAGTTTGAATCATTCTCATACTGTTTGTTATAAACATGTTTGAATATAACAAATATGTGACCAAAATTATATATATTAGTATATTACTGACAACTGAGTTTCGTATTATTTGGTTTCTAAAAAATTCAAATACGCAGAACTAGATACTATGCCAAGGAAGTAAAACAAATAAACCTAGGAAGAATAGTGAGTTAGACCAAAATGACCCATATAGTATGTATGTGAGAGTGATTAAAGACGAAATTACCCTTTGAGCATATGACGACGGCATTAAAGAACGTAGCACGGCGAGGTACTCATTCATCTGTTTCCGGCGATTTCTCTCGACGGCGATGTGAGTCATTCTCTGATTCTCGATCTCTTCCTTGTTCTTGCTGTTTCTTGTTCTTCTCCTCTTCTTCCGCTGCTGCGGAGGAGGATGATTGATCTCCATGTCCTCTTCTTCCAACGCAGGGATTAAAGGGCACTGGTGATAGTCTCGCCATTGACGATCCCTGTCGTTTT